>JANKKI010000129.1:0-605000 GCA_025175665.1 Cinchona pubescens | reverse complement strand
ATACTTTTATTCTCTTAAAATAATTTTTAAAGTAATTAACCAAATAACATATGCAAGTAGCATTATCTTTTGTTCTTTTTTTTTTTTTGGGTATACATAAATCAAACCCTCCCTTAATATGGGATTCGTGTATGGATCAATGAGTTTTGGCCCATATCCAAATCTATTTATAGATCGTGAAATTCTTATATGTATTAGATATTTAGATTTATAGTATTCCATCCGACTTATTTTATTTGATATGGTCAAACTTATACATAATTTAAGAAAATTAGTATTTAACTCACTAGTAAAATATTTTTTTCCATAATTATCCTTTAATTAAGACATAAAAATTGGTAGTTGATTTTAGAGTTTAAAATTTGAAATGATTTGTGATAGGAATTAATGTTGGAATATGAATTAATACTATGTTTTTGAAACTTGCATGAAGGATAAAATAGATAAAATGACATTTAAAATTTTGTCATTTTAAGAGTTGATAAATAATTCGGGATAAACAAAAATAAAAAAGTGACATATAAAATAGGATGGAAGAAGTATAATATTATGGATTCATTGGTTGAAAAAATTTCACGTAATATGATATGAGTTGATATAAAATTTTTTAAATAAAAAATTTTATTATATTATATTATAAATTCTATGCATATAAAAATTTTCTTTTACATGCATATGTGGCCAGGTGAAAGACGTGACAAAACAAACAAAACGTACGAGCCTCTTACTCTCACTAGGTTTGTTACTACGGACTTCCGAAAACCCACATCACTGACATCTCAATATCAACCCCCACCCCGCACCCATAAGTATTTAGTCCCCGCGTCTGAGACAAAACGAAAAGACCGTGGGTATTCGTAGTGCTGTCTGTATTCTTTTACTGCCAAAGTACTTGTGTACTTTAATTCTGAATTTCAGTGGATTCTGATGGATTCCTTTTAATCTTTTTATACAATTTCTGTTGATTCCCCTTTTTTCTCCTTCAAATTCCGGCCCTTTCTTACTTCATTTATGGAAAATTCTCACGAGAATTCTTTGCCTAAACACCATAATAATCAGGTGGAGGTGGGCTCATCACCTCCACTCTTCCTCTTTTCCGCCGCCGCCGCCGATCCACGACCGCCATCTCCTCCTCCTGCTGATGCTGTCCCAAAGGTATCACTTCATATGGGCTCTCTTTTCTTTCCTAAGATGATAATCAACTGCAATTTTGCTAACAAGAAATTTTCTTTTGTCCTCTCTTTCTTTGTTTTCTTTTAGAACTGCCCCATTGCGAATTTATCTAGGACTTTGGCGGTATATATTGGTGCTAGATTATGCAATTTCATTTTGCTCAAAGAAATAAACTTGGTGTGCAATTATTGGATTAAATGCTTGTGGTTGTGTTTTCCATGGCATCATTTCAATTGTTGTTCAAAAAAGTTTGAATTTTTCGTTACTCTGTGTAAGTGCTGCAAAATTAATTCAGAATTTGGACTATCAAGATTTTCCCTTCTGATCAATTTTGTAATTTGTAATTTATATGTATGTACATTTTTTTTTTCCTGGTAGGTTAAGGAATCAAGTGAAATAGTTGAGGAATCATCAGCTAATCAGTACCGAAGGAATCAAAATTTGACTATGGATATACCCAAAAGAACAGCTGAGGGCTGTATTGAGGATTTTGTGATGATAAACATGCCTCCGTCGCCAACTCCTAAAAAAGTGAACTTTTCACCATTACCTAGTCCTAGTCAGCTCAAGTTTGGCAATGGATCTCCGCTTCCCTCATCAAACAGGGGAAAAGCATCAATGAAGAACCTCCTTCCTAAACTGAGCTTTAAGTTTCGCAATAGGAATGCAGAGATTGAAAAGGCAGCCACGCTAGCTTTAGGATCTCCATTGGGACCACAAGAGAAGAGTTCAATTACTAGGACATTCTCTCTAACAAAGCTATTCACACCGAGGATTAAGAAAACATCATCTTTACCAGCGACTCCAATTGCTCATTCAAATCCAGAGTCAACACATGGAGGGAATGGAAATTCAGTTGTATGTGCTTATTGCTTTATTATTAGCTTGGGTGCTATTTTGGTTGGTTAATTTCGTTACACATCTAGATTTACTACTTACAAGTTACAAATCTGTGCAATTTATATTTTCTTTTTCTTAAAACAGAAATAGCAATAATCATGATAAGATCATTGTTCTGTCCATGATTTTGATCTTTGATCATTCCTAAGTTCTTTTGAGTTGGACAGCTGCTAATTTGGATCTTTCTCTTAATAATTATCGGAACGTAGTCCAAATATGATTTCACTCTTTCATGGCAGCATGTAAATTTGTCTACTGCATGTTTTGCCCCTTCCCCTGGCTTCTGAGACTTTTTCAACTGAAATCTCACCTGTATCCCTTTTCATTTTCATTATTTTGTTGCATAGAAGCTTCTAACATTAGTTTCAGTTT
Organism: Cinchona pubescens; assembly: GCA_025175665.1. Classification (NCBI taxonomy): domain Eukaryota; kingdom Viridiplantae; phylum Streptophyta; class Magnoliopsida; order Gentianales; family Rubiaceae; genus Cinchona; species Cinchona pubescens. Next base: position 602,555 of record JANKKI010000129.1, on the reverse strand, counting down.
TCTCCTGACAAATTTTCAATACCTTCAAGAATCCGCATCACATACAAAATTGAAACTTATTTATATATCAGTATGATTTCTGTGGTGCTATCAGTTTTCTGTCAAATGACATGGAGATAGTTTATCTCTAGCTTCCTTTACAGAAAGGAGGGACATTTCATCCCATCCATCGCTCACGCTCAGTCCCTGTGTTAAATAAAGACAGAAGTGTAAGGCAGATGGACTACTTAGGTGGTGTAATTCGTGTCATTCCTGGTACTCCTCAGGTTACAGAACACAATATACCGACACTAGATACAACAGTAAAAGTAATTTGATATAGGTACGTCATTTTACTAATCATGCTTATTTTACGTTGTGCTGCTAAGAGTTTTGCTGGTTATATATATATATATATATATATATATATATAGAGAGAGAGAGAGAGAGAGAGAGAGAGAGAGAGAGAGGGGTTCTGTGTTTAGTCTTTCAAAAGTTTTAACAGTTTCTTATTAATTGACTGGACCGACTCCAAGAAGGAGAGTCGAGATATCTGATTCAAAGGAAGAAACTCACCTTAGATTCTGATTTCTCATAAACAGAATACTCTTGAGAGATGAAATAAGATGGGTTTAGTCATGTCTGATAGTCCAATTCTTGAACTCAGACAAATAAAACTTGTTCAAGAATCTACCTCAAAATATTCAAGATGATTTCCAAGATTATTTGTCGGTAGCAACATACTCAAACTAAAATGGAACTAGGAAGTTCTCTTAAAGTATAAAAGGAAACTGGAACTAGGAAGTTCTCTTGAAGTATAAAAGGAAAAACGTTATTCTTGGCCACCTTTGCAAAAAGTACTGCATCTTTAACAACACCCCCCCCTCTTCCCAACTTCCTATAATGAACCTCCACCTTATCTTAGTTTTTTGGTTCAGATGGAAGTGATAATAATGGTGAAGATATCCCTCAAGAGGAAGCAGTGTGTAGGATCTGTCTGGTTGAACTAGGGGAGGGTTCAGAAACCCTTAAGATGGAATGCAACTGTAAGGGTGAACTTGCCCTGGCCCACCAAGATTGCGCTGTGAAGTGGTTTAGCATAAAAGGTAACAAAACTTGTGATGTCTGCAAGCAAGAGGTTCAGAACTTACCTGTAACACTCCTACGAATTCAAGGGGGTCAGCCCCGAGGAAGAACAGTTCGGTCTATTGAAGTTCAATACAGGCAAGTCAGGAATGTTTTTATTTTTCTGGAGAAGTAAAAGGGAAAAGTTACAATTGTTGCAATATCTATACAAAGATGCTTTTGTTTGTGTGCCCGAGGATCTTTCAGTATCAGTATGCCATGTCTATGAGTGTTCTGTATTTTAGTGTTATTACAATTTGAAAACTGGAGATTTAGATTTTTTTTTCGGAGTCAATTTTGGTAATTAACTTTTGAAAAAAAATGTATACAAAGTTTTATGAGAGAGTTAAATTTTAATTTGTATAATTACATGATGAAGGTGGTGTAATCTTCTGCAGGCTATGGCAGGATGTTCCGGTTCTTGTAATCATCAGCATGCTTGCTTACTTTTGTTTTCTTGAGCAGCTTTTGGTAATGCGCGCCACTTTGAATTGCTTTCATTCTGGTTGGTTAATTGTTCTAATGGTGTCACCTGGTGTACAGGTTTCAAAAATGAGATCTGGTGCGATTGCCATATCTCTGCCCTTTTCCTGCATATTGGGTCTTCTTGCATCCATGACATCCACTACAATGGGTATATGCCTCGTGCCTGTAACAAACTGCCATCTTTTTGCTTGAGATTGGCAAATTTTTGTTTACTAATTTCTCTGCTTTGTTCTCTGGGTTTCGCTTAGTGAGGAGAAGATATGCATGGATCTATGCAACAATTCAGTTTACTTTGGTGATTCTATTTGCACATGTTTTTTACTCATTGGTAAGGAATTTTCATTTAGAACAAAAATTTCAATATTTGCTAGTAAGAAGAAAGGTTTTTTTGAAGAGATAACACCTCTATTTAAGTTAATTAATAATGTAAATGCCTAGAGTATATGCTATTGCTGATGCAGCACTTTTATTTGTTGCTTCTGGAGAGTAGCTTCATGTACAGGCAGTTTTAGCTGTTCTACTAGCCACATTTGCTGGATTTGGAGGTGCAATGTGTGGGACTTCAATTCTTTTTCAATTTTTGAATTGGAGGAGCCGGTGGAATGCTTGGTCAACTCAGGAACGCACTTCTGAGGAGGTGTCGAACCCAAATCAGTTCTCAGATGGTACTCATGCACAACAAACTGATCCTCCTGGTAGTGTGGGCACCTCAGGGATGGATCGCGAACGGATATGCATATGAGGCTTGAGTGCTAGCAGTATACCAATTGTACATATAATTGAGTTACCTGGATATAATAGTATGTCATTTGACATGGTGATATGTTCTAGCGAGAGGACTCTTTTGATTTCCAGGTAATGATGTATATGTGTGTGAAGTTCGAACAAATCACCAATTGCATTACATGCATATTGCAATATGATTAGTTAATCCATCGATTGCTGAGTTATCGGTTTTGGTGCCTAGTCTATGCATTTAGTTTTGCCCAGAAGGCAAAATGCGAATAGTGGACGGTAGAAGAAAACAAAACTCGACTACTGCCAGACCGTACATAATCTCATAATCCAATTAACATTGAAAAACATGGCCCTTTGATTCAATTTCAGTGTCTGATAGCACTGGACTTGAACGTGATCTCTCAAAGACGTCTTTCATGAAATCATTTCGAGCTTCTGAATCAGAGGTTACCATCTTCCACTGGCAATTTGTTAAGATCCCATTCGGTTAACTGGCTACATTTCTAACAAAATTGTTTTTATTTGCGCCAACTGAAGGAAGTAATAGTTCACAAGATAGCAAGTAATAATGGTAGACATGCAGAGCTTTGTAATAACATAACATAAATTTTTTACCAGATGTTTCAGGCAAAATTGGCTACCGATAAACTAACAACTAGGAATTACTAATTTTAAGCTGCATCAATTATTCTAGCTGGTAATTTGATGGACAGCCCTTTCATACTTACAGTTTTACCGGGCGCTCTTTCCAATTTTCTGGTGCCCAGGTGGCATTTCAAGCCATGGCTATACAAAGAACCTTGTTAGTTAAATCTCTGCAAATAAGTCGCATACTTTTTCAGCTTTAGAAAAAAAATATGACAATAGCTGAATGGCCAAAACCAGCATGAACCATGCAGCTCGACTAAAATTGCATGGTTTTGCATCTCATTCTAGTGACAGACGGACAACAGGTCATCGCTTGTAACTGGAACTCACGGCTTTTCCTGATGTCAATGGTTTCTCCTTCAAACTGGTAGTTCTTAAAAGTGATTCAGAGTTGCATGATTGGCTTTCTGCAGAACCTGGTCTCATCCAGATCTTTATGTGCCCCTCTCTGCATACAGTGAGGACAGATTCGTGTGTGAATATCACACCAGAAAGAGGTTCAGTATGGACACGATGAGCAACCAGCGGAGATAACTTCGGAACATCTCTCATGCTTGGAGCAGGTTGCAGAGTACCAACAGGGCAAGCGCTGTCCCAGTGAGATGACTGACTGCCTGTAGTAAAAGTAGGGGATCCACCAGCAGGACGGCGCACTGGCACTACAATTTCATCCATCTCCAGATCCCATAAGAGCAATTGCGTGTCCTGTACGACATCAGGTTTTGTAGAATTAGATGCGTCTCTAAAAGAACTAGATTGCTAAGAGCACACAACAGAGTCGAATGGGAGATGTAGTTATGAGGTAGCATAGTTTTTCCCTATCATGATGTTCATTGCTGATGAATTAATGCATGAACGTAACATATAATACAAAATGGCATTTTCAAGGTAAAGAAAGATCGTACCTAAAGGCCATACATAACCAGGATACTCTTTTAGGACACATTTGAAGTGTCCATCACCTCAAGTTCCTAAAATTTTCTACCTCATATATATCAACCAAAACCCAGCTTTCAGGGCTTAAGGTTACCCCCCAAAGTTATTGGTAGCCTCAAGAGAGGAAAAAATGTGCTTTACATCTCAAACTAAAGTGACTAACTTGAGATCAGTCTGCCAGAAAGTCCATGAGAAAGAAACTTTTTTTTTTTGTTTGGGGGGTGTGTGTGTGCAGACTGCAAAATTCCTGATGTTCTAGTCTTGTTTGTTTTGTTTGATTATGATTGTCATTATGATGGGATTTCTGGGCAAGTATAAAAGAGCTAAACATATTACCCCTCACATATTATGTTCATTATGCATTAAGCACCTAAAGAATCAGTTTGATAAGGGAAAGGATAAAACATGTCAGAACTCTTGTGCATAAACTGTAGATCAACCAATGTGACAAACTCAACAGGATCTAACTCAGGCTGATTCAACTTTTTAATTAAAATAGAACTTCCAGAACTTGGTTATTATCTCAAGCCAAAACTGAGCAAAGCATAACTCATTCGATATCAAAACCACATTAACAACATGGCGAAGGAGTAGCAGGTTTTCAGCTATTGAACAACCAGATGGAATTTTAACTGTCAATTTCACTGTTGAGTATTCAGTAGGAAGAGGAGACGGTATAAAATATGCACCCTTGTACACAAGCAGCTCCTAAATCCAGGTAATTTTGGTCTTTAAGTGGATGTGGCAATCATATATCGCCCAGCAACCTACGGGCTTGCAAGGAATGGAGCACAGGAGAAGGTACAAGAAAAAAGGAGGAAAAAAGAAACATAGAGACCACAGATGATACTTGCAGGAACAACAGCACGATGGCCTTGGACATCTGCATTTCCTTCTACAATCAAGGATCTGTTCAATCGTTCAATATGTTTTCACTTAAACCAAGTGAGATGTAGCATTGGTGCATGAAACTGCAATGCATATATAGGTCAGCCTGATACTGTAGCATGAAAAATTAACTCTTGTATCCAGAAAACAAGCAGTCACTTAAGCCAACATGGATGTGTCGATGAGGATGTGATTTTGAGCAATTAACTAGGCAGAGCAACAGGTCAAATGAGAACAAGTTGTTCAGTTTGACAAAATAAAATACCAACTCTCCTGCAGTTGGTTATGTTCAAATAACATGAAAGTGAAATGACTAAGGTTCCAGTGTTTAGCATGGTACTAGGGAAAGAAAATGCTGCACACCACTAAATACCATGACCAAACAATGGATGAAGGAGAAGCAGACTTATACAAGAATCTTGCAGCCATGACAGATTCTATTGTTGTTCAGTGGATGGAGATGGAACATGACAAACCATAAAGAACAGAACAAAGAGGCAACAGAAATGTATCACAACTTTAAAGTACCTGACCAACAGAACCGAAACGATACACATTATTTTCTCCTGATGAGCCATCAGCATTTGGTGCGGACCAATATGAATCAAATGACACTCCGCTAACCTGTCGGCATCCATTAGAAGATGTATGAGGCAATCATAAGCCTGGAAGACAAAGTCAAAATTTTTTTGACTAGACCTGCTAGAACTCACCCATGAGTTGTGCCCCTCACCCCATGCTACAACCCTCCGATCATCCATACTCCATACTTGAACCAGATCATCCTCACCTCCAGTCAAAATGTATTTTCCATCAATGCTGTTGTTTTATTTACAGTCAGTTATCTCTTTTTGCATGTAAAAAGATAATGAATGCTTATAGATCAAGGAATCAAATGCAAAACACTTTTGGAGATAAAATGGGGAAGGAGGGGGAGGGAGGGAAGAGGGGGGATTATGTTGCTTCACCTGGAAGCGCAACATAATAGAGCACCATAATAGCTTTTCCCGCCACATATAAGTTGTTCGTTTTTGTAGTCAAACACTCGTAGATAACCTACATTTGTTAGATCAGTCCAGTGTTCATTTACATATTTTCATTAGGAGATATCAATTTAATAAAAAAGATACAGAAGTTGTTAAATGAAGACAGTACCATCCCTTCCTACAGTTGCAACATAAGCTCCATCAGCTGAAAAAGAGATGCTATTAATCGGACCTTGGCAAATATGCCATCTAGCAATAGGATTCTGAGTACAAAAAGGGAAAACTACTGAAAAGGAGCAGGGTAAACTTGAAAGATGCTAAACAAGATAAGTATTGCACAAACGAAAAAAGAAGCTCTCACTGACCCTATGCATATTACTTCTCCCGGTAGAAAAGTAAAGAGAAGAAAAAGAAAACGCAAGACCCAAAAAAAAAAAAAAAGGTCAAACAAACAAATAGACACTAAAACAAATCAATAATGTCGGTTATGACAACTAAACTTGCACATGCCAAAGCTTGGAATCTGTGAGCCAAAATATTTCACTTGACTCCGCTGATTCAGCAGAATGATATCACCTCATGTAAATATGTTATACTCCTGGAAAACAAAACTGTTTGGAGAACATGAGAACTGCAAGCCTTCACTTGTGAATAAAATACTTGATACAAACTTTGTCTAACATTTATAATGATTGGTTCTGTTCCTAAATCGAAATCTGTGTGATAATATATACAAAGAGCAGAGTCAGCACGCTGGTGCCACAACATATCAGAACACTACACCTATAAAAACCAAATAATTGGAGAAACATGAAATCAGTTGTTCATTTTCTCACAAAAACAAAACAATCTCTTGTCCAAAATTTTGTTGAACACTCATAATTATTACATTTTTCTTAACTAGAATTCACCAATAAATGTCTAAAAGAACAGGCAGGTTCTGAGCACACTAGCTTATAAGTACCACCATTATTTTGGGACAGACAAAACTTCCAAGAACTTATGACCGACCATCAGAACAAACACCTTACCAGCATTCTAGTGACTAAATCGAGAGCATGAAACAAGCAATACTGGTATGGATTGTTTTATATTTCAAGTCTCGTAAAGCAAGACAATAAATGGATTTTGAAATGAAAACACATGCAAATAACATACAATATTAGCTCAGCTCATCTTATCTATCCAGAGTCTACATTTATTCACTGCCTATTGAAATTAATAAGAAATCTTGCTAACCAAGAACTAGAAACCATACCATCCGAATACAAAGAGCAGATAGTAACAATAAGAACCATATCCAAAGTATCAAGAAGAAATGCTCACTATACAAAATAAAAGACAATTATTGACTACTTTTTTAAATGCACTAAGGTTGGGTTTGGATGGAGGGATTTGGGTGGATTTGCATTTGGATTTCAATAGTTAAGGTGGGAGTTCAATAGTTAAAATTAGTAGATTTCAAATCCACCAAAATTTTCAAGTCATTCCAAGTCAACCCACTTCAAATCCATTCATTTCAAATCCTTCCTACAAATCAAATCCATCCATCCAAATATAACCTAAGACAATTTGCTAAACAAAAACAAGGAAGCATAAACATGAATATACATATAAATAGTGCATACTGTAAAAAATGCAGTCGTACTTGAAATAATAAAACAGCACCTTACTGTAACGTGCATGTGCCACGGAAAACTGAGTTTGATCCTTGATAATAGGGAATGAAGGATCCCCAGAACCATCTTTGCTCTGTAACAATGAAGAAAAAACAAGATAAGTATCCAGAACTGTGGTCTATGGACGTTAGTGGGCAGATGCGAAGAAGACATCAACAATTTCAGAGACTTGCCTTTTCATACACGTACAAATTTCCATCTGCATGAGCAACAACAAATGTACCATCACCATATGGTACCCAAGCAATACTTGCACAACGACTGCTGAAATCAAGCAGATTACTTAACTCAGAGAATAAGTTGTGAACTTCCCAAACACAAAATTATATATTTCAACTTAATGAAGGGAAATATTTGTTGCAGTTCCAGTGAGATGTATATTTCAAATTAATGTACGAGATACAATTGGTCACCACTACACGTCCTCCCATAATTATCAACCCCATCCACGACAAACCAAGTGGTTGACTGAAGGTATCAGAAGAACCGAAGCAATCTGGAGAATAAAAGACTAGACCTTTCCATAACAAAGATGTTTAAGAACATAAATTATCACGAATAAGTTTTAGCCAGAGTTTCACGAGCTTAAGGAAGCAGTTCCAATGGAAACGAACTGGTTAGAGCACCTTCATTCTTTCAAATGCTATTACATGCTGCAAAGCAAACAAAATCATTGTCCTGCTGGTCACCACTCAATGAATCATGAGAAAGAACATGCGAAAAACATTGACTGCTGAATAGTTAGTAACCTATGAGGTACTAAGATAAGCATCAAAATAACGTTTTAAACAGCTACAATAGCAATTCTCAGATGCTAAAACCATCATAAACATGGTTGTAAGGGAAAGTAAATTGAGAAACATGGCAGTGGATAAACTTTCAAAACATAATGGTTAGGTAAAGAAAAGGATGTTTGAAGAGGCAACCAGAAGATCTTTGAGAGAACTACACAGTTATCAGGAAAATGTCTATGGATCTTAAGATTTTGTTAGGAAGAACAATTTTTTGAAGTTGTTCTCTCTTTCTGGATCTTCATTCTTAACTTTTTGATTGTGAAGCAGTGGGGTTGTGGGTAGAATAAGAATATTCTTGCTGAAACTCGTCATTTTAAAGAGCATTTTCTATACGTTGGACAACGAACGGTGTGATATCAGCTTAACTCAAGTCCATGAAACATGAAATTCTACAGACAACAAAATGATGATTCAGGGACACAGCACAAATTAGTTAGATACTATCCAAACAGGATTGGAAAGACAAGAATTTGAAGATTATGCATGATCTTACGTGTTGTTCATAGAACCATCTTTATTATAATGCTGCGCACCAACAAGCTTCTTGCCAACATCTTGTAACTGTTGTTGAAGAGACACAGAGTACACTAAAAAAAATTTAAAAAAAAAATGAGTCACTAAAAGGAATCTGAGATGGATCATAAAAAATTCAGGAGTGGGAGTATATCTCAAATACAAATAAAAAGTTTACCATCTCCAGAATTCAGTCCAATAAGCAAATCATGCCCATCCTTTGCATCCGGATCAAATGCATGACAAACAGGATTGGAGTTACTGAAATGTATAGACTTTATAGGATCCTACAAAAAGCATGAACGACTCAAAACTTAATCCACTGCATATATTATCAACATCTGAAGAAAAAAAATGCTGACAACCATCACAGTACCTTATCTTGAGAATTTAAGTCACTTATGAAAATGGCATCTCCAACATTGAATACCAAATAAGTTCCTTTGCCATCAAAATTTGAATTAGACATCACACTGTTGGAACTTGAAGACCCCAGTGATCCGACTTTATTACTACTACTACTACTCACTGCCTTACTTCCTCCATTTCCTCCGACGAAACCAAGTGCCCTACTTCCGTTCCCTCCACCCAAAATCCGTGCTGCAGCTGACCTAACACTACTGCTTACTCCGAGACTTGACGTGGCATGATTGTGATGGGGCCGGCATTGGCTTATCCTTGAGATGAGCTAGGGTTACCTGACCATGAAGATCAACCAAAAGCCCCACAAAAATTCAAACAGGTACCGATTTTAATTCTTTCAGTGCATATAGTTGAGCATGCAAAATGTCTCTAACATGACCTAACTCCTTTTGTCTTTCCCTTTTTTTAAAAAAATACCCAATCAAAACTCAACAAAAATTTATTTTATGTCTTGGGCAATTGTATTCCAAAATGAGAATTACAATCCAAAAAGAGAAACTCAAATATTGAACAAAAAACAAGTGGGTATAAGAGGGGGAAAAAAATTTTTTGAGTTGGGTTGGAGTTCAAGATTTTATGCAAAGCAATAAAGTACTTCAATTCAGATTTCCAAATTGACTAAACGGTCATCGGTTCTACCCTAATAGAATACCCAAGTCAAAATAGGCACCACGACGAATAAACCCAATATCAAACTAGCCATTGGTATTAATTTCAACTTGCAAAATATATTCTACCATAAAGAAATGCACAATCCAATCTCCAACGCTAGAAAACGAAAATGGGCTAAAAAATAGAGATGTAAAAGAATAAAAAGAAAAAAAAAAAGAAAAAAGAAACCTAAGACAGGGAAAAGGGAAGAACCTGAGTGAGGGTCTTGGCATGGGCATAGTGAAGAAGACCAGCAGGGTGCGTCTTCTCGTACTGAAGCTTGTACCTTCCTTCTGGGGTCTTGAAATAAGTCTTCAAACACGGAGATTGTGAGTTATTTCCTGATGCCGATGCCGATGAAGACGACGGCGACATCATATTATTATTACTCCCCGCCGTGTTGATCATCTTTTTTTTTTTTTTCTAACACAATCCAATCAAGAAGTCCCCTTTTTTATATTCTTCCCTCCTATTATCGTATTTGCTATTTCAATTGGGGTTCTTATGTATTCTTGGAAGAAGGGGCTGACTTTTTTCTCGAGGGGTTTGGGGTTTGTGGGCGTTAAGGTTTTTTCTTAGGTAGAGAAGTCCTTTTGATATTTTTTTTTTTTTTAACAAGTGGAGGAGGAGGAGGAGGAGGATATTATATGGTTACTATTTCTATTTCGCCGTCCGAATGGCGGTATTGGACCTGTCTTTTGTTGATGACTCTTTAGTAGTTTTGCCGGAGGTTCCAATTTCAAAAGGATTCAATGCAATCCATCCAAATTGGTGAACAAAACAATGCACCCTTCTTAGGAATTATTATGACCATAGTTACCTTTTCATTTGGGTTGTAAAAGTTGATAATGGATTATGAGGATGACAAATTACCTTTTTGAGGAATTTCATTTTAGCCATAGAATGGTCCATCGATTTATAGAGTGCAATCATGGACTCATGTGCTCATTTTTAGCATTCTTTTGTGTCAAGTCAAACAAAAGATAAAATTATTCTTACATTTTAAAATAACTGTAGCGTTAAATAACTTTTTTTATTTTAAAATATTTATTGTATTAAAAAATCAAATAATTATTAAATGGTATTTTTTAAAGTATCCCAATGACTAAATTGAGAGTTCAAAGGTTCAGTCTTTTAACAAAATGATGGTGTTGTTGACAAAAATATGTGCGCAACGGAAGCCATAACCATTCAAGGTATCATATAGTATCTGTCATGTTTTTCACCATCCACTGTTTGATATGAACAAATCGACTGAACTAGACATTGGTGGGTGCAAGTCAGATGCCCCTTGCCCACCCAGACTAGCAAAAGGCTGTTTAAAGAAGGCTAGATTAATTGATTTTCATTTCCATGGCCCCATTTTCAAATTTGTAGATATTAAAGAAAAATTACAAAGATTGTAGTTTTAAAACGTCCAACAAATTAAGGAAAAAAAAAATAACAAATCCCACTTTCGAGACTTGGTGACAGCGATACTACCAATATAAATTGATTTTCCAGTAATTAAACAATTTCTTAAACTGAAAAGTTTCTGCTTTTACGTTCAATCTTTTCAGTTGGAGCCATTAAACGACTTTATATTCTGCTTTGATTTTGATTTTGATTTTTCCTTGGGTCGTGATTTTGATGGGCTATGGGAAAGGATGGTCCGTTGGATCTAGTTTTGTTGGGCTTTCATGTATCGGACATTATTCAAGTACTTAAAAGGTTAAACCCAAAACACTACAGAAGGATTGGAGCAAAACCAGATGCCTCGGGGTCCTATATGTGACCCTGAAACAATAGAAAATTGGAGCCCAAAGGGCCCAAATTGTGCTCAAGCCTATTCTTTAACGCAGGGCCGCAGGGGCGGATCAACACTCAGAGTCAATTTGGCTACTGCCTTAGTGTGGAAAGTTCATAGAAATACTTGAATTTTGTAAAATAGTGTATTTATATAAAATGACAAATAAAATTTATTGATGTGTCATTAAATTCAAAAAAATAAATAAATAAATCCAATCGAGAATCTAAAATCAAAAGAGTGGTGATTTGATATGATCTTGTCGTGTGGAGTAGTTTTGACAAGTAACTATGAATTTGTATCTTTATAAAATTCATTTTCTCCACTAAGTTACTCGTTAAGCATAATTTTTTTTTTTTTTTTAACAATTTGGAATATTTAAAATGAACAATAAGAGCCACTTGTAAAAAAAAAAAAAATTGTTTTTGAAGCCCATAATTTCTTGTTCATGTTAAGATACCGAACAACAACCATAATGATTCTAGCTATTTGTTACCATACGAAAAATTGTTGGCCATCACCAAAATGATTGCCTCAGTGTGTAGTTACTAGACAGACTTAATCGAGCTAATTACGAGATCCCAACCTCTATGATTAAATAATTGAGTAATTAAGGCAAATGGATGTCGTTTTCAGAACAAAAGTCTATTTCCCCACATCTACATCAATTGCAACACGAAAGTGATGATTTACCTTTGTAATTCTTGATAATCAAGAAAAGTACACAAAAACATGCATTAAACAGACGGATTAGGGTGGCCTAATTTGAGGAAGTTGATAGATCTCTTGCTTTTCATCTGGATAACCATATGAAAAAAGTTTTTTCGAATTTCCAAATGCAAATTACATTCTCAAAGAAGGATTCCCTTTCACAATTCTCAGAGAAAATATTGTGTGATCAGACTTGTAATCCTGTAGTTAGATACTTATTTTATTCACAGAAATGATTTACAAAAATCATAAATTTAAAACTATTTACCGAAATTAGTCCACGTGATAAAAACATATTCAATCATTTGTTGTTGGTTTTATATACTTAATCGGATTTTTTTCTCTTTTTGATGAATTTAGCAACACATTAGTAGATTTATACACTTCATCATTTTCTATAAATGTATTGTTTTATTTAATGTTGCACAAGATCAAGAAGAGTCGAACTAAACGCATACCTTATGATTGATGGACAGAGAAAAATGGCATATCTAATGGATAGCCCAGCTGGTTTTCTCCCCATGCCAAGCAAAGCAGCCGCAGCTTTAACATCATCAAATCTACTGCCACCTTAAATTGCACCCTTTCACCTAACTCTACTCACCACCCCTGATTCCTGTACCCCACCCAACATTTTCCATTTCATTTTCGGGGTCAGATCAAATTTGCAAGAACAATCCACCAAGTCAATCTATATAAACCAAACCATATCATCCATCCCTCATCCAACCTAGCTAGCTTCAACCAAGAGTTTAAAAGTTTAGGCCTATCATTACTAAAAAGGTAATTAGAAACTTCCCTCAACCAATGAAGATGAAAGAGATAATGCCAACATTTGCTTCTCTGCTGATCTTCTGTATCCATTTCACTTACATTTCTGCTCAGTCTCCAGCTATGGCTCCCGCAGCACCAGGTCCAACCAATATCACTGCACCACCAGGTCCAACCAATATCACTGCAATCCTCGAAAAAGCAGGTCGATTTAACACATTTATTCGCCTTCTGAAAAGCACCCAATCTGCAGACCGAATCAACATTCAGCTCAACAAATCCCAAAGCCTTACCATATTAGCACCAGATGATGCTGCATTTACAAACCTCAAAGCAGGCAGCCTAAACTCTTACAATGATCAGCAGAAATCTGATCTGATACAGTCCCAACATATTCTATCTTCTTTTATATCTATCCCACAATTTGAGACTTTAACCAATCCATTGAACACACAAGCTGGAGGATCTAATTACGGCGAGTTTCCATTAAATGTGACCACATCAGGAACTTCAGTCAACCTAACCACAGGTTTTGCAAATGCCTCAGTTGTTAGCACAGTGTACACTGATAACCAGCTTGCCATGTATGAGGTGGATCATGTACTTCTTCCACAAAAGTTTTTTGTTGCTCCACCTCCATCTCCTCCCCCAGCACCACCAGCTCCAGCACCTTCAAAACCCAAAACAGCTCAATCTTCAAGTTCATCAGCAAGGCCCGTTGATTCTTCAGATGCAGTTAGTCTAATCCACGAAGCTTTGTTTCAAGCATCCTATGTATTCGCAGTCCTTGCAGCCTCTTGGTTATTCGGATGAGCGGAGGAGGACCTGATGATGACGGAATCCTGTGTGCTAGTGTGTTGCTATTTTTGTTCCCATTTTTTTTTTCCATTTCCACCCATTGCCAAATTATTCTTTTGCAATATGTATATGAACTTTCTGTTTTGAAGGCTTTGGGACATTGATAAGGTGTATCCTGCAAGACCATTTATGTTCCTTTTATAAGCTTTACTCCATCCCGCAGTAGGAAGCAAGGATCATATATGCTTAAACTAATTATTTTGAAACAACTTATTTTCATAACAAGAGCGATAAACCGAAAATGAGGAAAACCACAACACTTTTACAGCATTGTCCAATTAGTTTAATAGCAAGATAGAACATGGTAAATGCTTACCCATGTGGAGATCTTATTCCGGGGGTACTAGCTAGGAGAGATTCCAATAGAGCTGTGGGTATGCAGATTTAGAGTGCATATCAAATATGCATCAGTCACTGCAAAAATGATACAACAGCAATTGCACATTCACATTCATTATGCAAACATTGCTATTGTTCCTAAATATTGCTACCTAGATCCATCCTCAAACATCCAAGGAAAAGAATGTAACTCATTACGTAATGCAACCAGACAACAGTTGTAAGGAGTTCGTAAAATACCATTTGAGCAACAAACATGGAAGCAGCATCAACTTCATAGTTGGTACTTGGGATTCATGATTTGACGATCAAAACAAAGAAGGGGATTTTTCCTGGAAGCTACATTTTTGTAGCAAGGAATATCTGTTAGTGGACATTTGTGAAACAAAATAGAATCATTCAAGCCAACTAATCCGTCAGCAATCCATTACAAAGGATCTGTTCTATGATTCCTACAAGAGCTCATCTATTTCCTCAACCAATTGCTACTGGTACATCTATCACAGAAGCAAAACTATGCCAAGATATTATTGGTTTTCATGTTTTATCACCTATACCCTATCCATTTAGGCAGTTCAAATATCCAGTTCTAAAGAATGTGATCTACCATACATATTTCCCCAGATGCACAAAGCAAATAAAAAAAAAAACACTAATCTAGATGTGTATAAGAGACAGGATACTTTTCTCACTTGTTCTTATACACATCATCTTGTGTTCTAAGAACAGGATATTTGGTGAAAGGAAAATTGTTGACCCCCACCAAATGGATTAAATCCTTCACCACCCATTCCAGAACCCATGGCATCTATGTCTTCACTGCCATCATATCTGGTTCGCTTTTCCTCAACTCCTAAAATCTGATATGACGAGAATGAAAAGATCAATATATGACTTGGACGGCCATGTACTCTATGTTACAAGTATGTAATCCTTCATATTTCCAGTTAGAAAATATAGGAATACTATCCTCTGATAGATATGAAACAGAAATTCCTCTTCTGTTGCTGTAAAATTATCTTTCCATTTAGAACTAGCAATCTGATCCCTCTCAAATCTTATTTTTTTTCCTTTTTTTTGGGAAGAGTTAATTATTTGTAGTTGATATTCATTTTAAACAAATTAAGAAATCATCAAAATCAAGAAGAAGAATCCGAAAATGAGAAACATATTGCATGTCAGAAGGGAATCTTCCACAACATAAGAAAATGGGATGTCAGACCATAATTATTTGCACAATGAATTACTCAAAAGATATTCCCAAGTAGGTTGCAGGTGAACAGGCACTTAAATATTTTTAAAAAATTTAGATTTCAAGTGGTGCAGCTTTAAACCATTGAACATGAAAATTAACTGAATAGCACATAAAACAGACAAAGATAAAGAAGACATGTGATACAGACCTCGTACGCAGCTGCTATTTCTCAGAATTCGGCATCTGCTTCTTCTCCATTGTCAACATTCTTATCTGGGTGCCATTGCAAAGCAAGTTTTTTGTAACTTGTAAGCCTTTTTTATTTCTGAGACAGATGCAGTTTTTGAAACTCCCAAAATCTTTGTACAAATCCTTCCACTGGCTCAACTTTAAGGATCTCTCAGCCTTCATCAGCAATTCACAGATACTCCTATCCTAAGCAAGTAAAATTACATATTTAGGATTATAGTACTAAGAAACTAAAGCAAATGAGACAGAGCAAGCTTACAAATAAATTATTAACAATTCAGCAAAGTCAAGAAAATTGCAGACAAGCTTATTACAGGAATAACAAATCATATCCAATTTGTAATTTCATATGTTCATATATATTCTTAATTACCAAACTCCAAGTACCAAATAACAAATTACATATTAATCCTATTCCAGGACGCCCTACAAAATTGGATGAAGCCAAGGCTCAGTGTCTGCTGTCTCTGTTTCTTGGTGTAAACTAGAACATGTCAAAGGATGAATTTACTCCATTCCAGTATTAGCTCACGTAAACAATCAAACTGGTGTGGTTCGTGAAAAATAAAGCAAAACCAAAAGAGCAAAAGCATGCAAGCCAAATAGACAATCATACTGGTTGGAATCCTAATACAACAAAGTTCCAGAGATTTATGTGCAAGATAAACCTGAGGCGATTTCTCGGCTGCTAATTTCAGATCTGCCAAGGCTCCCTCCCATTCTTCTGTTATAAGTTTAGCTTCACCTCTGTGAAAACAAAAATAGCCCCACGTTATGAACAAGAAATCTACTGGCCAGTTTGCCATAACATTCTCTCTGGTCTAGACACACATCTTAGGTATAAAAAGTACTTTTGCATTAAAATTAAATCTCTGTTTTGAGGCTTGAGTTTTTTAACGAGCCAATCACAATGATTCTGTCCAACTTAATAAGTTTGTGAACATAAAATAGAAAATTAAAAGTAGATAATTTAATTACATTAGAGTATCTTTCATTTTTTTATATATTTTGAATCATAAGTTGCAAATCACTTCCCTAAAAAACTGTAATAGGCATTCACATTGTATCTTTTAACCATCGTAATTAAATTCTAGACTATTATAATGCAAAATTTTAAGGCAAGAAAATAACAAATTAGGGTGAAAGTCACAAACAAACGAACATGGATGTGTCCGAACTCGACTCGATAGTTATGAGCCAAGCCAAACTTTTCTCAAACAAATTACCAAACATTCAAGCCAAACTTGATCATTACTCTTTGAGATCAGCTCGAGTTCGAACTGAATACAAACAATCTTTTCTATTTAATGACTTGAAACACTCTTGCCAAGTTTGAACATACCTTAGCACTAACAATAAAACCATAGAATACGACCCTAATCGAAATGCATACATTTGTCTCATACACTATGGGGATGGTGAGATATACTATATTTTAAGCCCAGATTTATAATTGGAGATTTCATTGTTTCTACGATACGCCCAGCAAACAGGATGTGTATAAGAGACAGAATATATAGTTCAAACTTTTTCTTAGGAATTGAAGTAACCAATTAGGTTTAAACCTAGAAATCGATCACTGATCCAATTTGAGTACCTCTACAGGATAGACCTCAACAGAAAACTGAAGAGTAACGGCAGCCAATAAGTGGAAAACCATATAGAGAATATCTAGGCATAAGCCGAGAAAAGTATGTAGAGGGCAGCAATTTCAGTCTATAAGAACTCTCTTGAGAAACACATGCATACAGTTATATAATGGATATAACACCAGAACCCACCAACTTGCAGATTCAAAAGTTAAGGTTTTGATTTCCTTGGCAACATGTCCATACCGAGGGGTTTTAAAGAGGGAAAGAGGCAGGTGGTCATTTGAGGATTTGCCAGGGAGCATGGAACAACAAGAGGTACCAGAAACAATGTATCCATGTCAAGTAAATTTTCAGAGGATTGGATTCAGACAGCCTCACGCCATACTCAAAACTCAAAAGGAAGGAGTGAGGCTTTGGTCCTCCTACTGGAGACCTGTTCATTGATCTTTATTATAAAGCCAATAATGGAAGATAATTCAACTTATTCATGTTAGAAAAATCTCTAATTTACTCGGTGGGATGCTGATTTGCTTTTATTTCAAAATGCAGTAGAAAAGAGAAGGAAACCAGCCCAATTGGTGAAGAATGAATGCTTGATGCCAATATGCTTCTCAAAGAGCTGGATCTGCATCTATAGCAGCTTTGAGGTTATCAAGAGCCTCTGTATATTTCTCGAGTTTTAAACTTTCTGAAATTCTTTGAAACGATGTGGCAGCATCACCAGGTTTGCCATCTGGAAATAGAAATCAAAAAAGTTCAAATTTTGATGGACTATTACCTCATATATACTCATAATAACCGATTATCAATACAAGGAAACAAGATACTACACTGTACTTGACCCACAAAATTATCAAAATCCATGAATCATGACACCAGGTATGAAAAGTTTCCTCACATAAACAAGTGACTCGTGGATGTAAAAAATAAAGCATTATAAGTTTCAGTCCAGGGATACTAATTTTCAAGAATCTGCAAAATCAACCACTAGATAGCAGACTATGGACACCTATCTTCTCTTAATAAGGTTAACATGAAGACATCACCATAACAATTGACAACCAATATGAAAACAAATGAATCACACATTCAAGAATTGAGTAATGTAGTGTAAATGTGTAATAGTACTACCACATTACTGGTAAAACATGCAAATTTAATTTAGGGAAATAATAATATCTAATCAACCTCTTGCTAAACAGTGAATTATCTTAAAAACACACATCACCCAACAAAACTAGATAGTACAGGTAATACTTACAATAGTATCAGATACAACAATAAATTTTTCGAGGAAATTAATAATACTACAATAAAAGAAGAATGAAAGGAGTAAAAGGGTTTAATTACCTAAGGCCGAACGAAGTGGTAAAACGAATACGAAATTGATTAAGAAGGATATGCACATGGTCCATAGAAATCCACTGCCGACAAACTCCTTTTAATCTTTTATTTATTCAAACCGTCCGTCTCGGTCTGAAACCACCAAGAGAGAGACGCAGTTTTAAGTCATAACATGAAAAGCTTTCTAGAATTCTTGTTTTTCTTGGCCGTTACTTCTTCACTTGTTTGGTAAACTTCGGACTCCGAGTGTCATTCCACGTTATAGTCATGTAAAGGGATCGATCTAGCATATTTAAACTCGATTAGATTAATATAACTAAATTCGCATTTGAATTTATATCTCAAACTAAATTTACAAAAATAGATTTATACCTTAATCGAGTCTCGTCAAATTTAAATCCAAATGTCTATTAAAATTTTTTTTATTACTTTTAAAATAATATATAAAATTATTGTAATTATTTTATATATATATATATATATATGAAATAATACTAATATATTTTAAATTTATTATATATTAAAAATTTTAATCGAATTCTAGTTTTAATTTAGTCGGAATACTAAAATTCAGTAACCCGTCAAATCCGGTGATTAGAATTTACTATAAATTTAAACCCGGATAAATGAGTTCAGATCGAATGGGATTCTAGTAGACCCGACTCATGCACAGGGATAGCACGTTACATGGGAGATTCTTACATGGATCAGGTCTATGTTGCTCCACATCACCCCACATTACTTAAATAGATGATGTGGAGTAGCATAGACCAAGGGTCTAGTCTATGGTACTATGCCATGGATCCAGTCCATGACACTATGTCATAAATCCGATCCATGTAAGAATTTTATCACGTTACATTACACCCACTTATTATAAGGATCCACGTGTACTTAAAATCTAGCTAATCATGTGACGACACGTAGATGGTAATGAGAGAGAGTTTACCTTACCGTTTGGTACAAGGTATTCATGGGCTCATTCGTCTACTCTATGCCCTCGTAAATACCATCAGATATTATGTCGGTAGGCTTATTAATTGGGCTTAAAGAGCTAGATGTCGAATGTGTGAGTTCGGCCCAAATAAAAATCTAAAGGTTTTGTTTGAGTTTGACTTATCTTAAGTTCATCAAAATGCTAAGCCCGATCTAGAAACCTTTTATTTCTGTGGCTTCAGCCTAGATGGTTGAGTCAGCCCAAATCACGTTAAAGCTGCATTTGGATCGATAAATTTAATAAAAAAATTAAAATTTATCAATTTGTTTAAGTAATTTTTAAAATTAAAATTAATAAGTTTTAAATTTATTCAAATTAAGAAGTGCGAAAAAAATGAATTCAAATAATTTATGATTTGCCCATTTCGGCTTTAAGACCAGTGTTCTATTTCTAATTCTCTATACTATTTAGATAAATATAAGAATAGTATTACCTTCGTTACCTATTAAAATTGTCACAGTTTGATTTTTCTGGTCAACACATTATATTTTCATAACTTAATTTTATATAAATTTTCTAACTTTTTAAAAATTTTAAATTTATGTGTATTAGTATTTGATATGTTAAATAAATTTTATTAAAAATTATATAAATTAGTAATAATAATATTGTTCTGTTTGAGCAAAAAAATCAAATTGCGACAAAAATTTTGAAACGAGTGGAGTTAGGGGTGACAATTTTGAACACGATACGAATTTAATTGGGTTACTTATGAGTCAACTTGTTAATGCCCGTAGTTAAACAGGTCGTGTCATGTTAATTCACGAGTTGACTCGATAATCCATTTCTTATCGGGTAACCCAACATGATCTGTTTAACCCGTTAAGATATTGGATAAGTCGAATGACCGGCTATTTAATTAATTGGAGTATTTATGAAAATTCGATACAATAATATACCCTTTAATGGTATATCGTGTCATTCAAGTCAACGGGTTAATTGTAGATTATCGCGTGTCATCCGGATAAATTAAGTAATTTTTATATTAATATAAAAAAAAAAATTAACAGGTTAATGGGTCGTGTCGATTCAATCCATTAATAAACAGGTCATAATTCGACACGACACAAATATTTAATAGGTAGTATTTAAGTTGAAATTTTTTTGAGACAAACCTCATAAAAATTCGACACTATAAGAATCCGACCATTCACACATCTAAGTAGACCAATAAAAAATGAAGGTGTTGGAAAGTCAAAAACAGTAAACTGTCCCGCGGCGGGAGCTAGGTATGTTTCTTCGAGAAAACAGACCCTCCGCTTCCCGAAAAGGTTGCCATATCTATGTTCCATCCACGGATCACCGTGAAAAGGTAACTTTTTGCTGCCTTGAATTTCTTACTTTACTTTTTAGTAATACAACAAATTAATGCAGAAAGGTAAATTGTGTAGAACACAATCAAAGATAAAGACGACCACGCAGTTTCCCAGATTATTATTATTATTAACTTATTACATTATTTTTCTTTTGGCTGACCTTAAGTTCCAAAGCGGCTCTCTGGCCTATCTTCTTTTCTAGTTTCTACGCTTTTCAAAGGAAAAGTTAAAAAAAGGAATCCTATTTTCCCTGTTTTAACTCCGAATAGAGGTCAAAGGTCCACTAACATTTTCTTCTTTTACAATATTACTATAAGTTTAGCTTACGTATATATAAAATGTGCGTAGAGGATAATTAACAGCGTTCTACAGATAGTCTGATTACCAAAGCTGCCTATAAAGAGCTTAAAATTGATCACATACAAGAATTATCTTATCTAATACTCCTACAAAAAAACAAAATCAATTCAAAGAAATTAATCAAGAATATAATTGGTAGTTTCTCCTTCAAACTCTACTGATTAATGTTCATAATTGGATATTGAAGGCTGATATTCACTCATTCAGCATTAATGTAAATTTTCAACTAGAAAGCCAGTAGGAGTAATATATTTCTTTTCTTTTTCTAAAGATTACCTGTAATGAGGACTGTTTATTTAGATTTCAATATATATATATATATATGAAAAATTATTTATTACTCATTTCGCATCGTAGATATTCTTGACCGTTGAATAATTGAAAAGTAATAAAATCTCTTATTTTTCAATCATTTCAACTGTTATCATATTCCCCGCACCCTTTGTTGCAAGTTGCACCAAATTCCTTTCGTGCATGTTCTCATCTTTTTTTCCACATAAATTCAAGAATTCCAATAATGTATGGTTAAATCTATATTACTCGTTGAATAAGAAACCCCAAGAAAGAAAGAGCAAAAAGGAAACGACCTATTTTTCTCTCAAATAAAACAAGCAGAGATTGACTAGAAAGATTCATTTTTAAAGGGAAGCAACGTTGACGATCGAAGTTGGTGTGATTACTATTGACGTGTTGTCAACGAATTAAATCTCGTAGTATTCCGTGCCGTTTGGCTCCAAAATGCGTAAAAGAGTTGCGATACAGAATTGCAGATAGAGATAATACGACGCCACATCCCAGAAGAGACTCTCAAACAAAAATGAAATTAAGGATTTACAGAAAGAAAACAAATAGAGGAGACGACAGAGGCAGAGCACAGCTCAGGAAGTACCCGGGCACGGCAGATATGAACAAGAAGTAAACAACATGCATGTACCCCCAGTTCCAGTTGCCCGCTTGAGCCCAGACAGTCAGACCCCTCCCGTCCTATCCCATTCTCGGAAAATTTTATACTCACTTTGCATTTCGAAGTAACTAACAATAAGTAGAAAATTCCTTACTTTTTAAAAGAATTCCTAATTTATGGAAGATCAACGACTGTGATACTCAGTTAGTAAGCAAAGAACCACTTCCCTTTACCTCTTCTTTAAAAAAAAAAAAAAACTTATCATCCCTTTGTCTCAGACCACCTGATGATAAGGTAAGATCGCATTCCAGTAGTACTAACTATTTATACATTGTATTATATAAGTTTTGAGGTACAAAAGGATTTTGAAATAACAAAACCAAAAAAAAAAAAAACAATAGAAATATATAATACTAATTCGCTAGTGATTGAAATGGCCCAAACCCATGGCTGAACTCATTGAGGCAAACTTAGCAAGCTCATGCGGCAAGAATGGCCGCCCACCCTGTCCTCCCATTCCAAGAAAATCTCTTGTTAGACTAGTGCTGTGTTCCACCACTCCATCAAATCCCGCCGGCTGATGAAAATTCAATGCACCAGATTGGCTGTCTGTGGATTGACGATCCAGATTGTTATTTGTCAAGGTTGAATTGGTTGATGAAGTTAAGTTCGACCCGCCCATCATAGCATCATGACGAGCCACAGCTGACAAAGTTGCCAAAGATGGAGGAGAAGAAGGAGAAGTGGAGTTCATTAGGCCAAAGCTATTGCCAAAGAATGTTGTTGGGTTGCTTTTAGTTGACCCCATCTGAGCTGCCTTCTGAAGAAGTGCAGTAGCCGACATTGGCGCTGCTGACGATTTTGATTGAGTTGTTTGATGAGTAATCGTAGTATTACTATTTAAGTCATTGTTGTGACGACATTATTTGTGATAAAGAGAGATTTGCTGCCGAAGATGATGATATTGGTGTACCAGATTTCTCCAGCTGCCAATTAGGCATTCCGAACATATTAGCAGCCGATGTCATTTGCATGACATCGTGTTGTGAACCGGCCGAGGAGGGCATGTAAAGATTTTGATCAAGGGACATATCAACTTGATTAGCTTGATCCAACCACAGTGAAAGTACTCCAGGCTTCAGCTGATTTCCGGTTGCAAAATCTACCCCAATTTGGGGAATCCTGGTTGTTGGTGTTGGACCAGTTAGTCCATAAGGAAAACTACCCTGGTGATTTAGTAGAGAAATATTCCCATTTAAATGCTCAGTTTTGAAGTTCAAATTACTGCCTGCAATACAAGTGCTCCTTGCACTTTCTTGAGCTAATGCATCACAGAATGCTCTGTGCGTAATAAAACTGTCTTTCCTGTATAGTAAATGAAGAAAAAAAGCAATTAATTCCGAATCAAATTTGTTCGCAATTAATTCTGATTGCACAAAATTCTCTCTTGACATAATTACAACTATCATTTATTTCAACAGACAAATATTCTTCAATCAGAATAGAATTAATTATTTTCGGACAGCAAATTAAGAAAGAAAGAAATAAATAGTGTACTATCTAGTACCTGGAAAAGAGCGTGCCACAGTCACATTTATACTCTCTAGTCCCACAAGTCTTAGAATGAGCTTTCCAGTCAGATTGAACTGCATACTTCTTTGAACATTTCTCGCACTTCCACTTCTTCTCTCCATGCTTCCTGCTAAAATGTTTCTTTATTCCGGTAAGGTCTCCGAGTGCACGAGACGGGTCGTGGTGGACGCATGCCTTTTCCGGGCATATATACACCTTCCTCTTCACTTGCTCTTTATTGGTCCTTTGTTTAAGCTTCCAAGGAAGATTGTGCCCTCTTCTATGTAGCTGCAAGTTTTGTTCTCTTTGGAACCCCTTGTTGCAAATTTCACATAAAGAATCTGTTCGTTGCCATAAGGGTCTTGGGCGAAAGAGCCATAACTTCAGCATCTGGATCTTTAAAAAAAACAAGAAATTAGTTAAAACCCTTATCTTAATAACTAAAACATATGGTTAAAAAGGGTTGTTTAATTTACCTGGGTTTCCTGGTAGATTTCTCTTCTTTTTAGCAGATGGGTTGGATTTGGTAGGATTATTATTATTAGGGTTTGTATGATCAGCTGGTTCTGGAGAAAAGGCATTGACTGAAGGAGGAACTGTAAACATATTAGCAGACATGACTAGCATAAGGAAAATGTATGTATATATATATATAGATATATATGGGGTTGAGATTGAAGGCTTTTCTTGGCTTAGTTACACCAAAATAAACTAGCTAATAGCTTCCAACCCTAGCTGGCTGATAGCTTTTTCTGGTAGGAAACAAAAGAACAAGAAGTAGCAACTAGCAAGAGTGTGAGTTTCTGCAGATACAAACAGATAAAGCTTTGGGAGTATTAGTAGATTTATTATTCAGATCTTAGAAGGGCTCATGAGATTGTGCAAAAAGAACAAGAAAGAACACAGATAACACCCAACATAAAACATAAACTTCATATGTAATAAAAAGCCAGAAAACACAAATTAATTAAAATCTAGAAAATTAAACTCTCTTCCGACTCTTTCTTGCAGAGAGAGAGATCTGGAGGGAGCAAAAGAGATCTTTGTTTGATTTTAGAAGAAAACACCAAAACCCTTGAAAGCTAAATAGAATATTTCCTCTCTTTTTCTAACCTTCTGCCTTTCTCTCTATCTCTATCTCTATCTCTATCTCTATATCTACTACTACAAACTTACAAGCTTCGCTCTCCACCCCACGTCCTCTCATCTTTTATGATTATCTAACCTACAATTTCAAAAATTGGTCAGCCAAGGATTTAGCAGCTGGGCCCCACTTCCCCCGTATAGTATAAAATACTAGTAGTCATCTTTTACATGTATTGGCATTTGGACGTATGCTGCTTGTAAGCAGTGTAATGTGTAGAGCTGTGTGTCAATGTTTTGTAGCCTTTCGAGCCAAATTCTCATTATCAAGATCTATGAAAAATTAATTAATGTATGGTTCAGATTCTTCTGAAATAAAAAAGATTAACTAAATGCTGGACAATTAAATCCTCCTGTAATACCAATTTTTAGATTCTTTTTACTAAAACGGATCGAGTCTATTAATCTCAATGCATGTTTGAACTTATAACAATTGTCAACATTTGAATTTTATCTTATCTGAAAGGAGAGCATCACTTGCCTATGATATTACATTTACACCAGGTAGGGGTATTCGTTCAATCAATATTCGATTTTTTGACTTATTTAATTTGACTTGTTTGATTTTAAATTTGAAAATTTTAAAATCAAAATCAAGTTGTATAAACTCAAAATCAATTAAAATCGAATCATTTAAATTCGATTTATTCGAACGATAAATCAAATAAGTTGAACAAAAATCTACTTCCAGTCCATATTTTAGTTCCAAAATCAGGTTAGTATATTACCAATTCCAATATTTAGTATATTATTCTACAACTTTAAAATATGACATACTAGAAATAAAAATTAATTCGAATATTGTAAGTTCATAAGTAATATAAGTAAAATGCATAACCAAACAAATAATCAAGTTACAAAAACTAACAATCACAACATTTTTTAATACGTATTAAAGTGTATATAATTACTTAACTAAAACATGTATGTATAAATATATAGATATTTCAATAAGTATTAAAGTATATATAATTACTTAACTCTAGTTTCTGTATGTATTAAAATGAAATTAGTAATGTGTTTAATTAGATATTAAACAAAGTGTTACATTAATTAATAAGTTGATTAATGTGTAAGTAAATAAATTATACATGATGTGTAATATTATATTAATATCTCCAATAATTACACAAAGAAAAAATATCTAAGTATTAAAAATTAAGACTATTATGGTTGAAATACTTGGAATTCTACAGCCCCATTCAATTAGTTTTAAAAACTATCTCTTGTACGGTACAAGTACTTCAAACACGTAGTATTGTACTGTACAATCATTTAAAATACAAATGAATAATTTACTAAACAGATTATAGAATTTTTCTAAAATATTATATACACAAATATATTAATATATTATTATAATATATGGTTAAAATATTAAAAAATATAATTGTTCTACTTATTCGACCAGCAATTTGATTCATAAGTTGAAGTTAAAGTCGAATGAATAAGTCGATTATTTAATTGATTTCAAGTAAAAAATGAGTCGAAAATCGAACAAATCAAATTAAATTTTTATTTTTTGACTTAGTTCGACTTGGTAGTTCCACTTTCCTAATTTTTGAATACTCCTAATACTAGATAATGTAATTTTTTTATTTTAACACAACAAGTAGTTTTCAATTAATGCACTCGAGGTAACCACTATAGTTTTGCATAGTGTCTTGTGTGTTTCCTTAAAAAAAAAAAAAAAAGAGTTTTGATTCACAAAAACAGGAGTTGTGCACTTTTTATAGTTATTACTACTAGTTCTTTTTTATTTTACATCAAAATGCATGGTGATTCCCTTCGTGCACTTGAGAATTGTAGCTTCCTCTTTTACTTTTTTCCCCTTAAAAAACTTTGACTCGTGTGATTCACACTTTCACAGGCAGACACCAGACATGATTACAACTGCAATTGTAATCAAGTAAACCTTGTGGACCTAAGACTAAGAGTGAGGAGAAAGGTCAAACTGTGTTACTAATTTTAATGTTTTTTGACAAACGTGTGATTTCTCGTAGAAAGTTGAGAGTTAAATGTATAAAGAAAATAAAAAAAAGCTGTTTGCCTTTACAGCCCTTTGATCAGGAATCAAATGATTACTGCATAATTAAAGGGTTGGACCCCAAGTGAGAGGATAAAGAAATTACAGGGTGGGAAAAGAAAGAAAGAAAATGCCAATACTCTGATGCTGCTGCTGCCGCTGCCTGCTGCTTAGTGTGATAAAGTGAGAAAGAAGAATTGCATCTAGCTTCCCGAGGTACTTTTCGTTGATAACAGTAGTCCGTGATACCCCTATCTCTGTGGGGTCCTTTAATATTTAGATAGTACAATCATTTGCAGCAGAGGTACCACTGTAGGGCTCCTCTGTACTAAGTGTGAATGTGTGATACTGAAAAAGAGACCAAGAAAACAGCTTACAAATTCTTTTGTTTTGTGTTTGGATGGAGGGATATGAGTGAATTTAGATTTGAAATTTAAATTTAATGTAAATTATTTAAATAAATTAATTGATCTAGTTGGCAATTTAAAATTTACCGAATAGCGAAAGTGTAATTATAATAATTGAATGAGAAAATTCCAAATCCATTCAAATTTACTCATTTCAAAATTTTCATACAAATCAAATTTACTTATCCGAACGCACCCTTAATAGTTTCTCAAGCTCATGGTTTGGTGAGGAGAGGCATGTACCAACAGATTGTTCTAAAGAATTCACACTATAGTTCAAAGAAATGTATACAAAAATCATTCAGCTGTTAAGTATCACTAAAGAAAAAGTTTTTATTATCTATTTTATAATATGGAGTGAGTATATTAAACTATTAAATAATTAAATAATAATAATTTATTATTATTTTTTAATAATTTTAACGATTGTAATATCCATTTTTTATCACGAAGTGACTATCACAAGTTTACTTAGAATCAAACTAATGTTAATGGCAATGTTGATGGAATAAAGGCATTAACAATATTTTAGTTTATTTTATCCACAAAAAGTAACAAAACCTAACTTGTCTAGTAAGTAGTCACTACTCCACAATGAAGATTTTCCATTTCCCCTAACTAGCTAATAGTACTACTAATACTCAGACAAATATTATTGCCACAACAAAAAATCTGTAAAATTATCAAAGTATCGTTATTTCCCTACTTTCCTTCGTAACAAAGAAAGATACTTTGGTCATTATAAAATTATTTTGTTATGGTATTAACAAATTAAACTGTGACAATAATATTTGCCCTAATACTATGTGTAAAAGGATGCGTGGATATATGCCAATGTTTGGTAGTGAAGTTTTAATCTTTGACATTTTACATTCTTAATAAGATGCAGACAGAAGAAAATAAATACTAGCTTTTTGATTTGGCTATTAACTGTCAGGGAAAAGGATTAATGCATGCTTCGAAACTTAATTGCTAGATCAACATGTCAGCAATAGTAGAGAAACATAGAAATTTCTAAAAATAGCTAAACAAATGTTGGAACCTGCAACTTTCTAGTTGAGCATTTGTAGAAAGTAGAAATCTCTGCTTGCAAATGAAACAATTTAATGTGATATTTGAAAAGTGAATAAACTTTAGGTTAAGGCAGGCCAATTGACTAATTAAGATTTGAAATGTGGGAGTTATCTCGAGAAAAAAAAAAAAAACGGAATTGATGTGGAAATTGTTATACACAATTGAAGGTCTTTTCTTAAAAAAAAAATAGTTATACAATGAGGAAGATGGTCTGCATGCAATAAACAGTAAGATAAATTTAACACTCCAAAGAGTACATGGTCCTGCATGTTTTACACCTCGATCTCTAGTGTACTTTTTCCGTGATGATCTAAAAAAAACACTCACTTCTTTCTCCTATTTTTTAATAACTCGAAAATCGAATTCATAACTAATTAATAAATTATAAAAATATTTCACCATCTGACTTGCACTTCACTGTCTTTCATGATACACATTTCAAACTGTTAAACCACATACACTGGTACTACCTTATTATTACAAACATCATAATGTACGCTTTTTGTCCTTCTTCTTTTGCTAGGTTACGAAATAGTATATGCAAGGCAGAGTCTCATACGGCATGATCATGGCTGATGAAATTGACTTTTTTTTTTCTTCTTTTTTTCGCCCTGTGTTATTTTTACTTTTGTTTTGTTTGCATGAGAACCCGAATATGTGCTTTCAAGTAGCAAAAACTCAAAAGCATAAACTTTAATCATCATTTTGCCGAGGTATACTTCACTTTTCAGCTTAACCTTTGTGTAGTAAAACACTAAAACTACGACCATTATACGAAGTGGTTTTGAAGAAAGTTTCAAGTGTCGTTTTCGGAGCTTACTTTGAGTGGTCCGTCCTCTCCTGATCCACTAATAATCAAATAAAAGAAAACACATAATTATGCAATAAAGTATATTCCAACTCAGAAAATAATTAAACTGCTTTTGGCTTCATGCATTCGGATCTTATTACAACTTGAATTATTCCTCTTGCTCTCTTACCCCACTGGGGTCCCAACTCCCAAGTTCCCTTACTTCCTCCTCCCTCCCCCACAACCCACTCACCTAAAAAACAAAAAAACAAAAAAAAAAACTTCCATCTCTAATTTGCGTAGTGTTTGGCTGAATGTACAATGGTATTTGTGTAATTGTGATTTTTAACAAAAGTTAATTTAAGCCGTAGGTAAGGCGATAAAATTATTAAAAAGTCAAGATTTGACTCTCATTATCTTTAATCTTTTATTTGATGGGGATTCATAAGAAACACTTTAAGGTTTTCTTAATTAAAATATATTAAAATATCAGTCGATTATCTATCTAATTCCGGAGAAAAAAAAG
This sequence comes from Cinchona pubescens, assembly GCA_025175665.1. Classification (NCBI taxonomy): domain Eukaryota; kingdom Viridiplantae; phylum Streptophyta; class Magnoliopsida; order Gentianales; family Rubiaceae; genus Cinchona; species Cinchona pubescens. The sequence goes on along the minus strand of JANKKI010000129.1, from coordinate 572,749 downwards.
TAACTTGTCCTCATATAATTTTTACCCAAAAAAAAATGGAAAATAATATGTGTTTTGTATCAAAGACATGCAAACCTTAAAAAGCAGGAATCCCAAAATTTTGCTAGTGATTTCTTAATTAGATCTAAACCCTAATTCCTAGAGATTATATTGCATATATAAAATCAAAGTTCGACCAAATACGACATCGCTTGCGCCCATCCGTTGCATAGATTCCTCCTTTCTCTCCCCTATGTAGTACGTACGTAGAGGACCATATATTCTTTTCTTCTTCCCTAGATATGGTTTTGTAATTAGCTAACAACTTAGTTTATTTTTATTATATTATTGATCACAAGAATTATTAGTTGGCAAGTCCTTCTCCTTAAAACCCGTCCTAGTATTACATTTTCAAGATGCCTATGTAGCGTTACTAAAATATTTAGAAAACTTTAGTTAGCGTGTCACAAGTATTACCATCGTTAATTATCAGGTTCACGTCCGTCACATACCGACGATTTCGGTATTCATCATTTCCTACTTTAATACATTAAAAATTTTCGCTATCCTTAATTTGGTGAGGAAATATATACAGTAGTACCATTTTTGGATACTTTCTTTATTTTTTTTGGTCATTGAATCTCCTGTTACATTTTTTTGATATTACACTCATATTACATCATATGATGAGGTAATATTTGTCCCTCATTTGTTATTTTGTTATTTTAAAAATACACATATCACTCCATCACATAATATACATGAGTGTAATACCAAAACGTGTAACAGAGGACCCAAAACTTTTTTTTTTTTTCCTCTCTGCTGCCACACATTCTTATACTGTTAATGAATGAATAATTGGACTATCATGTATGGCTAATTGATAGGAAAGTGCATAAACTCTGCACGTTCACCTGCGGCAAACAATTCCATGTTTTTGGGAATAAACACACATGGGGCTGTCTAGGTAAATAAGGGAAATTGATCCTATGCTAACTGATAGAAGTTAGAAGACACATGTGAATACATGAATGAGTTGTTGTGCAACCCTTTTTTCAGGTTTGAGAATTTTTTTTTTTTTTTTTTGGGTTTGAGTTTTCATAAGGTTTTACTAAAAATAAGAAATGCTTTATTGTCGAGTTAAAAGAAAAATTCTTCGCTAATTGTTTTGCAAGAAGTCAAAAAAAAAGTTGATAAACGTTGGGGAGAAAAATCACGAGAAAATCCACAAAAGAGACTCAATACATAAATTAGAAATCTAAAAAGTTGGTCTTGAGCTAACCTATAAATTAAGTGTTTTTTATTCATCTCTCAAATCAATGCGGGACAATTTAAATCTACCCATATACTTAACAATCTTTATTAGAGCGAGGTTAAACCCAACTTTAAAATTATGTGGAGGACCTTTAGCTTTGTAAAGTTCCATCTTACGGACTAGTAAATTTGATATTTATAAACAAATAAATTACTAATAGGAAGTTAATATTTTATAACCAAATTTTGAGAGAAAAATTCTCTCCTTGCTTGTCTTGAGAAAAATAACTCCAAGTTGTAGTTTTTATTTGTTGTTCTTAATGGGAAAGAGGTGTGTTTTCCTCCCTTCACATGACCAAAAGTACAAAGTCTCGCTTCAAGAAATAATTAGACCAGTTAGTCGGAAATTACAGGTATTTCTTTGGATTGATCAAACTATGTATATGGATCTTAGAATCTTAAGATATATTTTTTTTTGTTTAAAAAAAAAAATCTTGAGATATTTGTTATACCTTCTTCATTCTAAAACATAAGATATTTGTTCCTTTTAAATTTTTAATAATTCTTCTGACGTACTACAAAGTTGGAGATTCCAACTTAAAAAACATTAAAAAAATAATAAATAAGGGGAGAAATTATTACCAGTTCCTAGCGACCATACATACGCTCTTCAGGAAAAAAGAAAGGACCAACAATAATAAAAAAAAAAGGCTGGATTACGTAGGTTCCGGTTAGGACTATCAACGGAGTTCCGACCCAACAAATAAATGGTCGAATCTTATATTAAAGTAGGTCTAAATATTAGACTCAGTTAAATTGTGAGTTAAATTTAGGTTTTATTAGTCTCGTCTCGATTAAAGTCCGGCCCGATGTATATATATATATATATAATGATTTTATCTTAAATTAAATACTACAGTTTAAATTTATGTGGATATCAGTTAATGGTTCTAGTATTCTATTAATTTAACTAAATTAAACTCGAGTAACTAAAATAATAATATAACATTATTAGTCAATTTATAGTTGAAATATTATCGCTTAATGAGATACATATAGTTGCTAATTGACATATATAGTACATACTATTGCATATTATGTTAATCGGGTGTAAAAAAATAAAATTTTAACAAATAAATTATAAAATTTTTTATTGCATAATAATGTGAGTTGGGTCATCCCAATTAAATCCCGAAACCCGAATAATTTTGTGAACCGATTAATGTCCGAAAATAATTTTGCGAGTGTGAGGTTCACATTTGTAAATTTTGTAACTTTGGAACGGCCTGATTAAGGCGTGAAATTTAAATAAATTTGTGAGTCGAATTTAAATTTTATAAAAATCTGACTCACAAGATCCAATTGACGGTCTTAGTTCTGGTGTCATCAATACTGCTAAACTTTGTCCAACTATGTTTTGGGCTTTGTGCATATTAGTTAGAAAGTTTCAATGCCGATTAGATCCAAGTCATCAAACACAACGATCAAAGGTACCAATCCTATAATGTAACCCACTAGCAATTCGTGGGCTTAGGCCTTTAGTTTCACCAAAAGGAGAAAAAAAAATGAAAAAGAAAAAGAAAAAGAAAAACTGACAAGACAGAAGACAGCCATGGACTTTACTGCTCACTTTGCACGCATTCAGGATTATAAATTATTAAATGATTAAAAAATCGTAAGTCTTTCTTATTTTTTAGTTATATAATAGATATCATACTTAATTTACATTATGTAATGAATAGACAAAATTTATTCCCAAAAAACCCGTCGGTTAAGCTGGAATAAATAAGCTGCGAATTCAATTAAATACTCTCAAATTCATGAATCATGCCTTTGTTAAAAATCTTTTAAGTTGATCAAATAGCTTACTACTAGAAAACAAAATCTTTTAAATTGTTTTATTAGGATTAATTTTATTTTGCAATCCCAATTTATATACATTTGACTTTGTATTTTCAATTTTTATTTTGAATACTTTAAACATATCTTTCAAATTCGTATCACTTTGATATAATTTGAAAGCATCACTAGAATTAATAGAACAAAAATTAAAATGGCAGCTATAAAGTGGGAATTAGATAATTTAGGGGTTCAATATATAGAATGTCTTAAAAAACAATGAAAAGATTCAAAAAAAAAATTTGGATCTAAATATTACTCCAATATGCCAAGAGCTGCAAAATATTTGTTATTTTTTATTTATTTTTTCCATTTCCAGTTCAACAGACATGGATAAATACGCTTCCTTAGAATAACATTCTGTACATTAACTCGAAATTTCCTAATTTCAAGAGACGCTTTTTCTTTCTTTCTTTCTTATGCATATTAATTCCAACCATGGAATTAGAGGCTTAGAATAGAGGGAAAAAGAACCATTAATTAGCTTGCACCAATAAACAACCTTAATGCTCACAAAATCTTCTGTTGAACAAGGCGTATCCAAGAAACTGTCTTAAGCATTGACTTCATGGAGGGCTTCTTTGCAACGTACAAAATTGCAAATATTATTATTATTTCAAGTCTTTGGAAAATGCTAATTCTAACTGTTTAAAAATTAATAGCGTCTACGTCGAAAAATGCATTTCTTTCTTTTTCAATTTTCATTTTTCAAACACTCTTTTAAAGGATAATCCTATTAAAATCTTCTCTCTCTCTCTTTTTTTTCTTTCTTTCTTTGTTTTCCCTCTCATTCACATTCACATTCACATTCACATTCACATTCACATCACGCATGCATGATTGAATCTGCAAATTGCATGTAGGATTTTATAATATATAAAAAACAAAGGTCACTATTATAAATCCAGAGGGTTATTTTGGCCTCATTGACTTTTCCCTCAACATTTATATATGACGATTAATCTCTGATCGATAATTCCAGAATATTATTCCTTAATCGCTAGGCTTTCAAAAATTGAAGCCAAAAGAACCAATAAATTTATGGGTCAGTGCAGAATTTTAAATTTGTTATCTTCATGTGAGATGGAAGCATATTGGTAGTAGAGTAGATCCACCTCTGAATTAGTAATAACTTCATCTGTCTATTTATAATTTATGTGGACTTCAATTTATATAATACTGTTATTATACTATTCCCATTTGAAAAAAAAAAAAATTAAGAATGAGCTAGTTTTGTTTGTTCGGACAGTGTTGTATCATTATAGACAGAATATAATTTATAAATTAGTATAATTGGCCACAGTATCTTCCATTCTACGTCATGTCTTACTCTTTATTTCATTATCTAAAAAATTATCAAAATTTTATGAATTAATTTTACTAAAGTAATTTACAGACAATAATTTATTTATAGTGTGACAGGAAGGAATATAAAGTATAGAATAGAAAAAAATCCTTAACTGTATAATTATGCTAATTAAGAAGAGCAAATTATCCACGAGGTTTACTGTGCAGATTGATTACTGCTATGATTCTTGAAGCAATCTTTATATGGGAAATGTGTCAGATTCCTCCACGCATCAAACGAAGGAATATAGATTGGACAGAATCAGGATTTGTAAAAGGAATGTGGGAAAATTGATGAAATAGTCCTTCAACTTTTTTACTTTAGTTAAAATAGTTTCTAAACTTTTTTTTAGTCAAAATAATCTTTCAACTTTAATTTTTTAGCCAAGATTATTCTTTTATGATGAATTCACCACAAAAATATTTTTAACTTTTTTGGATAAATTCTATATACACCACCTGAGATTTACTTATTTCTTACGGAACTCTTATATAGTTTAAAATGAAAAAAAATAAAAAAGAAATTAATGAAGGGGTGAAAAAGAAAAAAAAATTCAAAACACATCTAGTATTTTCAAAAAAAAAATTGAAAGATTTATTTTTTTACAAAAAAAAATCTTCAAATCCTAACCCTTTCTTTTTTCCCTTCTCCAGCCTAAGCTGTTACCCTAAGCTGTTACCTATTCAACTCCAGAAACACCCTTTCAGCCATTCAAGCGCCTCCCCCACCTATAAGACACTAATTGCCACCTTCTTTTTTAAAAGTTGGTCATTAAATTTTGTAAAATTTTAAATTAGGCTCATGTAAAAAATAACTAAAGTACAAGAGGTGTATGTGAAATTTATTTAACAAAAAAAAAAAGAAAGAGATTTTTAGTAGTTCAAATAAAGTTGAAAAATTATCTTGAATAAAAAAAAAAGTTGACAGATTGTTTCTCCTAAAATAAAAAAATTGAGAGGTTATTTTCAGTGTTTTGAAAGCCAGACCGGACCGGAAGAACCCCTGGTCCGGTCCAACTACCTATCCGGTCTGTCCAAAAAATAAAACAGAACCGGTAAGAGACATCCATTATTTAGAGCCTGCCTAAAAATGATTTAAATAAAGAGAAAAATTAAAAAATCGTGAAAATAAACTCCAAAATAGCAAAACATTGAACACACCAAAGACTAAATTATTAAGTTATTATTTTTTTCATCTTTTTTATACTTATTTTTGTATAAATTTCACTTTTCTTATTAGAAATTTGATCAGTAATTTTGGGTATTAGGACTATAATTATCCAAAAATAGTGTTTCACTTATATTTTAGATTTTATATAAATATATTTTAAGTCATTTTAAATTATATCACACTTTAATAAAAAAAAAATCTGAATTAGTGAACCGACCTATTCAACCCGTCGGATCGGTTGAATCGCGAATCGAACATGCCACCGATTCAATGGCCGGTCTGATTTTCAAAACATTGGTTATTTTCGGCGATCTTTCCAAATGAATGTCGCATGTTAACTCATCTTTCCCGATAACTGAAATTCAACCATACTCCGAAAACGTATGACAAAGCCACTACATATTAACGGAATTTAGCAAAAGTAGTGGTGGATATTTCTTTGTAATCGACGAAATGCCATTTGGCTCCCCTGCACTGCAATGTCACTAAGAGACCTTTATAAAATTATCAAATTGCTCCACCTGTGCCTCGAAAATGTTCATCCTTCTTTTTTCAAACTTTTTTTCCCCCATTTTCAAGTTAAACTGCCATAAATTGCGTTAATTTTTGTATTTGACTGAATAAAATCGGTTGTCTGAAAAAAGCAAAAAAAAAAAAAAATCAGCTGTCTTGATGAGCCATCTATGCAACTTGAAATTTTTTTTAATTTTTTTTTAAACTCACCTCTCACCATACTTTTTAATAGTTTGAACCAATAATGAATAGATCATAAAAATATCTTATTATTTAAATTACGTTTCATTGTCACACAATAATTTAATTTTAATGTGCTGAAGGCTAGAATTGTGTTAATAACATTCCATTGTTAAATTTTCACTTAATATGCCGGAGGACTTGACTGTGTAACTGAGGAAAAGGTTTTAAGAATCTCTCGAGGGGAATAAGTATTTATGATGGGTATCTAGTAACCTCGTAGCTACTTTACATCAGCCCGCCATTGTTTTCCGTCTAATATTTTCTCAAAGGAATCAAGTTATTGATTATTATTATTTAAGGTAGTTGTTTAGCATAATCCAAACATTAAATCAAGAAAGCGTTAAATCAAGAAAGCGTTACCTTTATTTGACGTTTAAACTCCAAAGTCCAAACATTAAGCAGCCAATTGCAACCAGTAGGTGGAAGGCATAAATTACTACGAAGCTGCATATGTCGTGGAAATTATTCCCTATTGGTAGGGAATCAAATGATTTTATGAGCTTGGAATTTCTAATAATGTTAAAAAATGCATAGACAAAAGGGTATATAATTTTCTTTGCGAGGGTGATGTAATCTTTGAAAAGCTACGTGTAAACTGCTTATAATTTTATTTTTTTAAGATATATATAAATACGCCATCGTGGTTTCGAATTTTCTGTTTTATATTTTGAATGTTTGTGTCTGTATTATGACCTTATAAGTATATTTTACTATTATGTCAAAGTATATATAATACACATACAGTGGAACAGAAATTTAGTACAAACAATTAATTCTGTGGCCACCTTATCAAATTGATACGTGCGATAGTACTATATAAGTCGTGAAATATTTACTCCCAAATTGTAATGTTTGGTTATATCGCAAGGTGTCCAGTTCAAATATATTCCCCTCCCTTGGTTCTTACACCAACAAGAAATTATAATCCTTATAGTCGTTCATCCTAGCTCCCGGACAATATCATGGAAAAACATCAACTCAAACAAGAGATTCAACTCCCTCCGGGGTTTCGATTTCATCCGTCCGATGAGGAACTTATAGTTCACTATCTCGTAAAAAAAGTATCCAAAATCCCACTCCCGGCTGCTATTATTGCTGAAGTTGAACTTTATAAATTCAGCCCCTGGGATTTACCTAGTAAGTTTTATTTTATTGAATCATATTAATTTTGCATTAATTTTCAAGACTTGTAACTCTTCGTTACCTGGTACTTTTTAATTGGGTTGGCAGAGAAAGCTGTATTTGGAGAGGAAGAATGGTATTTTTTTACTCCAAGGGATAGGAAATACCCGAATGGAATGAGGCCTAATAGAATGGCAGCTTCAGGTTACTGGAAGGCTACCGGAACTGATAAGCCTATACTGTCTTCTTGTGGAGCAAAGGTTATTGGAGTCAAGAAAGCTTTAGTATTCTACACGGGACGTCCCCCATAGGGTAACAAGACTGAGTGGATCATGCATGAGTACCGGCTGCCTGCTGAAGCAACTTGGACAGCCAAGAAAGAGAGATCTATGAGAGTAAGTTAATTAATTAATTCATTTTTTTATTAATGAATTCTTTATATCATGATTAACAACCCGTAATTATATACTCATAAAATTATAAGTAAAAGATATACTTTAATGATCTATTTTGATGTCGACCTTAATCATTTTGTTAAGCTAACAACCCATAATAATTATATACTCATAAATTGATGTAATTTGATGTTTGCCTCCTTTAGTCAACATATCATATATATTTAATATTAACAAATCATCCAAAGACAAGTGACGGTTGTCTTGTGGATGTATTCTTGATTTGTTTTAATACTAAGTTCAGCTCTTTTCACTACTGTGAAGCGAAACCCTAGTTTCAGATTAACACCTAATTAATCCTTCATCGTGGAAAAAGTTATACACTTTCTTGGGCTTCCACTAAGTGCCTAGGCAGGCTCTATAATGGACGTCTAATTTCTAGTTCTTAATGGGCTCTCAATTTTTATTTTTATTTTTGAACGTAAACATGGAATGATTTTGTTGATGCTCGAGAAGGATTGTACAAAGCAGATGAAATCTGATATTCTAAGCAATCTGAAACATAATCAGACCTACCTACTATAATAGAAAGGTGTTGTTTGGACAGTCAATAATATTTTTTAATAATTTTGTATATGTTTTTTAATTATCTTTTTATTATGTATATATCCCATTAAAATAATACACATTTTTCAACTATCTTTTTATCATTGTATATATATCTCATCAAAACAATTACTACAGTACTTTTACAAATAATATTCCAAAAATAATAGTTGTGCAAACAACACCAAAACCCACCTACATGAAAAACCAAATTAACATAACCTCCAAGTTGCTGTCTTTGCTCATTTTCTATTATTATCATGTACTGGAATCAAACTTGGAGTGTGTTGTGTATGTTTTGAATGTTTATCAAATGTATGCATGTTTAAAGTATCCAAACTTGGACATATATGGGAATTAATTAAAGCTTTCTTTTATTTCTTATTATTACTTTATCCTTTTTAATTTGCTTTGGTGAAAATGAGTATGTTTTTGCATTTGTAGTTGGATGATTGGGTTCTTTGCCGAGTAAGGCAGAAAACAGGTATGTCAGGAGGAAACTTTTGGGAAGATATAAATGGTCCTAATCCCAAAGATCCAGGTGTTCAATGCCCTCCAAAATTGGACAAAAACTGCCCAAACATCCCTATGGGAACAAGAAGTAGTCTACAGCCCCCGTCAATGTTGAAATGGTCAGAGAATATCTACACAAAGATTGTTCAATGCTATCATTTCTCTTTAATTCTCAAAATTTTCCTTGCATGGATCATACAGTCTCCAACATAAGTTTCCAAGGTAACAACAAGACTTTATCACATCATGAAACCCCTCGCATGGAAACAATATCTAACATAAGTTTTGAAGGGAAGAAGACTTCATCATCCGTTTGTGGGGACAACTTTAACATAGATTATTTGCAAAATTCCATCCCTCCTCCTTCTTCTTCAAATGGTTTGTTGTTGCAAGTGCGGAAAAGAAAAATAATTGAAGGAAATAGTGAAGATACTATTAGTATCAAACACCAATGGGAGGAAATTCCACAGTCTACAAGCAACGATACAATGGGCACAATGGTTTCTTCTAGTACAAACCAAATGGACGACAGAAACAACTCCAACGTGGATGATCATCAATTGGGCTCTATGATGATGTATCAAGATCTCTACAGTCTGCCTTGGCCTTTGCATGCGGAGAATAATAAATTAATTAAGGTGTCCGAAAAAAGCTCTAATTACTTCCTATTATAGAGCGTGATGCAGAGACTTTTCATGCACTCTCATTCACTTTGAATACTTTAGCATGCATGGTAAGATGTTAATTGAGATTTTACGTTGGAATTGTGTGTTGTATACTGAGATTTGGGTGTGAATTGTGAATGATGAACTTTTGTTCATCAATACTTGAATACCGTGTGGATATCGCGAGAGAGAATGAAGACGTGATTAATTTGCAATTGTTCTATTTTACTATTAAATTAATGTTACGTTTTGAGAATTATTTTATTTTAAAATATATATGGTCCTCTTAAGCTTAAGTTTTTTATCGTAACACTATTCAGTAGAACTCAATCACGATCGTTTTAATAGATATCAAAATTTTCTCCATATCCAACATTTATTTGGACTAAATTTCTTGGATTTCTATGTATTATACATATAGACATCTTTGGATTAAATTAGCTCTGGATTTCTCTCTATATCTAGAAAAATTTGACATTTACTCTTCGTTATGGAACGAGTATTTTTAACAATTGAATAATTGAAAATCAATAAAATTTCTTACTTTTTAATTATTTTAATAATTGTTATACTCGTTGTATAATGTAAAATGAATAGTCAAGATTTATTCTAATATTTATTGCTTTTGATGTTAGTGCGGCATCATGATACTAAAATCGCATAATACCAAGCATACGGGAAATAAACTTGTCGAGTAATGGCATTGGTTTCCGGTACAAAATGACAATATGTCAAGCAGATGCCCGAATAGCATGTCTAGCATGCTGTTTTTATGTCGATATTTAGACAAATTTTAAAGAGTCAATGTATAGAAACTACTCGTAATAAAGACGGAAGAGTCAATTCAATATCCTCCTGCCTGCTAATACATTATTTGTCTTTTTTATCCTTTGCTATTGGCAATGGCATAACAAACAACTCTGTAATATTTATTAATGTCATCCCAAAAAGGAAAAAATCAAAAAAGAATCCGTGTTGTCCCTGAGCTAGCTAGTAACATCGTACAGTACCAAAATATCAATTGCTACGCAAATTTGCTGTTTTGAAATAGTGAATACTACACCGAAAATATTTTAAGGTAGTACTAGATTACGATTATCAAATTCTTAAAAAATATATCTCATGATTTCATACTTCTCAAGGATTTATTAATACAGCACAGACTCCAGACTCCACAGCAATATTCGCAGTTCTCGATTGGAGAATCAATTGACCGACCCCAAGCTTTCAAAAGATTTTTTGAAGCATCATGACACCATTGTCAAAGCATTTGATTTCATTGCTTTCCAGATCCGTGACTGGAACCATTTACCATGGTGGTGCCTCCACTCTCCAGTACGAAAGAATCGATTGCTCAGGGAGAGGATAACCGTTAAGGGAAACTGCTCTCCGAAAAGAAAACAGTTTGTCTATTAGTCGCCTCTAATGATTCTAGTGTTAGTGTATCGAGTTTCTACTACAAATACAAATAGATGATTGGGGAGGGAACTGGTGAGACATTCCACTTCCGTAATAATCGAATTCGACTTTCGTGATACAGCAGAACTCAATTTTTCTAGTTAGAATTGCAGTACACAATTATTAACAGTCCCTGTGCAAATAGTGCAACATTCAAGTCGCCTAGCATCAATCACAGAATTCTAAGTTCAGACTAGACATCTAACTAGAATCTGCAACTCTAATATCCCCCCTTTCACAAAAAATACTAGATAAATCCAATATGAGAAAAATAGTCATAACAGCAAGAATAGGGTAGTAGTGGATGATAATTCACTAGAACATCAGTTTTGATTTTGGACAAAGTTCATCAAGTCGCTCCTGAACCAGCTCGACTCATGTTTGCTCAAAATTCGTAAATGCCAACAACATATGAGACACAAAATAACTTCAATTAGGGAAAGTTGCTGGATAATATGGTTAATACAAAGTAAGCTTTATGCTGAAATCCATCCTATCCAACAGCCAACAAATGCATTCATCGATCAAAAGTAAAGACAAAAGGCATAAAATCAGATCCAACTCTACAATAAAGCCAAAGCAACACCTCAGATTGATGCAAGGGAATTCTAAAGATCAACATCATACAAATACGTTCAACACTTACTCAGTCACTTTCACTTTTTTAGTACACTGTAAAAGAAAAAAAAAATATCATCAATCATTAGTATGAAAACTCCGAAGTTTATAATTGATCCACAACCAAACAACAAAAGCAGGAAGCAAAGCGCTGAAAATAAGATCACAAAAGTATAGCAGTAGGAACATGTACAACTACTGCACAAACAATGTTCAAAAGCTCCAAACAAGATAAGGGAAAGAAAGCAGTCCATAGAGTTCAATAAAAGTCTTGTTTCAATGGTGGACTTACTTGTATAAGTAGGCCGCAATTCCCAAAATAATGCACAACAAGATGATATCAATACAGAAATTTCGACTGGATCTCAGCTGAAACAAAACCCAAATTTTTTTTAAAAACAATAAATGAATGCGGTGCCAAGCAGAGCAGCATAAAATGGAAAAAGAGTGTTCCACATTGCAGCTCATATCACCTGATTAACAGTATCCTTAAGTCTGACATTAGTATTCTTCAGGTCAGATGTTGCTCTGTCTACCTGTGAGAAATGAAAAGTGCAATTAGGTCAATAATATAGGCCACTTCAACAGATTGAATGAGAAAGGTCAAAGTTCTCAACCTTGGTGTCGATCTCATCCATTAAAGGAACTTGTCTATCCAGCTCCTGCACAAATAGCATGGCAGTACGAAGTAACACCAATGTATGCGGAAAAGAAACAGCTGAAAACCATAAAGGCAGCAAACCTCATTCATATCGTGGGCCATGTTTTTCAGTGTATCCAAACCTTCTGATATGACTTCCAAACCTTGATCCTAAGTGAATGAAGATAAACACAATTATGTAAGTCACGATAAACCAATAACACGGCATATTCAGAAGAAATTATTCTTTTTTCCTCAATATAAGAAACAATTCTACTATAGTAAGTTCCAGAAAAGCACATGCCTGTCTCATTTTACGCATTTCATACTCTTGTCTGAAGTTATTTGATTCATCAGTTTGTTGAAAATATTCACTGTCAAAACGTCCATCTGTATTGAAGTAGGACTGCAGAAGTTAAAAGAGATATTCTAAGGCATTGAGATGTAAAAGGAAAATAAAAGAGATCAATTAAACAGACAAACAGATCGACAAATCACCACCTGAATCAAATTTAATTTCTGTACGAGAAACAGAAGCTCCCCAGCCTCCAGATTGCTTGGATGCAGCAGCAGCACCATCCGGTATGGCTTGAATCCTATCAGGCAGTGCAAGTACCAGATCATTACGAGCAGCAAGTTCTTCACCAGAGAGCCCTTTAACCTGCAGTTAAAAGAGTATCATGAAAGGAGCCAGGTCATAATTATAGAGAGGAAAGGAGCAGAAAAAAATTGCACAAGAATCCGGCCCATGCTCCCTGATACTTCTTAATATGATAAATTTCAGAAATGACTACAAAAGATGGTATAACTTGTATCTGTTTATTTATCCAATTATGAGTATAACTTTTCTGCTTCTGATGGATGAGAAAAGACAAATGCAGGATGCTGGAATATGGGTCCTTCCACTTCCATTCCGCTGTACTCTTCTTTCATTTTCAAGCAAAACCCCATGATCTCAAGCAAAATACCAGCACAAATACCCGTAAATATACTCCATCAGCATTCAAATATTACTGTGTCTCCAACTCCGGCATGTAAAATCAATTTTATCAATATGAACCGATGAATATCATAAGCCTACCAACTGTAAGCATCCCATTACCATCACACCTTAATCTGCACCAACTATGATGGCAAAATTACCCTGTGGTATTACTGAACAAGCATTTTCATCATCCAATCCAATTCGGAGGAAGGAAAATTTCCTCACTTAATCACAAAACGAATATTAGTTTGCTACATGCATTCATAGTGTTTAAAAAAACAAATCCACAAAGAGTATCCTGACATGAGGAATGCCTTTTCTTGCTGATTGATTTGGAATCAAAAGCAAATCTTTGTTGTTTCATTAAAGAAGAAGACAGCGAACCATTGATTGGTTGTTTGGGTCGGAGCAACCTGCTAACAGAAGGGATGATGATGCTTATAGTACCCTAGTATCAATGTTCACTTCCGCTAAAGGAAGTAGTATGATTTTTCAAGCATTATGTGAATGATGGACCTTGAAGTGCTCGTGGGTGTTTGAGGCATAGGTAGAAGTAGAACCAGCAAAAATTCAAATCCACCATTTGAAATATCTCACATAAAAAAAAGACAAACAAATACTAATTCCACCCAACTGCCAACTCAGAACTTTCCCATCGACAAATTCAATGAGCACATTACCGTACCACAAATCCAACTGCTATTTAGCTTGTTGATCTTAAGCAATATTCCAAGTGGCTTAGCTCAGATAACTCAAAAAGAGAAAAGACTAGCATATGCATAAACATGGGTAACATTCCAAATACAAAATTCGGTTGTAAAACCAAGCAGCTATCCATCAGACCCAATACTTCATAAGAGGAATTACCCTTTGGATCCTTATGACCAAAAAAAAAAAATTAAAAAAAAAATCTATTATTTTAAATTATAATGTACGTATCATACTATGCCTAGAAGAGCTGCACCAGATTATTATTAAATTTATATAAAAAAAAAAAGAGCCGGGAAACCATCAATTACCCACTCCAAAATACAAGATAATATGAGAAAATTTTCGAATAATTTTAAGAACTGGCATATCAAACGAATAAAAAGGTTAATTTTACTTCACCACGTCTTTTTATTGTAAAATCAATTGCTAAATACCTCGCCATGATTTATTTCCAACTAAGTCATAAGTTCATTTTAAAAAAAAAAAAATTGAAAAAAAAATTAAGTACTAATGGAATGAACGTGGAAACGGTGACCTTCTTGACAGCCAATCTCTGGAGTTTGGGAACCTCCTCAGCAGCAACCTCGCCTTGGTTCGACGAATCTCAGCATTGATCGCTACTGCCGATGCCCTATTCTTCTCGTTCGAAGCTGTTTCCGCTTTCTATACATAACAAAAATTAGAGATAATTCAAAAGCTCAAAAGACTTGAGGTTATATTTGAATCTTTTCCAAATCCATCGATCCAAACACAATGTAATAGAATAGTAGCAGTAAACAAACAGCAAGATTAATTGATAAGGACCTGAAGAGCGGCTTCGATGTCAGATTCGACGGCGGCGTAGAGGCGAGCAAAGGCGTCATCGCCGGAGATATTGGCGTCCTTCTGCTTGTCGATGTCGTACCTGTCGTATTTCTTACAGATCGCGTCGACGCGAGTGAGAATTTCGATCACGCTCATTTTCAATAATTACAAAAAAAAAAAAAAAAAAAAAAAAAGAATTTTTTTTGGCTTCTTCTTTGTGATGAGATGTCCTGATTTCGGACTCCGGAGAGGGGTTCGTTTAACTGTTACTTTGCTGTGGTTGACATCGATGTTGGCAAATACTGTGCTTGTACTCCAGGCTGTAATAACAGTTCATTACTTCATTTTTTATTTCAAAACAAAGACAAGGGAAGTATTTTGTTGTATTAGAAAATTAAAATCGAAATTATAATAAAAATTATAAATTTATATTATTATTATTATTTTTATTTATTTAGTTTGATATATGAATAGATTTTATTATATTAATAAGTTATTTAATTTGAATGCTTGTATAATACAATACTATATAGATTGGATTTATAGACTGAATTTTTGCTAAATAAACTAAATTAACTAAAAAAATATTAGTATCAACACTAAATTAACTAAAATAGAAGTTAAATGACTACATATGCTCTAATAAAAAGAGTTCAAGGACTAAATAAGTTTTTTTTCCCTAATTGAGATGAATAACTGTAATATTTGCATTATTTACTATTATTAAACGAAATATTAGGATTAATTTGCACTCTAACATGATTTTTCAATATTTTTTATTATCATAAATAAGGGTAAATTACAAGAAATTTCTTGTGTTGTACCTAATATTCATGTTAGGTTTCAATCATTAGTAAATTTATATTTTATTATCTCATAATTTAGACTAAAGTATAACGACTAGTTATTTTATATGATTTGAAGGTCAAATGTCAAAAAGTTTAATTTTAAGAGTAAATTTGTCGTTTATTTTTATTTTTTAAATAAGTCTTTTAAATTTTTTTCACTAAAATTATTTTGAAAAAAATAAAAAAAAATTTAGTAAAAACAATGAAAGTCCCTCAAAATAACTACCAACCTAAACCCACCACCCCTTTCCAACCCCACCTCTGTCTCTATCTCCAGCCAAATCCGCCACTCTCTCTCCCTTCCCTATTCCCCTAATCTTACCATCCCTTCCCAATCCCACATCCACCCCCAGTTCTACCTTTACCTCTATCTACCTCGCTCATCCCCAGCCAATTTCGCCACCCAAATCTTTTTCAATTGACTATTTGTCATCCCAAATTCTTTGCTTTATATTGTATAATGTTTAATTCAAACATGTTTTTATTCGTTTATGGGTGGGATTTTGGTTGTATGCTGAATGAGGATAAGAAGAGACAAGAAAGAACAAAAAAAAAAAAAATCACTGGCATACGAGCAGAGGACTTGGAGAATAAGAGTATTTTTTTTTAGATTAACCCTCATGTCTTTGTATAATTTCGTATTGACCCAAAATTTGCCAAATTAGCTACTTGAATCTATGTTAATAAAGTGTTGAGAGGGCATATTCGTTATTTAAATATTAACTTGTTTAAAAAATGTTGACTTTTCTGTTGACGTTAAGTTGAGGAAAAAACTAATATTTTCACTTTAGTCCAAATCATAAAAAAGTTTACAAATGATAAGGAGGTAATATGAATACTAAACACATGGAGTTCTTAGTAATTTACCCTCGTAAATAAGGTTTCATAGCATAAAAATAAACATATAAATATATAATCTACTAAAATTGATTAAGTATTAAAAGAATAATATCATCATTACATAAGTTTAAAATCTATCAATAACATAAAAAATATAACTAGTTTTCATAAAATGAGCATAAGACCCGGCACGAAAATAAATGAATAAATAAAATAGTACTAAGATAAAGTAAAAACTTGAAATATGATGCGTATGATTAAGTTGTGGTAATTGTAGTGTTTAAACGAATAAATTTTCACATAATTTATTGCCCTGAAGCGATTTATTACAAAAATGCGGTAATAGTTAATAGATACTAGTAATAAGGGTATTTATGTCATTTAATTATATATTTTAATAGTGTTAAAATTGTTAATGATGAATGGTATTAACGGGACAAAGGGAAAACTATTGTATTAGTCATTCACATTGTATTTATTAAATCCCTTACTTTTAAAATGATAATTTTTAGTCCCTTACATTATCCATTTGTATTTATTTAGTATGAATTTTAAAATGAAGATTTTTAATCCCTTACAAATGTAAAATGTTGAATTTCGGTAAATAAACTAAATTTCGAGCACTACATACAATTTTGGTTTGAATTAATAGTGTGTTGTTCACATGATATATTTTTTGAGTAAAATTTAAGAATTCGTTTTTCCTTCCAACACAAAACTAGAGCATCGGATTGGATTATAAATTTTGGAAAAAAAAATACCACAAGTCAGATATTAAAATAATCTTAAATACAAACAAATTGCTAATCAATCATTTACTTCATATTTTTCGCACTCATAAAACATTCTACTCAGATATATAAATTGTCCTAAAAAATATGTCATGTGAACAATACATGACAAATTTAAGCCAAAAAAATACTTGAGATTTGATTTAAATACCAAAATTCAACGTTTTATATATGTGAGGGATATGATAAATTTAGGCCAAAATGCTTGGGATTTGATTCAAGGACCAAAATTCAATATTTTACATTTGTCAGGGACTAAAAATTATCATTTTAAAAGTGAAGGACTAAATAAATACAAATGTGTAATGTAAAAACTAAAAATTATCATTTTAAAAGTGAGGGACTAAATAAATACAAATACTTAATGTGAGAGACTAATATAGTGATTTTCCTAGGACAAAATGCATATTCTTTTACTTTAAAGACAAAATATAATAATTCACCTAATTTAAGGAATAAAGTGTTTTAACCCTTTATAATTGCACAGAAGTATAATTTGCCAAGATGACACCCCTAGTTTCGACTAATTTGTGAATTCCCCAAGAAACGTAAAAAGTTAGCAATTCTCCAATGAGTGTTAGTAGTTTGGTTTAAATAAAAGAACTGATCGGGTTAAATTAATTTGGTTTTTAGTATTTGATTACAAATAAAGAGATTGGTTATATAATTTAAATTTGATTATTAAAAATCAATAGTCAAAATTATAATTTTATTAGTTTTAATTTTTAATTTTTTAATAACTGATTTTATATTTTCATTCATTCAACACTTTAATATTATTTTTTAGTTATTTTTTAGTTTTATTAGTATTAGATTTTTGTTTATCAATTTTATTTATTTTGCATTTAATTTTAATACTTAATTTTTTAAATTAATTAATAAATTTTGATTAATTAAATAAATTAAAAAATTAAATTAATCAACAAACAAAAAAAATTTAATTGAAATTTATTTTAATTTTCTTACACAAAAAAGAACAAAAATTGAAAATATTTTAACTGAACCAAACAACCTTGAATTTCTCCACCAATTTTCTGCCAAACGAATAATCCTGGCGTGGCTTGCTCAGAAAAAATATTTTCTTGTTTAGCCCTTTTAATAGTTTTCTTCAAGAGAAGGCGCCCTGAGGCTTTGAGTTCATGACCAACCAACCCCTTATATAATTCTACCACCTTCATCTTGGGGTATATACTTTTTCTTCTTTGCTTTCTCATCAATTCCTCTCTATAACCTCTTGCGTGTGGGCCTATCTTTATCTATATCAGTACGGTTGATCGTCCGACTTACTCCGACCGATCATCCACCGATAAAGGCGCCTTTGCCATTACCGGTAAAATTCTCACCTTTTCCGGCCGATGCATGTCATATATCGCCTTCTGATTATCTATCAATTTATTAATTTGTTGTGTATGAGTATTCTCCCTCGGACTGATTATTGATTTATACAAATTTGTCCTTTATTTATTTTTTAAATAACTGGCGGTGTTAATAAGATGTTGTGTGGATTTTTCCCATTTATTTGATTAAATATCCTCTGCTTTTTTGTTTTTAGTTTATTTTTGTTCCTTAAAAGAATTGGTCATTTTTGCTACTTTTGCTTTTATCAACTTGTGCTCTTATTTGATCATACAGAAACTAGGAATATCTACACGAAGATCTTACTGATAGTGGCGGTGCGGTGGTGTAGGTGTTTTGGGGACAAACATTGGGTTTTTGTCCCAGTTTTAGCAAGCTCTGTTACTGAGGAGAAACCTTTTTTGTATTGTCCCTATAGGTAATTTAATTTTTCCCGTCATGTAAGAGAGCATTTCATTATAGTAATTGGATTAATTAGACATATATTATCCTTGTGACTATGGATATAGTTGAATAGGATAATGATAAAATCTGTTTATGGTTATAATGAGTATGATGACATTTTTGTAGGTGTATATCATCAGGGGTTAGATTGCTGGAAGTCATCACTTATTCTCAAATTTGATAGCCATATATTTGTTCTATTTACTTTTGTGTCCTCACACTTGGATTTAGTGGCTCATTATTGGTGGAATCGTTTAGCAGTACGTTATTGAACTTGAGTATTCCTTTTCTGATTTTGACAAATGCTGAAAGAGATGTTTTCACAGGTTAGATGTTGAACGTATTTTGGGACATACTAAATTATCAGTCTTTAGGATGACCAAATTTGTGGATTTGTAAGCTTTGCTAGATACTCATGTGCCTATAATACAGAATAGTACTCCGACAAGTTATTTGCCACACCTATGTATGACTAATTATGGATGTCATTAACAATATATATTGCACGTCAAACTTCTGGGATAGGTCAATTCCCTGTTTTATGATTAAGACTTGGTTCCTGAGTATTGCAAGCTCATACATCTGGCCAAACTCTTGCCTAATGGGCTTGCTGCTGGCTGTAATAGCTGAATGACAACCATTGTTTTCTCACTAATCAAGTGAAGTTGCTAGTGTTTTTTTTTTTTTGGGAGCAAAGTTGTTAGTGTTAATAGAAGATATTTATGTGTTTTAATTCTTCACTTTTCATGTTGTTTTTTCCACTCAAGTAGTATAGATAGTTTTTTACTGTATCCAAGTTAACAGATATTATTGTCCTGGTTATACTATGATAAGCGAATGCATGCTTTCATAATGAGAAAGTTTTCAGTTTCTGGAGAAGGCCACTAGTAATTGATTGTGATCACATTATTCTGTTCCATTTGTTTTCATATATGCTTGAATGAATATTCTTTTAACTTTTTTTTGGGAGCACATCAAAAACTGATGCATCGTTCCTTTTTCTGATGTATAGCAACTTAAATTTTCATTCAGTAGTTATTTTTGTGATGTCACCCATCTCATTGGCAGAAGAGACTTTCACTTGTCAGACTAAAAGCATCTCAACTATTTTGAGCCCAGTGATGTCTTTTCATTTCTTTCTTTTACTTTTTATTTTTATTTTTGGGTCTGTTTCCCATTCATTTGGATGGAATTCTGGATCTCATAATATCTGAGTGGATCTTTTGGTGCGCATTACTTTTGCTCTAGGGTTTGAGGCAGGTCACCTCTTGTGTAGAAATGGATTTCTCTGGATTACCTTCAGAACAACTAGGGTTTAGATTGTTCTTATTATGCAGGCTTTGGATGCAGATGGCATTTTGTGAATGGAGATGTTGCCCTTTGCCTTAGTTTGTTGAGGTTCTGTCTATTCATGATCCTAATAGTTTAATTAGGGTTTCTCAAGTTGATTTCTGCTGGAGGATTTGGGGCGTTGTTGTCGGTTGTTTATGTTCACTTGTTTTGTGTTTGAATTGAGAATGAGTTAGTCGGAAGGCCTTGGATTGCGGGATAAATACTTGTACAGGTGAGATGTGTTTAAACTTGTATCTCCATTTGTCTGAGATATTTTGTTTTTGTCTCTGATCTTTTGCCTTCTCTAGCAAGATTCTTCAAAATACATCATTATTATGCTTTCAACCATGCTTTGCTCCAGCCCTTAGCAATATATATATTTTTTTTTCCAAAAAAAAAAAAAACTGTTGAATCTGCTCGGGTTTGTTTCTTGGTCATAAATTAGCACCACGGATAAAATTCCCATTTATTGGTTTTATACATTTAACCGTAACCAATGGTAGACAGATTTTTTAGAAAACCTGAAAGTTCAATAGTGAGTAGCCATATGTAGGATAAGTATTTGGTTGTAGATGGATAGATTACTAACTTTAGAATTTCAATCACAAATGTTGTTGCAGGAACTTTTTGATAAATGTGGAAGACTCACGAACAAATTTGTTTATGATATCCTATGCCCCCCTTCAAGATTGATTAGTCTGACCTGCCATTATTGCAGTGTCTTGTATTTCAGCCTTTGAGATGGGAGACCAAGCTATAGGGATCCTAATCATAACAAGAATTGGTCATCCTCCTTCAAGAGTGAGACTTTGTTGGATGTAACTTCCAGTTCAGTCTAAGGGTTCCCAACTTATCATCTGATTACAGATGCTAAACATGTGGCCCACTAACTGTTTCAGTTAGGGGGCATTTTTTGTGAGAGCGGACTGGCAACAGTTCTCCTTGTGTTGGTTGATGATGCCAGGTGAGGGTGCGGGTTGATCATAATACTACTCAAATCTTTTCAATCAACTATAGGATGCTAGTTACTTTTCTTCTCAATGCTCTTGGATGGCTCTGATGTGGGTGCTGATTTATTCCAATCATGTGGTCGAATTGAGAGGGTGGGCCTGGCTTGAGGTTATACATGCCTTTGATGATCCTTATCTAAAATAGCTGAACAAACATTGTATTTGACCTCTGTGACGAACAGCTTCTTCCTCTAATGATACGGTTTGCTTATTCAGCTTCAACTGGTGTGACGGTTCAGAATTCACTTAGTATGAATGTCTTGAGTTAGATCAGGTTTTTAAGCTGTTAAAAAGCTGGATATCCTACACAAATGACTTCATGATAGTACGTAGGAGAACAATCAAGACTAATGGAGCATGCTCCACTTCCTTTTCCTTTTCATTAGAACGTGCATACCACCACACATGAAGCCCTTTCAAGGTGCATATTTTCTGTGGGTATTCCAATTATATGCACCTTGATATTGCCTGGGTGGAAATGTCTGAGCCTGTTCTCATTGCTTGTTAGGTGGTATCTCTCCTGACAAGCTTTCTCTTGGTGGATGGAGTCTGATGAAAACGCTTATTCATGATGTTTATGTTAGCTGGAAGGCATTCTTTTGGGTTTTTGGGGTTTTATTATGCCCTTCTGTATTTTACCTAGAAATTACGGGAACTGTTGTAATGTTACTTTTTGTTTACTATGATTATTGTAATATAAAAAAAAAAAAAAAAATCACTTTTCCTATTTTGTTGTGATGTTCGTTCTTCAGGTGAAAAACCAAATGCAATCATGGATAACTAAATAGCTATTAAAGCCATATGTGTAGTATTTGCAGGACTGTCTTCATTACTTGTCTATCCTTTTCCAAGTATTTCATTAGCTTGTAATCTGTTAAGAGCCCAGGCCTCTGATCTAATTATCCTCTAGGAAGCTATGTATGTACTTATTTTCCCTCCCCCTTCCCTCCTTCACCATCTCTCTCTCTCTCTCTCTCTCTCTCTCTCTCTCTCTTAGAGCTGAATTTTCTGCAAAAAGAATTTATAGGTCATGGATATTTAATATGTAATTTTCGTTAAAACTGAAATATCCCAGTGGTAGCCCAAATTTGTGGTTAGATCTCCATAGTGCGGCATATTTCAGGTTATCATTGGATCTGAAAAACATAATGGCTTGATCAAGTTTCTTTGTAGTGAGGTTCCAGAGGTAATATCAGAATTGCTTTGTTAGTTTTAACTTCTCCCTTTGAATCTGTCCTTGATCTTTCTTTCCTAACAACACATTCACTGACAGGAAATGTAGTTAATAAGATCTTCATGTGGAGTAGTTGAGCCGGCAAGAGATGATGTTCTTCTTTGTGATGTACACTAAGCTAAATATGTGGAAGAATCTTATGTTAGTACCTCGTGGACTATTTAATGCTGATTCCTGAAGGACTTTTCAAGAAACCGAATATCCTGGTTGTTTAGGCAAATACTTCAGGGCTTTACTGTGATATAGTTTTACTTTTTGTTTAGTCAAATAGAACAAATTTCTTTTGGTTGGTGTTTGAGGATCTTCCTTGCATACACTTTGCCATTGCTGTCAAAGAAAATTTCTCTTCCTCAAAAATTTTTTTTTTTCCTGGGGGTCAACCCAAGAGAAGGGTTATCGATCAAGCATTCCCTTTTGGCTGAACAGGTTGATTGTTGGTGCCTTTTAGATTTAAATGCAATTGAAGCTTTTTGTCTTTTAGATTTAAATGGAATTGAAGCTTTTGAAGTCAAAAACTCTATTTCTGTATCTGTATATAAGAAATTTCATTTGTAATTTGAATGTTTAAAATATTATGGGCAGGAACTTGTTTGACAACTAAGTCAACTGGACTGTTTCTTTAAAAGTCAAATTCAGAATTTCACACATCTCGAAGATAAGGTTCCTTATTTGAGTTCTTGATATTTGTATTTTGTTCGAATTACTTCGGCTCATCAGTGATGTCATGATAGGCTAAGGTACTTTTTGGTTTGTTCTTTGCATGGTTATGGAATAAACAAGTGAATGGTAGGATATTTTAGATTTGTCTTTCTGCAAAATGTTTGGTAAAATTTTTCACCTAACACTAGACGACTGTGTTATAGTTGTTTATGCTTGTCTAATCAGGTGTCTTGTTGGGAGTAGCGGTTGTTATCGCTCTGCCTCCTACAGAGGATGGTGGAAGAATAAGCATTACTTTATATACGGTAGTCTTGGAAGTTTGTAATGATTACCGTCTGAAAATTGGCTAGTCCATTGAATACAAAATCAACTTACTTCCCTGCTATCCGATGAACTAAAACAACACTAGGAGGATGCATGAGAATATCTGAGCTCTTTTTTGTGCATGAAGAATTAGCTCCCTTTATACTTAGATTTGCTATAGTGTTTTAGTCATGTGCCATGAGAATGCTTAATTTTTATCAGAGAATGATCACAGTGCTAAGGATAATAAATTGTAGTCTGCAAAGATTAAAACTGAACATTATAGGATGTCAAAGGTGCTGACTAACTTTTTTGCTTGCTTCCTCGATTAAGAAGCTCTTGCAGATGGCTAATCTGTACAATGCTTAACAGCTTTGTCCTATATCTTGTTTCTCAAGTATTCATGGTTTATGTGGTCCATATGTTCAGAGCAAATATAGATTCCTGAATTTCTGAAACTGATTTTGGCAATGACAATGTTTCAGTTTTATATTTCATTTTCCTTGTTAGTTTGAAAGCTAGGTATGCTGAAATTGTTTGCGACTACCTGCAGGTATTGGTGATATCAAAAGCTAAATAGGTTGCTTTGTTCATGTTGCTATGGCTATGCCATAGACAATTTTTCAGTTCTTCCCAAATGTTCGAGAATGAGAATGATCAGGAATGGAATCACGTTGGCCAACCTTACGTTCATTTGGGTATTAACATCCTCATCTCCATGACTTTGTACATGTTTTCATTCTGTATGCTCATCGGCTGATTAGGTTATTAATGTTTTGGTTAACATTTGAAATTTGGCTACTAAGATTGGTGCTTGAGTAGTGACAGTTTATGACATTTTACCTTAATGTCAGTACTATCTTGCAGTTATTGAGGCAGTGAAATAGTATGAGCAACTATAATTGGATCATTTTTGTTATTCCAGTCATTCCTTCACCTTGTCAACTTTGTTAGAGTAAAACTAAAAACCAACATTCTTTCTGTTTGATAGTAAGGCCATCTTTTGGCCCTATGAGTTTTTCTGGTTTCCTTGATGAACTTGGTATTTGAACAAAGAAATAAATGTATTACTTATCAAATTCTTAAGCAATGGGGTGGTTATAAAATCTATCAAGGTTGTGGCCTTGGTTTTGGGAACTCATTTGGTGCATTATTCCAAATGAGAGATTTATACTCATTCCTCTTATCACACCTATAGGGATTATACTTGGAAGGGACTTGCATCTTTGGCATATGCCTGCTTTTCTAAATATGCTACATTTGATTTTGTGTTGCAGCAAGGCCTGGTGCACCTGAAAACAGTGTTCTTCTTTATCCTCCAGATAATATGACTGCTGATGGGGGGCATTCTACTGCTCAGTGGAATTCAGCTCCCATGTTAACTCCTGGATACTCTTCCTCCAGTCTTAATGTTGAAATGCCGCATTATCAACCACAGGTTCCAGGTCCATCTCGTAATCCTTTCCTGCATTCATCAGCTGTTGGAAGCTTAAATACGGTCCAAGAAAATTATGCGCATCACGCGTCCTCATCCAACCATGGTGGACAAACCTTTCATGGGGTTGATGGTGGTTGTTTTGAACTTTCCATGGGCAATGGTAGAGGACTGTACATTAAGATGAGCGAAAAAGCCCTGGCATTTCTGCAGTCTGTGAGAGAGGCAACACAAGCCGATATTATGATGCTGGAAGTTCTTCTGATCATTCCTTTCCCGCTGACTTGTGGCTGGAGAAACAAAATACTGATTCTCATCGTTCACCTTGGGATTTTGCCCCCAGTTACAGAGATAATGGCGTTTCTATAGGCGGTGAAGGCACTCTGAGGAATGTGCGAAGTAGGCCTGCGTTTGACTTGGAGAGCAACCTGGCCAGAACCCATTTGCCAAATAACCCTTCCCACTTTTCGTTTCCTAGCCAAATCCCTGATCATCCTAGTGCTGTGGATTTGTCGGGTCAAAGTTCTTGTGCTCCTCCAAGGGAATGGAATCATACTTTTGCATCATCTGCTTCAAATGGGAGGAATATTGTCTCCGGTAGGTGCTCATATTATTTCTTTTATTGTGTTTCTGTTGGTTCTAATATTTCTTTGTTCTCGAAATTGCAGATACCAATTTCTTTAGTCATGAAACAAATCAGTTTGGTGCACTAAATGGCAATCCTAGTGCCTCACTTGAGATTGGGGGATATGTGACTAATTTTTCCTCAAACAGAAACCCCGTGCCTCAAGCTTTTCATGGTACCCCAAGCCAATATTCCAGAGGAGTTCGAAGCGGATACAGCAACAGGCCGGTGCCAACATTCAGGGCTTCTTCAAGCAACTTGCACGTGGGAAGCACGACTGCCTCTGATGAGGGGCTACAGTTGGTTGCAGAAAGTTATGCATCCAGACATCCACGGCCATTTTCGACTATAGGAATCCGTACAGGTGACAGGAATGGCCGAAGTAGGATTCCTTCTATCCCAATTTCTGATCATGCTGGTTTTCATGATCAACTGACACCCGAGGTTTGTAGACATTTTGTTTTATTACTTAAATGCCCCTCCTTACCTATAGAAGGGTTGGGGTTCAGAATGGGGCTTTCTGGGGTAATGTTCATTTCAATTGCCCCCGCAGCTCCTCACCCTCCCACTTCTGTCCACTGCCAAATAAAGAGAAAAAGAAGACCCCAGGCATCTTCTCTCTGCGCAAAACAGAATAATTATAGAAGAAGGAATAGAAATCCAAATTTGTTTTTTTTCTTTTGGGGTTTTGGGGGTGGAGGAGAAGCATAGAGAAGGATGGTATCGTTTTACATTTTGAAACATGTCTCTGATAGAAGGTAGGGATGTGTGGTTTCGAAACCTTCATAATTCCCGAAAACTCTCTCTTAAAAGAAATTTCTTATTCGAGTCCAAAATATATACTATATTAATTTTAATAAAATTTTGGTCTCTTTCAGGGTCTTATGATTATGGACCAGTCTGCTATTTATGGTTCTAGAAGTCTTTTTGATCACCACAGAGACATGAGACTTGACATAGACAATATGAGCTATGAGGTAGCAAATCTACTGCTTTGACTCTTCAGATATCTTCTGTAGCTATATACAACTACTGATTTTCTGGCACAAACAGGAACTTCTTGCACTTGGATATTCTGAGGATTGGGACTGTAAGCACTGGCCTGTCCGAGCATTTAGTTTCTAAGTGTCTCACAGAGTCGCTATATTTTTCATCAGATCAACTGCAAGAGGGAGGAACTTGTATTATCTGTCTGGTGAGAACTCTATCTGATTACAGCTGTATCATGAATCTGGACCACATAGTATTTATCTGCCATGATTCTATGCACGTTCAAAGCTCAGAACCTTGACACCAGCTTGTTACGTAAAATTGCAGACATCGATTTCCTACTGTGTGTTCATTTGATATATGGGTGAAATATTTATCTTTAACTACGGTCATTGGTCTGAATATTGACAGGAAGAGTACATGAACATGGATGATGTTGGGACTTTGATATCATGTGGCCATGATTTCCATGTGGAGTGCATCAGAAAATGGTTATCCATTAAGAACTTATGTCCAATCTGCAAAGCTTCTGCCTGGGATGACAATATGAAGGAGGAATAATCTTATTCGTATTCCTGTCGATTACTATGCTCAACTTATTGTAAATACGTATGTAGTATTTAAGATGAATAACTTAGATGGACGAAATGGATATTACAGATGACTTGTAAAGCAAATTCTTCGCTCATTCGAACCATTTTGCAATTGTTATCTTTGTGAAAGTTGCTTTGCTTCCTTTTCAATATGCATCTCTACTGGATATTTAACAATTAAGTATAGATACATTTTAACTGAATTCATTTTGCCACCTAAAGGAGGGAGAATAGATTGAACTTTCAGTGCGACATAGTAAAATACATTTTGTAATTAAAAGATAAAATCAGTTTAACTTTAATACTGTGTGCATTGGCTTATGTTCAAGACATCTTTAGATTATTTTCTTAAATTTTAATGATTTATATATAGGTAAATCGGTAAATAAATGGAGGAAAATGAATGAAAAGAGAATCCAAGTCCAATTATTTATTAAGTTAGTAGTTGCATTGAGTTTGTATAAAAAGAATAATATAACATGTTTGAAATAAAATACACTTAACTCTACACATCCTTTTCCTGTTTTGAGCAGTCACAAAAAATTTAATTTATTATTTATTTTTATTGCTCGTTAAATTGATGTGTTATTTTTTTTAATATACGAGTTTTTGGTGTATTTCAATATTAAGTTATTACATAATAAAACTTTAGGAATTTGTTCAACTTTGAATTGTAAAAGGGGTATATAAACCTAATGGACTTTTCACCAATTTCTCAAAAAAAAAAAAAAAAAAAATGAAAAGATTCTTATTATTAATTATTCATAAATTTCTAAATAATATTTACAATTATCACTCAAACACATTTTTCAATCATCTTTCAAAAAAATTAGTTATAATATTATTTTAAATAATATTCATGATATACTAAATAATAACCGTCAAAATGGAAGTGCTGCTTGAAAAACTATTAGAAATAATTAGCAAAAAAGAGAAAAAGGAAATAGGACCGCCTAAATTCAAATTTAAAAGGGACCCATCCAACGGTCATAGCTTTCCTATTACGCGACCCGAAGGCGGTAATAGAAGCTTATAAATAGACCCCTCCTCATCGCGCATTTTCTTTCCCCATTGTAGGTAGTTTTAGAATTTACCCTGAGATTTGTTAGTCATCAACCTAATCGGCAAGACTATCTTGGAGGTTGAGAGCTCCGGCACGATCGATGACGTTAAGGCGAAGATTCAATATAAAGAGAATTCCACCGGATCAACAGCGATTGATCTTTGCCGGCAAGCAACTCGAGGACGGCATTCAAAAGGAGTCGACTCTTCACCTTGCCTTAAGGCTTCCCGAAGGCATGCAAATCTTCGTCAAAACCCTAAACGGGAAGACGATCACTCTGGAGGTAGAGAGTTCGGACACAATTGACAATGTCAAAGCGAAGATTTAGGATAAGGACAGAATTCATCCAGATCAGCAGCGCTTGATTTTTGCCGGGAAGCAGCTTGAGGATGGGCGCACGCTTGCTGATTACAATATTCTGAAGGAGTCCACTCTCCATCTTGTTCAAGCCTTCGTCTCCTGAGGCGGTATTTTTTAAGGAAACTTTATTTTTGGTGCCTTGTCCATTTGACTTTATTTGTTTTATTTTTGAATTTAAGTTCATGTCTATAATCTTGTGCCTTGTGAATTGTTGATTTCTTCTTTTATGGATCTTGCAGTGTTGCTATGACTTCTTAGTGTAGTTATTTCTTGTAATCATTGGCTTCAATATTCTGAAAATCAGGCCATAAGTTTGTTGTGATTGGATCACTTGCCAGTTAATTTCAAGTGTAACTTTCCTCAGTCTATTTTTTTGTTGCTTCAATAAAATACAATTTTAAATTTATGGTTGTAAATAGGAACTTTGAAGAAGCATATGTGACATGTCTGCGGGAGTCTGAGAAAGTATTCTTAGGGATCACGGGAGGACTTCGATTAACTGAAGTTGCTGAAAAGCACGATTTGCGGACGTGGTGTGTGGTGCGATGTAACTCCTATCATTCGCTGCATATGTTAATTCAGGCACTTGATTATACTCATCACTATTTCTCTCCTTGCTTGAAAACCAATGCTTTATCAGTTGGATAAAGAGATAATACTTTGAGTTTCTTTGCTGAATTACATGGATCATATGTTGCTGTGCTTGTGTGTCGAGATTGTATATCTTAATGGCATTTTGAGACCATTGCATCAGTCTCTTGCGGAATTCAAATTCAGTTGACAGAATCTATAATAGAGTCATCCAAATTGCTGTATGTTAATATTTATTTTTGTGTATTAACTATAACTTCCATGCTCATCAGAACTGCAATCTCTAAACCTTGGAACTCTCTCCACTCTTCCAGATTGGCGTCGCTGATTTAGATGCTAGATTTTATGATCCTATATTTTAACTTAACAGAGTAATCTGTGGCGAGGAAAAGCTTGTGTTTCCAGGAATTTTGCCTTACAATTCATGCAAGGTTTACTTTTTTTCCCCAACTCCAACTAGTCTTTATTACTACATAGTGCACAATTATATTTTCTGCAGTTTGCAAATATAAATAAGGTCTCATGTTTTGATTACACGTGCATTACTTGATGATGACAAGATTATGCAGTCTGATAGATGTTTCATTTGTTGCTTTCAGCCCCTTTTGACATTGGACATCCGCTGGAGTTCCTTTTTTGTTAGCGTGATATGCACAAATTTCTTTTGTTATTTCACAACTGTATCCAATCGAATATAAACCGAGACTTCTTGCATTTACATTTTCATGGGATTCTCTCTCTCTCTCTCTCAGAATTTTATGCTTTTAATAGATGCAGTCAAGTACTTCCTCATTGTATAAGTTTGTGTTCCTCAATTTTGAGATAAACATTAGTCTCTGTGTCCTGCTGACGGTGAGATAGCATTACTAATAATATAAGTTCTACGAGTGTTGAGGCCTTTTTCTAAAGAAGGATATAAATTCAAGAAAAAATAGACGCTTGCTTGCTTTGTGGGACAGTATTGTATGATTATAGGGAATTTTTATGCTGGTTTGATATTTCTTATATTATTTTTCACCTATACATTCGTGTGCTCACTGTTAACAGTAGATGGTTAACTAATATCTAATTCGGGTTCTCATGATCATAGACCATTCTATTTATGGGCGTTGATGGGACTGATATAGCAAGGCTCAGATTTGTTCAATTATGGCCCTTTTTCTTAGTATGTTTATTTTGTTCCTCTTTCTCTTCTTTTGACTTATTTGGTGAAGTTTTGCAGGAATTCATCAATCTTACTCTAATGGAAGGTGGAATGAAGAGTGCAACTTCTTGCTTTAAAAATCAGAGCGTTTTTATTGTTCTTGGCGGCTGTACAAGAGAAATCGTGTGATCTGCCTGGTGGTGAGATCCTTACTGTTTAGACTTTATTTTGAGTGGTAGTAGTTTCCTGTCATGGATCTTGAATGGCAAAGAATGTTGTGCCTTACACTTGCTCCGATGATATGAGAAGGAATCGTGTTGGAGTTTCCTCAAGTCTGTAGTTTGTACAGCCTCAGATGCTGGGGATCTGATGTTCAGACGAACTCATCAGTAGCAGTTGCTACTCCATCCAGTGAGATTTCTGGTGCTTCCGGTTCAATAATGGTGTATTTTCTGTGTCCTTGTTGTTTGTTTCTTGTTTTTGGTATTAGCTAGAATTTACATACCCATCCAGTATTTTGCCAACAAGAATTTGGTTCAAAGCCCAATTTGCAATTTGAGATTTTTTCATCTCTATTTTAATTATGCATCTTCATTTATCTCTTCATATGTGTCTTTGAAATGTTTCCTTTACCTCTATTTCTTGTTGGTGCTTTCTTTCACAACTGTGCATGTTGGTTGTAGGCCAATGGTTATAATCTATAAACTTTGAGTTCTTGATCATTTACGTATTACTAGTTTTCCCCTCTGTTTCTGAATCAGGAGTTCATAAAGAGGGAACCATTTCTTTATTTTATGTAAGAATAGTGTAGCTTTTCTGAGTTTATGTATTTGCATGTATTCCTTCTTTGCTCCTTATTTGCCTTCTTGATTTGTTTCTTTGCCGGCCTGTACTTTTGATTGCTGAGCTTTTGAAGAAAGTTATTACAAATAGGTCTTGTAATTACTGGAAGGACCTGAGATTCTCATACTAAGCCTATTAGAAATCTAGAATTGCCGAAGGACCTCAAATTTATATTCTTTCAAAGATTCCATTTTCTGTGTACCTTATTTTTGTCTTGATGTTGCATCATTTTGTATGTGAATGATTTTGATAACTATTTCAGGCTTATTACACCTACCTAATGTGACTTTTTTCTTTGTTGATATACAAAATTCTGTTCTGATACTCCTTGGGAATCATGTGGCTCTCTTGTCATGACTTTGCTGTAAAGCACGACTTTGTTGAGTGGTGGTGGTGGGATGTACTCCTTTCATTCACTGCATATGATGATTCAGATACGTGTATTCATAATATATCTGTACTTGCTTGAAAGCCAATGCTTCATCAGTTGGATATAAAGTAAATATTTTGAGCTTCTTTGCTCAATTACATGGATCATATGTTGCTATATTCTGCTTGTGATTGTATATGTTGATGGCATTTTGAGACCATTGCATCACTCTCTTATGGACTTCAAATTCTGTAGACAGAAGCTCTAATAGAGGTATCCAAAAATGTGCAAGTTATAATTACTTTTGTGCATTAGCCATAACTTTCCTGCTAACCAGAACTGCAATTTCTCCATCTTGGAACTCTCTTCACTCTATAAACTTTATTTTCTTCAGATTGCCATCACTGATATGCATATGGTCTTCTACAAATGTAGATTTTATGATCCTATTTTTTTAACTTAACAGAGTAATCTATGGCAAGGACATGCTTGTGTTTGCAGGAATTTTGCTTTACAATTCATGCAGAATTTACTTTTCCCCCCAACTCCAACTAGTGTTAATTTCTGTGTAGTACACAATTATTTCTGCAGTATATGTATCTCATATTTTGATATCATGTGCATTACTTGATGATGATAGGATTGTGTATTCTGATAAATGTTTCATTTGTTGCTTTCAGCCCAACTTTTGGCATTGGACATCTGCTTTAGTTCCTTTTTGTTGGTGTGGTATGTACAAATGCCTTTTGTTTTTTCACAACTGTATCCAATTGAATATAAACTGAGACATCTTGCTTTTACATTTTCACGGGTGAGGATTCCCCCTTGAAATTATTATTTTTTTTCCCTGAATTTTATGCTTTTAACAGCTGCAATTGAGTACTTCCTCGTTGTATAAGTTTGTGTTTGTCAATTTTGAGATATTATTAGCCTCTATGTTTTGCTGACGGTGTGATAGCATTACTAATTACATAAGTTTTACGAGTAGTGAGGCCTTTGCTAAGGAGGGATATATATTCAAGAAAAATAGATTCTTGCTTGCTCTGTGGACAGTTTTATATAATTCTAGGGGTTTTTTATGCTGGTATGATATTTCTTATATTACATTTCACCTCTTGTGTTCACTGTTAACTATAGATGATTGCCTCAGATTATCTAATTGGGTTCTCATGATCATGGATCATTCTATATTTCGATGGGTCCTCAACTTGATGGAATCTGATATAAACAAGGCTCAGAATTTGTCCAAGTATGGTACATTTGACATCGTGAAAGAATCACCCCTTTCCCTTTTCTTAGTATGTTTATTTTGTTCCTCTTTCTCTTTTTTTGCCTTATTTGGTGATATTCTTGCAGGAATGCATCAGCCTTACTCTATTGGAAGGTGGGATGAAGAGTGGATCTTCTTGCCCGAAAGTTCAGAGCATTTTTATTGTTCTAGTGAGACAAATTGCCTGTAGAAGGGAAATTGTGTGATCTGCCTGGTGGTGAGATCCTTACTTGTTTCGACTTTATTTTGAGTGGCAGTAGTTTCCTGTCCTGGATCTTGATTGGCTAGAATAAGAATGTTTTGTCTTAGACATGCTCTAATGATGAGCGAAAAAATCTTGTTGAACTTTCCAAAAGTCTGTAGATTGTACAGCCTCATACGCAGGGGATTGGATGTTCAGATGACAGTAGCTGTTGCTACTTGGTTCAATTCTATGTCTTATGAGTGAGATTTCTGGTGCTTCGGGTGCAATAATTTTATACTTTCTGTGTCCTAGTTATTTGTTTCTTAGTTCCCTCGTGGGTTGGGAATTTATTTGAGTGTCCTTTTGTTTTTGGCACTAGCTAACATTTACATATCTTTCTAGTGTTTTTGCCAACAACAATTGGGTTCAAAGCCCAACTTGCAATTTGAGACTTTTTGCTATCAACTATAATTATGCATCTTTATTTATCTGTTCTTAGATGTCTTTGAAATGTTTCCTTTACCTCTATTTTTGGTTGGTGCTTTCTTTCACAACTGTGCATGTTGATTTTAGGCCAATTGGTTATAGTCTATTTAATTTGAGTTCTTTGTCCTTCAAGTATTACTAACTTTTTCCTCTGTTTTTGAATCAGGACTTCATAAAGGGAACCATTAGTTTAGTATTTGTCAGGTATGGTGTAGCTTTTTTGAGTCTATGTATTTGAATGTATTCCTTCTTTACTCCTTACTTGTCTTCTGGATTACTTGTCTCTTTGCCCACATACTGAGCTTTTGTAGAAACTTTATTACAAAGTGGTCTTAGAATCACTGGATGGACCTGTGATTCTCACACTATGCCTATTCAGAAATCTAGAATTGCTGAAGGACCTCGAATTTATATTCTCTCAAGTATTCCATTTTTCTGTGTACCTTCTTGTCTTGATGTTGCATCATTTTGTATGTATGATTTGGATAACTATTCACATCTTTTGTATATTTGATTGTGAAAACTATTCAGGTTTTTCATTGTTGCTACACAGAATTTCGTTCTGATATTCCTTGAGAATCATGTGGTTCACTTGTCACACTTTTTTACTGAATTAGGTTCTAATACTTCTTCTCTCAGATTTTTTTTTTTTTTAAGTACAGATTGGTAAACCATCAGTAAGCTGTACATATATTTATTGTGAGATCTCTTCCCTATAGGTTGGCATGGATAGCACTAAAACATCAGTTTCTTCTTTGTTGTTTGTTACAAAGTGGATTTTCTGAGCCTCTAGATTTAGGGTCATTCTATGTCTGGAAGCTGCTTGATTCATCTATCGATTCTATGGTTGAACTGGTTTTAATGCTTCTGGAACAAATGGCATCTCTCCCCTACATATGGAAAAACTGAAAATGATGCTATGTCCTTTATTGCTTGTGCTTTGCATTGTTGGTTGATTGGATTGGTCCGCTGTTTACTACAGCAGTTCATAATGCTCTTTTCTCTTTCTGATTGAGTAGTTTGGCGACATATCTCTAGGCCAAAGTTTTGTTTTATCAACAGGATATTACAGACAAGTTATTTTTGGTCACTAACTTGGATTCTCGTGTTTGATCCAGCAGGGAATTTTCTTTTGACCCTACATTCTTGAAGAACCGATGACATTGTGTATCAGGGATAGTGTGTTTCCAGGGACATGGCTACCAGGGAGAGAGCATGTTTGTAAGCTGGGTTGTTCTAAGTCACAGCAGACCTGTTGGTAAATGGAGGTCTCCTGCCTGGAAAGGGCGTTCATATCTGTTGATGCATGAAATACTTGTCCAGAGGAAGGGAATAAACTGATGTACAACAAGTCAAAAGACAGTTGCTGGATGTTACTGGAGTAAGTTTGAATCTCAGCAAAAAATTATCTTGGCCATGGCTCCAGATTTCACATTCAATCACTTGGTAACTAATGTGGTGAAAATGGTCTATCATAAGAAATGAAATGTCAGACCCTCTTTAAGTCATATATTATAATTGTCTTGTGGGTTTGATGGCACTGGCTTAGCC
Organism: Cinchona pubescens; assembly: GCA_025175665.1. Lineage (NCBI taxonomy): Eukaryota > Viridiplantae > Streptophyta > Magnoliopsida > Gentianales > Rubiaceae > Cinchona > Cinchona pubescens. The sequence continues at coordinate 537,503 of JANKKI010000129.1, read as the reverse complement.
CGGTACCATCTTAATAATGTTTGACTGGGACTTCTTCTTTCCATAAATAGTTTTTAGGCTACTATTTTACCTAAATTATCTATACGTCTTGGCAGGTTCTTGAATTTACAATTCCCCCTCATATGGATGCAATATTTACATTCTGGCATTTTGCTCAAATGAGAATTCTGCTTGTGGAATATCTACTTCGTGTTGGAAGAGATGAGTTTGAGGGACTAATCCTTCCTGGTTCTTAACCTGTAGATCATTCAGAAGTTCCTCTTTCTTCGACAGTATCATGATTTCTGCCCTGTTGAGACCCTGATACATCATCCTGATGGCATGATAGTGGAAGGGATCCTTCCACTTCCCATGGTTCTGTATTGTAATTGGAGATCCTTGAAGGGGTCTGCAAACTATCAATTTCACTTCTGTGGGAGTGTGATAGATGAACAGGGGATGTACCCTCCAACGGAGTGCTTGGCTGACTTGAAAATGGTTCCACAGAATTCGAGTGACGCTTCTGCTTTATGTTCTTTCTTGCGGTTTGATGCCAGGTATGTAGTGCCTTGGCTACATTCTTATTGAAGATTGTTGGTTTCATGGTTGAACCCATCTGTTTGACATAGAGGAATGGAGAATGAATGACAAAAGGATCGTCACACTAGAAAAAATTCAAAAACAAATTTCTCTGTGTTAAATATGACAGCTCACCTGTGTCACCAATGCGTAGAGTGGGAGAGTCACGTAACTGCAGAGTATTTGTATAAAGCACCCTGGCATAATTGCAGGCCTTACATTTCTTAGTAATGTTCATAATCCTTGTCAGTTAGCACACAGCTACACTACAAAATGTTTTCTCATTTCTTATCTGATGATGATTAAAATGATACAAAAATAATTAAACTCACCCCATTGATATCCTGATCACCACGTCTTCTGTTTTCTCACTGAAGCATGATGGGAACCCAAATTCATACTTGTAGAAGCAAAAGAAATGCCAATCAAAAGATGGAGGAACTAAACAATAATTCACACGTACTATATTTTTGTGTGGATGGTTAAAATTCTTGACTCTTATTGGTGTTGTGGCTTACCCAAGACCAGACAAAGAAGGCCAGTTGAAATGCATTCTGTGCAAATAAAGCAGAGATTAGAAGCAGTTATAGTTGACCGCAGAAAACTCGACATATAAGTAGACTGTGATCTTAAATACCTGAAAGAGAACAAAGTGGATCAGATAGAGTAAGACTCGAGGGGAATTGAACCAGAAGACAGATCATCCGCTGGCTGAACTAAAGGAGTTCCTTTGACCACTTCCCCTCTTTCTTGAATCCTTAAACCCATCTTGGTGATTATAACCTGAAGTTTAGTTCCTACTAATAGGATAATCTGCATTGAAAATGTCAATAGCTTGATCAATTATGGGATACTGGTCGATCTTGGAGGATTCTTGAAAATCAAAATGTCTTACAATCAGTGGGATAAAGGGTAACCAAAGGTAGGACCTCCAGCCTGTTGAAAAGAGTACATGTTATCAGGAATTGGCTTTTTCCTATTCAGGTTAATACATTAAGACTCATGAACAGGGGATAATTATTTTCTGGAATTACCAGAGAACCCTTTTTACTTGTGTTTCCATGGCACATCAACATCAAAGCCACTTTATCCGTGTTGCAAATGTTCAAGAAGGCATTTCTAGTTGATATGCTAAATCTTTTACTTCATTTTAGCATTAGTTACTTTTGTCTATTGTATATACTCAATCTTTTACTAATGATTTTAGCATTAGTTACTCTTGTATATGTTAAAAAATCCATGTATGATAACTGCTCTCTATATGTTATGATCAGTGGACATTTAACTTGCACAAGAACTCACATACAAACACAAATATGTGACAACACCCACATGCCCACCCATGTAGAAGGAAGATTGTTCTCCTTACCCTGTGTATTAAACAGCTGGAAAAATACAGCGAAGAACCATATTGGTGGGCTGCGAAAGGGGAAGTAATAATGTTAGTAATTTTGGATTTGGCAACTTATTGATTTTTTCAAATTTTTTTTCCTTAATTAGGCTTCCTTGGAAAATAGTTTGGCTGATAGTATATAACCTTTTACGTGTAGAACAAAAAGCTTTTGTTCTTTTCCTTTATATTTTAGATTTGGGTGGAGGGTCTAATTTAAAGATTGGTCTAATGTGGAAGGAAGGTTGTGATGTGGTAAAGAAACTTTACCTGATACCGACAACTACTTTGAAGTCTTCTTCAAGTGACCGTAGAAATTTCTTGATGTACTGCTGGAAATCAAAATTAGTCTGATTCTGTGGTGCTAAATGTGCCTGGTAAAGTCACATTGATCAACTGAGAATTGCTAACAGTGAATTAACTGGATCATGGGGTAATTTTAGGTGGTGGAATCTACAGAATCTATCTACAACTTACAATTATAAATCCATAGCGCAGAGTCAAGTAATCCACTTTGGGTACTGATCTAACAAACTGTCTGAAGAAAGACACCTGGAATTTGAATCAGAAAAGTAGGCATGTGAGACATGTACTATTGGATAGAAAGTCTTGACTGATTAGAATAAGATGTGCTTCTTTCTGCTTTTAACTATTATTGGAAAGTCTTTGTTCTTTCTACATGCGAAGAATTGACATCTGTGATTGACACTAATTCAATTGAAATGAAGCTAGGATGGCAGCATCAACAGTTGGCAACTTCATCAGATAATCTCTCTTCCTATCTAATGACTTTGATTGTTCTCTGTTTTTTTTTTTTTTTTGACATTCGATTTGTTGGCCTATTTCTTATTTTTGTATATGTTCTAAACAAATAGACACATGTATTATACTTTTGATGACTCAGTTTTGTGTATTTTGTCTAAAGCCCTAAACGTTGTGGCAGCTTATCTTGCACCATTTGGATATGTGGATTGATCTTCATTAGTTACATCTTAATATGATTAAATAATCAATAAGAATATGGCTAATGATATGACTCTTGTCACTGTGGATGAGTAACTCAGTCCTGTTTCTTATAGTGATTTGCAGGGGTGCAACAAATTGCTTGTCACCAGCTTGGTTCTCAAACAATGCACGGAAGCTTGCTTGAGTTACTTTGTTGAACTTGAGCCCAACAGCAGTAATCTCCACAAAAAGCTTAGTCCATCTCTACTATTTTTCTTTCCTATCTCTTTTTGCCAGTTACTCCAACAAACGTTCGTTTTTCCTTTTACCTTCTCCCCTCTCATCTTTTCCCATCTTCTGTCAGATCTATCAAACCAACCAACACCACAGAATGGGGGCGCATCATGCTGAAAATCCTTAAATTCTGTATACCTGTTTTGCTCGTAACTAAACAGTTAATGTCCTGTGAGTACACTTCTATATGTGTGAAATAAGGTGAAACAGTTTATTTACTTCCAATGAATTTGTTGGAAGAGGGCTTAGAAGACTCTGTGTCATTGATAAAAGAAGTCAACAAGGTGTTTCGAGTTGAACACAGCTCAAAGATGTATCCATGTAACTGATACGGATTGGTGACTTAAATTTTCTGGCGGTTTTCTAAATCTAACTGATACGAATAGGTGATTTAAATTGGCTCCGGTTGTTGAAACTGCCCCATGTCTGAGGAAAGGGATTGAAAAAGTTTTGTTGGATGGTTTATATCAGACACTTGAAAGGAGAATGTGTACATCTAAAGCAACCTGGTTTTACGGTGATGAATCTAAATTGTTCAAAGAAGTGCAGAAAACTTCGCTCCTGGCATGAATTATCAGAAACAGCTGGGGATTGATTTACGTTGAGGCACTTAACATGCAATAGAATCAAAGATATTTGGCAAGGGAAGAATGCAGAGGTGGCAAAGGAGGCAAAATGGCTTGAGGTTGAACATACTGTGAGAAGGAAGGCTGATCAAGAAGAAAGAGAGGAGAAGGAATATGTTGAATATAATGCTATACATAATTCTTGAGTCCGCTATTATTTAATACATTTGAATGGGTTTGAGGTTGAATCATATCATTTTCTAATCTGCTCTTTCAATGCAGGATGAATTGTTCAAGAATTAACATAAAACAAGAAGTTGCTGATAGTCGTAAGAAAGGGCATCTCATTGGTCTTACCATCCAAAGAAGAATGGTTGAGTGGCTCCAGAAGCTTAGATGCCTTTGCCCGAAAGATGTGTCTCTTGCGAATCTAAATCTCTCTGGATCTGCAAAATATAAGTACTTCCTTTTTCCATTAAATTGGTTTTAAAATGAAAAAGTATATAGTTTAATGGCCATCTCCTATCTCACGACTCTCCCTACATGGAACTTTCTACTTTACATTATGCGGCACAGGAGATGACGAATTTAATGTACAATAAATTCGTTTGAAAATGAAAAAGTATATTATTGGATGCTCTTCTCTTATCCTACGAGTTACAACCTGCATGGAACTTTTTCTTTTACATTATGTGGATGGTCTTGTCAGCATCTTAATTTGCACAGGAGATGAAGAATTCAATGTACAATAAATAGATCAATGCAGAATGAGAAAGCACAAGCAAACTAATCTGAATGATTTGTCATTGTTAAATCGGGAAAGGGAACTATTTCATATTGGCTTTGGTTGTGGAGATGCGAGAAATTTGGTTATCCTCGTGATAGAAAGATATTGCTTTATTCAGCTAAGTAAAACCTACCATGTGCAAATTGATACTCTGATGTTCTTGTTTCCATTTCCCATGCTTTCCACTTTCTCATCTGAGAAATAGTTAAAAGATTTTAGTTGCTAGATGGTAATAGAAATAGGGATGTGCAGGCAGAGTGAGATGGGACCATACCTTGGCTGTGCCCAAGGAATATGTGAGTATACAATAAAGCACGTGAAACACAGCTAACACAAAGATGAATATGTGAAGTTGATGGATGCCATCAGAGGACACAAAAGGAACTTTCCCCTGCAAGAAGGCAGTCAAAGGTAGCACATCATCTATCAAAATCAGGCTCTAGGTATTTATTTACTCTTTTGCAGTTGATATCGCTTTTTCTTATATTTGATCAAGAAATATTTATTTGTCTATAGAAGTATCTTGATTGGTTTGTAGTTTGAAGAGAAAAGAGAGAAATAAAAGGATTGTCCTTTGTGTGAAAGAAGATTGTTGCTAATTATACTAGCATGAATACAAAAGAAAATCTACTAGTAGTATGATTGTATTAAAGTTCATTTTTGTTTCTGGTGCAAGGATGTAAAAATATCATGCCTTTGCTCCACATTTGTCATAGCCAGCAGCTGCCAAAATACGTCGTTCACCCTCACTAGATTGTACGGAAATGCAAGGAGCCTTCTATGTGTATCTGCTTCCTTTTCTGCATCTGTGTCGTACTTGTTATATTCTTGATTTTTATTGCATGGATGCCAAGTATTGCCTAGGGACTTTGATATGCATATTTCTGAAATTGGTCCTTGTCCAATTGTTAGGAGCAATGATATGAAACCTAGAAGCATAAGCTCTGAGAGAAAGCAAGAGAAAAAAGAGAATAATAAGTTCTTGTCGATTTCCTGATATTATACTCCAGTAAGAGAACAAGTTCAATGCTGGCTTGGATGACCAACCTGATTTGATCTTTTCTAGTGCTTCACAAAGAGCTCTCCTGTTTCTTTTCGTTAACCACTGCAAGCAGCAGAAGTATATGCTTAAAGTTCATGCATCCTTTCTTTTGGTTGCATTAAGCATGCTAATATAAGTTTACCTTTTCAATCAGGTGAATGACGTATTCAATGATAATAGATATTGCTACCAGCACAAAGCAGACACCTGCAACTGCCCGAAGTGGGTGTCTCTTGAAGAGATCTACCTCCTCCTGCTGCCATTCTTCTTTTATTCACTTTATTTTGACAAGTATTGAGAAAGCTCACTGAAAGTATTCAGCATGCAGTAAATATTGAAGAAGCTTTTGAAGTTCAAGACAACTGTTGAAAATTGTATGAACTGATTTTTCTTGTTTCTCTACTGCTCAAAAAATGCGTTGTAAAGGTATTGCAGGAACTTATAAAATAACTCTCTCTGTGTGTGAGAGAGAGAATCTAAAAAAAGAAATCTTTGCATGCTGACTAATTAGTTGACTTGCTAATTGTATTTGCTGAACTTGCCTTTCTTTTTCTGTCTAACCCATGTAGTGTTGGAGGAAAGCATATTTGCTGCATAATCTGGAAGTACAACGATGTCTTGTAAGCAAACAATCTATCAGGTGAGTTTGGAATCTGAGAAAGGAACAATGCAAAGAATGAGCTTTTTTGCATGGCAATTTTAATTTGTCTGGGGATGCTTGCGAATGTGTGGAAACTAAAAGGCCCATTCTATTTTATTGGAAGGTGATTGCAGATTTCTTTTCCAATTTGATATTTTACAACACGGGCAACATACAAATTCTTAGTATATATCAAATATTAACAATAGTAATTTTGTTGGTCTATTAGTTAATTGGTTTTGTTTGGATTTATCCAATCAAGACAACAAATTCGTAACATGTTCTCACATTGATTGTGGCTTTGTCCTTTGTGTTGAATTGATGCTGGAAGGAACTTTTTTTATATCCGTTTTCAGTTAGAAAATTAGTCAAGGAGATTTGACGATCTTATTTATTCATTTCTTGTTGACTACTATTTTACTTGTACCATGCCAACGAAACGCTGTTATAAACCTTTTGAGATATGATTATAAAATGCTTCATGCGAACCTTTTGTTCATGTTTTCCTCATTCCGTCGAAGCTTGGACTAAATCACAAAAATGAAAATAGAAATGAACAAATTGCAGGATCATTCTTCTTTGTAGTGGTTGGGTGTTTCCAAAGACTTAGTTTTCCTCGAGGAAATAGACAAGTGTACTATCATAATGCCTGTGGGTAAACTGGAATGCATTGAATATTATCACCTCTGAGTTTTCCAGTCTTTCAACTTGACCGTTGCTTCATTTTACTTAATTTTGAAAATGTTTCGAAAATCGGACAGGCTGTCTGGTTGACTGCGAATAGGAAGAGTTATCGGTCCAATCTATTTATATATTTAGTCTGTATAAAAAATTGGATAGAATCGATAAAAAATCGTTTCAACCGATTTTGATAGTTTTAAAAATTTTTGAATAAAAAATAATTTAAATAAAGAGAAAAATTAAAAAATAGTGTTATAAAACTTAAAATGACAAAATATTGAACAAATTAAAAGCCAAACTAGTACGTTATTATTTTTTTATCTTTTTTATACTTATTTTTAACAAATTTTATTTTTCTTATTAGAAATTTGATCAGTATTTTTGAGTATTAGAATTATAATTTTCCAAAATTAGAATCATGTTTAGCTTTTATTTTAAATTTTCTATAAATATATTTTAAATTATTTTAAATTATACCATATTTTAGTAAAATAAATAAACAAACAAATAAAAATTAAATTAGTAAACATGCTAGTTTAACCTGTCGAACTAATTAATTACGAATTGAACAAATTACCGATTCAATTCCCGGTTCGATTTTCAAAACATTGCGTTGGAATCACCCGTCAATAAGTGGCAAAAGTTAAAGAGGCAAAACGGGCAGGACAGATTGAAAAGGCATTGTTGGATCGAGTTGCATTACTCCCATATGAAACCAGTGGAGACAAATTTAAAGTAAACCGAGCTGATACCTGTGGTTGGTGGGTTAGTTATTTCCATTATTTGTCCGTACATGATATGTCTTCAGCTACATGTACAGCACACAGTGTATTGTCTTTTTTTTTTTTTAATAAATAAATAAAAATATGCCTCTTCCCTCGTTCTCTGTTGACTCGAATTTATAAGTTAGAGAAAAAATAATGTTTACCATTTAAACTATACTTTGTTGTCAAGTAAATCTTCTTAGATGTAAACATGAGAAAAAGATCACCAGGAGGAAGTGAATTGTTCCCGCAAGCAAAATGCTAGGAGGTAAAATGCCTGTTCGCTGTGGCTTTTTCAGACAATTGTGGCCTGGTCTCAATAGTCTCTCGGTTTCTTGCAAGTTTGGGCCAAGGAATGTAGTAAACTTCTTCCATGTGTAGTTCGGACCTCCATCGTGAGATAGGGACGGACATATCACGTATGAGATTTGTTGGCAATATCCAGAAGTCTAATGCTTTATTTGATTATTATATATGACCAGTGAAAGGGGTACGATTAATATGTTTTTAAAATAAAGAAAAAAATGTATTAAGAAAGAAAAGAAGAAAGTTAAGGAGAAAGTTATTAGAAGTTTTTAGGAGTTTAAATATTTGATAGAGTTAATAATAGTAAATTAAAAAATAACGAACATAAAAAAATACCTGAAACTTTATATATAGCATTAGATATTTTCTTTGTGCTATTTGTAAAATGTTACGTACTGGAGTACTGACTAATAAACATCTCCTGCTTAAAAATGTCTCTTACGCTTAATCCTTCTTGTATAAGAGGTTTTTTATACAATTCCTGTCAGTTTTTGACTCTATTCTATTTATAAATCTTGTGTTATAAATTAAATCTTATGAAGCATATGACATATTTTGATCATAAGATTTTTAAGTAGAACTAAAAATCAGTCCTAAATAAATTTAGTTTAAATCTTGTATTTTGAATTAAATTTTATAGCGTGAAAAAAAAATTAAATTTTATAGAACATGATATCTCTTGATTACAAAATTTGAAGGTGACCGGCTATCTAATATTTTTCGAAAAATACGACCCGATTTTTGGTTGAGAAGAAAAGCCTTCGCCTACCTCCCTCTTCCCTCTGATGGAGGGAAAGAAAGCGGTTATGAGATAGGGTGGTCATATTCTCATTCAATGCCCCCGTGGGAAGAGACTCTTTGTGGTTGTATTTCATATTCTCATTCAATGCCCCGTGGGAAGAGAAAGAAAGCGATTCTGAGATAGAAGACTCTTTGTGGTCATGTTCTTATATGTTCTCATTCAATGCTCCGTGGGAAGAGACTTTCTCGATTGTTTAGTGCAATCTCCGAGTTCTCATTCAATGCTCCGTGGGAAGACACTTTCTCGATTTAAATCAAGCAATCTCCGAGAAGAGTTTAGCAGGGAAAGCTACTTTTAGGCTACTACTTTCATATTGGCTTAGTGTTTATTGTACAATCTTTTAGTTTTAGGCTACTACTTTCATATTGACTCATTGTACAATCTTGCTCCAGCAATGAAATTGGGCGCATGGCCTACTAGAGTGCAAGGGGTTGCGCTAGACCTGTGAAGTCAGGCCCATTTGGGTAGTGACGTGTGGCCTAAAACGTTAAAAAGGGAACAATTGGGGCATTCCGAGAATTGAACTCGGGACCTCTCGCACCCTAAGCGAGAATCATACCACTAGACCAAACGCTGCCCTGTTGCTGCCTCCTACTCTATAATTATTTTTAAATGGAAATTAAAGGCCAAGATTTCTCCTGTTCTCTTACATGGAAGTATGCAACTGTTCTTGTGGGGCAAATACTTAAGTAGACCCGATTTTTTACTCTACTTATAAATTTTGTGATGTGAATTAAACTTTAAAAAATTTATAATATCAGTTGATGTAAATAAGATTTTTTAAGGTTTAATATTGACCACAAAAACTACAGGTAGAACCAAAAATTGAGTCTATCTAAATATTTTGAGTATTTCATTTCACTAGCGCGAAAACATCTTTCTTTAAAACAAAAAAAAAAAAAACAAAAAAAAAAACAAAAAAAAAACACTAAAAGGTGGTCCAATGGTATATCTGAGAAAACATTTTTCTTAAAAAAAACATTGCTATCTACTTTTCTTGTCCAATTTGACATACATCTCACTCTCTTTTATATGGGAGAGTATATTTGACGGTGTGATAATTTACCTGGTTGTGGTAGCCCAATGGTTGGACTATTGGATGCCCAAACTTCTTGTATCCCACTTCTTTCTACAGGAATATTTAAAAAACAAAAAAGGAGATTAATTATATTTTACCTTTATGATCTTACACTCTAGTCGTACTTTATTCTTTAAATCTCAATAATGTATACTTTGTCTCCTCTAAAAGATTCTAACATATAAATAATTTTAAAAAGGAGATGTGAATATTTGTCTTAACAAAAATATCCCCCAAAGAATTTGTGTGCAAAGTTATTCTTCTTTTATTTAATTTTTAATGATTGTATATATTCTCTTTATTTTTTTTTTCCGAAACTATGAGAGAATTCCATAAATTGTCAAAATTTCTTTAATTAACTTATATATCATTTTCTTTAATATAAAACTAAATATAAAAAAAGAGATTTGTTTACAACTATTTTCTGTTCATTTTCATTTTGCATGAACTAAACTAAAGAATATCTTTTAATTAAATTAGTACATTTTCATTTTTTTTGTACGACATCTGTATATATGCACACATATATATCCAAATTTTTTTATCAAGTATAAAATGAGTATAAATAAAATAAATTTACTTAATTATTTGTTATTAATATGTATAGATACCACAAATAAAATAAAGAAAAAGTAGCTGTAAAAGTTCTCCAATTTTGTACTTAGTTTTAGAATGAAGAAAAATAATATATAAATTAATTAAGAAAATATGATAATTCTAGAAATCCTCTTATTGTTACAAAATTTAAAAAAAAAAAATCTATAGAAACATTAAAAATGAAATAAAAGGAAAGTAATTTGTGAATAAAAGTTTGGAGGGTAATAATGTCAAAACAAATATCCACATCACCTTTTTAAAATTATTTATATGATAGAATCTTTTAAAGGGGGCAAAATGTAATTAGAGTGTAGGTTCAGGAGTAAAGTGTAATTAATCCAAAAAAATTGTCCTTGTATGATGTACAGCATTTTAAAGGTCTTTAGCATGTAAAAGAAGAGACTTAGAAAAAAGCACGCCAAAAAACTTGATTTTTGTTCAAATCTCATTAATTCCATGTTAGCAGGAGCGTGCATTGTATAACCAATTACTTAGAAAACAAAAGGAAATCTAATTACAGATAGGTTTTGATTAATGAGCAAGTTTAAAATCTGATAAATCAAATTTAACTTAGAGATAATGTTAAATTCATCTTCAAAAACAAAATTTGAAGTTCAAACTTATCCATGTAAATCTAAGCTAGTTTTGTAGTCATTCTTAACCAAAACAAAACATTACTTTGATCATATCCTCACCATATTTGCCTTCTAGCATTGAGGAAGAGAGGCCCATGATTCGAAGCCACATTTGCCATTTGCCATTTGCCATTTTCCATTTTCCATTTTCCATTTTCAGGATCCCCACACAGTATTTTTGTCTCTTCCTAAATTGATTCTACTTATGGAAATATATTCAGTGCCACCAGACCAAATCTTTTGTACCAAAACATCCAGCCATGGCAGACAATTATGCCAAATCATGTCTACTAGGGTTCATCATGAGGATCACCTTTGGTTTCACGATGTGATTCTTTTTACGTGTCCATCATCATCGACGTCTAATTTACTTCGCTCAAATAACCTTCAATCCTCGTCCATGTCCATGCCAGTCACAAAAGAACTTCCATATTCATCGAGCAACGACTCTCAAACCCCACTAATCTCTGAAGATGACTCATCAGCCATAACTACTAATCAGGTAAGTAAGCAAAATCTATCTTTCATCATCACTCTTTTTCTTACTCACTCACTGACGTAGATCTAGTTTTTTATCTTTTCTTAAATTATGCTGCGTGCGGCTTGTGCTCCTATATATATATATATATATATATATATATATATATATTACTACTTGAAAAGGATTATGATGACGAGTTTGACAAGCAAGAGGAAATGCCAACAAGGTTGAATCTTTTGGCCAACAAAGCCCGATCCCATTCATCATCCCCATCTAAAGTAAAGCGCTCAAGAAACCGTAGAAGATTACAAAAGACCATGAGTTGCATAAAAGCTTGTGCGAACTCGAGCTTGAAGAAGTAAAAGGATTCATGGACTTGGGCTTCATTTTTAACAAAGAACACATGAGGAGCAACAAGCGGATGATGAGTGTAATTCCAGGGTTACAAAGACTAGAGCCATTCAAAAGCACTAAGATTACTAGGGATACTATTGATGATGAAACTCAAAGGGATGCCATTGCCGAGGAAGGTGAAATGAAACATCCTAGTATAATACCTAGGCCTTATTTATCAGAGGCGTGGCTGATTAAAAGACCCGATTCTCCACTCCTAAATTTGAGGATTCCAAGAGCCTCTACGGCGGCTGATATGAAGAAACATCTCAAATATTGGGCAAGAACCGTTGCTTTCGCGATTGCGCTTGAAACTTGAATCTTCAACTTTCTTTCTCCAGCACCGACTGTTTGGAACTGTATATAAGGATTTTCCTTTTATTTTTTTTAAGCTGTAATTACAGAACATTTAATAAGGTCAAAGGAGGGGGGAAAAAAAAACAGCTTCTCCTTTGTCTCCTTAATAAGGATTTCTGGGATTATTCTCCTAAATAAAATGATGAAGAATCGAATAATGTTTGATCCTGATTCTTGATTATGGTTTGGGCTTGTGCGTTAATTGAAAAAAACTGAATCATTAAATTGATTAGGCGACATTTTACTCAAAGCTAGGGCGGTAAACGGGTCGGATCTGGCATATCCAGACCCGGATCCGTTAGATCCGACCCGAATTCGTTTAATATTACTAGTTCTGGATCCGGACGGGTCTCCAAAAAGTATATCCGGATCCATCCGGATCCGTCGGGTCAACAAGACCCGGATCCGATCCGGGTCTTAATAATTTTTTTAAAAATTATATGTAAAACTATTACAATTTATCAAATTTTCTCTTTTTTTTTAATTATACAAAAGTATTGAGTTCACAATTAATATTTATGCATGTATTTTATATTAAATATAAATTACATGGGCAATTTACACAACATATATGTATATATACATATAAAATAACACTAATAGGTACAATAATTTTATTATATATTAAATATCTTAATCGGATCCGGGTTTAATCGGACTCGGAACACCAAGATCCAGATCCGACCCGTTTATTATAATAGCTAAACGGGGCCGGATCGGATTCGGGTAATCGAAATTTGTCATAGATCCAGACCCGGATAAACGGGTCCGGATCGGATCGGGTCCGGGTCTAGACCCGACCCATTGACAGGCCTACTCAAAGCCGGCCCAATCCAACTAAGCGATTAAAAAACGTGGATGTTTCCCAATGTTGCTTAGAACGCTAGAAATCTGGAATGGAAATTTTTTTTGCTATTCCTCTCATATTGAGGAATGAGTATTATTGGCATTTTAACAACTATCATATCTATTATTCTATATTGTAGAATAAGTAATTAAAACATCTATCCTACATTGTGAAATTTGTAATCAAAACTTAACTAAGATGGAATGCGACATGCATGAAGTTCCGTTTTATCTTTCTTTATTTTCTTTCACTCTCACAAAGGATGAAAAATTAAAATCGTCCTACGCAACTGCCATTTTGATTTTGGTTAATTTTTGTTTACAAACGATTTATTTTACATGTTTAGTCTTGAATGGGGTAAAATGATGGAGTAACATAATTAACAAAGCATTTTCATTTTCCATATTGGGTTTAGGTCGTCAAAATTGAGTGGTAGTTGTATTATATATGCATTTGGTTATTATAGTCCAAGTTAAAATTACATTTGCATGTTGCTTGGTCTGTAAGACATGTAGAGTATTCAGTTAAATCGATAGTGATTATATGTTAGATTAGGATTGGTACCCCAAAACTACATCTTTAATTTGTTGATTAGGCATAGTTGACAGTGGACGGTGATATGGTTTATCTTTAATTTAAGGAATTTGTATCGGATCAAATTGTTTCGTGTATATAGTTGTCTTAGGTCCCCATCTCATGTTTATCCTTTGCGTGCATAATTTGTAGAGTTAGAATAGGCCGCAGAATTAAAAAAGAGTGGTTGTAGAGAGATACAAATTGAGTGTTTTTTTTCAGAGACTGTTTGTTATTGTACGACGTTCTCCACATTAAATATGTATTACTTACTCTATACTATGTAATACTATGAAATAAATCTCATCTCAATCTCAATCTCTACCTGATAAATATTTTTTCCACCAAATAATGATCATAAACAAACTTAATTTCAAATTCATTAATTAACATGATATACTTGTACAAGTCATTGTGATGTCGCCAATAGTAGACTCTTGATTTTCGCCCTTACAAGAGGTACGGAAATATCACAAAATTAGTGAATTTTACACAAATGTATTTATTTTTTTATATTTAGATAATATTTATAATTATGATTAATAATTATTTGATATTCTAATTAAAAATTAATAAAAAATCCATATAAAATAGATGCCTCACCTTTCTACGAGTTATTAGTTATATTTCTTCGAATATATGTCAGTTCTTATTAATTCTTAAACAATTAATAAAATTTATAATTAATAATTATCGGACGGCTCGAATAATTGTTTTTTAAATCCTCCCACAATTGCATTATAGGGTGTGTCGCCCACATGGAGTGGCGGTTAACTTACGAAGTTGCCATCATAATACCTACTTTCGACGGCGGTGGGGCGGTTGTTTGGTTTTTGCAGCATCGTGCTGTGTAGTCATTATTATTTTTTCTTTAAGCAATTCGTTCGTTGTAATTATTATTTGTAGCATTTCACAAGATCCCCCACTTTAATCTGTCACATTGTTAGATTAAATCTCAACCTAAACACAAAAAAAAAAAAAAATACTCAAGGTCAATTCTCGTTGGAATTGGTTGGAATTAGCACATTATGTTAAGCATAGAATTTTTTGTTGTCATTTTAGTCTAGAAATGAGTCGAGTACCACATTTAATTGGTCTATACCAAATTAATGTAGTGGTAAATCCACATTTCCGTTGTCAATTGACTAATATTAGTTTTAAAGAAATAGGTAAGTAGACTCAATCTTTATCTCGACTCATAAATTATGTGATATTGACATTAAATTTTATAAAAATATATTAAATTAATATAAACAAAATTTTATAAAATTTATTTTTGTTCACAAAATATTTAATTAAAATTTAAAATTAAATCTACTTAAATATTTTTTACGAGTTTATATTACAGGCAGCCGGTGCACGCGTGGAGGAATATAGCCGAAAGGTCAAACAAATAGTCTGGGTGGAACAAAAACTGAATATATATGTTTCAGTTCCATTCTGCATCCACTGAGGCGTATCCCTATATAAGGTTTTTGCACGGGAACAAGAATTAGAGCACAAAGACAACACTAGAACCAAGTTAAATTTGCTTAGTCCCACAGACAGCCGAAATACTTTGGAAAGCCAATAAAAGGAGATATGGCCAACAACATCTTCCCTCCTTTCCTAACCTTCATCTTTCTGTTATTATCGTTGCTCTTACACTTTTATTCTGGTACTTTTTTTTTTTTTTACATTATCTACTTTTTTATATCGTATTTAATTGAAATATTTATACAGGATTTTTTTCTTTCTTGTGTACTTCCGATTGGGAAATTATTCATTTCGTGATACGGTGTGAGTAATGACAGTAGATTAAAAAGTAAAAATGTTATTATTTTTCAATCATTAAACAATAAGGGGTACTTAGCAAAGAATTTTTCTTCCATTGGACTATTGTCGTAATTCTGATTAATTAAAGTAAATCAAAAAGGTTAAATGAGGACTAACTAATTATTATTCTACTGACATTTAGTAATATACTTTGTGTTACCTCAGTGAAAAGCGATCTCCAGTTAAACTACTACTTGGAAAGTTGCCCGAGGGCCGAAGAGATCATCAAGGAACAAGTCACCCAACTATACCACAAACATGGAAATACTGCTGTTTCATGGATCAGAAACCTCTTCCATGATTGCATGGTTAAGGTAATTAATTAGTACAACATAGTACGTATTATGTACACTAGCTTATTATATAAATATATGCAATTATTTTCATCATTATGGGCTAATTAGTAGTATCTAATAAGATTAATAATATTCATGCATGTAGTCCTGCGATGCATCGCTTCTGTTGGAGAATTCAAATGGGATAAAGTCTGAGAAGAACTCAATAAGGAACTTTGGGATGAGAAACTTCAAGTACATAAACACAATTAAGGAGGCCCTGGAAACTGAATGCCCCACTATAGTTTCTTGTGCTGATATTGTCGCTCTTTCAGCAAGAGATGGTGTCGTTTTGGTAAGACTTACTACTACTAATTACTAAAATTATTGTCACTTTCTTATTTCCACCCATTAATTCTCTCTCTTTTTATATATATATGGCATTAATTAATTCGCTAGTTCTCTTGATTGGTTAACCAAATAAAGTCTTGAAATTACAGTTAGGAGGGCCACAAATTGAAATGAAAACTGGGAGAAAGGATAGCAAACTTAGTCATGAAGCGGAGGTGGATGAATTCATCCCTAATCATAACGATACCATGTCTACAGTACTTTCACGCTTTCAATCAATTGGGCTTGACGCTGATTTAAGCAACTGTTGCTATTCTAGGTAAATTAATTTCTCTCTCAATTCAAGATAACCCCATTATTATTACATTAATTAATGTGATTAGACTATCAAGATCTTAATTCTAATTTGTTCTATTTTGCTTCTTCCCAGTTATCTGGTCAAATAAATTACTGATCATATTCTGCACTCAGGATATTAAATTAACACTCTACACAACTAAAAGTTTAACTACTATCGATTCTCGACTTTGAGCTATCTGTTACCCATAAAAATATATAAACGATGATATAAGAAATTTATACAAAAAGCGAATAGATTATATAAATGACGACCTACCACTTTAATAGTTAATAAACTCAATCTGTTAGAAAAACATACATCAAATCAAATCAAATCAAGACAAAATGGAATCGGTCACAAGTTTATTTTTTTATTCCAAGAAAAGTATGCACAACTTCATAAAGATTATTGAGTCATATTGATAGACAAATACTCTTATAAATCACAAATTAAAAGTGCATATATAAATTAAGTTGAATGTGAAGTATATATCGAAATTAAGAAATATGTGTCCAACCAATCTAAACATCGATATGACGAATCTTTACATTAATTACAGGAAAATGCATTTAAACTTTCCATTCACACTGTTGCAGGTGCTCACTCGGTCGGACGAGTTCATTGCGTCAACATTGTAAACAGACTCTACCCGAACGTTGACCCAACCTTAAACCCCGCACATGCTGAATACCTTAAACGCCGGTGCCCGTCACCTGAACCGGACCCGAAGGCGATTGAGTATTCAAGAAATGATCTTGCAACTCCGATGATTCTTGATAATATGTATTATAAGAACATCTTGGACGGCAAAGGGTTGTTATTAGTTGATCAAGAATTGGCTTCGGATCCCACGACGTCTCCTTATGTCCGGAAGATGGCTGCTGACAATGATTACTTTCACGACCAGTTTTCGAGGGCTCTGTTGATTCTGTCGGAGAATAATCCACTTCTGGATGACGAAGGCATAGGCAGAAATAAGAAAGGATTGTCGCTATGTCAACAAGTGAAGAAGAATTGCCTATTCACTATAGTACTACTTGCGAGGATATATGAGAGCTAATTATTTCCCAAATGAAATATAGGGAGATTAAAATATTGTATTTGCTCTCTTTCTTTGGTGCTCATGAGAAATTGCAAAGGTATTTCAGTTCGAGTCAATTTACTTGTTGAAAGATTGACAGCGTAAATTTTTCTAGGATGGTTTTCTTTGCGGAGAAAAAAATTGCACCAATCTATATTCTATAGCGATTTGATTTGCAAAAATTTGGCCCATTATGAAAATTCACAAATCTTTAGTCTGACACGATTTACTGTCATCTCTAATTTTACTTAATTTTTTACACCACATAAATGTTCAAAAGTAAGTAAACAAAAATGTTTTTTGTGACAAAAGAATTATTAAATAAACATGTTGGCCATTGAAAGAACTAATATAATGGAGTACTACATATCAGTATAATCTAAAATCATATAGAATTTTAGTAATCTTTTGTCTAAACATGAGTCAGAGGTATATACAAGAAAAATGTACATACGTGGCACTGCAATTCCAGTACTACTCAATGTTCATTTGTTTTACGTTACAAGAAAATCCTTCGAAAATTGTAGTTAAACCATAAATATGTCTGATCAATTTAGTAAATTGGTTGGAAAGATAAAAGGTAAATTCTTGCGATCTTAGTCCGTGCATTCACTAGACAGAAAATGTGTAATTTTTACAGAATTTCATATGTGAGATCCACACATGACCTACAAATTTTTGACAAATGTTAGTACTACATCAACAATTTTATTGCCATAGCAACCTCTACTCTTCATTTATAGTAAGACAACGGTATTTTGATCCTTTCACATCATTTTTGCTGGCAATGACATTTGCCCAAAATTTGACTAGTGTCTTTTATATATATACTACTACCTGTGCATTCCACTAAATTACTTAACTGAAATATTTTTTAAAAAAAGAATAGTTAAATATATACTAGGCTGGTGAAAGTATGTAGTGAGAAAATTTGTAGACATATTAAATGGTATGCCATTTCAAGTAGATGAATGTATCCATTCATTTGCACTATCTGAATAAAATACTACTTCACAACTTTATTGATACACAATAATTAAGCTCTTTAATAATTAAGCTCTTTAAGAAAGTTGGTACATGCATATGCACAATTATTGAAAAAGAATGAGAATTAGACACACTCACAAAAAATATATATAAATCCTGCATCTATCATAATTCAATTAAAATATCCCATACTAAATACATATTTTCAATCAATCTTGATTTACCCATTTTTCCTAACAAATGTGGGATTTGGAAAAATAACATCATCAGGTTACCATTTTCCCAAAGATGGCAAGTTGTATACTCAAACTATGTTAACTCTTCTTAGTAAGGTCTTCACCTTCCATAAGTGAAGCATAGAGGCCAACAACCCTATGCATTACAATTTTAAACCACTCATTTGTCAAAACTTACAAAATCTCATCTCAAAAAAGCAAACAAAATCCCATTAAACAATGGTCCAAGAATAACAAACAAAATATCTATTTGACAAAAGATGAGTGGTACATTCCAAACTCATTATTACATTTTTTTTTGAAAGAATAAAAAGCAATGCACAATTAGAATCTCACTAAAATGTAAAAAAAAAAAAAAATGGACAGTACTAAAAATTAAACAATGAATTTGGTAATTAGAGGCTTAAATTAATAAATAAATAAGGCAACAAAAAAGAGGGCATGGTCATGGATGCAAACCCTTTTCATTTAAGGAAGAATCCATCCCATTTCAATGTGATCAATGTTGCCTCGTCAAGTACCTGTCCAAAAAGTCTCAAGCTTGAAATACCAAGTACCTGTCCAAAAAGCCTCAAGCCTGAAATACAGTTAAGAAAATAATAAATATCATAATAGTGAATAAAGGCTTAACCATAGTTTCGCACGTAATCCTTATAGTACCACTTCATAATTTTGCTTCATACTTCAAACTAAAGTTATTAGATGCATTATTCAGTCAAGTTTAGCATTTTGATCAAATTTCTATTGCTGACCGCTCAAAATATTAAATCTCTTAAAACCTCTTGGATGAACTGCTATAATTTATTGATTTCCATACTATCCTTTTCAATAAACTTTAGAAAATGCAAATTAAATCTCTTCTACTTCCACAATGTAATATTAAGACCTTTTTATCAATAAAAGAAGAGACCGTGAGAAATTTAAAATTTCATTGTCTCACCTTCGTTGTCAATGAAACAACAAAACTTCAATTAAATGAGAATATAAAACGTTACAAAAATGGTTTCAAAACTATCCTTCATACTTTGATATTGGTGGATCCATCAACTATAATAAGCATAACCAAAACAAATGAGAAATAACTATATGAAATTTTTTTAAAGTCTTTCTGTTTGTTAATATCAATCAATGACTATTTGGTTCTTTTAGATACATGCTTCTAGTTTAGTAGTAGTATGATGCTAAAATAAGAAATCAAAACTATAGATCCGCGACCTTACCATCAATTGGCCTATTAGTGAGTTCCATTTCTAACACAGACTAATAAAAGAATTCAGGAAAAATTCTGCAATTAGAAAAAAATTCCTGAAAAATCTTGAAAGTCTTTCATCCCATGATAGCATCACAAACAAAATAACTGTTTTAGAAGTTTCTTATACCAACCGGTAGTCTCCTACTATCAATGACCCTTGCTTTAATAGAAATAAGCAATATAGTTTAAAGAAGTGCAATTAGTTTAACATGTAAACTAACTTTTTCAATTTCTAGCTCTTCTTTGATAAGTTTGGAAGTTGTCCCATTAAATTTGTTTTGTTCTCAAGATTCAATGTTGATGATTACTCCAGAATGTTGTCCTTCCCAAAATTGTTGCAAAATACATGGTCAACACAAAAATGATGCACGGTATAACACAAATTAGTTGTTAAGGCATTATTAATAAACACCTCATATACATGGGAAACAGTAGGAATGTGTCATTGAGTCAGGATCAACCCAATCAAACACACAAATGAAATTTTTTTCCCACTGCTAAAGCATCCCAAAATCCAAACAAATGTCACATACTCACACTACTATCATCGTTTAATACCAAAAAAATAGTACCTCTTGTGATTTTTAGATTTTTCTTATAAGATTCCTTCTACAAAAATATTACAATTACATAGGCAAACTAAAAGATGAAGATTTAATAGGTCCATAATAAATTAAAAATAAAAATAAAAATAAATTCCAAGAAAGTAGGAAAGCATAATTTTTCATTTTATCATCGTATTTCCATAATAGTCCCCAAAAAAAAAAAAAATCATCAGCAAGTTCTACATTATGAGATCAAACTCAAAACTTATAATTTATCACCCACAAAACAAGGTAATGAAGTAAATCAGTTTTGTTATCAAAAATCTCAGTTAACCAAGAGAAAATTGTATATTTAATATAAACAAAGGTAATAAACCATGAACTTGGATTATTTTGAAATCAAATTCATTTAGATCTATAGACCTTAAAACTATTTAAATAACCTGTCAAAACCTACACACAGGTGGAAGGTTGGTGCTACCTCTTCTACTGCTACGATTCTAGGCTATTGAAATGGTAAAAAAATTATCTGACTTGCAGAGATCTGAACCGGAAGCCAGAAAGAGCAATAATCTTGAAGGCTCAAATCATCTATGAAATCAGTAGAAAAAATTTAATTAAATTATTAGAAACACAAAGATGAAATAATAGCTTATGAAATATTAATGTAAAGTTTCCATCTTTTAGACACCAATTCGATGAGAGGAAGAGGGAGATGGGCAGTGAGAGGTAAGATAAAGGTGAAGAAGAGAGAGGAGGGGAGAAAGAGTATTAGGGTTTTCTTTTTTCACCTTTTAGTAAGTTTTAAAGTTTTGAATTCATTAAAGGGTTAATGACACTTTGCCCCCTGAACTATATGGATAATTACACTTTTTTCCCTAAACTATAAAAATATACACTTTGCCCCCATTCACATTATTCATCTTTTAAAATTTTTAAATTATAATATCAAGAAAATTTAGTTAGATGACTAAAGTACTCTTCGTAGCATATTTTGATTTTTTATATATTTAATTGATTTTCGACAGTTATAAAAAAAATTAAGAAAAAAATAAAATATAATAACACATTGATATCTTGGACTTTAAGGAATGAAAATGTGAAAAATTGTTGAATTATATTATATCCGACATCGCAATTTACACAGATTAAGTCGAATATTAAAATTATAAAATACTAAGAGATATTGAAAAAATTATAAAATTTTATAGAAATTATATTTTCGTACAATACTTTTACAGAATTTTTTTTTTTTTATAGGAAACAAGTCCATTTGACAGAATGCTACCACTACAGTTAAATATTCAAATTCAAAACAATATAAAATAAAATCTAAATATTTTAAAATTTTAACCAAGAAATATAAGATGTAAATTACATTGAAATATTATATAGTTTATTTATGCTTATTTTTAAATAATTATCACATCAGTATCAAAATTTAAATACATAAAAATTAATCAAAATATAGTATCAAGGGTATTTTAATCATATAACTAAATTTTCTTCATATTTTAAAATTTTGAAAAGATGAATATTGTGAATGGGGGCAATGTGTAATTTCTATAGTTCAAGGGGTAAAGTGTAATTACTCCTATAATTCAGGGGGGCAAAGTGTTATTAAACCTTCATTAAAAATGCTTACCAATCCGATGTATTTAAAAAGCCGAAGAATCAGGAAAATTGTCTCTGAATTAGGCAGAAAATCAGGAAGGTTGTGCAAGAAATCAAGGAAAGCAAAATCTTGTGCAGGAAATCACAAAGATATTTTATCTTCTATGAATTCACTCACAAAAGTGGGTAACCAAATGGTTCAAAATTTGGCAGAGAAAAATTGCAAATTTCTTGACCATGGTATTTTAATTTGACAAAACTCTCTACCAACAGTTATGTACTGTTCATAAAATGAGGGAAAAATGAGAAAGTTGACCAAGTATCCCTCATTTCAGTTGGAAAAATTTTGGATCGGTCCACACCAAATATGTCACTTATTTACCAAAAAATCCATCAATAGTAAGACACTCTTCATAATTCAAGCGGCAAAATCGGGATTTTGCATGCAAAGTCAACAAAGAATGAAGAAAAATCAGCTTTTTTTGGCACTCAATTCATTCTCTCAATGCCACGTGTCAAGCAAGAATGAATTCATATGAAAATCCAAGTTGCTAGCAAAGTCCAGCATCCAAAATCCTCCTCCACGTCAACTCCACATCAGCAGGAAAATGCCACATGGCTGGCAGAGGCCATGCTACAGGAAATCAACTTATTTCTTATATACTTGTTAGATATATATAGATAGTACTCCTCCGTCCCATTTTATTTGTCTTTTTTTTATTTTAATTTATCCTAAATTATTTGTCACTCCTTAAAAAGGTAAATAAATAAATGTCAATTTATCTATTTTACCTTTCATGCAAGTTCCCAAAAAAGAGCATTAATGTTATGTTTCAACATTAATTACTCTCATAAATTATTTCAAATTTTGAAAATCAAAAACCAACTAACAAATTTTGAATTTTAATTGATGGATAATAATGAAAAAACTATTATACTAATTTGTCAAATATTAACTATTTTTAAACTTTATGTAAAATTAATCATGCCAAATAAAATGAAACGAAAGAAGTATCAAGTTATTAGCTTATAACCATTTGATTACTTGGCCATCTCTTGTGCAAAATAAACAGCAACTTGGATACACGCTTGGCAAATTATCCACATAGCAACTAATGTAAATGACATCTCAAAGAAGTAGTCCACATAACAGCCAAATAACAGCAATATAAAATTAACTAAATATGTCACTTTGACACATGAAAAAAACTCTGTCCTTATATATATATATATATATATATATATGTAGATATATATTGCATCTAATGTGTTACCAAAGTTAAAATGATGCTTGTACGAGCAAAGTATTGGTTCCATTTTTTCTCAACAAATGTGGCTCCGCGATGATCGAATCAGTCCGATGAATACAGGGACATTGTTTGCCGTTTCATTCTGACATGATCCACCACGTCCACGGTATAATATATCGAGATGGGAACTTAAAATTCTTATATAAGACATCTTATCTGCTTATTTTATAATATAAAATAAATATAATAATTATTAAATTAATTAAAAAATTTATTAATAGTTATTATTAAACTAATTAAAAAATTTATAAATAAATTTTTTAATTTTTTAATCATTTAATAATATATAATATACACTCTATTTAGTGAATTTCACTCACATGGAGATGAGAAAGATATAGGTAGACCTGATCTATAACTCTACTTATAAATTCTGTAATATAGATTAAATGTTATGAAATTTGTGACGTTAACTGATATAAATAAAATTTTATAAAATTTAATTTTGATCACAAAATTTACAAGTAAAATTTAATATCAAATTTATGATAGTATTTTCCTGTAGGGATGGAACACCACGAATGACTTTCTAGTCGTAATAATTAAAGTTGATTGCACATATGACTTAGTGGACCCGTAAACCGATGTACCCCACCAAATGCACAATGTCATTCTGGATTAATTATAGCTGCTGTACAAAAAGTGTAGCTTTCTTTCTTAACCAACAATTTAAAATCCAGCTGCAACTTTCTGGTACCACTGCGGCAAAAACTGCTCTCTACGTCCAACTCTTCAAGTTCACGAAACAATCAATTTCAACCAAAATGTTTACCTATCTATATCCACAGTTATTAGTTAAATAAGTTGCACTTTTTTTGTTAATTACTGAAAAATTTTTTAAGGATATATTTGATGCAAAAATCATTACTAATGAGATTGATAGTTCAACTATTTTGACACTGGGATTGTTATACGTCCTCCTGACGTCCAAATGGCCCGAAAAATCAAATGTACAACAGAATTATCAAAACTATTTGAAAAAGTTTTAGTAATAGTGGCAGTATATATTTCATTATTTAGAGTATTATTTTATTGCATGATTTGAGAAATTATTTGAGTTATATGGTAAACTGAAGTAATAAAAAAATGTGAATAATTTGAGTAAGTGTTTGAATTGTGAATAGTGTAAATAAGTGTTTGGATAGTATTTTTTGCACTAAAAGACCAAAAAAACGTACGCAAAAGTCGAACGAAATTACTAATATCAAAATATATAATTCCGTTCACTTTTTTTTTCATAGCATCAAATCAAGTACTAAAAACTACACACAAATGTAGTTACCTTTTCGTCATTTGAGATCCGAATTTTAAAAAATAAGATATACTTGTACATATATGCTAACATGTATTTATTTAATATAAAATAAAAATCATAATTTAAAAATTACATAATATTTTGTGCGCTAAAAGACAAAATACGTGGACAAAATTTGAATAAAATTATTAATATCAAAATATATAATCATGTTCACTTTTTTTATACCATCAAATCAAGTAGTAAAAACCATATGCAAAGGTAGGTACCTGTTCGTCGTTTGAAATTCGAATCTTAAAAAATGAAATATATCTATATGCGTATGATAAACATATAACATATTTATTTAATACAAAATAAAAATACAATTTAAAATTTACACATTTCTGCCCATAGTTCGGATTTTTCAACACAGATTCTAAAGTTCGAACTTTATATACCATTTTAAACTCTATTTTTTTGCCTGTATTTCGGACTCTCGAACTTAAGTTCTGAAGTTCGAACCTTATATACTATTTCAAACTCTATTTTCCCACATATACTTCGGATTTCCGAACCTAGGTTCGAAAGTCCGAACTTACATTTCTATTTTTTCTTTGCCCAAAAAAAATTCAGACCAATGAATAGTAATGGATAGTGTAAAAAAATTTAATGCTAATATATGTGAATAGTATAATACGCATATAGACTAATAGTAAAATAATTGATTGAATAGTGAAAGAAAAATTTGAATAGTGAAAAAAATTGAATTGTATAAATAATGAATAGTATTTTTGAAAAAAAGTAAAAAAAGTTGGCCAAAAAATTTTTTACTGACCAAACAAATATTTCATAAAAGTATAAATAGTAAAGTAAAAAGTGGTAAAAAATAAGAAAAAAAAATCCAAACGGGGTATTTTTTTTGTAGCATTTTTTATGCCCATTATAATCCTATAAACACTTTCAAACATGTAAAATTAATTAGGCTTAATTACAGTTTGCTTCCTGTAAATAGGAAACATTTATAAATTGTTCCCTATATTTATTTTGTATACGAATTGCCTCCCAAGATTAAATGAAATTAAAATTTTCATATGAAATGAGTAATAAAATGTCACGATTGCTCTCAATCTTTTAATTGTCTTAACCAACATAAAATTAGAGTGAGTTACAATTTAGTATCCAATTTTATTTTATAAGCAACTTGTTATTCAAAAGTAATGATGTTTGAAAAAAATTTACCACCCAATATTAATTGTATAAACTACTATTATATGTTTTCTTCTTCGCATCCTTCTTTAGTAGGCCATCACATACTTGTTCGGTCAATATTATTTTATATCTACAATAAAGTATTTTAATTATTTATTTAATCACATTATTTTATGGTTAAGACCTTATTATTATTTTTTCTATTATCAATAATTAATTCATTACTTTATATTTGAAAAATCTCATTGTTTGAGTAAATATGTTACTTTGAGATATAGTCAATATATATTTTAAATAAATTTAAGTTGATAACTAAGTCATTCTCTTATACTAGCTAGAAAAAAACGAAAACAAATTTAGAATAATAAATTTAATTTATGATCATTTTCAAATTTAAGAGAAGAATTTTAGTAGATAAATTCACAAAATATAACTAAAAATATTGAGGGTAACTATGACATTTTACTACTCTCCTTAAATGAAAATTTTAAGTTCATTAAATCTTAGGAGACAATTTATAGATAAAATAAATACAGGAGGTAATTTGCAATTGTCTCTTATTTACTGGGGCAAATTATAATTAAGCCAATCAATTATGATAGATACATAAATTAGCACATCTACAATGTATTGATACGTAACTAATGCATATGTCTCATTAAAGACAAATATATTATTAACATGTAAAATAATGGTAGATCGAATTCGACTTAATTAAAGTTAGCTTCGAAACATGTGAATTCAGCTTGACTGATTTCAATTTAGACATAAGATACAAATCTCTTGGGATTAGTTTGGAAATGAAATACGAACCCTAATCAATTCATAAAGAACTTACCCTTTATTGATAAAAGAGACCCAACACTAATAAAGGAACCTTAATTCATTTTACACAAACTCAATAAAACAAATCATCATTCTCTCTATCAAACGATCTCTAAAACATTTTATGATTCATCAAATTGCATTTGAACGGGTGTGCGGTGCGAACTAGACGATCATGAAGTGAAGGCGCCACGTGCTTTGATTCTTCTATTAATTTTTTTTAGTAAAATTGATATAGTAAATCATTTTACACATAATTATATCATATTTGAAGTTTATAATTACTCTAGGAATGACCATGATCACTGCAAATTGAGCAGAGTAATTATTTTGCTGTTAAGCTAACACATGATTGGCTTGTACATGATTTATTGTATACACAACACCCCTCAGATGCCACCATCCAGTTGGATTAACTAAACTTACTGTTATTTTTCCCATCAATCATCAATTTATCTTATCCTCCTTTGTAATATCGAGGTAGAAGCCAACGTGATTGGAGAAATGAGAAAATTCTTATGTGTACAAAGTTTATAAGATAGTATGATGAATCCTTTAATTTATGTTAAATTATATTATTTACTTAGAGATGATATAGAATAATATTTAGTGATATATCTAAATATGAGCTAAAAATATCATGAATTTATATAAGAATGAGTGATCATCCAAAACTTTTCTTCCAATAATTGGTAAGCAGTTTAATTATAAACTCGAAAGTGAAAGCTGTGTTTTAAACCAATCGAAAACTATTATTACGTGAAGGATTTCTTTTTGTTTGAATTCACGATTCGAGAATTAAATTTCTTTGCCTGACCTTTTAAACTAACCAGTCTCTTTCATTGTACCCAAAAAAAAAAATTAGAAATGCTTTTCAACATTGCATCTGCATTTCTCCGCGAACAATTACCAAAAGCATCAAAATGAATATAACAATACTTATTACTAATTCCAAATTCCAACCATGTTGAACATGAAGAATGAGTGATAAGTCACTGAACCCAATTCCTTTCTTTCCAAATATTTCATTGCTAGTTACTTGGTAACTTTTTTTATTTTTATTTTTTGCTAATTATGAAAAGTGATTAGAACATTTGTTAGATTGTTTATAAGATAAGAATTCATCTAAAAACTAATAATTCCCTTATTTTGTAAATGATGTGACGATTGTGAGGTGGCTAAGCAGAGTTCACCTCTTAAGTATCTTTAAAGATTGGAACTGAAGCAAACAAACTCTTATACTCCTAATCAACATTTTCACACTGAATTCACGGTCCCACATTCCCATCTTTGTGTGGGACCCCTGAGTTTAGTCAGTGGAAAAGTTTTTCCAACAAAACAACGGCAAAAGGTTTCTTTATCATCAAATCAGTTTTTTATATTGAAAAAAATAAAAAATAATAAAAAATTTACCGTTAGAAAGAACACGTGGCAGTCATCTTAGCCACCTGTCATTTTCAGTCCCTCCTTGGATTCTCACCTTCAAACCCACCCCTTCTTTCCTTCCTCCCATTCCTCTCACTATTCTTTGTTTGTTTCCGTTCCATGCATTCCACCTCCGATTTCTATTATTCCCCTCACTTTTCATCAGAGACAGTTTCCCCACTCATTTTTTCTATCTCCCTTCACTAAAATCTCGTGATTCATATATTTTTCCTAATAGACAAACACGCCCCTAGTATTACGTACTCTATTATGTTGTCCTAAAAATCTAGCAATGACGTCACTTCGCGGTGAATTTTCCGGCACTATTGTAGTACTAAATTTTATCGTGTTTCTCTACTTTTTCAACAGGGTCTTAGCCGCTGAATTTGATTTCGGGACGTTAACCATATCCAGCCTGAAGCTGATCGGGGATGCCCACATGCTCAACGGGAGCGTCAGGCTAACTCGTGATCTGACTGTCCCCAACTCCGGCGCCGGAAAAGTCCTGTTCTCGAAACCCGTCAGGTTCCTCCAGCCGGGGACTCAGAATCCGGTGAGCTTCTCGACATTCTTCTCATTCTCGGTTACTAATTTGAATCCGTCCTCCATCGGTGGCGGTCTAGCATTTATCATCACGCCGGACGATGCTGCAATGGGCGACGCCGGAGGATACTTGGGGATCATGGACTCAAAGGGTGCCCAAACCGGCATCGTCGCCGTTGAATTCGATACTCTGATGGACGTCGAGTTCAAGGATATTAATGGAAACCACGTGGGGTTGGATCTAAACTCAATGGTGTCAGCTCAGGCCAGCGATTTGGATACCGTCGGCGTGGATCTCAAAAGCGGTGACTTAGTTAACTCGTGGGTCGACTACTCCGGGTCAAACCGGATACTCAACGTATTCGTATCCTACTCCAATCTTAAACCCAAAGAGCCTGTTCTATCCACCACTCTTAATCTCAACGAGTACGTGAAAGATGTAATAATATGTTTGTTGGTTTTAGCGGGTCAACCCAAGGGAGCACCGAAATTCATAGCATTGAATGGTGGAGTTTCACTTCATCATTTGACACAAATCCCAAGTCTAATTCAGCATCAGCTATGTCATCTCCGCCGCCGCCGCCGCCGCCGCAAGCTCCGAACAATGTCAACTCAACAGCACCACCGTCCTTGGCTCCGTCGGAAAACAACGGTAGTAGCACCACCTTGAAAGAAAAGAGTTCTAGTAAGTGTCATAACCAATTGTGTAAACAAGGCCCCGGGGCTGTTGTTGGGGTGGTGACTGCCGGTGCATTCTTTTTAGCTCTATGTGCGTTGCTTCTAATATGGGTTTACTCCAGAAAATTCAAGCACGTGAAAAGTTCCGACACTTTGGCTAAAGATATCATCAAAATGCCCAAGGAATTCAGCTATAAGGAGCTCAAGATTGCGACTAAAGGATTCGATTCGATTCGGATTATCGGACACGGTGCATTTGGAACGGTTTAAGCAATACCGATAAGGGAATATTGCCGGACAGCGGCGACATTGTTGCCGTGAAGCGATGTAGTCATAGCGGACAGGGGAAAACAGAGTTTTTTTCCGAATTGTCCATAATTGGGACACTTAGGCATAGAAATCTTGTTAGGCTACAGGGTTGGTGCCACGAGAAGGGTGAAATTTTATTAGTTTACGACTTGATGCCTAATGGGAGTCTCGATAAGGCACTATTCGAGTCGAGGATGGTTTTGCCGTGGCCTAATAGGCGGAAAATTTTGTTAGGTGTTGCTTCTGCTTTGGCCTATTTGCACCAAGAATGCGAAAATCAGGTGATTCACAGGGATATTAAGAGTAGTAACATTATGCTAGACGAAGGGTTCAATGCTAGATTAGGCGATTTCGGGTTGGCTAGGCAAGTTGAACATGATAAATCACCGGACGCCACGGTGGCTGCGGGAACAATGGGATACTTGGCTCCCGAGTATTTATTAACCGGTAGAGCTTAAACTTCTTATGTTCATTTTAGCTACGGAGCCGTTGTTCTTGAGGTGGCAAGTGGGAGGAGGCCGATTGAGAAAGAAGTGACTAGTAATTTGGTGGAATGGGTTTGGAGTTTGCATAGAGAAGGGAGGCTATTGAGTGCGGCGGATTCAAGACTTTGCGGAGAATTCGACGAGGCAGAGATGAGGAGGGTGTTATTGGTTGGGTTAGCTTGCTCGCATCCTGACCCGATGGCTAGACCAACAATGAGGGGTGTGGTTCAAATGCTGGTGGGTGAGGCTGAGGTCCCATTAGTCCCAAGAGCAAAGCCTTACTTGAATTTCAGCACATCTCATCTTTTGCTCAACTTGCAAGACAGTGTTTCTGATTTGAATGGTTTGATCACCCTCTCCACCTCCTCGTCCGAACACAGCTTTACCGACGAAGTCAACCTCGTTTGATGGTGGTGGTTCCTTGGCATTCATATATGTTTTTATTTTTATTTAATTGTTAATTAAACTTTACATATTGATTTGTCTAGATTGTTATAAATTATTTCATATATTATTAGTGTATAATGGGGAATGCCAACAAAGAATTGGTAGGTTTGGGACCTTTGGGGGTTCCGTTGTTTTGTCTTATTTAGTTTTGTATGCATTATCCACATTTCTCCACTTCAATCAGTTAGGAGACAGAACTGGTGGGTAGGGTAGGGGTAGGGGTAGGGGTTAAGGTAGGGGTCGGGTAGGGGCAAAAGGAAATTTTTTTACCTAGACAATATCTTTATAAGTTGATGTTACATTATATAGATTCGTTTATGATATTATATATATCATGTATTGATCTATAAAAAAATTTCTTCGAGGCAAAAAAAAAAAAATGGTGCAAGTCGTTTTCTTGGTTTTGGATGGAGAGATCATTATGGATGTGTTCCGTCTTATTTATGTGTGGAGAGAAAATGGAGGCATGTGGGAAGTTGCTTTCCTAAGCAAGAAGCTCAAAGTCAAAAGCAGCAATGTAAGTCTTTGAGTGGAGGTTATAGCGACAAATGCATTATACAAAAGTAATTATCGGTAGATGATGATGATTATAGTTGCTGTGAAAAATGAAACATTCATAAATAAAAATGATTTATGATCCATTTTCTGCATTCCACTTCAATCACTGTTTTCATTATTATAATTAATTAATATTTTATTAGATGTGTGTAAATTTCAAATTCACATTATGGATGTGATGCTAGTAGTCTTTACAAATTTCATCCCTTGCTTGGTTCGTTGAACATCATCACTCTTGTAATCAAGTTTTGGTGGAAATTTGGTACTGATTAATAGCTATGGTGGGAATTTTATAATTTTATATTAAGCGAATCAATTCACATGAACCTTCATTCCGGCATATTCAGCTCCCGTTGTCGGTTGTACCACTGTTAAGTAGCTAATTACAAGTGAGCAAGGTATACACGTTGTGTGCAATTTTAGAAATTATCTGGTACTTAAAGTTGATAGTCAATTTTTTTAAAATAGTAGAATTTATGTGGTAGTAGTTTAGTTTTTCAAAAGTTTTACTCTTAAATTTTTAAAAAGAAACTAAAAATATATAAAAGGGAGAGTATACTAGACTAAATAAAAACTCTCCTTCTTTTATATATAATATAGATAACTCGATAATGATGTTATGAAATAAAAAAAATAAAACACTAAGAAATGACATATTCATTTAAAATTTTATTTTCTATTACGTAATTTAAAACCCATGGATGGAAATCTAAAAATAAAAAAAAAAAAACAGAGATGAGAACTCTTTTTATCGGTTGTTTCTTTTTTTTTTTCTTTTTTTTTTCTAAGCTTAACTAGTGAGGCGCCCCCCCCCGCTTGGGAAATGGGGGATGAGAGACAAAGGTAAAGGGTACCTATATTCCATTTATTACTTGCTTTAACCTCTCCAAATTATTTTCTCAACTTGTATTGTTATACAACTATTGTATTGACAAAATTTATGGTGGTCATAGAATAATAAATGATATTTTATTAATTGTTTAATAATTAATAAAAAAATTAAATTACCCAATTTACACATATAGAAATAAAATAGTCATGTTTTTCTAAATAAATTTTTTTTTATCAATACTAAAACAATAACCAAAATAAATTTCACCAATTATATAAACCATCTTTGAAGACACATCTAAAATCCCCTTGCCAACCATATAGGATAAGCTTTAGCCAACCATATATCTTCTTGCAATATGGTCGGCCCAAATTTCAAAACTTCACATAAAATTTTCTAGATATCGGCCCATATGAAATATATGCTCTACATTACCACTCCCAGGTAAAACGGGTCAGGCAGCCTGTGAATGTATTGGGCAAATAGTTAAATATTGAAAAACTTAAGGACTGAAAATAAATATTCTACCACACTGTCTCGTAGTATTTCATTTTCACCCTGGTGAGCGGTGACATCACCGGTAATAGTTTCTTCTAGAATTTATCGTCCAATTTTACAGCATAGATCTCGAACCGGACATCGGAGATCACGCGCCTCCCTCCTTCGATCGCTCGGTACAGATCTCTAACTTTTTGCTTATTGTTTCTCAATCTGGATTCTTCACTCTTTCTCCTAGTAATCCCTATGAATTCTTCTATATTTGTTCATGCGATTCTAGTTTTTTTTTTTTTTTTTTCCTAATTTGTTTGTGCGCTTGAATTTTATTTAGATTGACTTTTGTGATCGAGAATTTTGCTCCCTGTTATGATATTGATTGTTTTCCTTTATTTGTTTTTTTTGTTAGTTATTAATGTTTTGGTGACTTCATTTATTTGGTATTCAAAATGTTGATATTTGTAGGGCGGAAGCAGATTGCTTTTCCTTTTTGTTTTAGGAAAAAAGAAGACTACTGCAGAAATCCATGTATAGTTTAATGAATTTGTGCAAATGCTGGAATTCTTTCGAATTTGATTGAATGGACTTGAGAAGAAATTGTGGGAAATTTTTTGTCAAGTTTAATTATTTAAGATGCTACTTTCGTTAATCTTTTATTTTTTATGTTTCCAAACTGAATGCCACAACGGAGTTGATTTCGTTATTGCTGAGCTACCCCGACATAAATCCATATTTTTGTTTCATGGATTTGCAAAAGTGGAAGATTGATTTGAAATGAGCTGAATGAACTTGAGAAAAAGTGGACATCTGTGTTACATTTTCAAAAATTTTGAGATACTACCCACATACTCTTTTATTAGGTGTATAGTGACCAAAATTTGATATTATCGAATTGGATGCTCATATTGAGTTATTGATTCAAGTTTAGAGAACCACTTTCTCATTTATTTCATTGCCTTTTCCTACCTTAGATAATAGTAACATGAAAATGCTTTTCAGACCATGCAATGGAGGGCGCCTGGTGCACGAGAAACTTTATTATGGGAAGGTCATACCAAGTGACATGTCAAATGATATCCCCAAACCAATGAGATTTTACTATTTAAAGCGGTGGGCCTAAAAATAAAATAAACTGGTGGGCCACTATTTAAAATGTTAAAATTTCATTGGTTTGGAATACCATATGGCATTGCCACTTGGTCGGATCTTCCTATAATAATAATTTTTCCTTGTGCACCTATTTGGCCCCTTCCTGGATATGAGAAGGCTTGAAGAGGAAGTTCACATTATGCATTTCCTTCTTATCAACTAGTCCTGGAAATTTACATGAATAAGAGATATCTAAAAAAATACTTATTTGGTTTGGACAGGAATTAGTTTTCTAAAACCTGTTTGGATGCTTTCCCCTAATTTTGCATGAGTTATGCAGTGTGTGTTTGGTGTCTTGCTTTTGGTGATTGATTTAAGATTTTGTTCGTGATGTCAGGAATTTTGTGTGATTGCTTGATCTCAGAAATTGTGGAAGTGTGGTTTTGGAATGACTTTTTGTGGCAACGTTCTTGCCTAGAGGATATTGTTCAATCTTTTTTTTCTTTTTGCTTTTTATGAGGCCATATATTCTTGTCAGATCAAGATTTTGTTAATTGAGAATTTACATATCATACCTGATGGATTGACAGAGATACATGGGTGTTGAAGTTGAAGCAAAAGGGTTCAATCCGGGTCATTGATTGTCTTACTTCTCGTCTGTGGGCTAATGTTGGTATTCCTTGTTGGAAATTACTTGCTTTACATGTATGCCCAGAAAACCCTTCCTCCACAGAAAAAGAAGCCAGTTTCTAAGAAGAAAATGAAGAGGGAGAGGCTGAAGCAAGGTGTTTCAGCACCAGGAGAATAGACATTTTGAAGTCTAGGTTTATACTGGTCTTTGTCAGGTTGAGCTGTGCGCCCATTATTGTTTAACAATATTAATGGAAGGGTGCACCTTTTTGCAGGCGCCGAACTTCTTTTTTCATTATCAAACTAGATAGAATTTGAGAATTGAAAACTGCTCTTGTTGTTATGAAGCTGACTCTCAGAGACAACTACTTTTTGTTAAATGCTGGCTGCTTTGTTTTCCTAGTTTTTGAACCATTGCATTTTAGATGGCTCAAAATGGAAGTGCAGGTTTGTTCGTGCCTTTGGTGTGTGCTACAATTTAGGGGTTTTAGCCACAGCGTTTGCCTTGGGACATAGCCTGGGCAAATAAAAGTACAAGAATTTATGTCCGTAATAGGGGTGTAAACGAGCCGAATCGAGCACGAATAGTGCCCTACTCGAACTCGAACTCGAAATTTTTTCTGCTACTCGAACGAGCTTCAAAATTTGAGTTATAGATGTGTATAAGAGACAGGTGACGTGTTGCACTTTGGCTGCTCTACGAACCAGTAAAACGAGATTCAGGCTCCATATGAAATATATTCGACTTTTCGTAGGTAAAATATATAATTTTTTTAAAAAGTATGAATATTTTAGTAATTTTACATATAATAAAAAAAATTAAAAAAAATTATATAATGGTTCGTTTACAGCCCTAGTCCGTACTAGGTAAAAGGGTAGTTGTATACGATTTTTTTATTTTTAATTGGTAAAAAGATGGCTGTTTGGATAGTAGATATTATTCATTGTTCTCAAAATAATATTTTACAATCATTTTATACATGTTTTACAATCACCTTTTTTATCTCATATATATATATATATATATCATCAAAAAAGTTGTTACTAATAATTAAACAAATCATATATGTATAATCAAAAAAGTTGTTATGATAATTAAAATTTTAATATTCTAATAATAATAACTATCTAATATTTAAAAATAAGCATTCAATTACAGGCCATTCTTCTAATCTTCAGCTTGAAAATTACAAATAATTTTGCTTAGTCCATCCACAGACCTGTTTGAAGTATCTCCACTTTTCTCCGGAGAGTGAATGCGTTTGTGAGAAGTAAAGGGCCTCTAGTACTTTTTTCTCCGGCCGTTCTGTTTACTCTTTGTTTTCCCCGTCATTTGGTTATTTCCTTCCTGCTAAATCTCAAGGACGGTTCGCTCAGATCTTAAATATTGATTTGATACTCCATCTTTTTCTACTTCTTCTTTGTGATTTGCTGTGCATTGGCAATCATTGGCTGCTGCCTGCACCACGCATCCTTCTACAAGAAATAAGGGAGTAAATACCAACTTTTTGTAAAACTCTTACCTGTGGAAGTTGCTGCTATTGTATACAGAAACTAAAGGATGTAGTGGGTATTTTTACAATCAGACGCAAGGACTTCCATCCTCCTGATTCCAGAAAATTGATGCCACAAATTTAAGTCCATACTCATTG
Source organism: Cinchona pubescens (assembly GCA_025175665.1). Taxonomy (NCBI): domain Eukaryota; kingdom Viridiplantae; phylum Streptophyta; class Magnoliopsida; order Gentianales; family Rubiaceae; genus Cinchona; species Cinchona pubescens. The sequence goes on along the minus strand of JANKKI010000129.1, from coordinate 501,547 downwards.
CCCCATTTGACAATACCTAAAGCTCAACTGCAAAGGATTTCTACTACGAAGGCTATTTATATTACTAGCATCATCTTAAATCAGCCGAATTGCGCATTTCTCAAACTGCATGGCATACATAATAACAAAACATATGTATATATACAATTTGACATGTTAAAACTCATACGTCTTTTAAGTTTCTATAGCTGTTTATCTGTACATATCAAACAAACCAAATAAGATGACATTCAATTTTTTAAAATAAAATTTAGGAGTCTATCTGACAATCAAGTCACATAGCCAATGATACATTTATCATTATACAAGCCACGCACCCTCGAGCCACAATATTCAGGCTCCTCGGCCCATAATCTGCTCTCCTGGTGGAATCATCGCCAAGACTGGTTTGGCACTGAATCCAGGGTGAGGAAGCCTACGACGGACCTCGCGACCTTCCTGACAAAGGGCACATGCATGGCAGAAGACGTGGGTTGCAAAGTCACAGGCTGTTTCACACTGCTCGCGCTGCACCTCATCCTCCATAAAGCTTCCACAGCACCCACATGCTCTGGTAAGTGCCTCACAGCTTCCCTATAGACATCAAATGATCCAGTACATATACAAGACCTTAAAAAGCCAACTCTAAGATGATTCCAACACTTGAAGGGCAACATCAAAACCAATAAAAAAAAAAAGTTAAAGAGCTTGGACAGAAAGAGATAATTCAAACACCATTCTTTGGCAGAAAATCAACAAACATACTCATCTGGGATCTTATGTCCCTACTAATGAGGCTTATGAGGGAATACTGAAGTAACTGAACTAGTCTGTCAGAAATACAGATGCAGTTATGGCAAGTTTTCTTGCTGTACCATACTACTATTTCTGCCCTCTAGATGTAATAATCAAATACATTACAGACAAGTGGCAAGCCTAAAAGGAATACAAGATGTATACCATTTTTCTTACTGAAGGTGATAAGCTCAAGATAGTTCGATTTCTTAGACATGAACCACTAATCATGTTTGTCCCTCAATACAAGTATACAACTTCTATTTACAAACCATGAGCCGAGACCAATAGGTGAAGGATAGACAGGAATATAAATAAGTTCCACCAAGAAGCCAAGTCTCAACTATTATATTAGGATCTCATTATAAAACAACCATCTATATGTATATGGAAAGTACTATGACATATTATCCAGTGTGGAACAAATATGCATTTTTTGTAACAATCAGTGCATGAGAACGAGGTGCAAATTATTTCCATCACATTCCAGCTAACTCTAGGGGTGAGTGTGTGTGTGTGTTTTTTTTTTTTTGGGGTGGGAAGAGAGAGAAATTTAAAACTTTCTTAATGCTCCAAGACTTCGATACCATTCAGTACTTGCAATTGCATCTGCATGCTACAACATTTTGGCTCATGAAGCCATTTCTCCACTAAACAGTTTCCACACAAGTCAAAAAGAGATGACTACTTCTTGAAATACAACGTGAAATACCTCCAAATTGAATTTTCTGCGGATAGCAGTACGGCTGGTATATGAAAACCAGGGTGCTAAGCAATTCCAGCCAAAAAAGGAATTCCCAATCAGGTACAGACCCGTGTAAGGTAAACAGTGATTGGCGAAAGTCCCTGGAGCCGATCCAAGCCTTTCTGCATTGCTACCATAGAGCACGCAAGGTGCAACACTTCCTAGCAAACCTGCATCAACATCATAATGTTCATTGCAAGGGGCAAGGGAAGGGAAAAGAAACGACACGAATGCACGAAACCATAAATAATGCAAAAAAAAAAAAAATCAAAATACTTGGGCTCATAAAATAGCAACAAACATAATTGATCTATCTCTATATTACAGAAAAAACATCCACATATGCACTAATGCTCACAAATCAAATTCTTGCTTTCTCCTCCATATCAATCATTGATCCTCTTACTCGATATTACCTCAAAAATCAGCATTTTAATGACAAAACATCAACCATGTAACCAAAATTTGCAACAAAAAATCAAATCTTTAACGGATCTTAAAAAAAAAATAAAAAAATTATGAATTAATTTAAAAAAGAAAAGAAAATGACTCACAAACTTCAAGATCGCTGCTGTAGAAGTGATCGTTTCTGCCAAAACAGGCGCAGAGGCTGGAATCCCACTGGGCCCTACCGATCATAGGCTCTCCCATCACGCTCCCATGGGCCACCGGCAAACCATTGGCGGTCCAACCCATCGGAGGCGGGGCAGCTGATTGTTTAACGGCATCAGGCGGCTGATTGAGGTCCTGTTGTTGCTTAGGCAGGAGAGGACTGGATTCTTGGGAATTGGCCATCGTTAATATGGAAATTAGGAACCTGAACGAACAGGTTCCAATAACTAATTGAGAGAATCGAATGGATCGGAGTGAGACGTTAGAGCTGAGCGGTGAAATATTGGAAGAAAAGATCAACTATCAGCAAATTTATGTTTTTTTCTGTTTCTGTCTTGTAATTTCGTTATAAAAAGGGAAATTCCTTTCTCGTCTCTTCATGCAGGCCCACAGGCTTTTCCCTATAGTAGTAGTAAAAATTTAAAATAATATTAATAATAATAAATCTTAGAAACGTACTAATAGAAAAATTCTTTAATTTAATATTAAAACAGCAAATTTATACAAAATGACAAAAATTAATAATTTGAAAACAAAAAAATAAAATTTGGCTGAATATTTAAATATTAAAAATTAATGATTCATTATAATTTTATTAAGTATAATGATTTTGACAAATAATCATAAATTTATAATTTTATAAATAATTTTTCATATTAAAATTAGTTTTAGACTATAAGCATTGTTACAAGATACCACAAGTTTAATTTGTGCCCAAACTTTGGGTCCTAATAGAAAACGAAAAACACTTAAAAACAAAAAGAAATTTAAGATGAAATTTGAGAGGTTTTTTTTTACATTTTTTTTTTGTAATGAGATACTTTTGAATATTATCTCAACAATTTGGCAGGGTAAATAATTTTAATATTTAGTTGGTGTGTAAACAAGTCAAACATTCTATTATTATCCAAAAATTGTTTGAACATTTTAGAGTACTTGTAATGCATTCAAACTTCAATTGCTTTTGTTTTTAACGTAACCAAATCCACATCAAATCAATTTCGAGTAAATATAATTTTTATGCATAGATTTAAAATTTTAATCTTATCAAATCGATTTCAAAATATTAAAACAATGCTAAATATTGTTTTATAGTCGTTTGGTTATTAGAAAATTTAAATAGTGAGTATTATAGACTTTGTATGATTAAAAATAATAAATTTTTTTACTTTTTAATTATTTTAATTATAGTCTTATACTGACTATTTCATATTATATTGTAAAATGAGTTGTCAAAACTGGCTCTGGTTATCAACAACCAAGCTTGAAGCATTTTTTCTTTTGTTGAAAAGTTTGAATATTTCAATAACAAAACTATAATTTAAATAGGCTTCCTAAGTTCAAGTAACAAGGTTTAATAGAGATGTACGATAAATGTTGTTAGATTAAAAAAACAAAAAAGGTTGGAGTATTTTTTAGTGAAATTATAAAAAATAATAAATAAATAAAAAGTACTACACAATAGGGGTGTTAATGGATTGAGTTTTTGAGTTGGATTTTTGAGTGAAGAAATTAAAACCCAATCCAGTTCAACCAACTCAACCAAAGTATTAGTCGGACGGATTGAATTTTGAAAAATCAAATAATTCGATCTAAGTAATTCGAAACTCAAAAACTCAACTCATTTAATTTCAAATTTATTCAAATTTGGTCGAGTTTGAACCCTAATATACAGTAATACGCGCACACACACTAAGCAGTAATAAATTAATGTAATACGTGTCTTTCTTGGGCAGAAAGAAAAGTATGGAGCATTTTCTAGTTTATTTTATTCGAGAATGAGCTGGACTTAGAGTCCAGGTTGGCCAACCGCCTCATTGACAGAGAGAGTTAAAAGCAACTTCACGGCTTTTCTATGGGCCTTGGCGCACAAAGTCCAATAACTCTTCTATATACAGTCTTCCGCCCGTTTCCAGCTTCATATCATAAATCCATTAGATACAATTATTTTCTCTATCATACAAATATGCAGATCTTCGTGAAAACCCTAACCGGCAAGACCATCACCTTGGAGGTTGAGAGCTCCGACACGATCGATAACGTCAAGGCGAAGATTCAGGACAAGGAGGGGATTCCTCCGGATCAGCAGCGGTTGATCTTCGCCGGCAAGCAACTCGAGGATGGAAGAACCCTAGCCGATTATAATATTCAGAAGGAATCGACTCTTCACCTCGTCTTGAGGCTCCGTGGTGGCATGCAGATCTTTGTCAAAACTTTAACTGGGAAGACGATAACGTTGGAAGTCGAGAGCTCCGACACGATCGATAATGTCAAGGCTAAGATTCAAGATAAAGAAGGCATTCCTCCGGACCAGCAGAGATTGATCTTCGTCTTCCGGAAAGCAGTTGGAGGACGGCAGAACCCTTGCTGATTACAGCATCCAGAAAGAGTCTACTCTTCATCTGGTGTTGCGTTTAAGGGGTGGTATGCAGATTTTTGTGAAGACCCTGACCGGCAAGACTATAACTCTTGAGGTGGAGAGCTCCGACACCATAGACAATGTCAAAGCAAAGATTCAAGACAAAGAGGGGATTCCGCCGGATCAGCAGCGCCTCATCTTCGCTGGGAAGCAGCTAGAGGACGGCCGCACCCTGGCGGATTACAATATCCAAAAGGAGTCCACTCTCCACCTTGTTCTGCGTCTCCGAGGCGGTGATTTCTGATGAAGCTTCTTCTGCTGCTTGTCTTTAGTTACCTTTCTCTTATGTAAATATCTACTGCAATAATATCGTGTACTCTGTAATGGTGACGATCTGTTTCTAATATAATGCTATGCACTTGAGTATTCAAATCTTGTGGCTTCTTGTGTTTCCTTCAACGAGTTGGTCAGGTTAGTTCTAGACCGTCCAATTTTTGGTTGTGGCTTCTCTAGGGTATCTTATTTTCCTTTTTCCCTTATTTACAAGGTGTTGTGTACACTCAAATTAGGTTATTGTCTGATCTCTTGTACTTATGATCAAAGTATATCATTGAACAAACTTCATTATTTTCTCTGCATGCAGTTATTTAGTTCGATTGCACTACAGTAACTGTGCTTATCTAGTGGAAGGCCATCTTCATCATATTTGGTCACATTGCCCATATATCTGTATCTCTGTCTGTCTATAATTATCCATTGGATTGTGGTTGTGAAGTGCATGGTTGAGTGGACTAAAGGTCTGTTGAACATTTTGTCTATGCTAGAAGATATGTGAATAGACTTGTTTATCCATGGGGAAAGATACGTGATTTACCTAGGGAAATTGACCATCAACGCTGTACTTGACAAGCCAATTGATCACTTTCAGCATTGATGATATGGTTATTGAACTGTAACCTGTGCTGAATTAATTTGTGTATATGTGAATGCATATGCTCTCTTTTGATGTCTGATTCGGGTGAAATCTTTCTTCGAAGACCTCTCTGCCTTGAGCTATGTTGGACTTGTTATATAGATGCGTATAATGGTAAGCTGCCTTTGAATTGACGGTTTATTTGTTCATTCTTGCTTTCTACGATTAAGCATTAGAGTTGGATGCATGTCATTTCTCGAGCTTCTAAAACACTACATAATTCTATGATCTTTGATTTTAATTCCTTAATCTGTAATCTCCTCATCTCTTAGAGTCTACACATTTATTTTTAGGCTTTAAACTTCAATCTTAAATTGTCACTCTCAACTTGTGATCCTTCCCTCTGCAAGCAGGACCATCCTAAAATCTTCAAGTTTGGTGTATGTTTCAACCATTTGGTTTAAATGGTCCTAGGTTATGGTGGTGGTGTCTGTTTTGCATTATGTTCTCATGCCCAAATTAGGACTTGCAGAAAGACTCAACCAGCTGATGCAAGAATGAGCAACACATCATTTACCTCATTTTTTTTTTTTTTTAAGTTTGTGAGATATAGGCTCCATTTGGATGGTTGGTTTTCCAGAAAATGTTTGTGAAAAACCCCAACATGTTTTTTCTTTCTTTTTTTTTTAATTTTTTTAACTACATTTTGTTTGATTTTGTTGATGCAGGGGCTAAACTCAGTATGGGTTTCCTAAGGTTTGATATTAAATGCTATCATTGATGAATTAGCAACAGAGAGATTGGGTTTCTATATCGTTGGTTCCTCTTACATATTCCCCTTAATGACTCGTTTGTAGTTTATTCATATTTACTTGCATCGCCTTCATTCATTGTTTGTTCATTAATTTACAGTTTTTCTCTCCTATTTAACGGAAGGCTTGTGTTTATGGAGGTTTTGTGGCATATTATTGGAGTTGTTAGTTTGCTGTATCAAAATGTCTTTCTTTTTTTTTTCTTTTTTTTCCTTGGAACTGTAATCTGTTTGATTTTGTAGATGCAGGGACTAAACTCAATATTGATCCTCTTTATGTTTATAATTAAATGCTATTGTTAATGAATTAGCAATAGAGAGATTGGGTTTCTACATCGTCAGTTCCTCCTCTTTGTCCTTCCCCTTAATGTGTCATTTGTAGTTTATTCCTAGCTAATTGCATTGCCTTTATCCGCTGTTCAGTCATTAATTTAAACTAGTTTTTTTCTCTCTCCTCATTGAAGCATAGGCTTGTGTTTCTGGAGGTTTTGTGATATAAGATGTTTGGCTATGTTATGTGGACTCTGCTCACTCCTAAAGTATTCGTGTCTTGCCATGTCCATAAGGGTGTGGGTGTGGGATCCGTGTCTATATGGTCAACTTTCAATTAGGTACTTTTGACTTTTTTATCAAGCCAAATATTATATGGACTTTAACATATTTGTGACTTTATCACATGAAAAGACTTATATGGTAGACAAGAAGATTAAATAGGAGAGAGAAATATATGAGAATTGTATATCAAATTATTAAATTTTATTATAGTTATATCCTTCTATTGTCTTTTTTTTTGCCACTATTCTTTAATACTATGCATAAACATTTTTATGTTTTGAAAAATGAGATAAAATAATATTAAATTGGTTTATGTCATCAAATTTAATTACTACTCCTCTGAATATATACAAGCATACAAGACGCACTTTTATATCCATATTCGATTTTTTTAAAGTGTTCTTATATCCTCGATTTATGGAAAAATTTGACACCCAGACATGTATTCATACTCGCACTTGTACCCGAGTCCAAGTAACTTAGATGTTTTGTAGCACAGTAGGAGTGGCTAGTTTGCTGTATCGAAATGTTTTTTCCTTTTCTTTTTTTTTACTGCATTTTGTTGATTTTGTTGATGCAGGGGTTAAACTCAACATTGATTTCTTTTAAGTTTGAAATTAAATGCTAAAGTTGATGCATTGGCAATAGAGAGATTGAGTTTACATATTGCCGGTTCCTCTTACTTCTTTCCCCTCTTTTTGCCTTAGATATGCCAACTCATTTCAGCAGTAATCCATATAACTGAAGAACGCATGCTTTGTTAACTGTACATCGAGCCAAATTAAACCCGAGTCCAGCACAATACGAGGGTGATGTGGTTGAAACACTAGTAGAGGAAGAAAGGACTGATCGGTATTTTGACTTGCAAATAAATTTCTCCCACCTCTTTATTCTGGTTGATATCTAGGAAAGAATTTACTTGATTCAGGTAAATCGTATTCTAATAAAATTGTTATGATCTACTGATGAATTTTTGCTTTTAGAACTGCAAAAGTACTTAAATGCTGAAGCTATGCACGATGGATCTCAAAATGAAGATAGTAAATTGACAAGCATGTTCAACCATAAATTTTCGTCCCCTGCTAAGCAAAGATGCATTCATTAGTCACAAATTATTTTTGTAGCTCAATTGCATTGATTATAATGTCACTTTTTATAAGAATGACCTAACTAGCTTGGATCTTATTAGAAGCTGAACCTGATTGATAATTAGAAAGGACTTTTAACCTCTTACCTTTCCACCTGCTTTGGCAGCCCTCGTGCCTTTGGACTTGTGATGCACAAACCATGTTTTGATGATGGATATTTTGCCTGCCATCCGATCGATTTGGAGGAGGAAGCTGAACCTTTGTAATCAATTTCAAAAATCTGCAGCTCCTTTTTTTTTTTTTTTTTTTTTTTTCATATCTGCAATTGGTTTAAATTCGTCAATAAATCATGATCATGATTACATACAAGATCATCTGGAAACACCCACTCATTTTGTTTAAAAGCTCTACTTGCATAGCTTTTGAGACGCAAGGTGTCAACAGGAGGAAAAGAAGAAAACCAGTGGCAATGCTGAAGCTGAAATGCATGGCATAGGAAGACTGAGTTGATCGAAGTTGGTGAAGTTTATTGTTGTTGCCTTTCATAGAAGATGACTTAGGAATGATTAAAGAAGAAGCGTACATAGTGTAGAGGAACTTTTGGCAATTGAAACCATCGCAATCTGAACGGCAATAAGTTGCAAGGTCCTGATGGAGATGTGTTGGTTGGAACATTTTTAGTGTGGACCATGTTGTAAATTGTAACCGTAAGGCCTCGAAAATTTTTAGGAAATTTGATGTGGCCTTTTGGTTAGGTCGGCTGGACTGCACAGTCCCATGTTTGTATTATTGAAAGGGCTTGGCACAGCCGAGACCCCTTGTCCATAATTATTGTCACGTCTTATTTTAAAGATATGGAACGAATTATTACGTTGTGATAAATAAATAAATTGGTTGATATTCAAATATAAGTGATTGATTGAATTGTTCTTTTCCCAAAAAAATTGGTTGATATCAAATATAAATGATTGATTGAATTGTTCTTTTCCCAAAATCTTATTCGTAAGAAATTTTCATATCTATATATTTTTTTTTATCTGCGATTTTCAAGGTCTTGTGACTTCCATGGTCACCCTCTTGTGATTTCCGTGGTCTCTCTATTTTTGTATTTCTATTTTTTGGGAGAGGGGTGATGGTTGTGTCGTTCTTCTTACTAGCTCACTGTCTGTAAATTAAATTACCTAGTGGATCAAGAGTAAAAGTAGAATAACATTAACTTTTCTATTGTTCAATGATTTTTTTTCTTTTTTAATTTGGGTAACATGTTACAAGAAATAGAAAATTAGGGAAAATTTGTGAGATTTTTATAAGTTTAAGAATATTAGGTGATATTAGTATAAACTTTTGTAGAGGTTTATCAAATTATCTATTTATTTATTACTTATATATAAATGCGAGTTTTTCCCTTTTTCTGTTTCTCCCTTTTTAAGTGTTTTTTTTTTCTTTTTTGTAATATTTAAAATACATTCTGTTAATGAAATATAAATTATAGAAAAATATAACTAAATTACTCCTTTTTTTAATCTAATTATCTATTTTTTAGGAAACAACCAACTATTTTTAGTTATACAATTCTAATCGAAATATATAATCTTTTATTTTTTTTAATTTTTTTGTCCCGCCTAATACACTCTTAATTAAATAGTTATGGTCTAATATACTCTTCATGAAGTATAATTAACCTATCTAAAATACTCTCCATTTAATATAATAAGATTATCTATCTTTTATAATATTACTATTATTTATTATATATATTTTAAACTGCTATAATATAATTTTTTAGATTTATATGAAAATTTGGGCATAAATGTATTAAGCTGGTAAAAATTTTATTCGTATAAAAAAATTATAAACAAACTAAACAAACTAATTTTAATCCCACCAAGTAGGGTTGACTGTATGAATCCTGTTATGCCATTGCACTCTGTCATTGACCATATTCTCCTTAATTCTTAGCTGGGCTATATATTTCCTATAAGTTACCCACAAAGTCTTTTTCGGTTTTTCTTTACCTCTCTTATGTTGACTACTCTATCCAAAATCTACTCGCCTAACAGGTTTTTCTGTTTTTCTTTATCTCTTTTATGTTGACTACTCTATCCAAAATCTACTCGCCTAACAGGTGCTTCTACTGGATATAAAAAAATTATATTTGATGAAAATTAAGAAAAGTAAAATAAAAAGAGTTTTTCTAATGTATATTCAGATTTTTTTTCTTCCTTATGTTAGAACGAAATTTTGGCATAAATATACAAAAAGAAGGTAGAAATCTTTAAGAGTAGAAAAATTATTTATACATGAGCAAAAAATAAATAAAAATTTTATTTTATAACTATTACATATATTCAATTTATTTTATTTTTTATACCTAATAAAAAACAGTCTTTTATAAGTATTTTATATATTATTAATTCACAAATAATTATTTTCTTTTTTCGAATTATTTATTCAAATACGCTCTTGCATGTTAGTTAATTATACTCAATTTATATATTTTCATATGCCAATAACATTTATAACTATTTTGAATAAAAATATAATTTTTTGACTCTATTATAGTGTGATTAATAATGTATTTATTTTAGTTATAACATGAATTTGTGGTTAATGATCAATATATAATAACTAATTTGTTGTTCATCGTAGTAAATAAGTTAAATTATTGATTCAACTTTCAATAAATTTATTAGTATTACTAGATTCTCTCACTTTGAACTTACCTTTGCCTTTTTAATATTAAAGTTTTCCTCCACCTTAAAAATCACAAAATTAATAATCATACAAATAAAAATTTAGTATATAAATAAGTGAAAAAATAATGGAGTATATAACACTATATTCTTATTTCATTTATAAAAAAAAAATTTACGATTAATTTATATTTATTTTTTCCTTCCCTACATGAAAAAAAAATTAACCAAGTAATGAAACTAAAACTCCGTACGAAATAGAAAACTCACAAATTTTAATTAAGATAAAATATTTGTTAATTATATATATATTTAATATTAATATTTGATTACAAAATCCTTATATTTAAGTAACATATACAGGTTTAATAACTATTCATGAGATAGAAAATAAATTCAACCCGCGATACAATGTAATGGATAAAATATTTTAAAATAATCATTGTAACACATACAAAAATTCTACGTATAATTTGTGATACTAATATAGAAACTTAACACATAAGTAATTAATAAAGAAACAATACATATTATGCACGTAAATCATAGTATTAAATACTCTAATTAGTATTTACTAGTATATATTGAGTTTAAATGTTAATTTTAAAAATTACAATACTAATTGTTACAGTATTTAACAAAATAATGTTAGTTTAGATTAACTATTGATAGGGTAAAAAAAGTTCAACCAATGGTACGATGCATTACCAAAATAGTATTGAATAATCGTTGTAAGATCTATAAGAATACTATACATAAATTATTGGAATGACATACAGACAAAATAAATAGGTAAGTAATGTAAAAAATACCATGAATTATGCAAATAAAATCATAATATTAAATATTGTAAAATAATTGCAAATATACATTGCGTTAGACGTCAATTTTGGAAAGTACTATGCAATCTTTACACTATTTAACAAAATAATAAAAATATAAATTAAATATCATAGTAAACAATACAAGAAATTAATTAGAAAAGTATGCAAAAAGTGAAAATTGGAAAATTCACATACTTTTGTTAGCTTTAATTTTTTATATATCTCATAAATACAAATTTTAATTTCATATTAAAATACTATATAAAAATATAATTTCGGAGTTGACTATGTTCGATAACATTCAAGACGAAAGGAAGAATTTAGAATATTTATGAAGTTCTAAAGTGAATATTATGATAAAGTTAAGAAACATAGAACAATACCAATATATTTTATATTTTGATACATATTTACAAAATATGTTAAAAAACTAATTATAATGTAGATTATATAAAAACTACGTGTTATTTTGAATATATTTAAAATTACAAGTTTTTCAGTACAATTCCGCATAGTTTAGAATAAGATAAAGAATTTCTTTCATTAATGTTTTCTACATTTAAAGTAAGATAAAAGAATAACCTTTTATTTTTATCTTTTAATAATGATTTTAATAATTACGTGGTACCTACCCATATTATAGAAAATATATTAGTTTAATCTATTTAGTTTGATATCTTTGTTAATTTGTGTTTTACTTAATTTCATTTTTTTCTTATTTTTTGAAATTTTAATTAATCATTTTGTAGCTATTACTATATATTATTTGATTTCATGTAAATATTTTCCCTAATAAAAGAATTTTAACACACTTCATCTAAAAAAATGGTGTTTGATTATTGATAATGATTTTATCTTTTAGTAATGATAAAGAATATATAGATACATATAAAAAGTTCAATATTATGAAAAAAATCTTTATTTTTAAATGATCAAGCTATTAGTGGTGTCGTTATAATAAATTATAATTTGGGATCCTAAACGTGAAATAGAAATTATTTTGGACCGAAATTCACCACATTTTGTGTCATCAATACGAATGAAAAGATAAATGATTATTTTTATTAATATTCTGTACATTTCAGAGCAACATAAAAGAACAAGTTATAATTTTAATTTTTTTATAATGATTTTAATATACTATGCGAATCTATCAATAATATGCATAATATATTAGTTTAATTAGATTTTTAAACTTTTATAATAATTCTTGATATATTCGTTATTTATATTTTAATCAAATTCATTTTTTTTTTTACTTTTTGAAATTATAAGTAATTTTTGTAATTATTATCTATATATCATTTGATTTCATTTGAATATTTTTCACTAATCAAGGAATATCAATATTTCATCTATAAAATGCTGTTAGATACTTGATAGTGATTTTGTATTTTAGTAATAACAAAACATATACAAATATATTTAAAAAGTTCAATACTATAAAAAATCTTTATTTTTAACAACTCAAGTAGTTGATAGTACCGCTATAAGAAATCATTATCTAAGCATATAGAGGAGAAATTGAAATAAAATGCAAATAATATCATATGTTGTAAAAACAAATGACATGAAACAAATAATAAACAATAGTAAAAAATTATAAATAATTCAGAAAAAAAGAACAAATATATTAAATATATATTTTAAAAAATATACCTTTTGTATAAAAAAAAATCAACAAATAAAATATTTATATTTTGTATTACTTTATATTATCTTTCACTGATTTTTTTTTAAAATAAAAATATTCACTAAATCAGGAATATTACACGTGCTTTTTTCTTAATCCCCTTATATAATTCTTTATATCACAAACCTATTATTTATTTCAGGACAAGTTTCATTCAACAAGTAAATAATCAAATCCTAAAACATTACATATTCAAAAACTCCAGGTACTTCGCACATTTATACACGCACTAGAAGGGAGACTGACCCATCCTATAAGACAGCAAATGCTGTTAGCATAAGACATTTTTCACTATGCTAGTCTTTTCTTTTTTCTATGAGAATCTGTACTATGGACGATGTATTTTCCGGCAAAACAAAGAAGCAAGTTCCTGTACAACTGAGAGGATGTCACCAGTCATTTAGCTGAGATGGTATTCAAAATCACATTTTCCATGCTTTGTACCACACTAATGATTCAGTATATGAATCTCCTCTGTGCATGCCTGCACTGCAAACCCACAAAAAAAAAAAAAAAGGGATCCACATGCTTCTTCTCTGCCTTGATGAGGAGGGAGGAATGGTGTTAGAAGCTGCAGTTATATGATTTTTATCAAGAAGAGAGGAGAGATTTGAACTCACCAAAAAGATTGTTTCTGAAATTGCGCATCCTACAGCATGTACATTCTTGTGAACCTCTTGAATGAAAAGGGATACCTTCATGCATCTAGTAATGTCCAACTTTACATGCACCAGAAATCGTCCTAATTTGATTGTATTGTACACGAAACAAAAAGATTTTCTCAAGCAAAACTGAGCTAGCACCTCCTTTTACCATGGCAAGAACAGGGGAAAGATTTAACAATAGTCTCCATCTAACCGGCCGGATCTATTGCAACTAAGATGCTACAAGGAAAGGGACTTATTCCCTTGCCCTGTGGGCATCTGTAACATAGAGAGTTATAGCTGATTTTCAGATTGAATTTGTTGCCTTGCCCAATTTGTCGGGAAACCATGAACCAAGTTTGCTGCTGCCTGAGAAACTGGAGAAAGTAAGAACATACATGTTGATTGAAAGTTACCATAGATAAAGACAGGAAGAGAAAAATCAGAAGGCTCAGAACATAACACAAAATGAAGAGATTTGAATATGCATTCACCTATGGGAAGAAACTGTCAAGTTGATCCTCAAGTTCATCATTTACCTACTTACAAGACCTAGCAACTACCAGAAATAGTAAGGTGGTTAATAAACACCATTTCAACGCATAACGTGGTGAGCAAATACCAGTCACAAAGGGCATGTTGTTCTGATGTGAGGTTAGCACATGAATTAATTCTTGAATACAACTGATGTGAAGTTAGTGGATTCAAAGTAAGCAGTAAAGAATCACATGTATTGTCCAGCATCACGTCTACCCAGAACATTACGACTAAATATTTATAAGGTTTTAGACCTCAACACAGGCAAAAATTAGCCAACATAGTCTATTAAGTTTAGTTAATCCAACTGCTTGACTTATTCTGTACTCGAGCCTAACTGCAGAAACCGCACAAACGACTGAACAAATACAAATCAAGTGATGAAAATTATGAAGTAATAGAAGTGGATGGATGTACTAATCAACAATGAGTACATTCAATGAAGAAAGTTTAGCCAAATTATAATTCTGGACATAAGTTATTCTAATACTGGATTAACCATTCAAATTAGCAATACTCGGTCCAGCATTATATTATTCCGATAAAACATTAAGACAACGCATTGGAAAGAGTAAAGGATGCCCACCACTGTTGTTCACCGGCTGCATCATTCTTGTGCTGTCTACACTATTTCCGATAGATGCTGTGGGGATGAAGCAAGGTCTTAGAGGTTGTTGGGTGCAATAAGAATGAACTGGTGCGTTGGCTCTTTGATGAGAAAAATATAAGGTATTATCAGTACCCCTGCCATATGCAGTTCTGTCAAACAAATGATCATTTAGGCTCGAAGGCAAACCTGCAATAGTTAAAAAGTAAAGCCAATGCACAATCAGAGATATAGATACAGAAGACTGAAAATTTGGTATCGTCGTGTACAGAGGGAAGTACTAACGTTATACTCTTAGCATGTTATACAGGAAAGTGAGAGAAGTGGCTAAAGAACTGAGTGTTACAGCATAAATACGAGGAAATTTCCTATATCAATTGGAAGTCAGACGTGCAAAAGTCAGTAAGATTTTATTTATGTTGAGCAACAAAATATCCTCAAGTAAGACCCTACATAAAACAAAGTAGCATAATACAGACAGGGAAACCTGCAATACATTACACAGATAGCGAAACCTGCATATCCATACAATAACCTAGGTAAAAACTTTCAAAAGATACTTGATCAGAAGAAACATACCAGTAATCATCGGACAACTCATGGCAACCTCCACAGCTGAAAATTGATTTCCTAAGTTCCTAACATTTTCAGCAGAAAGACCATCAGTTACTCCATGGCAAAGATTGCTGCCAACACTAAAAGAACTCCATTGACCATAATTGTCAAAATTAGATTCACCAAGTTGGCAATTCGTATTTCCACATGAGCGTTCGATGTTCCTCAAATAGGAAGCGACATCATAATTATCCAAAGAAGTGCTGGCCTGAGTGTAACTTGTATCACTAACTGAACTCTGTAAAATATCCGAGGTTGGTCTGGAGGAAGATATATTAAGCGACGAAGCCAAGATGTTATTGTTTGGTTTCGAACGATATTCTGTGGATGATCTTTCATGTGGATTAGCACCTGAGCCAATTGCCTTCAATCCAGTTTCTAGAAACTGAGAACTCACTGAAGAGCTTGAAGCCAAAGTAGAATACAGTGTTTCGCACTTATAGTTGTTATAGCTATAATTTGAATAGGGATGACATATGGTGCCAGAAGAACTAAAATCAGCTAACCTTGAATCCCATCCTCCAATAGATGGAACATTTTGAAATGTCTTACCCAGAGCAGCCTGACCAAATGGATAGACAGCCCCAGAAACCAATTTCTCATTTTCATCATCTGAATCACTAAGGATAATCATCTCTGTACCAGCTGAATAAGAAGCAGAAGGATTGTCAGGAAGCCTAACATCATTATCAAAGTGAGATGCTGATCCATGTCTGCTACCCATAATGGGTGCTAAGGCAGACAATCCACCAGTGTCATGCCTCGAGCTCTGATATTCCACATCCCTACCATTGATGGCCAAGCTACTGCTCAATGAGTCTATAATTTTGCAAAAGCATCTAAAATTTTCAGGTAATTCACCAACAGATGATTCCAACTTGATATCATCTTCCAATCTATCCCCGTGAAGTGTTCCATCAGGATAATGCCACTGAGCAATATCTGTAGTACACTTTGTCTCATCTTTCACACGCCAACATCCATCTGGCTTAATTTCAACCTCAGTTACATCATCCTCACAATGTTGCATCTGTAGATCAGTAAAAAAGACAACAATTTAGACATACTTTCTGATTGTCTATTAAGTTCAATTCTACTCATAGTTTAAAGGAAAAGACAGAAAAAAATTATTTAGGAGTAAAATACCATAGAAGTGTGTTAATATGACTGAAAAACAGGTCGTTGCAAATGTTCTCTAAGGAATAATTCTTCAAGCAAGTTGGACACTGCCACTGCATCCAGAGTACACATTATAACCTTTGAATAGCAAATGTAAGAGGAGATGACAAATTTGTAGGGAAGACTTGCCTTCCTGGTAGTTTCGGTCAATTGCACAAAAGTTTCAAGATCAAAACAACCAATGTGTGTGCAGGGTTTAAATCTTCCGGCTATCCTAATTCTTGATCCACTCATCTGCATTAACAGGCTCTGAAACTCAGCCGGCATAACATAATAGGGTATGTCCGTCATGAAATGCTCTAAAATGAACCACTAGTAGTCATTACCACGAGGGGAAGTGTTATTCAATACCATGAAGAAACTTCAGTAATAAGATAAATAGATTCTCTCTCTCTCTCTCTCTCTCTCTCACACACACACACACATATGTATACACACCCGCACACTTGAAAACTATTGCATATAATCATTTTCCCTGAATTATTTTACAAGAAGATTATAATATTGGGAAAAAAAAACAAAAGAGTGAAAAAAAAAACAGCTGATGCTGAAATAATTCCTGTTGTCTAAACAAGAGAAAGGCACGATCAAACTATGTGATACAGCTTCAAATTTACGGGTAATTAAAACGTCTCCAAATCTGCAATACAAAAACCCTTTACTTATTAAATACCATCCAGAAACGATCTTAAATCAGAGACCACCAAATCTTTTCAACAAGTGCCCATAACAATTTTTTTTGTCATTCTCTTCCTTTTAGTCTTCCCTACATTACACTACACCACTGGAGTATATAATTGGCAAATCAACACAGTTCATCTTTTGTAAGTGCTGATGAACCATCTCATAAATATCTTAACTTCTACATCATTTCCTCTTTTCATGTACATCCACCTCAACACATTAATATTTCCATTCACTAAGGAGCTAAACTCTATATCGAACTGTTTCAGTTCTCAACCCAGACGCTGTTTCTTTCCGTTCCATAGGTTGCATATGCTGGTCACTAAATGCTCCAAATGCACAAATTTATCCTGCTCAGCTTAAATTAACCCAAGATATCCAATTTAGGTTGAGTTAGAACGCTAGGTAAGTGATCTCTACACTCAGTACCCACGCTGACAATACAATCATTTACATAAGCATGCCACTAGTCACAGTTCTTTCCCTTGTTTGCCTGAGGGTATTGGACTACACAGGATAACAGTTCTGTTCATTTCTGCAAGTTTTCCGAAATTTGGTGAATCAATTATTGTAATCTAACATTGAAGTTGCGTCATATATGAGATAAATATGTAATTTGTATACAGTAAGGAGAAAGAAGATATAGAAGGAGATGGTATAACTAAAGAAATAAACAAATTCTCAGACACTGCATAAAGAAAGGCTGGCCTAGGCACCAAGTGAATCCTTATTGGTAGGCACTGATAACATGAACTTGTACTACAATTAATAGGGCAGCTAAACAGTATCTAACACGGGTTTATGGAACATGAAAGAAAGTAAAAGAAAAGAATGTGGCAAGTAATCCTTCACTCACAGGGCAACGCATGCTGACAGTGAGCGACTCCATAACAACCTCCAAGTCACTATCAGTACTTTCAACTGCAGCTCCACCACCAATACAACGCCTTACTCGAGCAAGAGCATCTTCCCACTTCTCCCCATCTTGTTGGCTGGAAATCCAATCGAGAACCTGTTGACCAGAAATGCAAGTAAAAATAACGTATAATGTCCAAAAAAAACATGAAAGTAACAGGACGGTTGTAGAACTATTGGCATTCTACTAAATCCGGAGTTCAATGCGTGCCATTGATAATAGGAAAATCCTTCAGCAAGAAGAGAATTATGAAGAAAAGGGATATATAAGCTCACTCTGAAATATAGAACAGGTTAAGTTAGAAAGAACTAAACAATGATCATCATTAAACACAATCGTGTTAAACAAAGCTAATGTGTCTTCAACTCGACATCCAAATAAGTTTGTAAAGTACTGCTGACACAGTAATAGACCTCATATCCCTGGCATTGTATTGCCACCATCAAAATGGTGCCCGCAGATGATGTGAGATATGTACATAAACACAAAGGCAGAAACGCAAGAAATGCAGAACTTCTTTTTGGAAACAAAGCCATGTTTCTGTGTAGACAATCACCTCTTCACTGAGGTGATTAGATGATATCATCCATAGAGAAGGCAAACAAAGCCTCTCATTACATCTTACATAAATAAATTTTTACAGTAGTAGTACAAAGAGAAACAAAAGGCTTTACTTTGAAATGCCATAACTAAAGAAGAGTGCATAAGATTAATACGAGGGTGGGGGCGGATCCCTTAAAGGTAGCCATGATTTTTATTGACAACCAACAAAGTAACATGATACAACATGAAACAAGAACAACTATCGAATTGGGAGCATAAACAAGCACCTGTTCCAATGTAAGTCTCTTCACAACTCTGACACCGAAGCTAAAAATTCGGGAATCACACATCCAGATTTAAAGATATTGTGTTAGCTCCCTGCCTCGTACACGTCTTAACCTTGAGAGAGCAAAACATGCATTGCACAGAAATGTTATTTTGGAGAGCTAAACACTGCATATGTATTAATGTCATAATCTGCACTAAGGCAGGGAGGCCCAGGACTAAATGAAATAGAATGACATGGATAAGCAATCAAGGAAGAACAAATTTGTCATCATATTTCAGCTGTCTTTACTGAGTTACTCACCAGTGGCCCATCATCACGGCCATTAGCACCTAATGGGTGTGTGTTTGGTCTATTGTGAATTTGGACTTCAATACCTGCAGGATATTATTCATCATATAAAACAAATCATGAACCAAAAAGGTGAAGTCTTAGTATAGACTATATGAAGAAACAACAAGAGAATTACACCACAAAGGCATGCAATATAAACAAAAGTTTCTCTACTACAAATGGATCTGATGTGTAGCTTTGATTTGACAGCAAGCTCTTATTCTATGGGTGACAATAAAGTATTAATTACATAGTAGGTCAAGGATGTCAATGAAAGAAACCCCAGGGAGAAGAAATCCAAGTAACTGCACCTCGACCAAAGAAAAAGTCAAAACAAATCTATCGAAACACAGACAAATCTGATAGCAATCTGCTATTTGGTGGAAGATAATTAGGTTAAGAAGGAAAAATCAAATGAATAAGGTGTACAACTGCCCATGCTAGTAAGTCCCAGAAAGCATGGAACTGTAAAACCTCTCTAACGAGATTTTAATAAATAAGATAACAGTGAGAAGAAATTTGCATACCATTGATTAGCAGTTTTGCAAATAAGGGCCATTGTATCCTAAATGGAACTCTATCATTCAGAAGAATACACCATACCTGGATAGTAATGACCACAAATCTCATGATACTTCGTTTAACAAAGATAAGGATTAGAGTTTTATCCCAAACAGTAACCAACCTGTACATTATACTCGGTATTTCGTAACAAATTTGTTGCTGACCTCCCCAAATAGAATGAGTGTGCATAACACTGATGAATTGATTTTCCCTGACAGAATCAGAAGTTTAATGGGACAGAACCAAGTTAAAGCATATCTAAGATGTTTGAATTATTATATGAAAGAGTAACTAGCTTTATAAGTTGTATAATGCTCATCAGAGTCAATGAATCTGAATGGTTTGAGTGGAATAAGCTGCATATGCAAGGCAATGCTGCAATCCTTTTCTCATTGGCACAAAGTAAAAACAAAATAGCAAACTTAAACATGGAAAAAAAATTTATTATTTGATGCAACTAGAACTACAGGTACGGAATATGAAGACAAACTGAAATTGCTTGCTCATAAGAGACTAGCAACTCTTGGGCGGGCATGAAAGTCAACATCCCTTTAACTATCACAAAAGAGAGACAACCAGGGGTAAAGCAGGAGAAGAACAAAGATCGCTGAGCAAATTTAGAACTTCTAAATAAGTGTCCAGTAATATGCTAAACGTGTTGAATTTTCTTCGTTAAATCTGATGAAAAAACTAATATAAGCTTGCTCACCCATTTGTTCTTGTGCCAGAATCACTGAACTTTACAGGACATAATGCTTGTGCCACTGGCTCCCAGAACCTAAACAGGTCAACAAAAAAAAAGGAAATAGGTTCACTGTAAGGAAAATGAATATAGCAAAGTATCAATGAGGATTATTACACAAACTTAATATTTCAAAAGTTTTAGTCCAATAGCAACTTCAGTAAAATATGATACCATGTCATATCAATAACCCTCAATCAGGAAAACTTCATGCATGTACACACTTTACAAGAACACCAAAAATTGTGCATAACCTTCTAACAAATTTTGTTCAAAGAATTTCCAAAGAGATAGCTGCTCCCCTACCTTCACTTGTGAGCTGGGCTTGACAAGATTAATCTAATGAATAAGTTTTACAATGGCAATATAGATTCCAGAAGTGGAGAAAGACTTATACATGACTTGCACTTTTTGCACTGAGCAATCATACGGAATTTTGACTGAGGATCTTTATTAATTTTGAATACTGCAAATTGATAAACCAAAATGAATGAGAGTAAATGACATACGGATCTGCGCGGTTGATTCGACATATTTCACAATAAAATTGAGGTGGAGCTGGTGCTGCCTGCTCCCCAGGGATTAGAACACAAAAGCTATGTTGCAGCGCTCGGCATCGGGGGTCCTCGCACTGCGTTGCAGAAACACTGGAAATCAGCAGAGAATGGAAAACCAAATATAGAAGCAGTATGTTTTGTTTTTCCTTCGCAGAAAGAATAAACTTTTGCAAAAATCATGAGTTTAACAAGAAATATGCATGCCTACCATATGTTTTCATTACTGTAAAATACCGAATAAAGAAGCCTT
Source organism: Cinchona pubescens (assembly GCA_025175665.1). Classification (NCBI taxonomy): domain Eukaryota; kingdom Viridiplantae; phylum Streptophyta; class Magnoliopsida; order Gentianales; family Rubiaceae; genus Cinchona; species Cinchona pubescens. The sequence goes on along the minus strand of JANKKI010000129.1, from coordinate 480,023 downwards.
AAAAAAAAAAAACTGCAAATTTCAACCATCTGCTCTGAGTTTATTGGAATTCCACATAGACAGCGGATTCTTGCAAGAGAACTGGAAAATCCACTAGCATTCCCAGAAAGAATTTCACTACTATGTGAATTCTCCTCGGTATTTGACACAAATAGGTCTGCCTCCAGACGGATTCATCTTTCTGAGAAAAAAAAAAAAAAAAAATAGGGATTTAGAGAAGCAAGGCCGGAAAAAAAAATTGGTACAGGCCTGGAAATGATTTATTTTATTTTCAAGTTATTGCAAGAAGCCACAATAAGCTAACATGAGACAATGATCACAATCAAAATACTAAAACAGCTGAATATTGGATAAATAATACGCGCAAATAATGTAAAAGCTAATCACATAACAAGGGAACGTTGCTTCATCTCACTTGGTAACTTAATCTAGTTAATTCAAGCAGATAAATTTACATTGAAAATAAGGAGCAGATAAAAAGAAAGGAAAAGAAAAGCATATAGTATCACATTATCAATTGAAAAAATCTCCCCCACCCCCTCCAAAGAAAAAAGAAAAAAAAACACTTTTACGATCCTTTGAAGTCAACTGCTCAGGTCCCCCATGATACACTCCCAACCGACAAATACGAGTCGACGAAGTCTGAACCCGATTTGGGCAAATAAGACATTTTCTAGAATAATTTCTTCTAAATTTCTATTACTTTACGAAGGCACGAATTACACGTCTCCGACGACTAGACTATTCGAAAAATCACGTACCACTTTCGACAAATGCGAGCATTACGCGTGTACCACCTCTATTCGACAAAAAATATAAAACATAATCGCGACAAAAAAGAATATATTATTACAGAATTATAGATCAGATTAATCACAGTATTGAAGGAGAAATAATATCGAAAATAGAAAAAAGAACATGCATGCAAATGCAATGCAATCAAATTAATAATTCTCCAAATAGACTTCCATTCCAACACAAATAAAGCACACACCCACACTCACTACAAGTCTGCATATATTATATACATACATTTTGATGCATCAAAAATCAAATACTAATATTACACCAAACTGTCGCACATTATCATATTTTCGCGGCATCGAGGAAATTTTTAAATTCCACCAAAAAAAAATTGCACATAATTAATTATCTGTTTTCAGTAATTCATCTATTATGTGCAATTTTTTCTTACTAGTACAATTTTACATACAACATACATAAATTTAAGCTCATTAAAAATAAAAGAGGAAAAATTAGGTACCTATGCCGGAAAAAACCAAGACGTACTGTGATCAAGCTCCTGATGCCTGATTCTGATCCAATTACTTAATAATTATGAGTGAAAAGGTACCAATTATTTGTTGATTTGCTAATTTGAAGCCATTTTTGCAATCAATTTTTCACTGATATTTTAATTTTTTTAAAAACAAAATTTTTTTCACTGATCTCTGACTCTCAGAACTCTGTGACTCGTACTGTTGAAAACTGCAAATGCCAGTACGATGGAGCGGACCGCCTCCTTTATAGTAGTCGGTGCGGCTGAGCCAGAGCGCGAGTCGCGTCTGGGTTCGGTCAGGCTCGAAAACTTTTAGTCAATTTCAATAAACGCGAGTCCTCAACGAGTGTATCAGAGCCCTCAGTCCTCTTCAAGAGCCGTGTCGGGACTCTGTACTAATGTGTGTGAGGATTATCATCTCCGGGTCCCACCATTTGACTGGTTCGAAATCAGTCGTTGTGCTTTGGGGAGATCGAAATGCTACGTGGCGAGCGAGAGGTTAGTTGGGGAATTGTGTGGTTATTGCGTCTGTGTGTTTCCCTAGGTGATACTAACTTTTATTCATCCACTCCAGAGAGAGTTAGCTTGGCGGCTCTCGTGGCGTGAAGCAGCTACTGCACTGCCGCGTTGCCTCGTCATAAAGAACCTTCCCTGCCGCGTTGCATTTGTCATAAACGAACTTTGTACTACTAATTACTGCATTTGGACTTGAGGGTGCGAGAAAGTTTTGATTACTCATTCAATAATGTATGATGAATATAAGTGAGTATTATATAATTATTTGATATTTTAATAATTATTTAAAAATTAATAATTTTTTTTATTTAAATAAAATATGATCCCTTAATTTATAATAAAATGAGTTATTCTGTATAAATAGTCATCTTTTATTAATTATTAAACAATTAATAAAATGTCATTTGACGTAATATCTAATTATTCAATAACTACCATAAACTTTTTCGTTATAAGATACTAAAAAATGAGTAGATCCTATTAATATTTAATCAATACCTATTGTGCGCTAATAGAGAGTTTTTCGTTTTTCTGCTTTGCTCCGTTTCTTACCATATACGAACCTACTCGGATAATGCTTGTATTTTGTGTAGGATTGTTTATGCTTTCACTAGAAAGGTACAACTATTCATAGCAACACTTTGATCCTTTCTTGCAATTTCAAACCGGAATGGCTTCAATTGGCCCGGTTTGTGGATAAAATGGTTTAGATACCTGTAATTTATGCAGAATTGTTCGTACTTTCAGAAAATGTGCAATCGTTTAGAGCATGCCGGTGATCCGTTGTATCCCCCACACTCTAATCTCTATGCATATTTTCTTTTCCATATGCAATTTAATCTATAAAAATTGACAAAATTACTTATATGTCCTTAGATTTACATAATAAAAAATTAAAAATTAGTGATTGAATATAATCGATTGGTCGCATAAATTAATTTTAATAAATAATTATTCCTTTTAAATTGAGCCAAACTATTTTTCAATATGTTAACAATGCCCACATAGTTAGATTGAACAAAAATGCATAATTGGTAAGAGAAAAATTACGTAGTTTGTACTTAATTAACTAGAGCAAACTCATATTCAGTGGACACATAGTAAGTCTAATCTATACCTACTATCTACAATGTACATTGCTATCTCCTCTTTAAAAAAAATTTTGCTTCTCATTGAGTGAGTATTTCTATTTGAAAAATATTAAACTCTTTAATTTTTAATCATTTTAACATTATAATATTAATTCTGTATTACAAAGTGAAACACATATACCTCTTCCTACTTTCATACACCTCTTTCTACTTTTCTTGTTCAATTAAGTAGTCTCGTTTACTAGAGTGAATGAGGATCAACTAAGTACTTTCGCTTTATCGTTTGGTTACTCTCTTTTTGCACCCTATTACTAATTTTTTTTTTCAAACGGTAAATACAGCAATCTAACTTACTCATATCTATATAAATCTAAGGGGACAGAGAGGCCCAACTGGACTAAGGGATAGAGTATCTAACATCTATCCTAAGAATGCGAAAGAATTCGAACTCCCAACCTCACACTCAAGTAAATAAAGTGCTTAGTGGCCAACTATTAGCCCCTTAGCATGATTTCACCTATCGACAAGGTTTTGTGCATACCTGGCCCAAACGCCCTGCACGTCAGCTAGGCAGACTGCCCGTCACCAAGGCAGCATGCGAGTTTGGCAAACGGACATGGGTCGACTTGAGCCGTTTGCATGTTATGTATTTCTAAACTATGCTTGGGTGTTTTGGAAGTTCTTAAGGAAGTTTTGACCTCATTTGGACCAACTTTGATGGGGTTTTGAGAGACCCAAACGGCTTCCCTGATTTTCAAAAAATTGGTGTTAACTGCTGTTATTTGGGATTTTCTTTTCCAAACCTTATATAAGGAAGGTATGTTAAGTCCACTTCATGGGTGGTCGATGGGTTAGAGGGCACCAAGTGGGTTGGGCATCATGTGGGCATTCTTAGGAATCTTCATCGATGTCTTATGAGTGCTAAGCATGGTCATGTGGCTTCGGGACGAATGTTGGCAAATGTTGGCTTGGAGGCAGCCTACGAGTATGAACGAGTTGGGTAAACGTTGGCAGTGGTGCACGGGTGGCACATGCATGAACCGGTTGTTGGTTGAGCGTGGCATTTTGAGTTCATTGGCATCGGTTGGCTACTTTTGGATTTTGGGAAGATCCGTGCAAGGCGTGGAACAAGTACTTTGGGGCTAGAAATCTGCTAAGCAGTTTCGGGTGGTTACCAGTTTCGCAAAACGTGGGGCTGACTAGGTGAACAGTTAGGCTGTCACTACGACCCACTACCGTGACCCTTGTTTTGTGTTGAATATGGCCAAAGGTTGGGCCTTTATCAACCGTCCTCCATGCCCCTTAAAAATACCCGGTAGTCAGCAAGTCAGCAACCAATGGGAGACATAGAGAGACTCCTTGGTTTTGTGCGGCACACCAGGTGTTTGTGAAATTTCCTGTTGTATGCTTTGTCGAAAGTGATACAAAGGTTTGCCGTTTTCGGCTGTAAATGCTTGTGTGCTTCATTTTCTTTCATTTTCATTATTGTCCATTGCTTGTGTGAGATCCTAAACGAGAGTTGGCTGACTAGCAAACATGCTAGGTGTCACGAAACTTCTACTCGGCACGAAACCGTCGTGCCAAGGCGGAATAAGAAGCTCGCGCCGGCACCAAAATTCGCCCACGCAAACTTGGTCAACCTCACTCTCTCGTGTTTAGTTTTCACTCGTTTCGCAAACAAGCAATTCACTCAAACACACGGGAATCAGAATTCAGGCCACTCTCCAGTGTAAAGCACAACAAAACGTAAGTAAACGGTACAAAACGAAATTACGGCCCCAGGCCAACCCTTGCAACACTTTACTTCACTGAAAAGCTTACAACGGGACTTTCTACAAACACTTGGTGTGCAGAACACTCTTGGCCTAAATCCCAAACGGATGTCTTCCTCTCTCTAGCCAAGTTTCTGACTACCAACATTTATACAAAATGTGCAGTTGACAAGCCCAACTGCTTAGCTTTGCTGGACAAACGAAATCCCTACAACTAAGCTGCTGGCCGGATGGCGACACATGGCTGGTCATGCCCCAAAGTGTGTAATCGCCACAACCGCCCACTAAGCACGTCCCCATGTGCGCCACGTTTCGACCATTTTCCCGCAATAGCTGCCACCACTCGGCCAAGTAGTCCCACTCACCCCAAGAAGTCCAACTTGATCACCACACTCGTTGCGAGTGCACTTAACCGATGTGCCGCCGCCTAGTCGTTCGCAATGTCCAAAGACGCGTCGGCAACCGGTTGCCTACGTTCCTCGGCCAAAGACTTGCCGACCTTGCCACCCACAAGACTTTACTTGGGCTCCCAAGATCGCCCAAGATCATGCCAAAAGCTATGCTCGTGCCACTGTCGTTAGCTACCGTTTTGCCCAGCTCGTTTCACGTTTTGAGGTCCACTGGCAACGTTTGCCAACGACCCTCAGACAACACTTGCCTAAGGACCTCCAGCACTGCCCTGCATAGTTTTGAAGCACTTTGCACGACAACGGCTCGAATCAGCCACCTCTGTTTGCCGAATCCGCACCGCCTAGCCGCCAGATCGCGCTTGCCGACGTGCAGGCTGTTAGGGCCAGCCCTGCACTCGGTCTTGCCGATGCGTGAAAACTGTGCCAAAGGGTCTTACAAACATCCCCCACTTGTAGAGATTGAGCCAGGTCAATGCCCACATAGGCCTCTCTGCCTATGCGAACATTCCCACCGAATGACTCTCTGTTCTTGAATTTCGCACACCGTGCTCAGACTGCAATGCCACCGCCGCTTTTCGCATGGCCTTCAAGAACTTTCGTTCGTTGTGGTTAAGTTGTGACCGCAAGCCTCGATTTCGATTAGGCTTCATTTAAGGCCGCGTTGCTGCTTCCTTTTTTGATATCAAGCCGTTTCACTTTGTCTAGTACCCCTGTCCTAGACTTAACAAAGTAAACAAGCAACAAACGAAATACAAAATATTCTGCCAACACTTGGCAACAACATCAGTCACTTTGGCACACACCCGTGCCAAACAGAAATTAAACAAGTAAAACGTTGTATACTTGCATATTTAAACAGACAGACTTGGGCTGTGCTTATACACATCTAATGGCCTAGTGTTAGACCCTTTGGCACAGTTTTCACGCATCGGCAAGACCGTTTCGCTTAGCAGCACACCTGCCAGATTTTTCGCCTGCACCACCCACTGCCATGCACTCGTTTTGCCTGACAGCCACCCACTGCCATGCAAACACTTTCCTAAATCTAAGTAGCCCACCTCTACTTAGCACCCCGCAGTCACCACTGCCATTGTCCCTCACCCGAGAGACCCCTGTACTCACCAGTACTTTAGGAAAGTTGGGGCTCGTTGGCGTCGCACACCAACTGTAAAGAACCCATCCTGGCACAAGACGGACCGTCCTTATCAACCTATGTGCTGCCGTTATGGCCTGTTGCAAATTCTGGACACCTTGCCTTTGCAACTCAGTTTGAGCCCACCGCCTTGCAAACTCGCCATAAAATTGAACAACTTGTCGTCTTCGGACATGCCCGAATGTCAGACAAAGAATCGAATTCCTTTTTTTTCGTTACATGTGAGTCTTGGTGGTTTAGACGCTGTCTCTTATACACATCAAGCCACGAAGTGTTGGTGGAAGGAATCTGCCGTTTCGGCCGTTTTCAACTCCACCAAGTTAAAATTTGAGGAACGGTATCATCACTTACCCGAGTCCTCCACTGAGTTTGGCATCACCGAGGTACATAGTTCGACGCCTTCTCTTCTTCAGGCACAGCAGCTGCCTTGAAATATTGTTCCATGTCCCAAAGGAAATTCTCCAATTCCTTTGCACTCCGCACCCCGTTGAAGTGTTTCGGGTCTGGAACCTTCACCCTTGCCATCGAAGAACGACCAGTGGAACCACCCAATTCCACTCCAGAACGGCCCTCTTCAAAACAGCTATGTCCTCTTGAATTCGCTCAAGAGCAACAAACCTGGCATTGAATGACTGTTCAACCTGCTGGAAATGATCACGAACGGCCTCAAGCGCATCCTGTCTCTTATACACATCTACATAGCCTTCTGGTAAGTCACCCAATTGCTCCATCAACTGGTTCACCAACACTTCCAAGCGTTGAACTCGTTCAACCGTTCCACCAGCCATGGTAGAAACGTACAGAACACTACACCCAGTGCTCTGATACCACAATTGTCACGAAACTTCTACTCAGCACGAAACCGTCGTGCCAAGGCGGATAAGAAACTCGCGTTCGCAGGCATAATTCGCCCATACACACTCTTTCAGATGTCACTATAAGAGACAGGTTTTCAGGTTTTACGTAAACTAAAGAATTCAACTCAAACACGAGTGGAATCAGAATTCAGGCCACTCTCCAGTGTAAAGCACAACAAAACGTAAGTAAACGGTACAAAACGAAATTACGGCCCCAGGCGTTCAACCCTTGCAACACTTTACTTCACTGAAAAGCTTACAACGGGACTTTCTACAAACACTTGGTGTGCAGAACACTCTTGGCATAAATCCCAAACGGATTCCTCTCTCTAGCCAAGTTTCTGACTACCAACATTTATACAAAATGTGCAGTTGACAAGCCCAACTGCTTAGCTTTGCTGGACACTTCAACTCCAAGATCGCCCAAGATCATGCCAAAGCTATGCTCGTAGCACGCTGTAGCTACGTTTTGCCCACTCGTTTCACGTTTTGAGCATCCACGGACAGTTTCTGTCTCTTATACACATCTAGATGTGTATAAGAGACAGGAATAGTCGAGTAAATTGTAGTAATGGATAGTAGTAGGGTGCAAAAGAGAAAACATTAGGAGAGATGGTGTCACAAAACACACCGCCTAGCGCGCCGATGTTGCCTTCTTGCCGTGCGTTGCATTGCGCACTCGGTCTTGCCGATGCGTGAAAACTGTGCCAAAGGGTCTAACACTAGGCCATTACAAAGCCACGGTGCTGTATTCCATTGCGTGTTTTAGGCAAGGTTTTGTGACACCAACTCACCTAATGTTTTCTCTTTTGCACCCTACTACTATCCATTACTACAATTTACTCGATTATTCTCTTTTGCCCTTTACTGATGCTTACTTGGATCCTCCCGCTAATTTGATGTTTGGCTCCTCTTGGCTAAGACTTTTTTAGCGAATTACTCCCAACCTGCTGCCCATTCAAAAGTGCTATGAGTCGTAATAATGGATCCGATTGAGTTCATCGAAATTTCAAGGAGTTGCATCTGACTCGAAATATAAGATTGCCCATGATTCGTTTGTTTCTCCCTATAAATAACACTCGAGAAGCGTTCCGCCCCGACTCTATATTCCCATCCATAAATGTGAGGCGTCTATTGCTACTGTTAGTCCATTCGGACATACAGAGGACCCTCGGTATGTGATACTGTGATGCCAAGCTATATGGTTACTACTTGGTAGTATCATCGTAGCTAGAAAAGGTGCTGATTCTTAATTCTCGCGTGTGCTCTGAACTGCAAAGAAGAATGTTGATCACTGGATTCTTTGACAAAGGCTTTGCGACCAAAAATCTAAGGACTTGGGAAGAACAAACAATGAAATAGCACAGCGGGCTAGCTACCGCACAGTGACTGGAGTATTAACTTTCTGCATCTGCTATTGGAGCCATCAGCTCAGTTCCAGTATCCACAATCATAATAACTTACCAGAGGCCTGAATCTGCCACCATATAACCACGATAATGAAATCAATATGCACAAAGATTAAAGGCTATCCTCTTGTAATAATGCGTTGGGACTTTCACGATAGAAATGTACATAACCACAACTTCTGTTTGGCCCACGAGGAAACCAAGCAAGAATCTGACCCTGCCGAAGGCTCTCAAGTATCAAAATATTAACAAATATAACAAGCGTCAAAAATTATTTCCAATTAGCCTATAAAAGAGTTGGAGATGGAAATGCATAATCAGAAACTAAACTCATATTCGAAAAATATCAGCCGACTAAAATGTTTCTACCCTAGTGCAAAATTGTTCTGACTGATCAGATTATGAATTGACCATACTCTTGACTAACAGAAGGAAAAGAAAATCAGCTTAAGAATTACTCGTGTTATCTGCAGCACCTCTTTAGGCTACGTATTATCTGAAACAACTTTATTATCTTTTTGAAAGTATTCAGGATGACACTTTGTGTAGCTCTTCTAAGACGTGAACCCCCAAACAATAGCCAGCCTTGAGCAGAAGGATGCGATGAAGAATGGCTCCTAATTTCATCTATCACTTTGTCAAGCAAAGTAAAATCCTAGATCAAAGGCAGGAAGCGCTTCACCTGTCAAAGAAACCAAAGAGACCAATGTCAAAATGGTTTAATCAAATACAAACAGTGTCTCTGACACTCACAGGTAGTTCACCAGCATATGCATGATAAGAAAGGTTATATCTTTCAGAGATTTATACATAAATTAAAGTTATCCTCTCTGCTTCAAGCCATGGTAAAAGGCTGACAGAGACTCCTAATGTTAAAAGAATGCCTCAAGAGTAGTTAACAGATAACCCCAACATAACCAATAAGCGCAGGAACTTTGCATAACTTCATTCATCAAACTTATGCCTGGGAACTGTAGTTATTTGGCAGGTAACCAATAAGCGCAGGAACTTTGCATAACTTCATTCATCAAACTTATGCCTGCGAACAACATGTGTAGTTATTTGGCAGGTATGATGATGATGATGAATGACCATTCTCTGTTACATGTTGTGAAATAATATATAAAGTACTTTTAGCAGAAAAAATGAAGGACCTAGCACACCTAAAAACTCGTCACAAACAAATAAGAAGCATTGATCTCGCACAGCATTATGCTGCTTAACTTCCAATAAAAAGTTTCAATTAATAATCTCAATCTGGCTCAACTTGAAACCAAAGAGACTTGTAAAGAGAGATGCACATAATCTGCATGACTTTATACTTATTTTGTAAAGACCAACAAGGCAAATAAATTACTCCTAGTATTTAAAGATTCAAATAGTTGCATCATATAAGTGAATTCACAGCTTAGCAACTCAGCCGGTGAAACATTTTACTCTCCACCACAAACATCCGACTATCAAAAAACCTGATTAATTTTCATTAAGCTCAGTGAATCATCTATGTCCAAACATCAAGCAATCTTGGTCATCCAAAACTTAGATGCACCCACGTGACTTTATGCTATCAATCATCAGAATAAAGCATACAACTGACTTGTCAAAAACTGGGAAAAATGAATTTCACTATCTGATGCTCCTAACTACAATAAACAATGGCAAAAATTTCACTTTCTTAATTCTACAAGCCTATATATACCTACATAAAACGACTTCACCATAATTATACCACTCAATGCTCATTGATTATGTTTGGATAAATGGATTTGAGAACGATCTACCCATATTAAAAAGTGTGAAATGAATTATTTCAAACAACTTTCTAATTTGGGTGGATATGAAATTCATCCATTTGGGACTTACAAATCCCTCCAACAAATGGGTGGATTTCAAATCCTTCTCCAAATCAATCTATGCAAACACAATGACTCAGAAGTGGAAAGGATCCACAACTATATTGAACCATAACAAAATCCTTATTGGAATCACCACGACATGCCCAAGTTTCAAAAATGACTCTAATGATCAAATACTTCAAATTCAACCTACATAAATAGATAAAAAAGAATATGATCCGACTAGAATCCTTTTTTGATGCCTACAAGTGTGCATCCTTCATTGTTCCGATGAAAGCACCACAATGTTACACAACTATGCAGTTACATGCATATAAAGACGAACAGTAACACCACAAAACAGAAATTAGAATCAGAAAGTTCAACACGAATCTATTAAAACAGCCACTTACCCAATTAGTGAGTGAATGATCAATCAGCCCGCTTGTAAGAAACATGCTTTCTTGCGGCCCTGGCATTCTCGTACTCAAATTTCAACACATTGGGTATATGAGAAGTATCCTTAACATAAAAAAGCCTCCCAAAAGCACTCTCCTCAATAACCGGAAAGAAACATCTGAGCCCAGAATTGACCACCGAAAACCATACCCCACCAAGCACAGCTCCCAGAGCAGCCCCGGCAAAGACCTGGGCAGCAGTATGGTACCCCAAATACACCCTCGAATACATTGTCAAGATCGCCAACGGCCAAACAAGGAGACGATCCCACAACCCACATTTGATTCCTCCACAAGATCCCAATTTTCTTGTAAGTCAATAAAGTAAAATAGACTGCGAAAAAAGACATGTACTGAGAGTGGCTCGAGGGCCATCCGTGGGAATCGCACATTTCGAGGAGCGCACACGTTTCGGGCCGGGCTTGCTGAACGGATTTCTTGATGACTTCGTTGATAAATTGGGAAATTAGGAGACCTAAAGCGAAGAACATCCCTTGCAGTTCCCGACGAAAGATGAAGTGAGAAACGAAGCCACCTAAGCCGATGAAAACTGGGACTAATGAAACCCATGCCAGAAAATGGCCTAATTGATCGCCCTTTCTGTATCTAACGTGGGTTAGTGTCACTGCTTTCAGAGTCGGATGAGGAGGTATTTCGGACATGATTTTCTTTTCTTTTTTTTTTTAGAGTGGATTGAAAATTTTCAAATGGAATTTGATAAATTAGGCTCAGATCTAGGGAGTGAAGAGAGTCAAGAATATGTAAATGCAGTTGTATAAGGAAAGTGTGTGTGGGAGGCTGTGATAGCTCAATCAACAAACAAGTGGGGGTAAAAAGATCAGCCGAAACGGTTGACAGAGACTAAAGTATAAACTGGAAGATGAAGAGCGGAGCGGCCACGGAGTTACTAACACGTGGGTAGTCCGGTTGCCAATGTGTCTCCGTTTTGCTTGGACGGAAATAGGAGTCGTATTATTACAGTAAGCACCCTTAAATTATTATTGATTTTTTTCACTGTGCCGCTAAACTTCTAAGTTTAGCACTTTATTATAGTATATTATTGTCAATTCACTCGGTTTAGATAGCTATTATTATTTATTATGATATTATTTTGAATATCATTTAGAATAATAGTATAGTTATTTTTTTTAATATGTAATATATTTGTGATATATAAAAGTTATTGGAAAATGTGTTTGAATATCTATTATAAAATATTATTTTTTAAATAATAGAAAAAATCCATCCAAACATAATCAATAATTTTTTTCTAATTATCTATTTTTAATATATATAATTGTATTAGTTCATCGAGGAACCATATCACATATTTTAAAATTTTATCCATAAAATAACTATATTACTTTTTTTAAAGTTTGTATTATACCTATTATTGCTCTCCTTCTATTTATTGTACAAGATCACAAGGATTTGAACTTCCAACCTACAACTCAGCTTCTACTCATCGTTACAAAGTGTATGGACTACAAGCACGAGATTTGAATGTCAACCTACACTCTAATATGTATTTAAGTGTTGTTGGTCCGAAAGGACAACCTAATAAAGGGGTGAATTATGTTATTTAAAAAACAATTCTTTTGATGTTCTTAATGGAAATGCAGACTTTATTCACCAAATAAAAGCTTAAACACAAATGAATACAATAGATATTCAACAATTTAAACTTAAAAAATAAATAAGAAGATTGAGATTAAGAGTATCAAATCAAACTTCCAAACTTCTCAAACTTGGAGTTTACAACCACAAAGAGTTTCTTACAAGGACAACTACCAAGTTCTCAACTTGAAATTTAGCCACTAAAAGTTTCTTCAAAGTAGGTGAAACAATAATCTTTTGTACACAAATGAGAATCACTCTTGCTCACACTAATTTCCTTTAGTTGAGCCAAGAGTTTTACACTCACAACCTCCCTTTGTTACAATTGTTATCTCTCTACTCTTACACTTGAAGAACTCTTACACTACTAAACAACTTTCACAACACTACCTACACTATTACAACACTTGTACCCACTATTTCTCCCAAATAGCTAAAGAATTACTTGTAGTCAATGTAGAAGTCTTTATTGTTTAATTCATATTTTGGAGTATTTATAGTTGTCCAAAAATTGCTTCCAACAACTTTCTAACGGCTATTTTCTGTTTACTGGAAAACTAGCCGTTGGACCTTTCGGACGGCCGCTGCAAACTTCTGCATCCGACGCTGTGTCCGTTCTTTGAGGGTATTCATTTGGACGTCCGAGAATGCGTCTGAACATGCGTCCTCGATCGAAGCAAAATCTTTGGAAATATGATCGAACGCTGTTCTTCGTCCGAGACTGCTTCAATATTCTTTGTGTCGGACGATTACTATCGTCTGAAACTCTGTCTTTCGGATAGTCATTTATGTCAGTGGAGTCTTCTAACTGTTTTGTTAGGACGATCATTTACGTCTTAACCTACCTATTTTTCTGCACACTTATTGTCAAACCATTAGTACGATTTGGTTATCATCAAAATATGATTAACAAAATTGGGGTTCAACAATCTCTCACTTTTTTATGATGACAAATCAATTGGACAATTTTAAAAATAACCAAAAAATATGAAGCATAAGTTAAGAAGTTTTGTCCCAAAAAAAGGTTTTGTCTATTATTTTCTCCCCCTTTTGACATCATCAAAGTATAAGAAAAATAATGCAATTTAAGTTCCCCCTTACTTTGTTCTCCCCTTGAAAGGTGAATATAATTCAATATGAGTATATGAAGAATAAGTCAAGTTATGCAAAATATTTCTTCTTCTTCAAGAATATATATTCAAGTAGATATGAGGGAATTCATGCAAATAATTATGATCAAAACAATTTTCGCTCATTCCTTATCAAAAAATATCATCAAAATAATGAAGCATATGTGATGCAATTTTTTGCAAAATAATCCATTTAAAAAAAAATTGAATGCTCCCCCTTTCTTTTACAAGTATAAAATTATTATAGACAAAAAAATTGGGAATACATAATTCCTATCATTCTAAACAAATTCAATCACATAGATGACTAACATTCATAGCACAACTTAATAAATGAAAGCACATTCTTAACACAAAATTTTAGATACTACCCATTTTAATGTCATCTTAACTTATATGCCTTGAACAACCTTCATAAATAATTTATTTTGAATTCCTTGGTACTCTCCAAGCATACCTACATGCAAAGTTAAGCAACAACTTTTGGTACCCAAACTTTCTTGGGTCCAATTGAATTAGTAACATGCTTAATCACCCAAATATAATTTATTCTCAATGTGATAATTTTCATTTCTTTTAACATAACAATTTTTCTTTATATGGCCATGTTGATAACAATAATTACAAATAATATTCTTATTGCCATAAAAATAAGATTTAGATTTAACAAAGTACAAATTATTTTTTCTAAAGGTGATAAAATTTTTGTTCAAAAACATATTTATAGTTCTTTTCTTTTCAAAAATATTTTCTTTCTTCTTTTTCAAAATATCATCAAGATCATCTAATCTCCTCTTCAAATAAGCTTGTTCGTCTATGATCTTGGTTTTTCTAACAAATTTTTCTTTTAAAATATCATTTTCTTTTGTCAAGGAATTATTTTCATGCACAAGTTTTGAGTTGGTACTTAATAAAACATTAACTTTATTTTTTAACTCTTTGTTCTTAACATATGATTCTTTCAAACATTTATGCATTTTAAAAATAAATGATTCAACATCATCATCATCTTTATCACACGAATTATCACAAGAATTACAACTAGAGGATACCTCATTATTGCCAATTTGTGCCATAAAAACCATTTGAGCCTCCTCATATTCTTCTTCAACCTCTATATCCGAATTGTAATCATCCCAAGTGATTTAAAAGTTGTCGAAGTGAGGCTTCCTTGAGTCTTTTCTCATTTTTGATGAAGCTTTAAATGCTATGCTTCTTTTTCCTTTTGTCTTCTCATTTTGTATCTTGTATTTCATTTTCAATTCAAAGGAGGTTAGAGAATTAATCAAACACTCGATAGGCATAGAATTTAAATTTTTAGACTCCTCTATGGTAATAGATTTAGGTTCTCATTCCTTAGGTAAAGCATTCAAAATTTTTCTATTCTTTTCACCCAAGGAATATTCTTTACCCAAACCTTCTAAATCATTTACCATATCATTTAACCTACAATACATCTTGTCAATATTCTCATGAGATTATATTTTGAAGGATTCATATTTAGCCACAAGAAGTGACTTCTTTTACTCTCTTATATCTTCACTTTCTTTATGGATTTTTTTCAATTTGTATACCCATATCTCCTTGGCCGATTTGCAACCTTTTACTTTGGAAAACTCACCTGCATCCAAGGCATTATACAAAATATTAATGGTTTTAACATTTAAAGATAAATTTATTTTATCTTGTACATTTAACTCATATCTAGTTTTAGACCTTAATCTATGAGTATTTTCATCAAAAATATTAGTTTCCAAAAATATTAGCTTCTAAAGGAACTTCACAAATAATATACCATAAATTAATATCAATGATTGAACAAAAATTTTATTCTATCCCTCAAAAAAATAAAATTAATGCTATTAAACATGGGAGGTCTAGTGATAGAATGCCCCTCTAAAAATAGAGTATTATTGGTTGTCATGATCTTTACTCTAATACAATTTAAGCAAAAATAAAGAGACCAATACTCTCATACCAATTGTTGGAGCAACCTAAGAGGGGGTAAATTATGTTATTTCAAAAATAATTCTTTTGATGTGCTTAATAGAAATGCAAACTTTATACACTAAATAAGTAAGCTTAAGCACAAATTAATATAATAGATATTCAACAATTTAAGCTTAAAAAATAGATAAGAAGATTGATATTAAGAGTATCAAATCAAACTTCCAAACTTCTCAAGGTTGGAGCTTACAACCACAAAGAGTTTCTTACAAGGCAACTACCAAGTTCTCAACTTGAAGTTTAGCCACTAAAAGTATGAGACAATAACCTCTTGTACACAAATGAGGATCACTCTTAATCACACTAATTTCCTTTAGTTGAGTCAAGAGTTTTACATTCACAACCTTCATTTGTTACAATTGTTATCTCTCTACTATTACACTTGAAGAACTATTACACTACTAAACTCTTCTCACAGCACTACCTACACTATTACAATAATTGTACCCATTATTTCTCCCAAATAATTCAAGAATTACTTGTAATCAATGTAGAAGTCTTTATTGTTTAATTCAGGCTTAGGGGTATTTATAGTTGCCAAAAAATTGCTTCCAACAACTTTCCAACGACTGTTTATTTAGAATTTGTTTACTGAAAAACTACCCGTTGGATCTTTCGGACGGCTGCTGCAAACTTCTGCGTCCGTTCTCTGAGAGTATTCGTTCGGACATCCGAGGATGAATCCGAACATGCGTTCGATCAAAGCAAAGTCTTCTGAAAATATGATCGGACGTTGTTCTTCGTTTGAAACTGCTTCAATATTCTTTGTGTCGGACGATTACCATCGTCCGAAACTCTGTCTTTCGGACAGTCATTTATGTCCGTGGAGTCTTCTGGCTGTTTTGTTCAAACTATTAGTGCGATTTGGTTATCATCAAAACATGATTACTAAAACTGGAGTTCAACAAGTGCTATATGCTCGTAGAAAATCAAAAGAATTGTTATTTCTCCATAGTTTGTTTATGTACTCGTAATTGAGACAATTAACATCATACTCGTAATTATTGTTGATTCAAGAGCAATTACTATCAACCATCTACAGTAATTATTGATTAAAATTAAATCTCACAAGACAATCAAGTTCATACAGAAATGACCATACACGAGCAGACAGTTGTTAGTACTTAAGGGTAACCCGCGGTTTCGAAACTGGAATCGTAATCGGCAGTTTCGAAATTGGAATTGGAACCGGATTCAGAATCATAGATAAGGTTTCGGTTCCGATTCTTTATTTTTTGGAACCGAAACCAAGAATAGGTTGTTCTAGAATCGAAACCAGGTAAAAAAAAGAAAAAATATATATATACATGTATATATATGCCAATGTAATTGATGTATTTAATTTTTCTTAAATTATCTTTTAGTATGAATTATCAAAATGTATCTTTACTTTAATTTTTAATGGTTAAATAAATGATACAATAGTATACTACTTGTTTTCAAACAAAATTTATAATTAAAATATAAAAGAAACATAAAATTTATAATTGAAATATAAATAAAATATAACATTTTATTTCTCATCTTACTTTTTATTAATTTTTTTAATATTATTCAAAATATATATTTATTTTTAAAAAATTTAAAATCAGAATTATAACCCAAAATTTCAGAATCGAATAAATCGAAACCAACTCTTAAGATTCTGATTCTTATTCCGATTCCGATTCCGATTCCGATTCTATCTTTAATGTGAAAGCGAAACAGACGATTCGAGAAAGGTGGACATTCCTACTGCAACTGGAGTACGCGAGTGAGGGGGCCGATTGTATTCCTTGTTTGTTTATGCTACCAATCACCTTCAAATTGCCAACTGAAGAGTTAAAAGCCCACCACTCGCCGCTTCCCCAAGTTCGGAGTTCCTTTCCACTCAAAGCTCCCCCGAAAGAGAAGGGCTTTTCTCTATTGGTTACTTCTACTTTACCCCAATAAAAAACAAAATGGCGGATGAAGCCCCAGTCCCTCCCAGAAGAGACCCCATCAAGTCCTCAGACAAACCCTCCTCCTCTATGCCCATATTTTTTCACACAAAAAAAAAGCTCATCTCACTGAATTTCTGTTAACGATTAAAATTTTAATTTTCCAAGCTGACTTTTAAAAAAAAAAAAATACTGAAAATGATGTTTTTTAAGCTTAGTTGAAGTGAGTTTATTTATTTATTTTTGGCTTATTAATATGAATGAGGTGCATCAGTTGGGAGAGGAGACGGCAGCATGCTATCACGGTGGCCAAAGAAAGGAGGGAATCAGTGGTGCGGGTGAAGCGCCTCTGCAGAGTTGGAGTTAGTGGTGAGTGTGATGATCCGGCTACTGATGAAGATGGTGGTGATATGATGATTGAAGCGGGACAGTCCATTTTGGAGGTTCGGACTTGCTCTGCTGTGGAAGAATTAAAACTTGCTAGTATGTTTAAATCTGCAAATATTGCGATTTCAGTATACTGTAATACGAGTGAATTTTGTCTGCTTTACTCGAGTTAGAAAATTATTTAAAGTAATTTTGACTAGCTTGATATCAAATGCTGCATAGGTTAATTGTCTGCTCAATTATAAGCATGATGTTTGCGTTTTCTTTTTCTTGAATGATATGGTTAAATTCTGAATCTCAAGTGCTATAGAGTGTGTCCATTGCATTAATCTGCATATATATCGTTTGGTAGTTTTTAGGGTCGAATGCTCAGTGGAATAACAAATAAAGGAAGATAAACCACGAGGATTTACTTAACTTGAGAAAGGTTAGTGGGTTTGGGATACATATACAAGTGCCATAAAAGGAAAAAGTGGTAGTGCTCGTCTCAAATTAGATGTATATGATTTATCTTGCTAAAGCTTGTTTATAACATATTCTGTTGTCTGTGTTTGATGCTGGATACTGTTAAAAGGTTTTGTTTCTCAATGTTATGTGCTTACAACAATTTTTTTTTTGGCACGATTATTAGGGGTAAAGGAGCAATGCAGAAAAGAGTGGCTGCTCTTCACGAAGTTAGACGGCTGTTGTCTAGATCTGAATTTCCTCCCATCGAAGCTGCCATCAAGGCTGGAGGAATACCTCTCCTGGTTCAGTGTCTTTCATTTGGCTCTCCAGAAGAACAGGTCCAAGTCAGTCTGTTCTTTCAGTTAATTTTCTCTTTCAAGAGACCTAGGCCTAGATATTAACCCTTTGCAAATATATCTTCTGACTACATCCAAATATAATGAAGGTCTTTACACTGTTTTTTCTCTGTGGAGAAATTTTTGCCAACTTGCATGTGCTCAAGCCCTTTTTTTTTTTTTTTTCACTACATTAAATGGAAGCATTCAGAAAAAATTACTCAATGCCAATTCTTTTCCCTTGTTAACTTTTCTCATGATATGTTGGACATGTTTTGCTGTTCTGCAGTTGCTTCAGGCGGCTTGGTGTATGACAAACATAGCTACTGGAAAACCTGAAGAGACGAAAGCGTTGTTGCCTGCATGCCATTGCTCATTGCTCATCTAGGAGGTTGATGATTGAACTGCCATATTTAGTCAGAACAACTCCCTCCCAAATACATGCTTAGTCATGCGTGCATGCAAACATTCACTCAAGCAAAGCTTTTATATTTCTCTTGTTAACACAGATGGCTTTCCTGTTTATCCAGAAAGCTAAGAAGCTATTCATGCTCTAGTCTTTGAGATTTTATTATTTTAAATGCATTTTTTGTGCAGAAAAGAGTTCCTTACGTGTTGCAGAACAGTGTGCTAGGGCAGTCGGTAATGTTGCTGGTGAAGGAGAGGAGCTGAGAAATATTCTGTTATCACAAGGGGCCCTTCTTCCTCTTGCAAGAATGATGCTGCCAAACAAGGGTTCAACTGTGCGAACAGCTGCTTGGGCATTGTCAAACCTAATCAAGGTTCTCAGACCTTTGAATAACTCCTCTAAAATATGTATGCTTTGCGCTTTTAGATAATTTATTGGACTTGAATTGTTTTACATAGAAAATTTTGTGGAGAATCCTCCAACCATATACATAAGGGAGGTTGTGGCAGTCTTAGCAATTGTTTTATGCTTACCAACAGCTTGCACCACATTGATTTTGGCATGTCTTGATGGCACTCCAATGCTAATGATGGTTTATATGATTTTCTAATACAATATTGGAATTTGTGAATGTAGGGACCAGATCCTAAAGCTGGCACAACAGAATTAATAAGAGTTGATGGTGTACTAGAAGCAATTCTTCGGCATTTGAGGAAGGCGTAAGTTGTTGCTAATGTACCACATGGTACTTTGTGCTTATTTTTGTTAGTTTGGTTCAATCATGTTAGATGAGGTAATGGTCGTTCTTTCATATGTAACTTGACTGGATATTCTCATCATGATGAAAGAGGGGTCATTTTTGTGTTCAACATTTTTACTTTAGCCAATAGTCTATGTCTACTTTCCATGTTGGTGCAAGATATTTGTACTCACTGACTCTTCCTTTAATTATACGACATTCTGTACTTCATGCATTCACCCAATTAGAGAAAGCAATAGCTGCGTTGAGTAAAATGAGCTAACATGTTTGCCAGTTGGAAGTAGAAAGCCTGATATGATTGTCTATGTAATTCTAGGTGCTATTTAAGCAGTTGCCTGCAAGAAGCTTGTTTCATGCAAATTTAGTGGTATACTGTCTAACAGTTCTTTTTTTCTAACAGCGTTCACCAATATCTGGAGAAAAGTGAGACGCTTGACATATTAATCTACTCATCATGAACAGCGATGAAGAATTGGCAACAGAAGTTGCTTGGGTTGTTTTGTATCTCTCTTCACTTTCAAATGTTGCTACCACCATGCTGGTGAAGAGCGATCTACTTCAGATACTTGTTGAAAGATTGGGGATGTCAAATAACTTGCAACTGCTTATTCCAGTAAGATGTGAAATGCTAGTTATTTTTCATTGTAGGGTTAGAATGAACTTATTGACATGGCAGACAACTTAGTTCGTGTCATGCTGTAAATGCCTCTTTCCGTAGCAAAACCTTTCTCATCGTCTTTCTCTGGTTTACTGAAGTTCTTGTGCTTTGTCTTTATATGTTTCTTTTCAAGATGAAACTTGAGGTATTTGTTAAGACCGATTCCCATCCTAAATTAATGTCTGAATGTAGGTGCTACGCAGTATAGGTAATCTTGTGGCTGGTGATGCTCGTGTTGCCAAAAAGTACTGTATATGTTACTGGACAAAACATCACAGGCTAGATTCCACCATTTTTATGTCACTGCTTTTATGGAGTATTTGCTAAGAAATGCACTTTTTCATCAATTGCTAAAGTACAAGACATTTGCAGATGGCATCATTCCAGCTCTCATCAAATGTTTGAAAAGTGAGCACCGAGTCTTGAAAAAGGTATGTCATTTATTGTTGCAACATGAAATTTGGCCTCTTTCTGATGCGGAACACATCTATCCAGGAAGCAGCTTGGGTATTATCTAACATATCAGCTGGTTCTGTTGAGCACAAGAAATTGGTATACTCTAGTGAAGCAGTGCCACTGTTATTACGCCTTCTTGCAGTGGCACCTTTTGACATTAGAACATATGTAATTGGAAATCTGTGTTTCCCCATCAGAAGGTTCTGGAAGACCAAATTTAATTTTGGATCACTTGGTTTCTCTTGTTAGCAAAGGCTGCCTTCCTGGTTTTATTGATCTCTTGAGATCTGTGCTGACAATGAAGCAGCAAGACTGGGACTTCAATTCATTGAGCTGGTAAGCATGTACTTCTGAACTTCATAATCTAGATGAAACAGAATTTTAATCAGTTAATACATTGAGACGACCACCGCAAATTGGATTTTTAAGTTACTTTGTATTGTTTAGCTTCTGTATTCCACAAACTGAAATTTGACTTTGGAGCTTGAATTGCCAAATATTCCACATGATGTTTGCTTCTGAAATTGCTTACAGTTACCAAGGGAGGGGACTTGACTTAAGAGGCACGGGATTTAAGTGGTTGATAACTCCATGGAGTGGCTCCTGGCTTTCTTTTGCTTAAATTAGCTTATTATTGTTTACACAGGTCCTAAGGGGAATACCTATTGGTGAAGGCCTAAAATTGGTTGAGAGAGAGGATGGTATTGATGCAATGGAAAGATTCCAATTTCATGAGAATGAAGAGCTGTGATGCATGGCCACAGAATTAGTTGACAAGTATTTTGGCGAGGAAGTATATACTTGGTGTCGATGAATAGAAGAAAAACTTGTATCCTGTATCTGTTCTTTAACTACCATGATCTCCTTCATCCAACCCCAAGGTTGCTGACTATAAGTTGATGGTTAGATTTCAGTCGGGGGTTGGTGTAAACATATATCGGGAATGCCATTTTAACTCTTTTAAGAAACTCATTTCGTGTTCAACCTACATGTCTTGGCTGCTTGCTGAGGGGTGAGGATACACCTGTTTATTTTAGTCGATCTAAACAGTTCGGACAAAGATCATTTGATTTTAGTTTCACTCCCAACGAGGTAAAGTTGGTTTTGGCACCAATGATCCTAAAGATTCCAATTTACTGAAATTTGTAATTATTGTCCGAGGATTGAGCCACAAAATTAATATACGAAATATAATCTCGGACGAAAATTTTTCATTTCAGGGATCCCACTTTACTTTGTTATCCTAACAAATTGATGGGGCTGTTTTTTTTAATACACCGAAATTGATTGAGATTGATAAGGATCAAAATAATACTCAAAACTTGGGGAAAAAAAATTCAAGACTTTCTCTGTGATTCTCTCATGTGAAATTTGACTAAATATTTAAAATAGTAACTTAATAATATTTTATTACATTGATTAATTTTAACAGGTGATCGCTTTTGTAAATAAAAGATTTGATAAATTAAATTTTAACTCATAAATTGATTTTGACAAAATTACTTAATAAATCATTTTTCACACCAGCCATTGACCTTGTAATTCCGGTTATACACGCTGCTTTATTACTGCCATATAATATAACCGTCTCTCCATGGTACATAAACCTAGTATTTTTTCGGATTCTTGAATACTTCTGTTACTGAGATTCTCTAAAACCTCCTAAACAAAAAAAATAAATCAATAAAAAATAAAAAATGTTTCTCTAAAACCCCTTTGCCTGGCTGACCAGTTTCTTGATTGTGTGCCATGAATTTCCTTAAGCGAGCAATTACATCCCAGCTGTCTCATTCGTCAAGAAAATGCCTTTTGTTTCCACTCCCGCCCCTCACCCAATCTTCATTTTACTCCACAACTCGTAACCTCGACAACCCACAAACCTTAAACCCCAGAACCCAAAAACCTCAAGAACCATCACCATCATCGATCGGGCCTCAAAGGGTCAAGAAACAGACGGAAGAATTGACTGTTTCTTCAAGGCCTAGTGAAATCCCGTACCAAGTAAAGGTTGCAAATTCATTGAATCTCATTGGTCACATCACTACTCCAATCAAGTCCCATTCCATAAGATGGCAAGTACTTGTCTGTTGCAATTATTTCCCAAGAAAATTACAACCAATCTTTTGAAATTCCTGTGGTATTCGAGGGTGATTTGGCCCTTGTTGTGGCCTCTCATGTCAAGAAAAACGACTGTGTTTATGTGACTGGGCGGTTGAGTGAGGATCCTTTGCCCTTTGTTCCGTGTGAGAATCAAGGGAATTTTCATGTGGTTGTTGAAAATATCAACTTTGTAGAGGGCTTTGAGAAAAGGGAATCTTTTGAATATAAAAGCAATAAAAATGCTTGTCTGAAAAATTCAGGGAAGATACTAGAGAGTGTAAATTGTGAGCCAAAAATCGATCGGGATTCTCTTTGGAGGGATCTTGTGAACAATCCAAAGCATTGGAGGGATTTTCGCGAACAGAAGTATAAAGGATTGGTGAAGGAAAGACACCCAGATTTTAAACGCAAGGATGATGGTACTGCACTTTGGCTAAACGAAGCTCCTGAATTTGTGTTGTCAGGACTACAAAGGCTGGATTCTGGTGTTCATAGTCCTATGCAGAAGAAAGGGAATGTTACTAAAGAGGAAGATTCTTGGAAGAGTTTGGTTGAGAATCCGAGTAAATGGTGGGATAACAGATTGGATAAGAAGCATGCAAAAGGGCCCGACTTTAGGCACAAAGAAACAGGCGATGTGCTATGGCTTGACAGATTGCCAGATTGGGTTTTTTCTACGTTGCCTCCACTGAAGGAGCAACAAAATGTGGCTTCTGCAGAGCAAGAAGAATGTGCAGGCTACTCGAGGTAGTTTTGGCATTGAATGGTGTTCCAAAGTAGTAGGTTAATTTATGAACTATTGGATCTTGAATAGTTGTAACCTCTCTCCTTGAATTTTGATGTATAGTAGTTTTGGCTATAACAAGCATTAACTTCTGAAGTATGTGGAGCATCATATTTAAAGCTGATAGGAATACATGCCGCCTTTTTGTTTTCTGCTTAACTTGTACTACCCTTCCAGAGTTTAATATGTAATTAACTTTAAAGCAAAGATCCAGAGTTCGTATGGTTACTCCTCAAACCATGAAGGCCAAGCAGCTTTACATCTAGAAGTTCCTTTGACCTTACAGAAGGCCATAACCATCATTTGGTGCTGGTCCTACTGATGTAGAGCCCTGTAAGGTTCATACTGATTATACAACTAGTCATCAGCGTTGGAATGGAGCTTCAGGCAAAAGTTGGCTTGTTTGTGTGCTAACTGCTAACATCCATTAGTGACCTTAGTAATGATCTTTCTGGATTCTTGGAAGCAGATAAAAAGACGAAAATGAAGGATGAAATATGCTTATCAAAATTAGCTAAACTCACAAACAATGCCATTGCTCTTTGTACTTTATTTTAAATTGGAAATATTTAAAAATCATCAGGAATCAAGAATAGAAAAGATGGCAACAGCTGTTAGCATACAACAATAAGACACACAAGTAAGATCAGTTTTACATAGGATCTTTACTCCATTGAAAATGTGTTACAGCTATCTCAAAGAATAATCTTGCCTATTTAAGGTGCAAAAGAAGAACAACTGCCAAAGAGTTTGTACACTAACCACATTCTATACACTAACCACATTCTATAGTGCTGCATGTATGAGAAATGTCGTACTTTGGTTCTCTGCTCCATGTCTTTTCTTGTATCCAGATCCAACTGAATGGATTCAAGGGCCAACTTTTACCATCACGGCTCAATTTGTTCAGCTCCTTCCACTTGAAGTTTGATTTCGATTTCCTCTTTTTATGCTGCAAAGTCTCAGCGAGCATGGTGTAAGGGCTTCAGATGCATCATGAGCTGTATGTTTGCAGCATGGTGTAAGGGCTTCAGATGCATCATGCACTGTATGTTTGCAGCAGTTGATTATACTTATCAGACACAGCATGATAAATGCTTTACTGCTAGAAGTCATAAGCTGAAAAGAAAATTCTATAAGACATACCATAAAAATTTTTGTTCAATCACTGACTTCAGTAGTTTCAGTTTTCATGGCGAAAAGCAAAGCTTAACCTCCTTAATAGCTGAATTATAGCAGAATGGCTAACTACTGCTCATCTCTGGATTGGGACATAACCAGCATCCAGCATCTGCAAGAACATTTCCTCTAGCATAATGTATATTTTGCCTCTTTCTGGATGCAAACCATCTTCTGCAGAAAAAACATGGACTTTATCTCTAACTTCAATCCAACTCTGGCCTGGTACTTTCTTGACACCCTTTTGTTTCATCAAATTCCTCAATGTAGCAAAATCTTTCCAACTTCCATGTAGAAGCATATATGCTGGAAAGTAACACATGAGCAGTAGAATTGAAAGGATCAATTCTCAGAATATTCTCTGCAGCTCGTTTCCCAACTTCAACATTTTTGTGGGTCTTACAGGCAGCTAAAAGAGTTTTCCACACGACAATATCGGGATCAAAAGCCATTTGATTAATGAAAGCTTCTGCTTCATTGATGCAACCAGATCGAGCAAGCAAGTCAACAACACACGAGCAATGCTCTCTAGTAGGTGCTATCCCATGTTGCACTTCCATGTTATCGAACAGGTGCCATCCTTCCTCAACCAGACCAACATGACTACAAGCTGTCAGAACTCCGACAAATGTCACTTGGTTTGGCTTTACACCTGAATTTCTCATTCTTGTGAACAGTTTCAAGGCTTGTTCACCATATCTAGACTGTGCATAGCCAACAATGAGACTACTCCATGAAATGACATCAGGTTTTTCAATGCAGTCAAAGAGCGTCTGCACTTTTTTAAGAGATTGACCACACTTAACATACATGTCAACCAGGCCATTCATGACAGCCAAGTCCTGCTTGAGAGCAGTTTTCAATGTATAACAATGAATTTGATCTCCCATTTCTAAAGAAGTGACTTTCCCACAAGACACCAGCACATTTACAATAGTAACTTGATCAGGCTTATTTGGAGAAAGTAACATCAGGTTTAATAAAGAGAAAACCTTTTCAGCCTGGTCGTGTTGCATACATGCGGAAAGAATAGCATTCCAAGAAACCAGATCTGCATTGCGTTGAATCTCATTGAAGATTTTATATGCCTCAGGTACACACGAACAATTAGCATACATTGACAATAATGTATTACACACAGGGACATCTAAATCGAGACCTGATTTGATAATGTAGCAGTGTATATGCTTTCCCTGAAACACAGACAATGGACTTGTGAAGGAGCAAAGCAAAGATCGAATAGTAACATCATCTGGCTTCAAAGCTAGATTCCTCATTTGGGAGAATATTGACATACATCTATCTGCCTTGTTTGAATCACCACCATAAGCAAACCCAGCAATAATGGCATTCCAGGACACTATATCAGGTTTCTCTATCTGGGAAAAAGCAGTTTCCGAATCACCAAGGAAGCCACATCTTCCATACATATCAGTAAGAGCGCAACCAGAATAAGCATCTCTTCCAAACCCAAACTTTGTACTCACCCCATGCATCTGTCTTCCATATTCTGGCTGGATAAGCCTCCCACAGGCAGAGAAAACACTGCCGAAAACAAATTCATTTGGCTGGTAAGTATTTTGCTGAAGCATCTCCTTGAAACAGTATAGAGCTTCTAATTCATAACCAAGTTGTGAAAACCCAGCAATCATTGAACTCCAAGAAATCAAATCCCTTGATTCAATTCGTGAAAATACATCTTGTGCATCGTTGATTAAACCAAACTTCGTGTACATCGCAATCAGGGCATTTTGAGCTATAAGATGAGAACTCTGCTCCGATTTAATGACATGGGCATGCAACTGCAGCTTGCCCAACATAACTGCATTCAAGTCTGAGCAAGCTTTAATTATACTTCCAAATGTATACTGGTCAGGCATAAGGCCTGCCTGTCGCATTTGAAGGTAAAGGTTTATTGCTTCACTTTTTTGACCATTTTGAGAGTATCCAGCAATGACAGAAGTCCAAGAAACCACATTTCTCTCTGCCATCTCATCAAAGACCTTTCGAGCTTCTGTCACCGAGCCACATTTCCCATACATGTTAAGAATATGATTCTGGAGGATCATATCAGCCTGACAGTTTGACGTCAATATATGCACATGGATTTTCCTCCCATCTTCTAGTGATCTTAAAGCTGAGCAGGAAGAGATCAAATGAGTGCAGGTGCTAGGATAAATATTATAGGTAGTATTCTTTGCTATGAAGTCAAATGCCCTGAAAGCTTCTTTAAATAATTTTTGCTTGCAAAGGGAGCTTATATAATCATTACTAGACTGTTCATTTCGGAAATGAGGCGTTCCAATCGAGCTAAAGTGCACAGCTTGGTAGTACTACAGGTAAATGGTAGTGTGCATTTGAACCGGTTAATCATGGTGGAGTAAATTCAGGGAACAAAATATTGAAGATCATAAATTTTGCAGCTCTTAAAGACACACTTGGACTTTTAGAGGCAGCATTCCATTTCGGAACCCCTATTTCACCACGAAGAAATGGCTTAGTCGTTGAATAAGGTGAAACTAGAAGGCTCAAGATAAAGCAACTTGAGGGACAAAATAAACATGGCATTTGATCCTGAATACATTCAATCCATCTTGAGAGAGGAAAAGCAAAATGGGGCTAGCTCAACAGTTAGAATGAACAAGAACAAGCAAATGGTTGGAGAATCTTGAATCGGGTTGGGAGCATGAAGTCAGGGAAGTTGGTAGAAAACCAATGGATAATCATTATATTATAATGTGAATTGATCTCGAATAGTTCTTTTAGACAATTTGTCGAACAGTATGTATGCAAAGGGAAGGATGCCTACGTTACAGAAAGTTATTAGCTACTCAACCGTTTAGTATATGAAAGATGGAAGGATTCTACATACAGATTGATGCTCTGTTCGCTTACGAGACGAATGAATTGGATTGTGGAGGTTTATTCCGACCGGGACCGGGCGGTGAACTAGAGCTCCCGCTGCGACTTTACATCCCAGTCCCCACGCTTGGTAAAATTTACGTTGGTCATCCTCTTATTTCTCATTTATCCACTGTTTTTTAATCAATTCGAATTAAGCCTATCAATTTGCATAATTGTATCAATCAAGATTTTCAAACCTTAATATTGTCATTTTGACCCTTTAATTATTGTAATATTTTGAGTTTTGATGTTTACCTTTCTTTCAATGAATTTAAAAAAATAAAATTAACCTTGAGACTTTAACAAATCTATCTAAAATTTAAAATATATCTACTTTTTTTTTTTTGAATGAGTTATAATAAGGGATAGCTATAAACGAACTGAATAATTAAAATTTGAATGAATTATAACAAAGAACCACTTAAATCAAGCTTGAACGATTAGGAAGTGAGATTTATTGAGATAATCTTAAATTCTTCAAAAAAAAAAAAAAATGTAATACTAATGATGAAGGTGGACTAAAATTATGTATCGATACGTGAAACACAAGTAGAATTATGTGCTAGAGTTACTTAACAAGTTTACTAATATATGCCATATGGTACAAGATTAAGTATTCAAAAAGATTCCAATATTAAATGTTTCCAACTAATGTTGTTGTTTTCTTGTTTATTGTTTAATGTCCTTGTTAACAACAACCTAGGTGATGATTTTGCATTTCAACCGCTATTTGGTGCAAACAGTGTACCCCAACTTCTCCTCCGGACCATTAACTTGGGGTTGCCAACGGTGTTGTGTTTTATTATGAAATATTTTATTTGGTAGAGTTTTAATAAAGTGTTTAATAAATATTTATTTATTTTATTTGGGTATAAACTTGCAACAGTATTTTTTTAATATTTAGTAATGTATAATTTTAAAATTTAAAAATTATATTGCATTTTTTTCAATTATAAATTTATGATAAAATAAGTATAATTTATCTTTAATGATTTTTAAAAAAAAATCTAATCTAAAAATACTAATTTTTAATTTGTGCTAAAAATACATTCTAAACAAAAAAAATTATATCCCTAATATTTACCTAATATTTACCAAATATTCAAAAAAATATTTTTACAATTTAAAAACATTTTTTAAATAAAATACCTTAACCCAAACGGACCTAACATTTGTCAATCAACAAGTGCAGAGGTATATAAGTGGACACCTAACTTTGCTTTGACACTAGCTCACCAAATATTAATCATACATACTTATTTTTTAAGTCATTTCTCTATTTCCCACGCTGAAAAGGGACTGAAAATTAATTCTCAAGAATTCAGAGAATTATTATGGGGTCAAAGAAAAGGGTTCAATTATGGAAGAAAGCAATTATTCATTTTATGCTCTGTTTTGTAATGGGATTCTTCTCAGGCTTTGCTCCAACAGCCAAGCCTTGCATTATGATCAATATCGGATTTTTCTCCACAGCCCTTGGAAGTGCAACTCCACCAAACAAAATTACCACAACGTTTGAATACAAGTCTGCTGGGCGATGGAAATCCTGCTCCTGCTGCTACGAAAACGACTTCGAAAGATGAAGAAAAACAAGGCGATTTAATCCCAAGAAGGCTTGTGATAATTGTAACTCCGACGAGCAAGAAAGATAGGCGTCGAGGGGTGCTACTTTGGAGGCTAGCAAACACGCTGAGATTGGTTCCGCAGCCGCTGTTGTGGGTGGTTGTGGAGCAGCAATCTGAATCCGATCAAGTGTCGGAGATGCTTCGGAAGACGGGCATTATGTATAGGCATTTGGTTTTCAAGGAGAATTTTACTGATATAAAAGCTGAATTGGATCATCAGAGAAATATTGCACTCAATCATATTGAGCACCATAGGCTTTGTGGGATTGTTCATTTCGCCGGCCTTTCCAATGTCTATGATCTCAGCTTCTTCGACCACATTAGAGCGCAATTGAGTGAGTAATTTCTCTGTTATTTTCAACTTCTTAACATGGAATTATAATTCAATTGATGTGAAATTACTAAACTGATGCAGGGATAGTTTGGTAATAATTCTGTTAGAAACTCCGCAACGGAAAGTATTAAATAAGATGGTTAAATGACTGTCTTTGAATTTAACTAGTTATTAGTACGAAAATACTTAGGTAGATTCGATCTTTAATTTTACTTGTAAATTCTGTAGTCATGATTAAATTTTAAAGAATTTTACTTACATCAACTGATGTCATAGATTTTCTAATGTTTAATCTACACTACAAGATTTATAAGTGAGGTCAAATATCGAATTTACCTAAATATTTGACGTTAGTAGAATAGTTTTATGTAAGATATGAGGTGCATCAATTTTGATTTTAATTTTGTGTGCTTAGTTCATAGATTTTGAAAATCTAATTTGCTGCTTTACTTTTGCCAGAGCATTTGGGACGTGGCCTATGGCATTCTTATCAGCAGAATAGAAAGAAAGTTATTATAGAAGGACCCGTATGTAATTCTTCAGAAGTTATGGGTTGGCATTTCAAGAACTTGAGCAATTTAACAGATAAGAAGAGTATGACTATGACAAAACCTGCTATACACGTCTCAAGTTTTGCATTCAATAGCTCAATTTTGTGGGATCCGGAGAGATGGGGTCGCATTTCATCTGCTCAAGACACCTCTCAGGTTTGCATTTTGCCAATTAATGCACTAAAAATTACAAATAAACTCAATACTGTAATAGGAAATTGTTGAGTGTAGTTCTGACGTAATACGTTTCAATAAGGTAAACATTTATTGTAAATATTTAAAAATAAAATAAAATTATTACTTAATTATAACATCTGCCTTGTGGTTGAGAAATGATTAGAGTTGTTACCTTAGGTGTAACGTCTCTGTTGTTGCATTATTTTTCCCTAACTACACAGCTACATGATAGAAATTCTCCTAAACAAGCAATCATTAACCCGTACGAGACAAAGCAAAATTTAAAAATGCTAAACCTACTAATTAACCATATAAAACTAGTGCAACAATGATTTTGATTTTGGAATCGAAATTTATGAATTTTTGGGTTATACACAATCCAATTTTATATATTAATCTGTGCATGATCATTTATTTTCCACAGGATTCACTAAAATTCGTGAAAAAAGAAGTTCTTGAAGAGGAGACCCAATTGAAAGGAATTCCTTCAGAAGATTGCTCAAAAGTTTTACTATTGAATCTGCAAATTTCAGCATAAAGAGATAGTTAATTACTGATACATGAAAGTAATCTCGTTGATGGTAATCCAATAGCAAATACTATATACAGGGATTTCAAATATTTGGCAAAATGCATAGCAAAGTGGGTTTTTTTATTATAAAAAAAGTAGATTTTACTCTCTCGATTTCTAATTTTTTTTCTTGGTTTCTTCTAATTTATAACTATATTATTGATCATATTCTTAAACGATTTTGAAACGGAGGAATAGATATAAATAAAATACCATTCAGTTCAATGTTCTATGACTTTATGAATATGGAATAAAATTTACTAGTAAATGGTACTTGAAAACCGTGAAATTCTTATATAAATTGAATCAATGGTACTTTATCCATAAGGTTCTATATCGTTTTATTTTAATGAAGTAGGATAATGTAAAAATTTATGAATCAAAAAATCTATAATACTGTATTATAAATCAAATTTATGTAAAAATTTTCCCCGGAGAACCAACTAAAATGTATCCAAGCATCCACTATAACAACTGACAAGAATCTTGTTTCCTTTTCTTTGGGGTTAAGAAAGTGCAACACTCTTGTAATTATTCATTAAATTGCCGAAGTTAGGCGTGAAACCTGATGCTAATGTAAAACTCCAATAATTAATCTAAGATGTTTTAATTAAGATCCGGCCGCAACTGCTACATTATGCACTCCAAACAACACTTAATTGAGCAAGTAACCTTTCCAACCTTCCTTGCCAATTATTAGATTTGCTAGCTAAGAAAAATGGGGCTAGTTTTAGATTGGTAACATCCACAAATGAGTTGGTTTTTTTTTAAATGGAGATTGAAATCAGACTTTCTAGGAAATGACGGTAGTAGTTCCATTTCAATAGCTATTATTCTTTAAATATAATTAAAATTTTTTTTTATAGACTTTCTAGGGAATGACCGTAATAGTTCCGTTTCAATAACTATTATTTTTGAAATATAATCTATAATAATTTTTTTATAGAATCTATGTCAGATAAAAAATATGTAAAATAATTACAGAATATTATTTATAAAATAATGAATAATTTTCTCTGTCCAAGCATGATTTATTAGCACATTAGTGTCAGAAATTTTTGTATTTTGTAAATAAATTTATGTGTGTATTTTTGTTTATGTCTTTTTGTGTTTCGGGTAAGGCAAATACTTAGGTAATGTGCTAATTTAAATTTTAGCCCTGTAGTATGAATTAAGCCTTAGAGAATCTATAACATCAGCTGATGTATATTCTGACCACAAGATTTACAAATGGTAGAGGTGTCTCTTAGGCAAAGATCGAATCTAATTAAGTATTTGCTTTCGATAATATCCCATGAACTTATCCAGCATATCAATTATAAAAAAACATACTTACAAAACATAATGCTAAATAATGTAGTACAGTTCTTTTACTCTTGCTGAATTAATCTAGGAGTAAACGTTACGTTTAATCTCTAATTTGCCAGATAGTTCAATTTTTTACATGGGGCATCAAAGAAAAAATTGTACTACAAAGAGAAATAAAATTGAAATAACACTAGGATTGAACATATTCTTTGAAGATAACTAAATTTTTTTTTAAAAAAAAAAAAAAAATGCAGGACAATGTAGACGTCACGACCACTTCTTAGTTCTTACGAGTGGAATTAAGTTAATTAACAAATTGAAATGGAAAGGTAAACTCATTCTTACCATAGCTATCCACTAAAGCGCATAATCATGTTATATAAGTATTTTTTTTCGATAATCTCTTTTCTTATCATTGAAATGATAATGAGTGTTTCAATAAACCAAAAAATAAAAGAAAAAAAATTTCTTTAATTAGTTCAACAAATATTTGGTGCATTATTTGTACTAAGGACATTGTCATAAAGAAAAATAAAAAGTAAAAATCTTAAATTAGAATAAACGGGTAGCATATAATCTATTCTGGAAAATTTTTCTGTACTTTTGAATCAACTAGCGTGTTGACTTTATAAATTTATAAAATATAAATTTTTAAAAAATAATTTATTTAATTTTAAAAATTTATAAAAATTTTAAAACATATAATATTATACTATACAAAAAAATAATTTGATAAAAAATTATATAATTTTTTAATTTTTAAAATATATAATATTTTATTATTTAAATATTTAAAATATAATAAAATGATTTTACTAGTATTTTTCAATCTATTATTCCACCAGATAAAAATAGTACTCTTGTTTAAAATGAATTAAAAACTAAAAGATAAAAATACAGAGATCTGATGGAGTAATTTTTAAGTGGGACCCCACATCCTGATCGTTGAACTTCCCGCTTTTCTCTCTCTCACTCCTCTTTGGCTGGCTTGCCAATTGCCATTTCCCAAGATCTGGTTTTTCTCTTTCCCTTTCTGAAACTCTCGTACAAGTCTATCACTACTCAGTACTCGTCAAACAAGAAAGGGGCCTCCAAAAGTTGTAAATCTTCCTGGAGTTTTCACACTTCCTCTATAATTGTAACAGAAACACTCGAAAAAGAGAGAAGGAACTAAAACTTACAGTTCAGAAGCTGCCAGAGATCTGGCAACTATTCCTCCTTCAAGGTGAGCCTATGCACTTTATTTATTTTTTCTTGAAAATTAAAATGATCTTTTTATTGGATGGATATTTCAACTATATGTTCTTGCTGTATGGGCAATTGGGATCTTCTCTGCTGTGAATAATTCAATGTATTTTATGTATTTTGAGTCTATGGAAGATTCTTGTGCTTTATTTGGTATTATTTGGTAATGGAAGGAGAGGAAAGAATATTGGAATGTGATAATCTTTTGAATCTTCTTTTTTGTGATCTGGGACCTGGATAGTGAATTTTGTGCATTAATGAGTATATTATTTAGGCCAATGGATCTTGTAGATAACTTGATACATGGTACCATGAAAAACAGGGTTTGAAGTCACTGTACCAAGAGTTTGGTATTCTTTAAATGGTTGGTTTGATTTGATTTTTTCTTTTGCAGGATTCTCAGAAAATTGAATTGTAGTTTCCTATCCGTGTGTTGACCTGGAAGTTATGCCTTGTGCAGTTTTAGACTTCCTATTTGCATATTTTACTGTTTGATTAGCATATACTGTATGCTCAAGGAGCACGATTTGTCAGTGGATGGCTCATGTAAATGTGGAATCTTGGAATGATGATGTTTCGGTTTTGTTTTATGAAACAGGAAGAATTGAGGAATGATAAGAGGATGGGGAGGAAAGGAAGCTGGTTTTCTTCAGTGAAGAAGGCTCTGAGTCCAAAATCTAAGGGTAAAAAGGGCCAGGTTTGTGAAACGTATGAGAGACTCCTTGGATGCTGTAAATTTGATATTGAGCATCCATTTTATTTTTACTTTATGCTTTGTGAAGGAAAGTAAGAAGAAATGGTCGGGCAAGGAAGAGACCTCAGTTACCGGCTCTTCTACTTTAGAGACCATCACAGTGTCTCATCCTCATCCTGTCCCAGTGGAAGAGGTGAAAGTGCCGGAAGTAGAGGATGAACAGACGAAACAGACTTACTCTGTTGCAGTTGCCACTGCTGCAGCTGGTGAAGCTGCTGTTGTAGCTGCTCAGGTTGCTGCAGAGGTCATTCGGCTAACTGCTGCAACACCATTTCCTGGAAAATCGGTGGAGGAAGTGGCAGCAATTAGGATTCAGACTGCATTCCGAGGGTATCTGGTATAGTGCCGTACCGGGCAATGCATCAATACCCCTATTGTTTTCAATTGCTTTGGTGGATTTCTTTTCTGATTGGTTGAACATGAGTGCTTGTCACGTAGTCTTTCTGTTAGGAGGAAATTTTGTTCTAAAGTTTTTTCACCACCTTTCTCCTTGTGTGAGATGCCTTCATATCTGTGACTTTTTAATGTTATGTTTGATAAAACAATTTCTACAAAAATGATCTTCATCTGCCTGCGTTAATTGCAAAATGCTATTTATTGATATTTTGATCAAGAAAATTCTATGATCCTTGCTCCCCTTCATTTTGTTCTTGTTTGACAATAAAATGACTCGCATGTGCTGCAATGAACTTACAAAATGGATGTATTGTTTTTATCAGGCAAGGAGGGCATTGAGAGCCCTAAGGGGGCTTGTCAGGTTGAAATCACTTGTAGATGGGCCTACTGCTAAACGCCAGACTGCAAACACCCTTAAATGCATGCAAGCTCTATCTCGTGTGCATTCACAGATTAATTCTAGGAGGATCAGAATGTCAGAGGAGAACCGGGCTCTTCAAAAACAGCTCCTACAGAAACGTGCAAAAGAACTCGAGAGCTTAATCTTGGTTCTCTTCTTTAATGCTATGTAATAACCTCCAAAGTGGCCTTCTGCTCATGTAAATTAATCAGTTATCATACCTCTATCAAAGTACATATATGTTTCAGAAGCAAAGTAATGGGAATTAGGTTACCAGAATTTCTTGTTGACCGACTTTTAAGTGCTCTACTTTATGATGTTGTCAAAGTTGGAAGTAAACAGTTGATCAAGCAGGTTACATTTTGAGTTTATATCTTGTCGAGTCTCCAGTTCCAATGAACCTTGCCAGTTTTTGTTAGTATAATATCACCTCCTTATTTCATGTTTTGTATAAGGCATTTAAGATCTTACCGAGTCAATTTTCCTTTACACAAACTTTGAGGTTTCCCTAGAAGATATTGCAAGAATTACTATCAGAATTGGATGTTCTGGTAATTAACTTGGTTAGCTTATTTGGCATCGTTCATCTAATTTGAAATGCTTTGTATATTATGACAGATGGGGGAGGAATGGGATGATAGTCTACAATCAAAAGAGCAAATTGAAGCAAGCTTATTCTGCATAAGTTTGAAGCAGCTATGAGACGAGAAAGAGCCCTAGCTTATTCATACTCCCATCAGGTACTCATCATCTTTCTCTGTATCATATTTCACTTTTCTGTATAAAAGAAAGACGGATAACAGCACTTACATGTATATACAGGGTCATATTGCAATCATGTTGTTCTTGACAACTCAGCAGCAATTTAATGATGCCCAAAGCTCATCTTCCCTGGGTTTTCCCTTCTTTTTTCTTTATATTACTATAATAATAATAAAAAAAAATGGAAGTTACGTAGCTTTTGGGAATTCTCTATGATATAGCATGGAAATTCTAATTCAACAGCAAACCTGGAAGAAGTCAGCGAGATCATCCAACTTACTGTTTATGGATCCCTTGAATCCCCACTGGGGTTGGAGCTGGCTAGAAAGATGGATGGCCGCCCGGCCTTGGGAGCAAAGCATTGGTGAGAGAGAACTCAACGGGGACGATGTATCAGTTAAAAGTGCAAATTTGAGCATCTGCAGGTGGAGAAATCACCAAGGCTTTTGCTCGACATCAGCTGAATTCTGAAAACCCTTCTTCACCAGCCAGCCAAAAGCCAAATCATCCTTCCATCAACCAGTCTCCTAATACTCCTCCATCCAAGCCAACTCCTTCAATATCTGCCAGAAAGCTGAAATCTGCCAGCCCGAAAGTGAGTGCTCCAAGCCAAGATGATGACTCCAGGAGCGTTTTCAGCGTGCAGTCGGAGAGAAATAGGAGACATAGCATCGCTGGCTCGTCCGTGAGAGATGATGAGAGCCTGTCAAGTTCTGCATCAGTACCAAGTTACATGGCTCCCACTAAGTCAGCAAAGGCTAAGACACGGCTACAAAGCCCATTGGGACTGGAAAATGGAATACCAGAAAAGGAATCAGCAGCTCCTGTGAAGAAGCGTCTCTCTTATCCACCTTCACCAGCCAGGGCAAGGCAGCATTCAGGCACACCTAGAGTGAATAGCAGCTCCATCACTGATCATGATCATTGTGCATGGTAATGGAGAGAAAAAGGAATAACATTACATTGAATTTGCAGCAAAAGCTGTCTAGGTATAGAAAAAAGTTTACTGCAGACCTGGTTAAGAGACAAAAAGGGGGAAAATATGGTTATTTCATTTGTGATATCGTGATCCTTTACAATTATTCTAAATTCATTGTGTTGCTGGCTTGGTTTGAGGGATAAGTCTTTCTAGGAGATTGCTTTTATTCCTTTTTCTCGCATCTGTTAATGATTGTAATATTGTCAAATTTTATGTTAGAAAAACATGAGTTATTGATTGTGATTATGTGCTTTCGTAACCTTGTCTGTGCCTTTTAAGTACAGCAATTGTCGTCCAAACTATTGAATTACCATTTTCTTTCATTCATACATTTACTTGAGTGTGCTAATGGATATAGCCTTTGGCCGTCTAGAATTCTCTCCCATTTTAGTTTCTGGAGGACCTTGATGTACACTCCACAGATCCACACACAATTGTGCTACTAATACATTGCATGTACACTCCATAGATCCTGTGAGAATGTACAATTATTTTAAGGCTCTACATTGCACCATACATCACAATTATATAAGGTTGCGGATTCGGAAAAGATTTTAAATCTATTCATTTATTAGAGAAATTTATAAGATGAGAATAAATAAATTATAAATCTACTCAAATTAAAAGTTACTTAAAAATTATCCTTTTATACTTTTTAATTTAAATAAATTTAAAATTTTTAAACCTGACACTAACTAATTAATAGATTTCAAATCTTCTAAATATTTCGATTCAAATACAGCCTAAAATTCTCATGTGCACTTGTAGGTATAGGCACAAATCTGCACGTCAACTTTATTACTTTTGGATCATTTTGGTATTCAGGCACAGCAATCCTTCAAAGCCAGGCCTCCAACATCTACTATGCGTAAATTAGACAGGAGGTTTTCAGCCCAAAATGACAACGAATTTGTGGGATTCTAATCTGGAAGCTGCTCTAATTCTTGGAGTAAGGTGCTTCCTAATTTTTGGGATTCTAATTTGGCAACTTAAGATAGGTAAGGTAACTCATTTGATAGCTTTGGAAAAACTTGTCTATAACTATCTTTGCAGTGATCTCCTTTATCTTATTACTTTCCCATTCATTGGGCATTGAATTTTTAGAATGCAATTGGCAAAGATACATGACGCATTGTTGTTTTCAATTGGCATATATGCAGTATTATTCTTTAAACAAGCTGGTTTGAAACAGATGTTATCCTGTTATCGGGATCAAAATATATTTATCTATTCTAAATGTCTTTGTTGATTTGTATATGAGTTGAGTGCATTCTTGGGAAAAGGATTAGAGATCAATTTCTATCCGGAGTAATCTTTTTCACTTTTGTGACAGTAGTTCAAAGACTGAATCGAGTCCGAATTAATTGGGATCGTATTCAGAACATTCTTTTGATTTATATACATCATAAAATTTGGACTAAAATTACAATATAAGACTTTATTTTAATTAAATAATGTCTCTTAAAAGTAATTTACAAACAACTATTTATGTTTTCACCTTTTTATAATTGTAGACAAATTTATGCCAATATCAATGCGTGACTAATGTATTGCAACCGCGACCAATATAACTACTTTTAACCATGTTTGTAACTTGAATTAATGATGGATCAATTTACATGTTCAAAGCATACCAATCTCTGTTAAGAAGGACATGGAGTGAATAGTCTTCCTTGTGGATGAATTGGTGTCGGACTCTTGTGCTAATTTCTATTGCTACAGGGAGAGCACTTCTTTAGACAAAGCGAAGGAAGCACACCGGAGAATAATGGTAGCAAACCATCCAGATGCAGGTGGTAACCATGACAAGTGGAAATGTCTGGCCATGAGAAGTGGAAGCAAAAATAAGGAAGTAAAATTTGGTGAAGGGTTTCACTTGCTCTTTATCTGGAAAGGAAGACTTAAAGCTAATCATAAAATCATCTTCCTCGCTTTGATTTTAAGTCAAAAAACAACAGGGCTGATGGTTCACTTTGTTACTAGATTTGAAGGACTATGGCATGTGGAAATCCATAATGCTGACAGGGTAGCCTTTGGAATCAGAGATGCTAGTAAGAACTTCGGCAGAGCCCAGACGCATATAAGTTCAAAGAGTCCAATAACTACCTCAAGGACACGATAAAAGAAATAAAATTCGAAGGATTAAGTGCTCAACTAAAGAGTTCAAAATTTTTCTTTATCCATGAAGTAGAGATCAAGGCAACATCCTGTTAGCAGAGAAAGAAAAGGTTTCTTTTCTTTTGTTTGCTTTTCCATAACATCAACTGTTGGAAGCAACTACAGACCTAAGAACAGAATTCCACTTCTGGCTTTTAGTGCTCAATAAATAAGTAAATAACTGACACAAAACCTATGCTATATATACATTATAAGTTATGATACCATGGAATCATTTGGCATTGATGCCTCTCAATCGTAGCCTGATGGAGTTTCATCTGTGACCCCTAGAGGACCCTGTGGGTATGGGGCTTCCAAAAAGGGTTGAAAATATTTGTCTATGGCAGTCATCACACAAGAAGAGATAGGAGAAGTGACCTTCTTCTGGGAGTTTATGTATAGTAGCATTGGGTAGAATTCTTGCCACATAATCAGTTACTGATGGGGGAACCACAAGATCATCCATTCCCTGTTCATGATTTATTCAAAACCCATACAAATCATTACACACTGCAGGTTTGTAGGAAATAGTTCACAATTGGCTTATGAGATTAAATGGTGAAAAAGAAAATCTCCTATCAAGGGAGGGAAGAAAATGAGGAACAAGGGAGGTCCTTTACCTGCCATATGTGAATTGGGCCAAGAAATCCAGTCAATTCACATTTTTCCTGACCATAAATGAACTTGAGCCATGGGATGCCCTTCCTAGAGCACTTCTTCTGCACTTGAAGGTCAACCAGGCTAAAACCCCAATAAGAAACCTGCAGCACTGCTTCCTCAACAAAGGGTTTTGTACTACCTTGACGGATCAATTCGCGTCTCAACATTTCTTTGCCATAATTCTTCGAAGGTTGGTTTTTGGATCAGAATTTTGTCCTGAATAAATCGAAGAGAAACATGTATGTAATCCAATACAAAAATCTTTGATATGAAGCAAGCTTAAAAGAGACACTAGATCAATATATATCATATGCTGACTCACCACCATATCACTGTTTTAAAGTTAACAACTTTTATGTTACTTTGAAAACTTTGCAAAAGTATTTTCAAAGCTAATCACAGTTTTGTAATGTTAAAATCATGCCCAAATTATTTGATTGTAGTTGTTCAGCATGATGCCATATATTCTGAACATAATGGACAGTGAATTAAATTGAAAACTTGAAAGTGGTCATCAGATCAAGTCTGCAAATATATCATTACAGTGAAATCTTACCCCCTTTTCTAGTGATAGAGACAGCCACTTATCAATCTGACCATGCTTTCCAGATAGATATGTTCGGCGATAGAAGTAATTGAGAAGTTTAGGAAATCTTCGAGCTAGAAATAGAACATGAATCTCCTTCTTTGTGTCCACTTTTCCCAAGTTCTGGACATTTCTTCCTTAGTCATGCTTGAGTCATACGGATTCACCAATGGGGCAAACATTGCAGCACCTGGAATATATGTTGGATGATAAGTCAGACAACTAATCAATGTCTTTTGGATTTGATGGATCTATGTATGAGGCCACACAGCTTCCTTATGAATAATATGAAAGTTCAGATCACATGAATCTATACTAATGGAATTAATAATTCTCAGTTCTGCTCTAAGTCCACCATATACACATAGAATACCATCTAGATTACAGTGTCCTCATAAAAGCTTATCCAAAAATATCAGCTTACCCGCAATTCGTTTTGGAATGTAGTTTAGTGCAGCCCAAGCATGGATGGCTGCATCCGAATACGCCAGAATCCAGAATTTATCTTTTATACCTACAGCATCTGCTAAGTTTAACATATCCACAGCGGAGGAGTTTAGATTCCTATTAGGATGAGGATCCATCGCTCTCTCCAAAACCAGGACGATCGTATGTTAGTAAACGGACACCAAACTCTTCCAATAGTGACATTTTAATACCAGGAATACCTTGGACATGAAAACAGTACAAAGTTAGAATAGAATGACTTTTGGCAAAAATACACCTACTGATATCTAGTTTTTAGCAGTATTACACATAATCTGGACAAGTTCATTTTCCAGGTACCTGCAAGCCGAGAAAAAAGAAAACCATGTGGAATAATTAGTGAAAATCTAGCTCTGTCAGCTGGAACTCCAAATTCATGGTACGCCAAGTATCGACCATCTGGAAGCAGTATACGGGCTGCACTTGGAGGATGCAGCCGGACTTTCTTTGCCATTGTGACTGAACTGTCATGTTTATTATTTACACCCAACACTGCAAAGTTTTAAATTGTTAGAACAAATTGCTCATTAGAACTAGTAACATGTGATTACTACTTTTTTAACATCTGATAATTATGTACTATCTAGATGTTTAAACATTAAAAAAATGTATTACAGTAGACATTTTCATAAGTTGTTACTACATTAATAAGTGAATCAGTATGCTTTTACTTCCATTGTTTGGATTATATAATGTAATTACAATTCGCCTAAAAACCCATCTACGTAGACTAACTGAAATATGAATCAACCAAACACTGACAGATAAAAGAGTTAGTATAAACGAATTCCAAATTCCACCAAAAAAAAAAAAAAAAAAATGAAGAAGAAAGAAAATACCGGAGAGGGCGAGGATAAAAACGAAGAATATAACAGGCCAAGCGAGCAGGGGATCGCGATCTTCAGGCAAATACTGATTGAAAAACCTCAATCTCTCAGAAACCTCAGACAATGGACCTCTAGTTTTCTTGACAATGTAGGAGTCCTCAGTCAATAAGGTCTGCTGCACTACGTCTTTACAACCTCTCCCAAATCCCACC
Source organism: Cinchona pubescens (assembly GCA_025175665.1). NCBI lineage: Eukaryota > Viridiplantae > Streptophyta > Magnoliopsida > Gentianales > Rubiaceae > Cinchona > Cinchona pubescens. Next base: position 438,121 of record JANKKI010000129.1, on the reverse strand, counting down.
ACCATTTCCCCCCAAGCCTTGGCAAAACCTTTGATTTGATCCTTCAAGCTCTCCGACGATTCATTCCCGGGCGACTCGAACTCGAATTTCTTGGTCTCAAATGCCGGCGTCGAAATTCCGATTACTTGGCCGTTAAATCTTATCCCGGTATCCTCGACTAAACTAGCTAACTCCTCTCTCCATAACCTCGATGGTTCACTAACCTCCCCCATTCCCACACCTTCTATTATATGTGTGTATATATAAATATATTGATATCAAATCTGTTGTTAACGGTTAACTAAAGCATACCAAATATGAGACAGCGAGGAAAATGGCCTTTGTAGGAAGAAGATGAAGTGGAAGAAGGAAAGTATAAGAACTTGGAAAACAAATGTCAGATTCACAGTACTGCACTACTACTCCATGACACTTGGATTATGCGCTGTGTCACTTGTTCGATCAATTTTTAACTGTAAAAAATAACGTATTATTATTAAAATATAATTATAACTGGATCGAGTAACGGGTCAAAAAATTGTGACTCCACAAATACTCATTTAATGTACAAGGATAATTATATATTTTTTTCAGTCCCATTTTATTAGTCACTAGTTTTATTTTTTTTTGTTTCAAATTATTTGTTACTTCTTAAAAAGGCAATTACATAAAGACTAATTTATTTATTTTATCCTTCATACAAATTCCTAAAAATGACATTAAAGTCATGCTAGAACATTAATTACTTTCACAAAATCATTTTAAATTTTGAAACTCCAACACCAACTAACAAATTTTGAATTTAAATATAGGGATAATAATGGAAAAAAGTGTGTTATTAGTTGGTCAAATATCAACTTCTCTTAAACTGTGTGCCGAATTGACCATGCCAAATAAAATGAGATGGAATGAGTAATTTTTTATATTATAGCCTTAGATTAATAATTTTTTATCCTCACTTTTCTATTTATATTGGTTTAAATATAATTAATAGTCATTTTAAATTTTAATTTTTTTTTACACTAAAAAAATATAATATTGGATATGGTCGAATATCCAGTTATTCGATCCACTTGGGCCAAGTACCCGGTCTTTGACTCTTTGCATGTATAAACTAGATATCGAATCGCTTTTTTTCTCGACTCAATATAAGGTCGATCAGATAATATTAAATCGAATCGGATACCCGATCTATAAATATTTCTATTCGTGTATGTGAAGCTCTGAGCATAGCATACTGAGTCATATTGTTCGCTTAAGTTTAAACAGTAGATATGATGGTCAGACTATCAAATTAAAAAATATAAGTTGTACTTTTATATTTGGAGACATATGAGAATGATAATAATTCTTTGAAATACGTGTTAGTGACTTTCTCTACGTCTCGAAAAAGATACAATAATTACTTAACAAGTCAATAATTTAATCTAAATTTCAAGAAAAATGAATAATCTACCCCTCTAAACTCCTTAGAATTGTTGAGAGAGAGAAAGAAGTAGCATATACAATTGAGAATTAGAATCATATACTACTATCAAAACTCAATTTCCAGGTGCAAATTTTTTTTATCATTGATGATCAATACTTATTCCTTGCAATTCAATCGCATACATATGCATGAGTCTGCATGATTGTCACAACAACATTTGCTTGCTTGTTAGGCGTACAAAGTAGCAGTAGTAAAGTGGAAAGTGCCAGATGTATTGAGGCTTTGCTTGAATAAGAAGGTGTGGACTTGCGCACTTTTTCTTCTCGTTTATGTTCATTAATTTAATTTATGAAATCAAGTATTTAGGTAGATTTGATTTTTGACCCTACTTATAAATTCTGTGGTGTAAATTAAATTTTAGACAATTTATGACATCAGCTGATAATATAAGTAAGATTTTTTGATATTTAATTTTGACAAGATCTACAGGTGAGATAAAAAATCGAATCCATTTAAGTATTTTCCGTCTGTGAAAGCTACTAGATTAGTTGTTACATGTTATGTCAAGATTAGTTTTATCATCCGTGTTAAACTGAATTACTTTAACGGCGTGAAGCTCAAAGAACCTCAAACCTCGAATTGATTACTCTAGAAAAGATAAAATAATAATAATAAAATTCTACCGACTATTGATCGGACCTCAGAAGAATCAAATCTTCCAGTCCTAAAAAAAGTGTAAGAAAATACGGACAAAAAAGATAAAGGCAAAAGCGTCACACACCCTTTTTGGTCTCCAGCCTGAAAGAGAAAAATTACTCCCACTTACCCTCTAGTACATAGCAGTATTGGCTCTAAAGAAAATTAATGTACTAGATAATTAAAACTAGAAAGAAAAATTATTTATAAAATTATAAATTTATAATTTTTTGGTCAAAATCACTTTGCGTGATAAATTTAATTGTTTAATATTTAACTCTAATTGCCTACAAAAAGTGTATTATTTGGTGATCAATTTGCAACCTACTAAAAAATATAGAAAAATGTGTCAACTTGCTTGGCTTTCAGAAATAGTGGTAATATACTCTTTTCTTAATTATTTTTTTATCTAAAAATAATTGTACTAATAGTATCGTTTGTTGATCCTTTGGTGTGCTTGTGAATTGAATCACATAAGATATACGGGTCAAATTTTGTAAAATTTAGGGTAAATTACAAAGAATTCTATCACAATTTAGTTAATATTCACGTTACTTTTTTTATATTTGGTAAATCTACAAATCACCCAATTATGGTATAGATTAAAGTGAAATTGTTAATATTTCATTAAACGATCCTTAAAAGGCTAAAAAATTTTATCTAAAGAGTTATTTTAATCATTTTGAATATCTAATTAAAGTTAATTATATATTTTAATATAAAATACAATCTCTCTATTTTTTATGATAGTTTGGTAAGACTATAGAAAAGTAATAAGATTAGGGATATTTAAGACTTTTTGCTCAAATCCGTTAATTTTTTTAACTTTTCACATATTTTATAAAAAATTCCAAAATATAAAGAGGTAAATTATAAAATTATAAAATATAACATATAACATAAATATTAACCAACCACAAAAAAACTTTTATAATTTACCTCAAAATTTAATTTTAACCACAAAATTTACAAATCATAAAATGGGTCTGCCCCTGCCCTATTATTTTTCGTACTCTAGTACTTTGATGTGAAACACTGGATACCGCGAATAAGTGCCCCAGTGGTCCATCTGTAATTAATTCGGGATTCGAATCCAAACTTTATTGGAATGGACCATGAGATGGATCATGGAGATCTTTGCGGCGTCGTCAGCGCTCGGGTTTGGTACTCGTACGACTCCCTCCCGGATAGAAAATTAGAGATCGACGGTTACGATTCTGCCACGTAATAATTTGCCCGCGATGGCCACTTTTTACTGGTTGCAGATCCAACGGTGCCAACGTAATATAAATGTTGTAGTATTTCATTTCACTTTTTTTTTTTTTTTGAATAACAAATGTTGTATTTCACCTTTATCTTTTATATATTGCTTTTCGAGGTGGCCTTGGAAAAATAATTAAACAATGAACAATCAAACTTGCGAATATAATAAAGTGAAAAATCGATTCATTTCTACAGTAGTAAAACCAAACAAATTGGCATATTAAACTGACTTTATACTGAACACTTTACTCCCCACTAAATTAAACTAAATTTTTTTATGTGTATAGAATTATTTTATTATATTTAAAAAAATTATACATACAAAATTATATATTTTATTATATATTTAAATATTAACGAGATAAAATTTCCTTTAATTAAATTGGTCCGATTGAAGACGTGGAGTCTAGTAGGACATTAGAGCTTACGTGTGCGGTTGGTGCATGTGAGTGCGATTTGGAATGTTTCTAATTAATGCTTTAATCCCCAGGCATATGCAAATTGCATCACCGTAGTACATTTAACGAGTTCTAAAAATCGCAACTCAATTATACAACAAGAATCCACTTTATTTACTCTTTCAAAATTAAATATAAACAATATATTTAAAATTAAAATTGTTTTATTCAAATTATATTTTATATAAATATTTTATACAGAATTAGAATAAAAAATAAATTTTATAGTTGAATATCCACTAATTTTATTTTTCATTAAAATCTAAAAAAATTTTAATTCTTAAATGTGACACATAATTCAATAGTGATATTTTCTTTGAATGAATTGAATTTTAGATGAATATAATGAGATACACAGTGAAATAAAACTAAAATTATGCTCAAATTATTTTCTTAGATTTTAATTATTTAGATCGACATAAATGAACAAAGAAATTGAAGAAAATTAATGGACAATATCCAAATCCCAATTATATTAACTATAAATCAAATTGGGAACTTTTATCTAACAAAATGACATGATTTCCGCATAAATTAGTAGATCAAATTTGATACCATTGAAAATCCAAACTTAAGGAGTTCATGAATATTGAGTTAATTGGAGCTCCATATATTCACATAAGTTTAACCAAGGTCCCCTCAAATATAAGCCCCATTGGAATAAAATGTCTCCCTTTCGACAGCTAGCAATTCCTGAGGTATTTTTTTTTTTTTTAAATGTCTCTCTTTCGACAGCTGGCAATTTTTTTTTTTGTTGAATAATAGCAAATACTAAGGTGTTGACTATTTTTTTTATCTGAAAGAAGCTATTTCGATGTTTTAGACTCTGATGTGTTTGAATGTTATCAAAGTCTATTAGTATAGGAAAATATTTATATAGATTTGGTAAATTTTGTGGTCAAAATTAAATTTTAAAGAAATTTATATCAATTGATGTCATAAATTATCTAAAATTTAATCTACACCACCATTGAATTTACAAATAAAATAAAAAATCGAATCTACAAATAGGATAAAAAACTAAATTTACGTAAATATTTGCCATTAATATATACCTTCAAATTGTTATTTTTCTAAACTTAATCACTAGTATATTTACGATGACTTATCACAGAATAATTATTTTATTAGAGTTTTAAAAGCAAGTTGCTTAATTGTTTTAAGATCAATCTTCATAATGTAATTTTAGAGAATAATTTTTTTTAAATATCAAAGTATAATTATGTTATCTATATAGATTTTAATTTATGATTATTTTAAAAATTACTCTCAAAAGGATAATTAAAACCAAAAAGTTCTTACTCGTAAATTTATGAGTCATGCCTGGTAGGAGGGTGCTTATATGTACCATCAGTTATGAACATATATAAAAATAAAACATAATAATAATAATTACGCAAAATACATCTTTATAAATAAATAATTTATTTAAAAATAAAAGATAATTACTGTAAATAAACATTTTATTTAGTAAAAGGACGTCGATCTCTAGTTAATTCGGTGCCGTGTTTTGGTGAGGGTTAAAAAATAGAATTCGTTCTTCAAAAGACTGTAATTTCCCTCCCGAACCTTATTGGCGGCACAGCCGCATAGGTATGTAATGTATGCTTCTGCCGCCGCGTAGAGAATTCTTAACAAAATCAATACTCGAATAATAATAATTTTCTTTTTTTTGTTTAATTTCTGGTTTTGTTCAACAGGCATCAGGGTTTTCGGGTACTACGGCTTCAAATTTTCAGTTCTCTGGTAATTCCTGATTTCTAACAGTTAATTTTTCCCGCCATATGTATGTGCATGGCAACTGCTCGATGAAATTCCCATGAGATGCTAATTCGATTTCTCATCAGATTAATTATCGTAGTTATTATTGATGGATTTCGCACGAACTATTTTATAAAGGCAAACACGCGAGGCACCAAACACACCCAAATATGATATACATTTGTTTTCCTTGTAAAAAAATTATCTTCTGTTGGCTGCTTAAATCTCACACACACACACACACACACACACACATATATATATTCTCTGTAGCCATTTTCTGTGTGCTTTGTGTTTATGTATTTTATAATTTTATTGGCGATATTGGAGGCATAGGCGGTATAATTCTGATGGCGAGTGATGGAAGTTTGGAAGAGCGAAAAAAACGAACTCTGGATGCTTTAGGAAGAAGATTTGCTCAAGAAGAAGCAGAGCATCACCTTCAGGTACGGAAGAAGAGCAATAAAAGGCTTCATGAAGAAAAGGATAAAACCCCTCCTGATGTCGGTTATCCCTCCAAAGATGCATCAGTTGCATCGTCCTCGAATTTGTCAGCTAAGAAAGGTCCTTTTCTTCTCATACACACACATACAGTACCTGGAATATGATTAATGAAATGTGTTTTGTTACTTGCTGAGAATTTTCTCTTCAGTTGTCGGTTTATTTTGCTAGTTTTAAATTTGTTGGGATGATAATTCTACTTGAAAAAGAAAATGTGAAACCTGTAGATGATAGACTGAAGATTATTGTTTTATTTATAGTGTATAAGTTATATCCTGATGGGTTGGTATCTTTACCTTACACGCTATGGTGCATATTAAGCATCCTAAAACTCTCGGGGTAAGTTTTCAAAGCTATAAGAACATTAATTACATTCACCTTAGTATACCTGAATCACTTTAAATCAAATTAAAAGTGAACGTGGTATATGTATTTGTTATCTAAGTGTCCACATGAACATAGCTGTCTTCACCTTGTGCACATATTGAGCATGCAAATACATTTTAAGGTGCCAGCCAATGTCAAAATGTGTGGTTATGATTTCTTATGAGGTTGAAGTAAATATCTAAATTTCTTTAAAGATGACATTTTTCAATTTTGTTAATATGTATGCGTGCTTTCAATACCATGAACCTGATACATCATAGTCATGTTATTTGTTGCTTATTGTTGCTTTAGTAGTTATGCAATCAACAATAACCTTGCAAGTCTCCTAGCTCTGGAAAGCTGTTTATTTTGTTTTCAGGAGAAAGGGTGGTAGACATTAAGATTTGTACAACTAATTTCTTATTTGTATGTGTATAATTGTATCACTCTTCATGTTCTTGGTGTAGGAAGCATTTCTTTCTCGTCTCATAAAAGTAAAGAAGGTACTGACCTCTTTTCTTAGCTTCTTTTTGTTGATTAAAAGTTCTAACAATTTGTGGAGCTTTCTCATGGTGTGTAGAAATAATGAATTTTTTTTCTTCGGATATATTAACTCAGAAGCAAGTGACCCGGCATACTTTGAACTCTCTAATACCGTGCAAGAAAATTTGCTTAGAGATGGCGGTGAGGTAATTCTTTCTCCATAAGTATATTGAACCGTTGTAATTTTTTCAACAAACCAGACTATCAAGAAGGATTTACAGTGAGAGATTTAGCCAGTACCTGCATCCTTCTTTTAATATCTTGGTATTTTGATGCAGATTTCTAATAAGCGCACCGTAGTTGATCATCTATTGCATGACCTTTTTCAACATGGTGATTCGGCTGATAAGTACATGCAAGGATCCAGAAGCATAAAAATTGACAATTGGATCCTTCTTGATAATTTTGTCCAAAAAAGTGGAATGTCTGCGGATGCACGATCTCGTGCTCTACAATCACATTGTAAGAGATCTAAGAGGCATATGTCTTTGAAACAACACAAAAAGTGTGGTTCATTTCATTTGCCTCAACAGCTCCACGAGTGAGTTAAACTTCTCCTCTATTATGTTATTGCACACATAATATATTTGATATGTTCATTTTATTCTTATTAATTTCATATAGATTGCAGATGTACTGCTTAGTAACTTCTTTTACCTTTATTTGGTCAGGTTGAACACAGAAACATGATTCATGTAGTCAACCTTATTTAGTCATGTAATAAGGCTTGTTAAGTTATATTGTCTCCTCTTTATAAATTCTAAGTTCATAAAATTTTTAATTCTTAAGCCAGTGTCTAGATCTAGTTGGACTTTTTTTTTTTTTTTTTTCAATAATTGATGTAGTTAAATAAGTTGTCTATGTCCTTGTATATAAATGTTTATTCGTTTTATTGGGCCCACCCGAGAATGTCCCTTTTGCAGAGATTTTACTAAAGAATCATGATATTTCTCAGTGTTACAGGCTTATATCTAAACTCATATTTTTCTTGGACTCTGTTGGATGAATAGGATTGGCTGCCTAAATTCACACTCTACTGAGTTACATTATGTGTGGAAGAATTGGATTATTGGTCGCCTTATATAATTTGTCTGGTTGATTTTATTCCTTGGCCTGTGTGTGCTTGATAGTTACAAACTGTATCTAGTGTTTAGGTTCCAAACTGATTAATATACTTGTCCATTTTGTTGTGTTATTCATGTTCTTTCTTATTTTCTTCCCAAATTCAGTTATAAAATTATATATGACAGTTTAGTCCAGAGTTGGGTAATTCATCTCAGCTTGCTCTGTGGTTTTTAGGACATAACATTTCTTGCACAAAGTAAGGATTTTGGGAAAGACAACTTCTTTGTTTTGTTGTAATCCCTCATTTTTATTATTTTTGTTTGCTTGGTGATTTTCGAATACCATGATCATTGCACAACCAAGTCTTTCAATTTTCTATGTTATTTTGATTTTTCTGTATGATTGTTTTTACTGATAATACTTCACTGTCCGAGATGTCACAGCTTTGAACTCTTTAAGCCGATGCATGAAATGTGGAAAAACTATATAAGTCAACTTCTGAAGCATGTTGGGTTAGTGTATTTCATCTCTGACTTTCCTGTTGGTATTGCGACCATCTGCTCTATCTTGTCAAAAGTAATCTTCTCGATTGATTAATACTGCAGGAAAAATCAATTGGCCCAGTGTCTCCTCAACGCGAACTTACATGGTTCTGTCATTACTCTCTAGGTAATGAACACCACTCTAATTTTGCTCCAGTTCTAAGTAAATAATCTATTAAAACTTCTGGGCACAATACAGTTAATGATGCAAAGTGAATGACGCATTAATCAACTAGAACCTTTTTCCGATTTCTCTCATGGTGGCCTCCTGGGTTAGGGTAATCGATTTGCTTTAGTATCTTTGAAAGTGGGGAAAAATTTGTATGAAATACGTGCGAGAAACTTGCTAATTCGAGGGAATTTTAGCGGTTGTGTTATTGAAGTCGTTGTTGATAGCTTTAGGTATCAGGTGAAGTCTAAGCATGTAGTGGAGGAATCATCTGGATACCTTGACATGGAATAGCTGGAAACTCTTTTTATACATCTCAATCTGTGTGTAACAACCTTTAATCAGTATGCTTAATGAAATTCATTTCATATCCTCTATCATTTTGCGTGTCAATTGATTACTGTATTTTACAGTTGTTCAATGTAAAATAAATGCCTTCTGTGGAGTTCGTGGCATCTAATCATGATTCGCGAAACTGCTGAAACATTTGGAATAATTACAGAAGATAATAAATTTCGAGGTAATGCACTGTTTGTTTGTGCATGCATGTTTTTTACCTCTCAATATTGCACTAGACATATTATTTAAGGTACTCTCATCTAACTAGCTTTGTGGATGCAACAACCATGAGGAAGCTTTTTATGTGCGTATTTTATTTTAATGTCACATTAGTTAGTGGGGTCTGCCTGAGTTTGGAAGTTATGGCTTGGCTTTTTAATCTATTTTTGCATTGTTTTGAACAGATAATTTCTATTATAATCAAAGTATAATCCTGAGATCTTGTAAATATCTACTATCCTTATTGTTGTTGGCTGCTGTTTGATATAATCCTGTTAGCTTCTCTTTTCTTAATGTTCTTTAGAATGATGTAGGACATGACTTTGAGTTCCTTGGTGAATTAAAATATTACAAGGACGAATCTGAAACTAATCTGCCAAGTTTGGAGAACTCTTTTGGTGTCTTTTTCTTTCCAGCAGCAACTCGTTGAGAAGTTAATGCTTGTCTGCTGCTTTATGAGAACCATAAACAAATGTACATCTGGTTTTGAGACGAGCATGCTTCTGTTTTCTGATAATTTAGGTCACACGAATGGTTATAAAGAATATCACATTTGAAATGCTTTTTGGTTATTATAGTGTGATTTCTACCAGAATTCATGTCAAATTCTTTAGAATAGCAGGAAGCCAGAAATAGTAGTTACACAAAGATCATGGCATGATTCTGCGAAAGAGATTGTGCTTCCTTTCTACTTGGAGACTTAAAACAGGAAAGAAAAGAAGTGACTCTGAATGCTTCCTAAGTTGCGTCCTTGAGATTTTAGTGATTTGTTGAGGCTCAAGTACAACATACTTTGGGTATTGGAACGCATAATTGAAGCATTTTGCACCCATAAATAATATCATTCTCTCCCTCTAGTCCTGAGTCTCTCTCACTGCCCCGCCAAGTTGGTATTTGACAGAGTAAAAAGTTCTAATTGTATTGCTTGTGTAAATTGTAGTTGTGCCCAAGAAGCTCTCTGTTTTTATGCTCCAAGCTGATTGCTGGAAGATTACACTTCATGGAGATAAACTCACTTCAAGAACTCTGGTCCCTTGATTTGGTTGCGCTTAATATGTTTGCGGTAAGATTCATATCCAGCATTGGGCATTAGAAGTTCCATTATGATGTACAGCCTTCATTATTTCTATTAAGGCCTCTTCTCCGTCTGTATAGGCGGATCTCGTGTTGTACATTCTTCAGATTGTTGTGAAAATGGTACAACTTGTTTAACATCACACAAAGAAAACCGTCTGATTTGATATTTAATTCATGTGAAGCATTAATGTATTACTTCTGTACCAAACCTCAAGTACTCGTTGACCCGTCACTCAGTAATTGGGCCTAAAAATAATCCATGTGCCAAGAAATGAATCTAGCCTAGTAGGAGACCAGATTGGACAGAAATATTAGATATTAGTTCTTAGTAAATACCGTCTGGGTCCGCCCTTAGTATCTCTTACAACTTTTGTAGCAATGCGGCCCAGGCACTGCGGTTGGGGGTTTTGTACCTCAAGTCCATAACTTACCATCGACTTACCAAACTATACTAGTATCTTTACTAGTATGTTTTTGTTGTCCTTCAATTTTTATTTCCACCCTGAAATATATATTGTATTAAACACTGAAATGGTGAATTTCACCAATTTCAAAGAAACGTATAACCCGTTCTCCTTAGATACTCAAATACATATGACTAATAAGTATGGGGAAAATATTTTAATATTTAAATTGTATTTTGTTATATCAAAATATTATACTTTAAATGGGAAATTTTTAAATTTTGTTAAAGAATTATTTTATTAATTTTAAAGATTTGTATAATATAAATATTTAAAATATAATGGTATAATTTTGTTGGCAGGATTGTAAAATTTTTCATTTCAAACATGCTGAGATACATTAATCATTAGATTAATCATAAAGCTCAAGATTAGATTTTCGAGAAGCAGGCGTAAAAATATCAACAAGTAAGAAATCCCACATAACAAAAGATTTTTGTACTTTTCTCTCATTCCCGAAGCCAAGCCAGCAGGGCAGCAGCAGCGGCGGAGGAGACTAGAAAACAAGGCGAGGCGGGGTCCGCATTCCGCAGGCAATGCTGCAGCTCTTTGATAAGTCATAAATAATAATGCCTCTTTCCTTTTGAAAAATTTACTGTCATCAATAATCATACTAATAATTAAAAAAAAAAAAAAGGACAAATCCCATTTGACTGACCAGCCTGCCTCGGAAAGAAGGCCTGCCCGTGACGTGGGCCACCACATCCATAAGCCTTTTATACGTACTACGCTTTCGGCTTTACTGAGAACTCTCCTACTCACCAAAAAAAAAAAAAAAAAAAAAAAAAACCGATAAACGACTGAGCAGCGATAGAGAGAGAAGGCCAGGAGGAGAGAGAGTGCAGTGACTTGGGAATTGCATCAGCAGCACCAGCACCTAAAACTAGGGCCTGTTAGTTTGTGTGTGTGTGTGTGTGGTGCATTTTCTTCAGACTCGGAGACAACAACTTTGAAGCCTTCAAGTTGAGCTGCAGCATTTTGGCTTTTGCTTCTTTCTATTAGTAAGTTCTCAAACGAAACGACGAGTAGTATTAATCTATTATTTATTTCTTCTTCTCTAATTAAACTTTCTGATAACTGATCAGAGTTAGAGAGATGAGTTCTGACGTGGGTGGTGGTATATGAGCCTTTGGAGGGTTTCCTTTTCATGACATTTCACTTTTCTGTCCATTTCCTTTTCTTTTTTTATTTTATTTTATTTTTTATTTTTTTATAAATAAGGTTTGGAGTCAATTTTCTTGCCATGTGCTAGCTAGGCTTGCTGTTTTTTGTTTCTGAGGTTGAGTTTCTAGTTTTGAACATAAAATATATATATATTTTTTTAAAGTGCATGTGAAAGTTGATAACATATATTGGTTTGGTGTGGTGTCTTGTTTTGGACTCGAGACAGGTAACTAAGACGATTTTTTTTTTTTAATAAAATAAATGCATTTAGATCTCAGAATGGTAGAAGGAAACAATTTATCCCAAAAAAAAAAAAAAACTAATTAATAATGGTTGATGGGTTTTATTAATGTTCAATGTCTTTTGACTATTGTTGTCTTTTCTGCTGCTGTTTCCTCTTTCCACTAATTGCTTCTTTCCGGGTCAGTTCCTCCTGTTTCAAGCATCATATGGTTAATTGATATCTGGAAGAATGAAAAAAATAAATAAATAATTTTTTTTTGTTAACTGGTTTCAGTCAGTGATGTCAATTTTTTGTTAAAAATAAAAGTTTCGATGTGTTTGTTTCACTAAAAGCAGATTTTCTTTTTAAAACATTTGCCGTAGGGGTGATGTGGGTTGTTGTTCCACATTGATTTTGCTTAACGTTAAAGATGATCTATCTTATATTACTATGACTTAGTATATATTACTATATTTATTTTTGTTGCTGAAGTCAAATTGCTTTTTTTTTTAACAAAAAAAAAAGTTAAATATGTTAATATTTCACATCAAACTGTGAGTTGGAAGAGTCATTTTTCTTATTGATGATGATGTCCCAGTGATGCTATTGTTAACATTCTAAGCAAAGGAGTAAAATGGAAGTAAAAGAAAAAAGAAGTGAAAGGATGGCTAACATAATCATATATATTTTTCCCTTTAATTGCTGCTTTCTTCCACATTCCTTTTTTTGCTTTACTTTTCGGGTTTTTATTTTTCTATCTGTTGAGGTTTTGGTTGGTGGGAGTAGTGGAGGTGGTTTTCGTGGAGTTTCTTTGAAGGGATAGTGTTGTTTGTTTGTTTCTTGGGTTTGCTTGTTCACACTTGAATATGGATTAGAGGTTGGCTATCCTTGAAGAACAATTTGTTAGCCTGTTTTCAGATTTATGTACTTAAAGGTTCTTAACAGCCAAGGTTTCTTCTGAACTGTTATAGGTGCAGTGGGTTTTGGTGGGCCTTTGAAGAAGCACCTTTGTTTGCCATATTCTTCATCACTAGTTCTGTAGAATATAACTTAATATGCAGACACCAAAAGCAAGGTACTTTGTCATTAATGAGGTTTTCGAGGTATTATACTCTGCTTTAACTTTACTAGTCTTCCTCAGAAAATGTCGAAAACGCTTGATTTCTTGTCCCCTAAGATCTGCAGATAAGTTATTTTCATCCTAGAAGTGTATACCACCAACACATCTACATTAAATTCTTCACCTACTATATCAAGGCTGTATTAACCTGATATTTACTAACTATTTTACACATCATTGATTTAGTTAATAACAATGTGCATCTTCTTTGATGCATACCTAGTAATGCAGTGGCTCCTTGATTTAGATGCTATTTAATACTTGAATGCAGAATTCCAATTAGCATTCACTAACAATGACATCTCTCTTTTCACAGACTCTTTCATAACAGTAAGATCAGTAAATTATTTAATTGTTTCATGAGAAATCTGTCCTATCTCTACATTATTTTGCTATGAGTTGTTTACAATATCTGTGTTTTCATTATTGCTTTTTTATGTTGATTTCACTTCATGACCTCCGAGAACAGAACTAGTTCTTCAGAACTGCCTCAGAAAACATCTCCTGCCACACCTCGGAAGCTCAAGACTTCTGGATCAGAGGCTGACTCAGTTTCATCTCCAAACTCAGCAAGCAGGATGTCAAAGGAAAGAAGTGCCAAAGTAGTTGATCGTCGGTCTGCGCGAAGTCCAGCAACTGAGGTATTTAAAACTCTTAACTAATTTCACAGATTGATTGAATACTTCAAGTTCAAGATAGTTGATTTACAAATGAGTTCGTTGTTTGCTTTCAAAGTTCAGTAGTAATCGATCATTATCATATATTTACTTCCTCAGTTTTTATCCACTTCAAAATAGGAGCTCATACCTAGTGATAAAAGTAGGGTAACAAGTCTGAGATTGGGTTCAGCACTTTAAACAGTTCAATTGTTACACAAAATAGCCATCAAGATGGTGCTCTCTCCACCTCAGGACATTCGATTACATGATTACTTCACTGTACATTCGGTAGAGATAGATTGCAAATAAAAGATATCCAGCTGTATCAGTTTTAGTTGTCTTCCTTCCGTTGCTTAATTAACTGTCTGAATTTAACGGCTATATGTATGTGTCTGTCAGGGGCACGCTATGTCAATTATTTGGTCTTTTCTACTTTCTTTCATATCTTTGTCCATCCTTGATAGGATGCTTTTCCTCAAGTACCCGAGTATTTCTAACAGCAGTTATTTACCTTTTCTCTATCAATTTAACACACTGCTCCTTCATTAGAAGAAGCGGCCAGCTAGAGTTACTGAATTGGAAGCTCAGCTTGCCCAGCTCCAAGAGGAACTGAAGAAGGCAAGGGACCAATTAAGCTCATCCGAATCATCGAAGAAGAGGGCCCAGAAGGAGGCTGAGGAGGCTAAAAAGCAACTTGCGGCCATGTCAATGAAGCTCGAGGAATCTGAGACGCAGTTGCAGGAGCTATCGGATTGTGAGAAATGCCTTGACTCTCGAGTACAAGAGTTGCGCAAGATCTCACAGGATAGAGACCGAGCTTGGCAGTCAGAACTTGAAGCTGTCCAGAAGCAAAACTCTATAGATTCTGCTGCTCTGGCTTCTGCCATGAATGAAATTCAGAAGCTCAAAATGCAACTCGAAAGGACGGTTGAATCTGAAGCAGCTCCAGCTAGGCATGCTGAATCAGCCCATGCTGCTATTCAGAACTTAGAGAATGGAACTTACAGAAACTCTTACACTGGTTGACAAGATAAAGGCCCAGTTAAGTGAAAGCAAAGAATCGGAAGTTTGGGCAATGGAAGAAGCAAGTAAAGCTCAAAGGCAGCTCGAGACAGCAAAGGCCATGGAGGATGCACTTCGCTCTGAAGGTCTGAGAGCTAGGGAGGCTTATAACTCCTTGGTCTTGGAGTTGGAACAATCACAAATGCGAGAGAATTCTTTGAAGGAACTCGTTGGCAAACTTCAGGCTGATGTTAATAAATGTGACAAGGATTCATCAGCTCCTTCAGGCAACTCTGAAGTTCCATTTGAGAAAGAAAAAGATGAGAAGCTCAAAACTGAGGTCAATAGGGTAAACCTTGAGGTAGGGCAGTTAAGAGCTGCATTAGAGGCATCTGAAAGAAGATATCAAGAGGAATACATTCAAAGTACCTTGCAGATTAGAAGTGCCTATGAACTGGTAGAGAAGACAAAATCAGAATCATGTCAGAGAGAGGCTGAATTGGAGGCTAAGTTGAAGGTTGCAATAGCTGATGTTGAAGGGTTAAAGAAAACACTGATGGATAAAGAAACTGAATTAAAGAACATTGCAGAGAACAATAAAGGGCTGAATCTTAAGGTAGAGAGAAGCCAGTCTTTACAACAAGAACAACTGGGAATTGAACTGCAGAAATCAGAATCAGTCTTGGAAGCCCTGAAAGCAAGTTTTACAGATAAGGAGACAGAGTTACAGAGTGTTACTGAGGAGAATGAAATGCTGAAGTTGGAAATTAAAAAACAGAGGATTAGAAAGAAGTAAACTGAATGATGAAGCTCTTGCTTTAGTAGCAGCAGCCAGGGCCACAGAGCAAGAGGCCCTTTTGAAGCTCAGTTATCTCAGCGAGGAAGCAGATAAAAGTAGCAGAAAGGCAGCAAGAGTTACTGAGCAGCTGGATGCTGCACAGACCGCAAACTCTGAAATGGAAGCTGAACTGAGGAGACTAAAGGTGCAGGCAGACCAGTGGAGGAAGGCTGCTGAGGCTGCTGCTACAATGCTTTCAACAGGTAATAATGGGAAATTTGTAGAGAGGACAGGTTCTTTGGACTACCACACTCTTGGAGGAAAGTTGGGCTCGCCTTATTCAGAAGACTTGGATGATGACTCGCCCAAGAAGAAAAATGGCAATATGTTGAAGAAGATTGGTGTTCTGTTGAAGAAAGGCCAGAAATAGCTTCAAGTCTTTTTCAGGTTGCATCTGTTACTGCATCTATTTTTGTTTTGGCAAGTTTTCTTACATGTAATTGTGTCTCTGACACCTTGTTTCTTTGCAGACATGTCTACTGGTACTTCCTGAACCATTTGAACTGGAACTGCTGATATTGTCATATTGCTGAACCTCTCTAAAAATGGAGTAGCTCATAAATAGACATTGTATAGCATGTGAAAGTTGACCATCACCAAAAGCATGTGGTTAATTTGCCAGTATGGCCATTTACTGTTGGATGCAAGAAGTTTTTTAATTTCATTTTTACAAGGCTAGTTTGTTCCTGCCTTCTAGGCAGGCAAGTTGCTCTTCTGCTGGATGGAGCATTAGGTAAAAATGTATTCTAAGTTAAGTGATCTGAGAGGACAAGCTGCTGTACTTTCGCATTCTGTAATCTTAATGGATGCTATACTTATTCTGTACTCTCTTGGGGTGGCGTTTATTCTTACCCTTAAGGCTAGATACTTCTTCAAGATAAATTTAAGATTTTCATAATGATAAATTGCATGATTTATTTATTACTGAGGAGTGACTTTGATGAGCAGAACTAGGTATACCTGACACCAAAGAAAACTTAAAAATGGGGACTTGCAATAAAAGTAAAAGAAAAAATTTAGGTAGATTTGGTTTTTGGTCTCATTTGTAGATTTTGTAGTGTGAATTAAATATTATGGAATCTATAATATAAGTTGATGTAAGTAAGATTTCATAAAATTTAAGACAGACTGCAAAATTTAGAAGTGGAGTTAAAAATTAGATTTATGATATTACTTTTCGAAGTAAAAGGTCTTCAATGATCCTTAAAAGTCACTTCAGCGTCACTTTTTTCCATAGCTGCTTGTCAATACTCGAATAACAATGCAAACCTAGCCAGATTTAACTAATGTAATTATCTTTTTTACTTCAATTCAGGAAATTTACAATTCTAAATTTGATTGTACTGCAATATTTTCTGAAATTGCACACAGTTTATGGCCAGGCAAAATCAAGAAAATGTTTCACTCGTCACAACAATAGCATACCTTTAAGAAACAAAAACAAAGAAAATGTAACAATCACAGCAATTAATTTGGAAATTGTTTAAAATTAATCACAGCAACTGAGAGATAAACTAGCTTTCATTAATAACACCTTCTATTGCTTTAATTACCGCTTGCTTGCTCAATTGTTAAAACCAAAACAGAAATGGAAAAAATAGAGATGAGAGAGAAGATGAACAGAAGGAAGAGGAGACTGAAGCTTTGGGAAGCTCAGGCGAGAGAAAAGAGAATATCCTCAAAATTGGCAAATCAAATCTGCCTCTCCAAACTCGAGCAGCACAGAAATAGAGACCAAAAGAAAAATTGCCTCTTGCCCTCTCCCAATTTGCCACGCGTCCTTCCTCAACAAACTTCAATTGCACCCTCTTAATCAAGACGACACCGTTTTATTTCTTAATTAATACCCTACTAGCTGAGCTGGACAACTGACCTTACACCAATTTCCCAATTCTTCTTCACCCTAATTAACTCCTTTTCCTCAAACGATCCCGTATAACTATAACACTAGTCTCTGTTTTAACTAATATTTAATATCTTTCCTTCTAATTACCTTTGAGTCCCTGATACTTTTGCACTTGTTACACAGAAGCATTTATTAGTGACATGTACCCAAAAAAGAATAAGAACTCATATTTTTTTTTTTTTTTTGTATAAAAAACCATAAAATTTTCCCAAATGGTTTGTTAGAAAAAGACACTCAACTGGAAGATGAAGTTGAGAGACTCGGGTCACAGGCCCATTTCAATTTCGAAAAATCTTCTTTCAACCCATCGACGGAAAGTGATGGGCTTTATGAAGAAAGTACTGATAACAAGTTAGTGGGCCAAGAAGTGATGGGTTTTCAGTCCAAGCCATGGAGGCTATATATTTCGTCATCGACAAATGCCAAGTTAGGGTTTTTTTATTTTATTTTTACGATACATAAAGGCGACTGCCTCATCATCTTCACTCTCTCTGCAACTGAAACCCTAAACGATCAAGCCGGAATTCTCTTCTCTCTGCAATCATGGGGTATGATTCATCTGGAGTTCTTCAATTTCATTTTATATAGTTGTAAATTTTTTTACATAACCGTATTTATACGCATGTAGTTTCTGTTTGTTTCGTATAAATCTAGCCTTTAAGAAAAAAAAAAAATAATTCTCGAGTCAATTAAACCAAAAAGTGGCAGTATAAGTTGTGTAGACGTAGTTTTAATTGTTGTTTTATTATAAATAATGTGTTTAGTAGTTAATTGTTTTAGCCAATTCAGCTACTTTCTTGATTTTGATCTTGGGGTTGATAATTAATTCCTTTTGGAGTAGGGTTTTTAGAGATTAAAAGGTTTTGGTTAGAATAGTTTTGCCATTTTTTCTTTATGGAAAGGTTGTTTTCTGGTTTCTACTCACTTGTTACAATATATCTGGTAAATATGTTTTAGTTTTTTTTTTTTTTTTGGGTGCATTTTCTGGTGGCATGATCCTAATAATTTTCATTTCGGGGCTTTGGAGGAATTCATGAATGAACTTAGTACCGAGGGGACGACAATGTTGTACATCTTGTTGTGACATTGTCAAAGGATGAAGTTTGTTCCATGTGATATTTTGGTTGCAGCATTTCCGTAGAATTTGAATCAGATTGCTTTTTGATAAAATGTGGATGTATTGTTTTCACCTCCTGTTCCAAGACACATTGCTTGTTGTATTTGTCTATTTACTTTTTTCATGCGGTTCTGTCTTTTGAGGCTTTGCAGCTGTGACTTAAACATTGGTTGGTAGATGAATTTTCTGGATTTTATGAGTCTTTGTGATATGGTTTTAGATACTAATTTGTAATTGTTTTTTAGGAAGACACGTGGTATGGGAGCTGGGCGCAAGCTGAAGTCCCACCGTAGGAGGCAAAGGTGGGCTGACAAGTCCTATAAGAAGTCACATCTTGGAAATGAATGGAAGAAACCATTTGCTGGTTCATCCCATGCAAAGGGCATTGTCCTTGAGAAGATGTGAGATATTTTCCATTAAATGTATTCCTGTGTTTCATTAACAAGAGTTCAACAGTTTTTCCTAGCACTTGTATTTGACTTTACAAATTTTTTGACGTATGCAGAGGTATTGAGGCTAAGCAGCCGAACTCTGCCATTCGAAAATGTGCCAGGGTTCAACTCATTAAGAATGGAAAGAAGATTGCGGCTTTTGTACCCAATGATGGTTGTTTAAACTATATTGAAGAAAATGTAAGTCACTAATCTTTAATAATTCTCTTTTGTGGTCATATTTCCTGTTGGCTTCTTTAACCCCCAAAATCTGGTATCTGTACAGGACGAAGTGTTGATTGCTGGATTTGGACGTAAGGGTCATGCCGTGGGTGATATTCCTGGTGTCAGATTCAAGGTGGTGAAGGTATCTGGCGTTTCTCTTCTGGCTCTCTTCAAAGAGAAAAAGGAGAAGCCCAGGTCTTAGTTTTGTAGGTTGTAAACCTATTCAAGTAGTGAAATGAACTTATTGTGGGCTGAGCTCATCTCTGAATGAGTTTTTTTTTTTTCCCTTAATCTTGTTACTGTACTGAAATTAGAATTACATTGGGCTATTATTACTGATGTGAGATTATTGTTTTGAGCAAATTATTTCAATGGTTTCTATTTCTCTCTCTTGAACTTGTACTGTGTGTTTGTGCTTGTCTATGGGTTTCTATGGTATGGGATATGATTTTAATGGTATTGGGTAGGGCTGGCAACGAATTTAGCTGCTCGCTAGCAGTTCGGTCAAAATCTCGACTCGAGCTCAAGTTGACCGAATTTGAGCTCGAGCTGCGCTTATCCCAAGCGAATTGTAAATACTAAACTAGTGTGGGCGGATCAATGACTACTGGACTCTATGACCTAAGTTATACATTCTTTATTTTTTCCCCATGCTAAATCCACTTTAAGATTTATGGTTTAGTACACTTTTGTACTGCCCTTCTAACTGCCGTATTTTGAGCACTTTGGCCCGGAAAGGGATCTACGTACCCAACAGGGTATACTTCTGGCCCTTTATAGAGAATGAGCTATTTGATAGGAATCATTTATAATTTGGAGAAGGAATAAAGTACTTTCATTGCTATCTAAATGCACTAAGGAATCTTTCGCTGGTATGGTACACGGGTCTGCTTTCCTTCAGTGATGGCCCGGGAAAGGGAATCTACGACCCAAAGGACTATACTGGGTAAGAGGTATTTGAAGGAATCTTTCGCTGTATGGCCTCTCAAGCTTTCAACTTCAGTATGGCGAATCAATACGCCCACCTATACTGGGTAAGAGGTATCGGAAGGTTTCAAGATCATGATAGGACTCAGACATTGATCACAACACAGCGGTTTCGAACATCACCTACGATATAGGAACTGAAAGCAAACAATCGAAAAATAGTCACGATCTACAAACTCTTATTTCAAGTTTTCTGTTTTTGGGGGGACGGACATCAACATAGTTAGGATAGTATTTGAGTTGCCAGGTGTTAGCAAAAGAAGTGTAAGGATGCAACATGAGAAAGCGTGATTGAATGAGCTCTTATTGTGAAATCCAGTCGTTGTAGTCCTTTTGATTATGATTACACTTAATCTGATCTTTGGCCTCTATTTTAAGGCATTTTCCCACAAATTTTGGTGATTTGGCTTCCATGTTTAAGCAATTTGCCGCCAATTTTGGTGAAGCTGAAAGTAGTCAACTGTTCCTTTTTTCTCCCACTAGAAGTGAGTAAACTGTTAGTATTAGTTATTACTGCAAACATGTGTCTTGTCCAAGCGCTGCACCTTTTGTTTTCGATTCTAATTTGACTTGTGATTCTCCCATCCTTGAATCATCAAGGTGTTTTTTATCACTTAATGTGGATCTTGCATGATGCTAATGATGCCATTGCAAGGGTTTAGTCTCTCCGTTTCTCTCTTTTTGAGCCATACAAAGATATCATTCAATAGGCTAAAGAGCTGCATGGTGCTCCACATCTACCTGTGATCGATTGAGAAACATAACGATAATTAGGCAAATTACCTGAGAAAAATAATTTTTCTGCAAAATTTGTCAATTTGGACCTTTCCATTGTTCTATCAGGTTTACTTGAGTTGGGACCAGGCAGAGAAACAAAACATCTACAATGGGAGGACTGTTAATGTGCTTTAATGTTGAAACTTGAAAGAGCTAGGGCAACTGCAGACCCCAGTTTTAACTCAAAAACATATTTATGGATCAGATTAAAGATTTTCCATGAAGATCAGATCGTCTGAGACAGCAATCATTAATGCATATTTCATTAGAGATCCATCCATTCGAAAAAACATTACCATTATAGATTCTGACGTTCTTTCCTCTGGAAAACCTCCACCTATCAATGGACTAAAGTACCAACAGAATCATACGATTATCAACTTCTGTCGAGCCATTGATGTAAATAACTATTCCAAAGCAAGTGTACAATTTACTGTCAAGATAGACATTAAATTACGGACATTCAAATCTTAGCTGCTTTGCTACTCCATCCCTGGAATTCTGGAAGACGAGAATCCTGCTCAAGGAACTTTTTCAAATTTTTTTAGGAAGAAAGTGACTGAATTGTGCTCGTCTATCATTAGTTTTCCGTCACAAGGCTACAGATGTTTGCGTTTAGGTGCCCATATTATGTTATTGTCATTTTAAGACAGCATTTTCCTTCTCGTCAGTTCTCAAGAATTTAGGTAAAACGCTAACAAGTTCGTTTTCTCCATCTCTTGCATCTTCACTAACTTTCTTGGATGGCCTCCAAATTCCATCACATCCTGTATTTGGATCACAAGTACCACTATTAGCAAGAATCTTGTTTGCCTTCGAGCAAGCAATTGCATCCATATCCAAACTGGTTTCACTCTCCTGAAGAAATGGTACACCACAACTCTCATTCGTGACTGCCCCAAAAACATCCACTGCAAGATGGTTAGGTTGATGTAATCCTTCAGCTCCAACTTCCTCAACCTTCAAGCAGCTTTCTCCACTTATTTCATCATTGACTTCAAGAGATGGGATGGGACAACCTTCTAGGTCACTTGTATCACCAGAGACATTAATTGAAGCAAGCGATTTTTCTCCCAAGGACAACGGAGAAGTCAGTTCTTGAGGGTTTACTTTTGCTAAAGATGATACTGTTCTGGCATGTGAAAGTTTTCCAATCTTTGGCTTCATGATTGAGCTCCTATTTGGACTGGGTATAGCAGGGCCAACTTTAGGCAACACCCCTAGGTTTGCATGTGATCGCATGGCTCCGGTGGGGGTACGAGCTGATTTGACCTGCATAACACAATAATGTACACAGGTTAACTTTACCATGCAGTATCCTTTAAACAAATACTTCCCCAGAATTTGGTCAAATCCAAAGTATACATATTTTGTGAAAATCTGGACTGAGGTTGTGAAAGAAAGTACAAAGTTTCAACATATTGTAAGAATTTGAGTTGCTAAATCTCCAATCTTTGTTGTCCAATTAGTTAATCTGGTAAAATGTTTTCCTTAACTTGGCACATCTATGTTGATTATCTTATTCCATCTTAGGTACTTACCCTTCTCTTCTTTTATTGTATATGACAAAAGCACTCCTCGTAATGACACTTTCATAGACCACATATTAGTTCTCAGACTAGCACACCCATTTCACAAGCATGACCTTTTGACCCTATCAGATTTAGTATCCTAATTTCCTATGTGCTTAATTTACACGTCTTTAACATGCTCCCAGCAATGTTTATTACAGTCCTCATTTTGCATCATTCACTGTCCAGAAATCCACTTCATACCAAAATGGGGAAAAAATAAAGAATGTATAACTTAAGCAAAACTGACCCCGTCAAAGAATCCAATCTTTGGAGATGGCATTCTCAGGCCAGATGGTTTGACAGAAGCCAGATAAGAAACTCTGCCAACTGTGAGACATTGTGAGGTACTTTCATTTTGTATAGTAATTCCCTCATTTCCATGTTCTTGTTCTACGATCTGACCATTGGATTGTTTATTCAAATCGGAGGGAATGGTGTCATTGTCTAAAGATCTGCAAGAACTGGCATCAAAGCTAGTCCTTGACTGATTGGACCTCTGGTTGATTGTACAAGAAGAAGAAGAAGAAGCTGAGGACCATTCACTGACAGAGCTAGCAGGTGATATGCTTGAATAAATCTTGGAAGACATCAGGTATGCAGAGACAGCAGAATTTCCAGAAATAGTCCTATTCCTTGCTGCAGTTTTTGATGGGGTTTTTAATGTTGAACCAGAGGGAGGCGGGTTCTCAGTTCTTTCACCAATCTTCCTTCTAACAGCCACTAAATGAGATTTACCAACGTTGTCAGATGAAACACTTCCAGAACGTGTCAGCCAAGGAGGACGTTGAAGATTTTGTCCTGGTTGAGTTTGAAGAACCAATACAAGAGGAATTGGAAGTTCTTCAGGATGAAGACTTAGGCAGCACCCTACGAGCACCACTTATGATGGGTGCTTTTAATGCCTGATCCCCATTACTAGCAACTGCAAAGTGTTTTGAGTGATTATTCAACAACAGATTTAAATTTTTTGCTGCTGAGATGACAAAAAAACATGTTTATTACCAATACCTATTGTTGTCTTGTCATTTCCGTACTTGTTGGCTTGACTGCCAGCCAAAGAGGCTCTTTGTGCTGTTGCTGTTGAGATTGGTTTTCCCCTGTTGATTACTGGGGGTGGCTTAGGAAGTGTTGGGTTTGAACTCTCAGTACTAAAAGCAGCCTTCATCAGGAAAAGGGCAAAAAGTAGATAATGGTGTTGGTCAAAAAAGTTTGTTCCATTCAAAATAAATAATTCTCCATCCATCACCTTATGATCAAATGTTGTTGTAAGAGAAGAACGAGGAAATCACAGTTCGATAATTTACAATACACACAAATTAAAACTATAAAGAGTATCATCGGCTGGCATTCACAACTGAAAACCTCCTACATTTGATAACAGGATCATTCATGAATAGTTCATAAATTGGTATATGAGCTCATGAAAAATATGAAATTCTTTACAATACAAACCTGCACCTCTTGTGGACAGACAGAATCTTGCTTTACTGCTTTTGCTGTCCCTCGCATCCTAAGAGTTTGTTTTGTCTGAGATTTTGATATTCCAACAGTTTTCTTCAAAGCAGGTTTCTGCTTCAGGCAAAATGTTTTACATAAGAATCTAATTCTCCAAACTTTAGGAAAATGAAGATGATTAAGAGCTCCCCTCCACTTTGCCGACATTACCTGATTTTGAGAAGCAAGATCCGTCTTCTTCATTGCTGTTTAAAAAAAAAAAAGATGAAGAAGTTAGTTTGAGAATGTTTTCATGGATACAAAACGAAATTACTAATTCAATACTGATACTACAGTGAAGCGAGACACCATGGTGACATTAGAAATGAAAAAGAAATGATGCTAAGGAATCTTTTATTTAATGTTGACTTCTGATAAAACTTGTAGGTTTCACCACTTGAAATTGATAGTGATGAATCATGTCTATCACAGTTCTGTGGATCTGCGCATGAAAGGAAGCAGACAATAAATAAACTAGCTAGTTATAGTTTTCTTCTAACTTCTCCAGAATCATTATGCTGTGAGAAAGATCATGTGACAGTTATTCTCAGTTCACTTACTTCCTTAATCCGTTTGCATCCAAAACCTAATTGCACACTGGCGCAACAATAGAAAAAGAATAGAAGCAAATCTTCCTTGTACTTCTAGGAGTGAAGAAAGTAGCCAACTTACAAGTAATGGCTTGGCTTTTCCCAGAGATCATCTTCGAGTTCACATTTGTAGAATTAAATGCTTTACTTGATTTCTGAATTGAAGCTCTAATATCATCAAACAACTCGGCCTCAAGGTTTTCCATAGTCAAATTGTCGCTGTCCAAGGTAGAGATTGAATCCATAGATCTTTGAATATCCTCTTGAATTCCAGGACCTAAGAAGAAAAATTAATTTTTGCTTCTCAGTCTTCTCAGCTCCTTTAATCATGCAGGACAACTCCTCAGGATCAAGAACACCTGAAAACACTTGACCGATATTAGTACAGTTAAACTTGATTAACACCTAACAAATCCAAGATCTTGAAGATCCCATATGATACCAGCACTGGTGAAGAAGGCAGTATCCCATGCTAAACTCTTGCGCAAGTTACACTTGCCCTTTCTCCTTGCTCTATCAGGTTCTGATGATTCATTCAGGTCAGGCAATTGATCATCCAGATCACTTTCGGGAGTTATACCTGCTTCTTTTTCACCAGTCAATGACCCTGATGACTCAAAATTTTCCAGCTCCACCTGCTTTTCTGTATAAAATAAGATCCAACAATCTCACATTACACAAACATTATGTAAAATACAAGTCCAAAAATTCAGTCAAAAACAAAACAAAAAGATGCACTTCCGAATCAAAACTCCAACATTAAAAAACTAAAGTAAAACATAATTTAATTTTGAAAAGAAAAATAGACAGATTGTTATTGCGAATTAGGGTTACATCAATTTCTTGGCGATTGAGTGGAATCTCATCTCGATTAAATCCGATTAAAAAAAAAAACTTAAAAAAGAAAAAAGGGAATTTCAAGAGAAACTAGAACCTGAAGACTGGGGGTCGTGAAGGCCGCAACGAGTAGCGGAAAGGGGCGAAGGAGAAGAATGAAGGAAAAGGGCATCGTTCTCGGAGGAAAAATCGATGAGGCTTAGCCGTTTTACTTGAAGATCGATTCTGTCGGAATCGTCTTCCATTTTTAACTTTGATAGTCGAGAGAAATCCGACAGGAAATCAATCACAACGAAGAAATTTGTCGAAGATTGTCAGATGAAGAGGCGCCGCCGGAGCGGAAGAGCAAAACTGGTGCGGTCGGTGGAGGGCACTGCTCTCTTTCTGTCTCTACTTGAGACTGGTGAAAAGAAGGGCTTACAGACCAACAGACACGAGGGAGAGCGCAATTTGGAAATTTAATTTGAACCGCCCAAAGGCGGTTTCCTGAAAAAGTTTGATTCCTATATTTTTTCAAAATTAGAATCCACTCTCGCAATTTGTGGTTTGAGACCTTTGATTAAAAGTAAAATGATTAAATATTTTATTCAATAAACTTTTGTTATTAAAAATTTTTAATTTAAAAAAATAAAGAATATTGTACTTTTTAATTTTTTAAGGTAAATGTTGGACTTACTTAAAAGTACACCATTAATGTTTACTTAATCATATGAAGTGCAGTGAAATGATAT
Organism: Cinchona pubescens; assembly: GCA_025175665.1. NCBI lineage: Eukaryota > Viridiplantae > Streptophyta > Magnoliopsida > Gentianales > Rubiaceae > Cinchona > Cinchona pubescens. Next base: position 411,575 of record JANKKI010000129.1, on the reverse strand, counting down.
TTGTACAAATTTTATAATTTTTTTTTTTCCCGTAGAAAAGTCAACATAAGTGGTCAAACAATTTTCCTCTTTTTATGAATTAAAACCCCGAGCTCACCTTTTTAATACTAGTAGAGTACTATTAATTGTTATTGGATACTACAGTTGACATTTTGAACCAAAAAAAAAAAAAAGTTTAGAACTTGTTATCCTCCAATTTATACTGGATGCTAGACAAATAAAACGACAAAGGACAAACTCATTAGAATAAGTGGAAATATATGCCTACTGTGCACTACAATTGAATAGCAAAATACATGCCAAAAATCAATTTATTTAGAAAAAATTTCTACCACTAAAATCACACATACATCATATTTTGACGGTGCAACTTCAATATAAGCATATAAGCTGTAGAAGTTGATGATCAGATATGTCAATACTCATACTTCAGAAATTGATAATACACCCTAGCTAAAAAAATCAATAATACTCGAATATTTTCAGGATGAATCCAAATACAATGGCGCCTATAATTTATTTATGCACGTCTCAGTGCTATACATGGATATTTACAAAGATATAAGGAATCCTAGAAACCACACTTCACTGTACAATTTGAATCTGAAACTGAATCAGCTACTCACCGGTCAGCCAATCTGCTCCTCCAACCACGCAGGCACCATCAAATACTTACCTAGTCACCTTACACACACCTGCACCACTGGTCTGAGAATATTCACAGCTGTTACCTACCTTATCTTGCTAAGCCATAAGAGGAGGCTATGAGAGGTGGAAGGAGCCTTGTCCTTCTGTTATGGCATACAGGAGCTTCTCTTTCATTCGGTCCTACAAAATGATTATCAAAACAAAATATGTTCAGATTGTTTGGCAGCAAGTAATTATAACACAGAGCAACATAAAGGGATAATAGAGCAAGAAAACTGAGGGAATGGCAAAATTAAAGGTTCAACTTTTGATGTGTAAGGTGGAAGCTTCAGATAATTTGCACAGGTCATCACACTTGGCAAGTCAGCATCAGTACAATTGCTACAATGCTGTCAGGGAAATAAAAATTCAATAACTCAGCCTTTAAAAAGTCGAAAACAAAAATTACAATCTAGAAAGCAGCAATCCTACAGACCTTGCGGACAATAGTTAATTTTGGGTTGAGAGATGCCAGCCCCCCAGAAGGTAGCCGAGGTGCTCCAGTCACGAACTTTAAGAATGATCTTTGCTGCTCATGGTCAAACTCTTGAATAATTGGCTCGCATGCAGCAACTGTGAAGCGAAGACACAGTAATTTTCATGTACAAAAAATATATATATATATTTGAACCACAGATGAGGGACAAGTGTCGCTGACATTCAGAATAGGAGGACTACTAGCAGTATACCCATGATCAAATTTGATGTGGTCCACGAGCTCATTTAACTGTTCTTCCACCAAAGAAGAAATATTCAACCAAACACAGTTTAATAGTAATAAGTGTGAATAAAAAGTGATTTACTAATCAAACACCAAAACACCGAAAGCACATACATCCCAAAGCCCACGCTCTCCACATAATAAACGCTCTAATTCATCTTCAGTGAACAACTGAAGGTGTTTGATGGGGAAAACCTGAATAAAAAAGAAAAGGATTAGATCTCCAATTGGAGATAACGGTCAGACATAAAGAATCATTTGAGCAAAACTCAAAACATTAATGACAGCATTTTTCAACCAGAACAAGCAATTCACTTTGCTAAAACATGTAAAAAAGCTTGTTCAATGACTGAGGCCAACATATCAGCAATAGGCAGAATAAAGCAAGACACGGGGAAAAAAAAATATGCGACATCACAAACTAATACTTCAATATTCACCTGCCACATTTTTGTCAGAGAAAAGTGCTACCTTTTTTTTCCTCATTGGTGTCAAGAGAAATACAATGTCATAGGCATATTGATGCACAAATGTAACATACCTGATCAAAACCTGACTTGAAAGCTTCTACTTGTCTGGAAATCCCGGTTCTTATGGTAGCATCAACAATAAATGAAACATACTCCTCTAGGTTTGACATGTCCACCTGAGACAAATGTGAAATGTACAAGTCAATTAAGAAATTTATCAGTCCGGAATCATTTCCGGACACCCACAACCACACATTCTTGCAAACTAACCATCTGTGAATCAGAAGCAAACTTGGGCACAAAATCTGGATACCCTGGAAGGGTAAATTCAAGGCAAAGATCCTCAATTCTTGTGCCATGGAAGCAGAGGTCTAACTCCATGGATGATTTCTTCTGTACCAATAGATTCTAAATACCTCTTCCTCTCAATAAGAGTCTGAAATTCCAAAAGCGCTCTACCAAGTTCAAGGTCAAAGGACTGGATGTCATAAACTGTGAGGTCCTGTATCAGTAATTGAAGAGTGAATTTAGTATAAGGAATTTTCTATGACACGTAAGAAAACAAGCAACCAAGACAATAGTCAAAATAATAGGAGGGTACCTTCCCAAGGATGAGTTTATAAAAGGCCTTGGAAAAAGGAAGATCCAAAACTCTATCGTCTTGAAGAGCCTTTCCCACTATTTGCCCCAAAAGGACGAACTTTTTGGTCACTTCAGAAAAACGTATGCCATTAGATATGTCCACCCCAGGTAACCACGAACGAGGAAAAAGTCCCAATGGAGACACCACAAGTCTAGAATTTTCAGCCTCCGAACTGTTGATGCAATTAAGCGCTGTATGATCTTCCCTCCACAAGCACAGGCCACCCTTCTGAAACTCGTGACTGACCAAACTATAGAATTCTAATGTTGGACCAAGACCAGTTCCAACTTCCTCATTGTATTCCACCTCCAGGACTGCTCTTTGATGTGCGTGGAGATTCATCATCTGGGCAGCAGAGTCGAGAACTTTATTTCGGTGAACAAGAAACTTTTTACGAGGATAGCTGTTATTATTATGCCTCCTGCCATTGACGCCACCTAGATCATCATGATATGAAAAATGAGGTTGAACTACCTGCTGGCTCAATGCAGCCAGACGAAAGTACTTGCATCTTGCCTCAAAACCAAATAAAAACGGGCAAAAAGTTATTAACTGGGAACACCATGATGGCATGCCCCCAACAGACACCGAAAGAGGATCCCGCATCTGCTGTTCTAGTTTTTCCGTGAGCTTACTGTTCACAAACTCATTCTGGGGAACACCAAAAGCTTCAATATTCCAGTCATCCAAATTACGAATTCTACCTTTTACAAAACAATTCATTCTATCACGACACATCATATGATATGTTACTGAACCTGTTCATGCCTTCCAAAATCTTAAGCAGAGATAACATATCATAAGTTGGACCAGGCTTATTGAGGTCAGCAAAGTCGGAACGAAAAATGTCAGAGAAAAGAGCAACCCAATGGCAACATGCTGTAGCTTTGTCTGATGAAGAAAAATCACGACCTTGAGAACTACATTGTTCAGCACAGTTGTTCTTAGGTTTGACAGCTTTTCTGTAAGTAATTTTGAATACTCGACTCCACAATTTAGTGCTCAAAGTACTATCAATTTCTTCTTTAAATTTTTGTTGGATAATAGCTTGATACAGTGTCAAACGATAGTCCAACTGCTGCCCTTCTAGGTAAAAAAATAATTTTGGAGAAGAATCTTCATCTTTGCTGCATCCCTCACTGTCTGTACTTTTGTTAACATATCCTTCTTGCTCTTGCTCTTCCTCCACAATCTCCTTCAGCACCAGATCATCGAAATGAGCATGCATCTTAACAGGAAGGAGAAAAGATCCGGTATATATGAGATACAAAATGCAAAGCTGCTAAGGGGGCATCAGAATAAATTTCTAATAAGATAATGCAGTAACAATCCTGCAAGTTTTGACAAAAGGAACCCAGCATAGGACCTTCACATACATAGACTTCAACATAACCATCATCACTATTTTGAATCTCTGCGGGTGTTATGGGGGATAACACATATTAACTTCATGTAAGTAACCAAAGAGCTCGCCTGCAGGTGTAAAAGTTTATACAGGAGTCCATGCATGATAAAGTGATTTTTTTTTCCCCCAATCAAGCATTTTCTCAGTAAAACTTTGGAGGCAAAAAAAAAGAAAAAGAAAAAGTAACCTCCCAGCGATCCTCTTTGGATGTAGAATGTGATGTTGATTGAAAAATTGCATTCACAAAAATCTCTTTGAATCATCTCAAATAGACGATGAAGCACTCCAAGTGTCTACTTAAGGATAATGTAAGTATTCTTATCTCAATTGGCTCATAACATTTGACACTAGACATCAAAAAAAAATAACAAAAATGATACACGGAAAATAAACTCACAGTATGCGCATTATCTAAGAGAGCGGAGTTCACATTAAAAAAGAATAGTTGAGCAAAAACATTTAACACGTTCAGAAAGAAGTGATGAACATAAAACTGATCACTCCCTTAAAAATGATTACAAGAAGAGTACCTGCATTTCATTCACATGATTGGGCATACTATTTGATTCCACACTATCTGGTCTTCTGCTTTGAGAAGACGAACTAAGCTTCTCCTGAGCGGCAGATTCTGTTTGTTCTGATTTCTTTACACTCACTTTTGACCACATGTATCCTTCAATTGCATCCAAGGTCGAAAACGGATCAACATTCACAACATCCTTAAAATAATCCCCCAGATACACTTCTCCCTCTCCCTTCACAAACTGAACTTTCAGAGAAGGATGTGAAATACTGCGTCCATATGGAACAGTAGCATAGGAACTTGTCAGCTTGGATAAGTGGCTCAAGATGACAGGAAATGAACAGAGGGAGAAGCTGTTTTCCACAAAAGCCAGCGAACTTTGTAATCTATGGATCAAAGCTGTAAGCGGAATGTTCACCATATGTGGGTCTGAAAAAGACAGAAGTAATTTTCCTAGCACTTCAAATCTTTTTTCAACAATGTACAGCCGACCCCATGCCCCTTCAACACCAGCCTTGTTTTCCATATATTGCCCATTGGATAGGTAATTAAGTAATGACTTTGCAATTCCACTTTCAACAAACTCAAAAGTGGAAACGGGATCTTTTCCATTAAGAACTGACATTATTTCCAACAATATAGAATAAAACTCTTGTTCGTGTTGATCAGAAATTACATTATTCATGTTTGTGTTCACCTTATCAGTCAATACAGAAGATAAAGTTCTAAGCTTCTGGAAAACATCTGTCAGTCCTTTCTCAAGGTTCATGGCCTCTCTTGCAAAACAACTGATCTTTATATGTTGTGCAAGATTCTTAATGGAATCATTCTCAAGCTTGCAAGTTAAAATCTTTGAAGATTGTTGAAGACCGACCAATATCAAAAGCGAAACATAGGCATCTTACAACATCTCTTGAAGCTGATTTTTGGCTTGTGTCATCAGACAGCTGCATGGTAGTTAATGTAGGAAACACAGACAGCAAAGACCTTTGCGGGGATAAAAGTGAATCAACAGCAAAAAAGACACCTTCCTTAATAAAAGAATTCAGCAAACAATTAGGAAGCCTTTGCAGAAGTGTCTCGATAATTTGAAGTGCTAATAACAGCACATGATGATCCTTCCTGGTAAACACTCCTGCCAAGAAACTGAGACAAAACCCCGATGAAATTGTCAGGGTTCCGGACAGATGAAATGTGGGCATTTCGTAAAAACAAGAATAAGCAAAAGTTTCTTTTTTAAACCTTGAGATGTTGGTCCTTTGAAGGAACTCTATAAGCATGTCAGATTTGCTGAAATAAACTAACTTGTTGATAACAGATAGACATCCATAACAAACAAATATATTCACACCAGCATTAACCAGGGTTCCTGCTTGAGGATGAAGAAAACTAGTAAACAACCAGAAAGCACAAAAGGATGTAGGAAAAAGTCACACGAACTTTAAAAAAAGAATATCCAACCTGGATCAATACAGGAAGTAAATCCATCCCAAACCCTTGCATGAGATCAGGCCGACTAGTCAAGAAAGCTTCCTTGACTGAGGCTAGTGGAACATCCTGGTCACTGGTAGTGGCAGGAAGAAGCTCATTCAACAACTTCAGAACTTCATGCACCTAGAAAGAAGTACAATAATGAAACCTTCATCTTCTGGCAGAATATTATACATTGTACTCTACTTCCATAGAACAGGTCAGATGGGTTGATGAAAGATCAGGTTCACATAAAGTTAAAACAGGTATATCCACTAATACAAAACAAGTCCAAGACCACAAGAATATTGTATTACAGAACATCATGGTGTTACTGCCCAAGTCCTCCAAGTCCCAAATCCGACAATAGACTTAGATGGCACGTCATAACCTGAAGTCAACTAGGAAAGGATCTTTTGCGAAATATGGATAAGTTCATACTGATGGAAGCTTCAAGAAAACTATCATTTCTTCTCGAATGATTGATCAAAGACGCATCCTCATTTAGAGGATTGAGTCAGAAGCTATGCATAATGTGTTATATAACTCGATCAATGGAAGAAAAGGGCTAACTAAGCACGTTAATAGCTTCATGTGACATTAAGCTATGCAGTTCTACTAAAAATGCCACTTCAAGTCTGGCAGACAGGAAATGAAGCACAAGTCCACAGTCCACGCCTCTTACCTCTGTGTAAGGATGGATAAGAACACCCAAAATAACATATTCAATACTTTCAGATGAAGTTGGACGCTAGTAGGAGATTGAAGGTTTACCTGATTGCATTGCCCATCAACCATTGCATTATGTGAGAGGTCATAGCTAGACAATATATCCTGCAATATGCTGCTTATATTGATCTCAAAAAGAGTCCTGATAGCAACAATAGAACCAGAAGCCAGAATGTTTGACAAGTAAACCTATCAAACCCTGCGGATCACAAAGTGAAAAATATACCAGCAAGATTACACCAGTGGAGAACTATTTAAAGAAGAAGAAATCTTTAAGGCATTGAACTTACAAGATAAATTGGTTGGGATACTGAAGTTTGACTATTCAAGTTTATGAGATGTGTGGCTTGTTGAACGAGCCCGTGTTTACAAAGTTCATCCAGCATATCAGAGCTATGGCACACTCGCTCAACTATTTTAATCAAGCAAGTAGCAACACTCTCAACAAGCTGAAAAATCATGCCAGAGTGTGACATATCTTGAAAAAGTAGAAGTTATATATATTCCTTAAAAATACAAGTGAGCTTAGTATGGTACCTGCCGATCCTCGTATTGAAGAAGATTACACAATACTGGAACTGCATCCATGAATGGTGAAGGGCATTCAGAAGGGAGTTTCTTACAAATATTCACCACAGTGGACAGAGCAACCCTCTGATACAACACCCAGAAAATGCCTAAGATAAAAAAAGTTAATTTTGAGCAACACTGCAACATATATTAGGTCATTAACAAATCAAACACCTTTTATATATAGATAGTACAAGACACTACCTGCACATTTGTCGAGAAGAAATCAATATAATTTAAAACAGCCATAATCGCACCAGATTGCAAACAAACAAGTGGCTGCTCACGTGAAATTTTCTCCAACGCTTGCAAACACTGTAATGGAGAGGAGTGAACATGAATCACACAATCCACATAACACATCATACAAAAAGTTCATGAAAAAGTTAAATAGAGCAGATTTTCAGTCCATTTTGTTTGCTGGAGAAAACATAATGAAGAAAAGCTGTCAGCGTACTTGTTCAGCTACGTCCAGGTACTCAATGGCCATTAATCTTTGACATAGAGCAGGAACCGCATCATGTCTAACAAGATAAGCTGACGATCGCGGATGGACATCGCAAAAATAAGCTATAGCCCTAATAGCCAAAAGCATAATGTCGGGATTGAACTTCATGCCTCGCCAATTTTACAAGTATGGGAGAGAATGAATCCACCATTAGACCAGATAATGAACTATCAGTACAAAAGGACAACAATTCACAGAGTTCGGAAAGGGCAGTTAATTGCTCCGATTCTTCAAGGTCTTCATTTAAACTGGACAAGACTTTGTTGAACTTGGTTTGATCACCAGATGATCCTCTCCTATAGTAATTAGGGTAGTTATTGTCTGAATCGCAAGAACCATATGCAGAGTCCCTCTCTCCTTCACCCTCTGATTGTGTTGACCCTGAAGTTGCTGGTGATGAATCCCTGTCAAAATCGTGAGTTTCAGGGTTCAAATTCATTTGTTTTTGAACTGATGAATTTGATGTACTTGGCCTAAAATCAGATGAAGTACATGCTCGCTTATCTGCTGGCAATTCATCAGCTATATCAACTCTTTTTTGACCCCGATTTCCCATTAATAAATACTAATGGTAGTTTAATCCGCGTGGCAGATTAAAAGGCCCCTCACCCTGCAAGAGATCCCAGATAAATTCTCATCCAACTAAACTATACCCTTATAATAAAATCAGAGGTAAATCAACATATAAAACAATCAAAATATTAAACAACATCAACAATTCCATTACAGCAATCAAGAAATGAAAAATAAGAAGCAAAGGAACAAAAGTTTCGATTCTGCAAACTGTTCGAGAGAGACATACAGGAAAATACACAAACATACTGAAAAAAAAAAAAAAAGAGTAAACAGAGTCAAGGTTAAGTTGCAGCGAGCAAACAATGTCGATGATCAGATAAACGGGTATATAAACTTGTGCCAAGCTTGAATTATTCTGATTAAAGCACAAAAACAACTAAAATTTATTTTAAAAAAAAAAATAGAGCATGATGACTTTTAATATCAACAAAATTTAAATTGTATTATTGCCTAAAAATATGAATGGATACACTTGAATTATAAATGTTTTAAGGAAGAGGAATGTACAGGAAGCTTGGCTCGAGTACCTAATATTTGATCTTACCGAGCAAATTATCAATGAAATTCAACCTAGGTTTTTTTTTTTTTTAATTAATTTTTTCCGTGGAATGCAAGATATGAAGTGAATAAAAATACGAGATTTTATTTTACAGAGCGGACGATACGTACAGCGGAGGAGTTGATGACGATGATGGGTGATGGTGAAGATGATGATGGTGAAGATGATGATGAAAACAGAGTAAAGAAAACCTCTTTTGAGTGTTCAAAGAAAAAAAAAAGTAGTACGTAGTATTAAATACTACTACTTATTAAAGATACAAAGTGCTAGTTTAATCGGTATTTTGGGCTATTATAGTATTATGGAGTAAATAGGAAAGAAAATCATAAGTAGTAATTTGGTTTGGGTTCTACTTCTACCACTCTTCAGACTCCGCGTGCACGGGAGGAATACTCGTGTGTGAGCTGGGATCATCAAAATTAATGCAGCTTTCTTTCTCATATTTATCTACACGCAAGTAGACACTAGTAGCATAGAAGGTTCTTGGGTTGTCATAAGGTATTTGAATTTTGAGCCCTACGTGTAGGGTCGGGTCGGGTCCAAATTGGGATCTATGGGAGTTTGGGCTTGTCACGTGGATTCATTTTAGTGGTTTGTTATTATTAGTGAGACATTTTTAAGTAACCTCGTCATGAACTCAAATTTTATAATAGCATTAATATTTTAGATTGAATTTATTTAAAATTTTTGTACTTAAAATTATAATTATTTAATTATCAATTTAATATATTTAAAAATTTCTTATACGACAAAATGACGGATCTGGTGGTGAAAATTAGTACCCCATTCTGTGAAATAAAAATAGAACTCACGTGTGTTTTACAAGTAAGTGGAGGCAATATTTTTTTCACTAGGATTTATTAAACCAGGGCCGCCATCTTGTTACAGCTAAAACTTCCCTCCACACTAATCCTTTGGCCTTTGCTATGGATTTTGCCTTTTCTGAATAATATATACTAACACAGACAAGAATTTTGAACCGTTTTTAGACCCTCAAATGGCAAATTAAACGATGTAGAATTTTGAACCCTTTTTAGACCCTAAAATGCAAATTCAACTACGTAGAATAAATGACATTAATCAATACAAGTTTTTTCCTTTACCAATTACCCAAATTGTACCTTAGGCTTGTTTCTTTTCTGAATTTGGGCTCTTCTGGATCTCCTTACAAATACCCTCATTCAAATACCAGAGCCGAAAATGGATACCAGAGCCGAAAACGGTGACAAAGAAGAGATGAAAACTTAAAAGTGGTGTTTAAGAAAAGAGAATAATATAAAACAGCACAAAGATACCACGATGATGATGCACAATCGTGGAAATTGAATAACGTAGCCTGGTTCTCTTTTCACACATTCTCAGGGTGGGACGAGAAGATAAAAATGGCATATGTAATGTTCCTGTTGAGACTCTTCTAGAAGTCTTCAGCAATAGGAAGCTAAGGACAAGAACAGCCGTCAATAGTACATTGTGGCAAGACATTTTTGCAACACAATTTTCAAGTGCCCGTACGCTGTTTTTTCCACGTTAAAAATCCTACCAAGCGATCCATCAACAGAATTTGTTAAGAGGCTAACCAACACCACCAGACAAAGACCAATCAAAACATAAAGATCCCATAGCCTATGAGGTCTTCAATTGGTCTCATTCAATAAAACAATAGAAAAAGGTTAAAATCGGTCCTCGAAAGAGAAACCGGACACTGCATATCTCTAACAGAAGATCACAAAGTTCTTATGTCTTCAAATAATCAGACCTACTTGAAAAAGCACCTGAGATATACATTTTACATAATATAGCCCCAACACAAGTAAATTAAACCAATTGACATCATCACAGGTCACAGCAGAAGCATACATATATTTATCTCCAGAACTCCAAAGACGACGTCTAAGCACACGAGAGAAATAAAGACGTTCAAAATCTACTCTGTCCCTCGCATTCGAACCATCAAATTCTGACCTTGCAACTGCAAATTCCAAGAACCAATATTATAAGCACCATCTTCAAAAAATGTTCACACATAATTTTCCATAAAAGAAAGTTGAAGAGGTGCAGAGTTCATACAAAAAACAGTCTTTTACAACACTGCTAATCAAAACCTTGTACACACTAAACATTTGACACATTAGAAGTTGATTAATTAACATAGATTTCATTTGTGTCGAAAATTTCAATGACACATAATTTGCATCAGTTCCTTTAAAAAAGACATTAACATGCCACCATACATTACTTAGACGTCCTCCACACCTGAGGAAGAGTGGTTTTTTCTTTGCTTTTTTTATTTACCCACTCAATGTTCTGCACATTAGGCATCACCTAATGTGAGGGCATCCATTAAACAAACAAACTGAATGGAATTTGTTTATCTATGTAAGACCATGTGAAACATACATGCTATAATTTATCAAGTGCAAGAAAAAGCTCATGGTAGCCTTTCTGCATGAAAAAAATCCCAAATTACACTGTTAGGCTGTGGCATTAATTGCATGCGATGCTCAAAGTCCCTTCTGCCACCCATTCTAAGGCTGAAAACCTAAAACCACATACTCGTGTCCATATGCAGCCCTCCTCAAAAAGCAACAGCCAAAACACAAAAAATCAATAAGTTGCCTCATCTTGCAATCCTCCACGATTTTGGAGTTTTTCATGTCTATACTGCAAGCATATGCTAATGAATACGCATTGCAATAAAAAGAAATACACGAAACCTTCCTAACTTCATGGAAAATATAGAATTATGCAGTTTCAAAGACACATCGGAAAGCAATATCTACATAACATGAAGAGAAATGTTGTGAGAAAAGTCAGTCATGGATGAGCAAGATTATGAGAGATCTGTAAGGATATGGCAAACAGTAGAGTAACTGCCAAGTAAATTCAAAGTGCTTAATTGTCCAATCAAGAGAGTAAAGAAAGAATGAAGTGGAAAAAGAGAAACGCTGATTCCGTTATAAAGTCAGAACTGCCTTCTCTACCTTTGGTAAATGTCACCAGGGACAATAATTGTATGGTTGGGAATCTCTTCTCATTCCCACCAAGCAGCACTACTGCAACCACATATTATATTATTGAGATCAATGTAATTTCTCCATGAAAAAAAATACTGAATTTTCCTTTTCTTTTTTATTTTTGGTGGAATAGAGTTGTTTAATGCATCACACCATGAAGTAGAAAAACTATTCATTCCCATGGTGGATTAAAATCAAACAACAAACACAGAAGCTAACATCAGTGACAAACACATTGACAGACGCAAGCCAATTCAAGGGTTACCTTTTAGGGGGAAAATGAAAACATAGAAAAAATTCTAACGTCTTATATACCACCCAAAAGTTAATTTTTTTTTTTTTTAAATGAAAACTAGAACTTTATACCAGAGGAAAAATTCCACGGTTTGGCAAATGAATAACAATTGTAGAGTATGTAGGAGAGTAGATGAAGTAAGGAGCAGTTGGATAAAGCGACCATATTGAAACATTAAACTCAGAATGTGAAGGTAATTTGGAAGTGACAAGAAATTCCCATCTAGCTTATCAGTGTACTTTTACAGATTCAATGGATACATCACTTCATCATTAGTTAATCTGTGAGTGAGTGAGTGAGTGAGTGAGTGAGTGAGAGAGTGAGATACCTGAGAATTTCCATAATTCATGCCTTGTGAAAATGAAACCTGATGAGCAAGCTGTACCCCCATATAGGAAATGTTCACAATTGCATAAGCATTAGAAAACAAACAGCAAAGGCAGTAAGGCACCACAGGGAGGGGGGAGAAAATCATGTTCCAAAACTTCAATACTAACCTGGGGACTATGCCCGAGTTGCATACCATCTCTTTTTGCAGACCCATCTGCACCCTTTGCTGACCCCTTTGTATCACCCTATAATGCACAGAAAACAAAAGATATCAAACATGCAAAATAACAAAAGAAAGCTAATCCACAGTTACCAGTAACCAAGATAGTTTTTTTTTTTTTTTTTTTTTAAAAAAAAGAAAAGTAGAAAATCCTTTAAAAAAAAAAGAAGAAGAAAATCCTTTAAAATAAAAAAGAAAGAAGAAGAAGTAGTAGAAAGTCATTTACCTCCATCTGCAACAGCCAATTGAAGCAAGAACAGAAGAAAACAAAAGATTTATCAGTCGGTAACTACTCATATGAATGCTATCAAAGAGGGACACAGTTCAAAACATGTTAAGCAAAGTTATGTTAAGAATGATGAGAGTACCTCTCTGAATCTTGTCAAGTAAACCTTGAGAGGATCCATATAATCTTCAAAACCTAGAGTTGCCATTGCCCACAGCAAATCATCACCATTGATAGTCTTTCTCTTCTCCCTCTGACACTTATCACTTGCCCTGACATTTCAACCACCATAACTCTTTCAATCAACTTACAGGCCACGAATACACAAGCGCCATTACACACAGTAACATGGATCAGGTTACACAAGTACCAACACATAAGTACAAACTATATGGTCAATCACAATCACTCAAATTCCCAGTCATAAAAAAATATTTGTATAAGTTAATCACACAAGTTCATCGTAACAATCAGCTAAAGAATAGGTAAAATGCACTCGTATTTTCATCGGCTGCATATATTAGCAGAACTACATGCAGAGACAGCGAATACCGTTCATATTGTATCTGATTAGCCAAAGTACAAATACATTCCGCCAAGACAATATACGAGAAAAAAAAAATCAAAGCGTATAAAGAGAGGCCAAAAAAACGAAGACAGAAGACATACTCGCTAGTGATAAAGCTGATGAACTCGGAGATGCATTCCTGAACGGTCTCCTTAGCATCCTTGGCAATTTTACCGTTGGCCGGAAGCGCCTTCTTCATGATCCGACTAATATTGGCAATGGGAAGGAACCTATCTTGCTCCCGAACACCAGACCTTGGACTCTGGTCGCCGCTCTCGTGGCTAGCGCCGCCTGGACTCGCCGGAGCCACCCCCTGAGACGAATCCGCCATATCCGAACCCTAGCTGCACACAACCATAACAAAAAATCAAACCAAAAAAACCCTAGGTCCCGTTCACCCATATATTGGCTTGTTGAAGATTACAACGAAATCATATGCATCTAATATATATATAGTAAGAAAGAGAAAGCGCGGGAGGGAAACTGGAGAGATTTCGGAATCGAAATAGAAATTAATTGAAGTAGAGAAAGAAAAAAGATTACCTGAGTCCTTCTTTTATATTAGTATTAATTTATTATTATTATTTTTTTTTTTTTTTTTTTTTTGGAGTTTGGGAGGGAAGGGTGATGGAGAAAGGGAGAGAGGGGAATCGGACGCTGGAGAAGAAGGGAAAGAGGAGACGACTGAGATGAGAGAATTGGGATGGGCTTAGGTATATCAATACCGTTGGTTGGTTGGTTTCTTTCTTCCTTTGTTTAATTGGGGATTTGGGGAGTCTGAATCTGCTGTGTGTGCTGCACATTTTTGTGTTGAGGTGTGGTGTTGTGATCTGGAAGCAAGTACTAGTGTACAGTAGTACTACCACTACTCTCTCTTTCTCTCTCTAAACTGGATACTGGATAGAACTGTTCAATCTGAATACGACCACGTGTATGATGCGTTAGTTCCGCTGTGGTGACTGTGGTCTGCCATTGTGTAACGCCGTCGTTTTCTTTTATCTTCTTGTTTATTGACCACTTTATCCTCCATGGATTTTTGGGAATTTTACTTCTTTGAAATAGATTTTTTTTTTTTTTTACTATTTTTTTTTTTTCTAAATTCAGTTTTATCTTCGTGAACAAAATCTTTAGACCATTTAATCCAGATATCTCTCTCTTTTTTGTTCTTTTTTTTTTTTTAAAGAATTTTAAAAAATCAAATTTAATGGATAAAGTTCTTGATCTCTCCCTCTCTCCCCATTTATATCGCAAGTTAGGGAGAAAAATGTAGTATACTCGAATTGTCCAAAAATGCTTCCTTCCTTCCTTCCTTCCCTCCCTTGCGTCTCAAACTCCCAAAAAATAAGATAAATTATAGTCTTTTCCTCGTGTTCATTCCCATAGACCAACTGTAAATGGGAAAAAGAAAAAATTAATATAAACTCAATTTTTGACCCCACTTGTAGATCTTGCGGTCAAAATTAAATCTTATAAAATCTTATTTATATCAGTTTATAAATTTCATAACATTTAATCCATATCACAGAGTTTATAAGTGAGGTCAAAGACCAGATTTACCTAAGTCTTTCCCATAAAAAAATTCCTAACTCCACAATTGTATCATTCGCAAAAAAAAAAAAAAAAAAAATTACTTTTTAAATGATCCTCATTTTAGCAATAATCTTATAAGCGTACTAATCAGTCTATATCCTCGTGTGACTAGTAAAGAATTACTACCTAAATGCAATTCTTTTGTCCCACAATTTAACTCAATATTACAGTTTACAGAGAAAATGGATACCCAGCAACTGCAACTCTGACTTATCTCGATTTCACATGGCTGCCTCTACAACTTTTCAGAGTCAGTTTGACCATCTAAAATTGCATTATTTCACAATTTAGCCAGGCTAGAATACATAGCCAGTAGCACTTGGCATGCGACACCAACAAGGGTCCATTTCTTTCACATACAGTAGCTTTCCACCAAAAATTTCCAAAACAGCAGCATGAATAATCCACAGGGTACAATTCACCAATCTTGCTAGCTAATTTTAATCACTAATATTTGGAATAAATTGAGTTGCTAACACATAATGTACACAAACCATATATGTACTACTACTAAGTACTAACTACATTCCAAAGCAAAGACGAAGAGAAATTCAAAACTTAAAAATTCTTTTGCTTTGGATAAATTCCAGCTGTTCCCAAAAGAATGGAAAATGGAGAAAAAAGAGGAGGGAATGAAAAAATCAGAGACTTGTGGGTAGACAAAATCCTATCTAGCAGTTGGCTGTGCAATGGAGTCATCAATGGATAAGTAATGCTCAGTTGAACCCAAGTCCAGGGAACCCCCCAAGTTTAGGGAAGAATGAAGAGATTGCCTGGATATCTCATCTGAACTACCTTCTCTGATTGCTTCTGCACCTCTTTCAATCGATAGTGCATCTTGGATATCCTTAATAACTTCTGATATAGAGGGCCTCATGCTCCCATGGGGTTGGACACACATCAAAGCTTTCTCTGCTATCTTCCACATTGACTGGATGTCGTATTCTTTATGTAATGTGGGGTCAATGATTCCCTGGATATCCCCACTCTCGATGTGTAACTTTGCCTGTGATGGTACAACAAAATAGTGAAACAGTTAATTTAGTTAGTGCTTTGAATCAAGAAAACTGAGAGCATTACACAGATTGTGTTATATGGAGGTGCTTTATCCATTTTGCCTAATCTGAAATTCTCATTAAGCTCAGAACTTGAAGAAATAAAAGAAATAAAGATGAAGTCGATAAACAAGTAAAAACATCTCAACTGATTTCTTAAGGCACAGACATTTAGGAACAATTTTCATTCTGATAAAGGGCAAGTCCTCATATCATTGTGGTAAAATATTATCTCATTATAACAACTTCAAAACTTATGTAATGAAAAAGGAAATCTAGAGGTGCTCTAATGGTTTCAAAATTAGCATTCTTATTCTTGTCAACTGATCTTACCCATTGGACTATGTTGCGACAGTTCACACCAAAGCTTTCATTAGATATAGCTTCTTGACCAGATATCAGCTCCAATAGAATGACCCCGAAACTATACACATCACTCTTGTCCGTCAACTGCTGGGAGATATAGTACCTGCAGACCATTTTGTGGAACGTAAACATTTGTGCTTGACATAAAAGCATAAGACAATGATATTGAAAGTCCTTCATGGACAAATAGAACAAATATAGAGAACTTTTAGAAGGCCTGCTCAAGGAAAGCAGCACGCTGTAAATACCCATCTATGCCTTTATTCAGAAAATCATCTTTGGCAATGAAAGGATAAGTAGACAATGTGCATTCGGATTTTTGTTTTGTAATAGACCCAATAAGAGGTAAGGTAATGACTAAAAGTAAAAGACCAACAGCATCAATGATAAATCAGAAGTTCCATCACCATTTTTTTCAACCATATATCGTATTTGATCTTGCATTTTATTAGGATACAATTGAAGAAGTTAAAGGTCTAGTAGAGAAGTCTTACTCAGGATCTAGATATCCAACAGTTCCCCGAACTATGCTTGACACATGGGAAGCTCCATCTATTGCAAGCTTCGAGAGACCAAAATCCGAAACCTTTGCTCGCATATTTTTATCAAGAAGGATATTGCTGGTCTTTAAATCCCTATGAATGATAGATGGAATACATCCAGTATGAAGATACTCAATTCCTGAGACAAGCAAAACCATTTGACTCATTCTTCTGATTCAATGAGAACCGCGTCTCTCAATCCAAAATGAATTAATACTTAGATTACCCACCTTTAGCAGCATCTTCAGCAATCTCAAGGCGCTTAATCCAACTGATCCTTCTCTCATGCATTACAGGCCCTACCAAGAATTACAAGTGATTATACATACCAAACTGGACAACTTTGTATAGGAAAATAACCAGACTGTACCATAGAGATGTTCCTTTAGAGTCCCATTATGCATAAACTCATACTGTGATCAAGACAAGTACACTTTTCCCTTCTTCTTGGCAATATCCAAGAAACTCTACCAGATTCCTGTGATGTATCCTTGAGAGAAGAGCCACCTAGGTAATGCATGAGCATGAGATTTTCAAGAAATGGTAAGTAATGCACCCAGAAAGAACCGTATCTTCAAAAGCAAAAATAAAGTTACTTGAAGAGAGATAGAAGTTGATAAACTTGTTATTGAAGGCAAAAAAGAAAGAAGCAGATAAACCTATTTGCATAACCAACTTTACAATAAGCCCTAATGGAGTAATTTATCTTTGTAAGCACTATATTATACCCTCTCTTTCTTCTTTATTTCGGTAGTTGTCATCTTTTCCCCTAGGGAAGAACAGAAACCCACCACTTTTCTGATGCTACTATATTCATTTTTACAAACAGAATATAGAAACTAAACCAGAACACGAAAGCCAAAAGTCACCACCAATAAAGGAATTCCACTTACACATAATTACCTCATTTGAAAATTCTCGTTTGCAGTGACCTGGAAGGAATTATTTGTGAGAACTTTTACAGCAATTTCCTTCCCTTCCTTGAGTTTCCCATAGTATACAACTCCAAAGCCTCCTGAGCCAACTTTCCTCTCAAAGTTCCTTGTCGCATCTTCAAGCTCAGATAAAGGGAAGTAATGAGCAACTTCAGATGCAGCATCACCCAATTTAGAGACAACTCTTTGACCAGGTAAACCATGTTCATGCTGGTCTGAAAATAGATAGATTCACAGAATTCTCATGAGCAAGCAATTTTCTTAGTGCCTAACAAGAACTCAATAATTTAAAGTCATCTGTCTGACCTCGATTTGCATAATTTTTCTTTCCTTTATGCATCAATAAGCAAGAGATAATAGTAGCAAGAAGCAGAGCTGTAGCACCAACTGATGATCCAATAATGATTTTCTTATGGTTTCCTGCACTGCCTCCTTTATGAAGACCAATGTTTCCAGTATAGCTGAAAGCATTGCAGCATAAAGATCATTTTAAAACATATTTTATATATGTGAAGACTAGATATGATGAGAAAAATGGAGAACCTCAGAAGAGATAATGTTCAGGTGAACTATGACGCAAAGAGAACCACGCTAGCTCAACTTGAGCCAAATCCGACATAAGATACTTCACTGAATTGCCACTGTTTAAAGCTTTAACAGACTATTCAACATTGGTATCATCTCACTGACATGTCTATTTAAATGAAGCCGGGTTTTATCGTCCGCATACCTTAAAGAGCCTACTTGTTTATGGATTTTGATCAGCTTATATGATAAAATAAAGGAATAAAAGGCTCTTAAACCTCCCAGTGGCCAAACATGTCATGACTCATGATTTATGACGGCATTTGATCCATAACCAATTAATAGAACCATTTCCTGTCATACTATGAGAATTCAACCACCAAAAGCAGAAAAGTTGTATACAAGGTCAGAAATGGTTAGCACCTCTACTGTGGAAATTTGACAAAGAAATAAATGTCATTGTTCTCAATTTGTGTTTGGAATGAAAGCATACTACTCTGCTTATCAGTAGGAGATTTAATTGAATAAAAACCAAATAGATGACCGCAGTTATCACTTGCATACGGTAGATGTCTCGCATGATGTGAAGATGCAAATTATCTAAGCAAACAATGGAATAAAGTGAAGAATGAGCACCCACTTCAAGATCAGACCCTTGTTCAGAAGATTTGATGGGACAGTCCCGGATAACTTGTTGTTCTGCACATACCTGTAACCATTAAGACAACAATTCTGAGCATAAAACTTTGAGTACCCTTATCAAGAAAACCATCAGAATTCATGAATTTTCAAGCAAACCATCAAAATAGAAAAGAAGATGTTTGATAGAGCATTTTCAGTACACTCGTCAAAGAGAAGTTACCCAAATCCATTAGGATTTGGTTCTACAGAATTGGTACAGATATCAGACTTACAGTTCTCTTAAATTCGATAAACTTGTCAAGGAAGTAGGCAGCCCTCCAGTCAACTGATTGTCCTCAGATAGATGTCTGCAAAACACCAAAATGGCAAAATCATGAAGTCAACAAAAGTTAAAGCACTGAATCTGGTCATTCCTGAAATACCAGAAATAAGGTAACCCATTAGCATGAGCAATGATTCATCACTTCCCCACATGTGGAGAATTACAAATGCATGTGTTGGTATGACGTAAGTGCATGCACTTATGCAAAAGATGATGATATCTTCCATGCGTGAAAAAATAAACCTAATCTTTACAGCCCCCTCTCCTTCTGCCCGAAACCAAGAAGAGAAAAAGAGAAAAAGAATTTTACATTGTCTTCAAGTTTGGGCATCCAGAAAAATCAGGAATTGTACCAGAAAATGAATTCCCATCAAGCCATCTGCAAGAAGTTAACAGGTTCAGATTATACAAATCACAGAGACTGAGTTAAAGCCTTCTTAGCTGACTACTTACAACTCAACTAAGCCGCTCAACTTTGTTAACTCTGAAGGGATACTCCCAGTCAAATTCTTCCTCGACAATGTTATACAATTTGCTGCAAACCATAAATTAAATTCAACTGATTAAATCACTGAGATACTATAATGGTCCAAGGACATGATACGAGAAGCAATACATTTTACAATATTCTCATCAGTAGTACAACATGGTACGAGATGTCATCAATAACGCAAGATCCTAAAAAAGAAGACGGAAATGAAAGGAAAACCAGAAGAACTTACATTGATGTTATTTTAGGCTGGGGATCTGTGTTACACTGGATCCAGGACCATGTGGTCGGTAAGCATGGGTCCCCACCTTCTTGTGCCCAATCAGCAGTAGAATATGCTGAAATTATACCAGCAACAAGTTGTCCTGTAATTCATGCAGGTTAGTATCAAGACTGCATCATTGGAACTTCCACAAAAGAAAATCTAGAAAGGAGGGACTTAAACTCGGCCAGCAATTTCACCAGCCTTGATCCTTCCTCATGTAAAAGAAAAGGAGCTACTTGGCAACACTGTATCTAGAACGGCAATACTAATTCTGGGTATAAGAGACAGTCATTCGAAAGAAAACAATGACTTGTATCATATCCGAAAATCTTTTTTACCATCTAAAGACCCGTCACTTTTCTTCAAATACTTATTTATTTCCATTGCATTCAGGAGGGGGCCCATTGTAGAATCAGATGTCTTCCCAAATTTGAATGACAAGACAAAGGGAAGTGATAGGTTGTAGAATCCAGGTTCATATAGACGATATTTTCCTTGGGCATTCTCTTGAATATTGACAATAGCCTTGCTGAGATCAGGATTTCCAGGTAGTACCAGCCTGAATTTTCTGGTAGCAGTTGGAGCCAAATCTTCAATTTCTGCAAAATAGCTGAATGCCCATCCAAAACCAGGAAAACCATCAAGATTCAACCGATATGTCAATGACCCATTTCTTCCAACTACAGCTGTCTGCATCACTTTCTCAGGTGGCATTTCACCAGAGCTAACATCAATTGGCTTTTGAGTGGATACTTTTTCAGTTCCAGCTGCAACATCAACTAGATAGTTGGCTTTTCGTAGCACAGTATCAGATTCCCATATCCTATCGAATGGATCATAAGGATATCTGATGGGTAAAAGATGGTAAAGAAAAGTTTCAGTTTCACGCAAAGACTTCAATTTCTAATTGTAGGTCAAATTTTACAGAAATTAAAACCATAGCTGACCTCTAAAGAACATTTCAGTCTGTAATATGAGTTTTAGTTTTGCAGAATGTATATATTACTGCAAAGCAGACATCAGAATAAGATTGGAGGCATACCTGATTGGAGCATCACTATCAGCCCCAAAATTTATTCTTGCAGAAACACTTAAAAAGAACTCGTTCTCATTTTGCGTCATATAGATTGAACCATTAAACTGTCGGAGCTCAAGGGTTGAAATAAATGGCTGCTAGATGTTGTAGCATTAGACATGTCTACAGACACTGACAGCGGGTTCAGTAGCCAGAAATATTAACTCTTGATATTCTATACTACCAGCATCTGAAATAACCACTGTAGCCCAGTGAGTAGGCCCTAGTGAGATATTTATGTCAAATTTTGGATACACATTATTGTTGTCAAAGTTTCCATACAAGAAGCTTGCTCTTAGAAGGTATCTGGTCCTACTTATGACATTAAGCATGTAACAATACTTTCTGTTATCTGCAGGAAAATATCTCAGTGTCTTGTATTGTGTTCTGTTCTCATTTGCAACAGATATATTAACTGTTCCTCCACTGATCATCTGAGTATCGGGAGTCCACCACAGACCAAGTTCATCTGTAAAATTATCTTTACCTCCGCAATCCAAACTTAGAAAACCTGCTTCATGCAGCAGCATTAGTCAGAACTATAGAATTAACTCTACATATTCTTGAAACTATTGTGAAGTAAGTTCAGGCATACATGCATAAATACATACACTGATCGCCGAATAGAGTATAAACTTTCAAACTTTTTTAATTTGCTCACCTCTTCAAAAAAATAAAAAAATACCAGATATTCATTTTACAAGTTGAATTAGCAGCTGAAAAGATGATGCTTGGCACCAAATGAATTTGAGAATTCCAATCCATAGTAGTTTGGCCAAAAAAAAAATAATTTAAGTAACTAGGATTTAATTTACGAAGACCCAAGTCAAATCATGATACCCAACTCTATGCTGCTATATGCATCACTAAACTTGCAACTCTGTTGCCAACTTAAGTTGTCACATACTACTGGCATGGGCAAGAGTTATGCTAATTAAGCCCATGAAAACAACAATGTAGATTATCTAATTATGCTTTAGAAGCATCACTAATCGCCCCAATTTAACTGCATCATTAGATATCCTAATCATTTTATCTCCCTTTATGGTAGGGAGGTTATAGGCACAGCTTTTCAAACACTTGAAAAGAATCTGCATTTTTCTTCTGGTTGGGTGCTAACAAAATTCAACCGTCACCAATTGTACTCTGAATTTACCCCTTTTTCAAGGAAATTAGCACCCACTCAACCCTTTAAAAACTTTAAATTAGAAAATCAAATTGAACCTGTTTCACACTATCTTAACTTTCCCTCTCAGACTTATCATTAATGGCCAGGATTTTATCTAATTGAATTTAGCCCAAAAATCAACTAAAACTAAATAAATTTTTTTTTTTCCCCACTTGTTCCTGTATAAATGTTCTTGGCTTGTATTTTATTTTTTTTCTTTGGGTACTTTAAAACACATTTATTACCCTAAAAGGAAGTGAAATTCTTCCAATTAACTCCACCGACCCAAAATAAATACTGAACAATATTAAATACAGAAAATAAGATATAAAAAAGCAACTCTACTCAAGAATTAATCCCATTTCAGCAAAGCAGTTAGAATGTCAAAACAGGAATCTTGTCGAATATTGGAACAACATTAATGATAAACATATAAATTTTTCCCGACCAAAAAAAAAAAAAAAACTTCCACGAAGTCCCGGGATATGGAGAGGAAGAGATGAACCTGGCCTCTGAGCTTCGGTTACATCCATGAGAAATAGAAAAGCCAAGGAAAGGAAAAGAAGATGGTGGTAATAACATCTTTGAGTAGCATCCACTAGCTTCCATAATTTTCACTTGAATAAAAAAAAAAAAATGTTTTGGAATTAAAGGGTAGGTTGCATAAAGATTACAGTACTACTAGGAGTGAACAAGAAAGCCGGTGAACAGAGTGGGAAAATGAGTGTGCCATTTTTAGTGTGACCAGAGCCAGCAAACAAAAAAGATTGATGGATATTTTAAAGAAAAAAGACGGTAACTAACATGAGTAGTGGCTATATTTGTGAATTGTATTGCTCCTCTTCTATTTCATTATCACATTTACAAAATTTTTATATAAAACCATTCTTGATCCATTATTATATTTTATATAGAATTTTATAATTTTTTTTAAGAAATTATTTTTTGATTTTAAAATTTTGTATAATATAAATTTTTAAAACACACGATATTGTATTATATAAATATTTAAAATAGAAGAAAATGATTTCTTAGAAGAGACTTAGAATTTTCCTATATTTTATGGTTAACAATGGCATTATTTTGTAATATTTAATTTATACATGTATAGGAAGATATAAACTATGTGCGTGAGATTTAAAACAACTAAAAAAAAAGAAAGGAATAGTTATATAGAGTAATTATTAGTGTTGGTTTAACATGATATTATTGATGTCAATAAAAGGTAAAATTGAAATTTTATAAAGTAACAAACACCAAATGAATTCTCTCCCTTTATATATATATATATATATATATATATAATATTGATAGTGTGAAAGGCAAACATTGTGTGTGAAATTTAAAACTAAATTAAAAAAAAAAAGTTATATATGATAGTTATTAATGATGAATTAACGTGATATTATTCTTTATATATATAGTATAGAAGATAACATTTTAATTACGGGAAATTTTACCATCCCTTTTATAAAATCATTTCTTTAATATTAAAAGTTTATATAGTATAAATATTTAAAACATATGATATTATATTGCATAAATATTTAAACCATAAAAAAATAAATTTCTAAAAAAAATGATAAAATTAATTTCCTTAATCATACGGTATGATAATCGTGAACTGAATACATGTTTGACATTCCCATCACACACTCAATTTAGTACAATAAAGTCAAGTAAAGAATATGAGATTCGTTAACAAAAAAAAAAGGAATATGTTGCGGATTGGGGATTGAATCTTTAATTAGTGGCTTGTAGAAAATTTTGGTGATTAATGACTACTGACACAACATATATATATATATCTTGGAATGTTTCCGAAAATTATTTTTGTTTTTTTGTTTTTGTTTTTTTTTATAGGCAGGCTGGCTGGGCAAGTGAAAGGAAAAACGAAAGTTAAACAAAAGGGTCCCACAAGATGGGAAGCTTTATGCGAAGTTGGACTCCTGGGAAATCGAAAGTTGGGAAATGGTAAAACGTACGAGACGAGATTCGCCCACACTTTGTTTTTGTCGTGTGGGCCCCTGGCTGGTTGTTTATGATCGACCAAATGACAATAAACCCATTTGTAGTTTCGCTAACGCGGACATTCCATCTCTCTAGTTTTTAAATTTATAATTTATTTTTTATAGTTTAGATTTTTTTTGTAAGATGGATAAAAAATTAAAATTTTAATTAATTTAAATAAGAAGTTTAAAATATTCCTAATTTTAATACTCCTTTACCGCTTGAAAAATCTTTCCAACAAAAGTGAAGTGTTGTATTTAATAATAAAATATATAACTAGATTTGAATAGAAATTTTAAGTAATTAAAATAATATTTTAAATAAAAAAATTTTAACCCCTTAAGAGTTGTTTAACAAATTATTTAACAATTTCACTTTAATTCAGATTCATATATATATTTTAAATTTAAAAATTATAAAAAAATAAAAATAAACATTAATAAAAGGGTTCGTTGTAATTTACCCTTTATAATCGGACTGCGCTAACAAAACATACGTCTTTCATCCCTCACTATTATTTGGTCTTCCATTCCTTTGATTTGGTCAATTCTCGTCGTATGAGGGAACGTAGGAAGTTCACGCTCGTCTGAAGTAGTATTTGCACGCATTTTAGTTTTTTTTTTTTTTTTTTTTATCTTCTTTTGGTAAGAAAATGAAGATGCATTAAATATAAATTAAAAGTCAACTACAAGCCTACAAAGAAAATTTTTATTTTAAATTGGAACAATTACTTAATTGTTGCTTCTAAACTAATAACATATTTTCATGTGAACAAAATACTTAATCATCAAAAAAATAATGGTTCTCATATTTTTAGAAAGTAACCCTTTCACTCAACATACAAGTCCTTTATTAGTCTATAAGTAATTATTAAACATATTAAATAGTTACTTTAATCTAAGATAAAATTTCTCATTTACAAATAATATTTGCGTGCATTTAGTGCCCAATCTCTCCGAGTACTTTATACATTGTGTAATAGTAGAGCATATAACTCATCAGTTATTTAGTCGATTATCCATTATTATGTAAAAGAATTTATAATTTTTTTTGACATTCAATGAAAGAAAATCAAAATCAAACAAAAACAAAATCATAATTGAGAGGTTGTTCAAGTGGTTGATTAAATGAATTTTTCTGAATTTTTTTTTTATTTTAACTGCTTGATTGAAATACAAAAGTAATAAAATGTCAAAATTCAAAAACCAAATTAATAAAACTCACATTAAAACTAATGATCACGAAATGTGAACCAATTGATATAGATTAGTAAAAGTTAATAAAACTAAAATTTAAAAAGTCACTTCAATCATCAACTATTATAATAATTGATTTAAAAACTTTATTTAGTCAATCAATTGTTAATTTTTGATGACTAAAATCAAACAAAATGAGACAAGGGAATTATTGCATTCAATTGTTCAAGTTTTCAATCATGCATCATATAATTTAACAATAAACATAAATGACGTAATAATTATGTTTTGACAATTATTATTTTGAATATTATTTAAAATAATATTATAAATTATTATTTAATACGTGATATACTTAAAATTAAAAAGTGACTATAATATATATATATGTAATTTTAAAAAATAATAAATAAAAATTACACGAACATAATAATAATTGTAAAATATTATTTATTTAAACTACGTTATTATGTACGAGTCTGAAACATTTCAAAGAGAGGCAAATATTTAGGTTGACTCGATTTTTTATCCCACTTGTAGATCTTATGGTGTGAATTAAACTTTAAAAAATTTATGATATAAATTGATGTAAATAAAATTTTTTAAGATTTAATTCTAACTACAGAATCTTTAAGTGACAGCGAATACCGGATATACCTAAATATTTGACTCAAGGAGAAACCTCTCAAGGTGGAGAAATGTAGAATGTGTGATGACGCGCCTACCTTGACATTGGCTGTGTATCCGACCGCGTTGGCAATTAGTTTTAGAGCCGACATAAATTGGCACCTCATTAAATTCAAAATTTTGATGCTCCATTATTTTGTTGCCCTTTTCCAGCAACGCAGCAACAATCTACCGGTTCGTTAAAAAAGTGAAAAAAAAAACTACCAACTCACTGAGAATAAATATTTAGATATATCTGATTTTTTATTTTATTTATCAATTTTATAGTATAAATTAAATTTTAAAAAATTTATCATATCATTTAATATAAATAAATTTTTTTAAAATTTAATTATTATTACAGAATTTAAAAATAATATCAAAAATAGAATCTTTCTAAATATTTTTTCTCATCCACATCTTACCAATCTTATTCTCGAGTTTATTTAATTACTCTGTTTGAATTCACAGATCACTAGTGTGATGGCAATTTGATGTATATAAAAAGAAAGAAAATAATGTATAAAATCATAAAATTTGAATTATTATTAAAATTATTTTACGTAATAAAATTATATTTGAATTATTAACTCATAATTTTAAATGTTTAATCAAATTTGATTTATTTTTATTTTTAAAATTTATTAACACATAAATAATTTTATAACTATGTGTATATGCGCACTGTAAAAAAAAAAAAATTAAAAAATCCAACTTCAGTTTCCATTCTTCCTTCCTAATTGGATAGGATACAGTTGTTTATTAAGGGGTGCATGGTTTTCCTCGTGGGACACACATCACAAATAGGGCAATGATATTGCCACAGCAAAGTTTTATCAAATGACAGAACTATCCTCGCTGAGTCAATCTTATCATTCCCACCGGCCTTACCACCCATATGTCTTTTCTCCTCCCCATCCGTTTTGCCTCTCACCTTCTCGGAAAATTTTTATATAAAATTGATTTACGATAGGAGTTTAATTCATATTCATTTATATTATTTTAAAAAAAATTATTTTTAATAAATTAGATAAATATGGATGAATATATATTATGGGATTCATTCCACCAACTGTGGACCGAATCTATATAAAAAAAAATTTCACTTTCTTTACTGGCTACCCCACAGCTAGGGTGTTCATCCTGATCAGTTGATCCGAAAGATTCGCTGAACCGATCTGACCCAAATCGAAAAAAGGAGGTACCCGAACCGCATTCTGAAAGCGGGTCGGGTAGAGAGTCAGGTCACTCAAGTTAAGGTTCGGGTAGTAGGGTCACATTTCTGTGACCCGCTAGGTACCCGATCCATTTCAGGGGTAATTTTTTTAATTTTATTAAAAAGATTTCATTAGAAGTAAATACTTACCAAGTTTATTGGTAGCTTCTCATATATTCTTTTTCAATTCCTTGTCTTTCCTTCCTTTTCCGCCTCAATCATCTCTTCCCTTCCTTTCTCTCGCATCCTCATTTCTCACACTCGCGTATGTTGAAATTTATTTTACGATTTAATTATTGTTGCTATTGGTCTGTTGCTACTTTTTAGTTTGTTGCCATCGGGATGTAATATTGGGCTGTATTTCATAACTTAGATTTAATTATTGTTGATTTAATTGTGAAATTAACTTGCTTAACTATGATTATTTAAATTTTTATATTTTGTTACTAGTGAGGGTCGGGTACCCGGTCAACCCGACCCTCTTTTGAGGATATCCGGTCTACCGAGTACCCGCTTTGTATGAATTGGATAGAGAGTCAAAATTTTTTTGATCCAATCAGTAAGGATCGGGTACTTTTTTTACGTGACTTATGAACCGAATACCCGCTCCATAAACATTCCTAACCACAGCTGCCACTCCTCTCTTCCAACAGAGTCGAAAGTCTCAAAATCGAAGCCTCAGCGTCTCCAATCTAGTAATTCAAATCCACACTACAGTGCTATTTCCAAATGCGTGATCTTTATGTGGGATTTGGAAGACTAAAAATCACAAGTTCTCTATATCTCTAGATTTTTCACGTGATTTTCTGGTTTTCAAATATTGACAGATCCTCATATCCCTCAATTCTTGCATTTTATAACACAATTAAACTTTACTGATTCCACTTCTTCTGCTACTAAATCTTTTGACTTCAATTACTTGTGAAAAGAACATTTTCTTAAAAATTATGAGTATATGCTTTTGTGAAGGTAGAAATTAGGATGTTTCTTCCATGTCAGGTCGCAAAAAAATTCTCATCTACTATTGAAAATTATCTTTGCTTGTTGTATATATTTTTTTTGATAGAAAATATTTAAACTTTCATTAACAAGGCAAATACTTAGGTAAACCCGATATTTGCTCTCACTTGTAAACTTTGTAGTGTGGATTAAATTTTAAAAAATTTATGACATCAGATGATATAAACAAAATTTTTTAAAATTTAATTTTAATCACAAAATTTACATCAAAATTTATAAATGGGATCAAAAATTAAATCTACCTAAATATTTTCCCAAGATAACCTCCAACAGCCAATAACAGTGCAAATTGGAATCTATCATTAAGAAGACTGAGATGGTGGGGACATGGGGTTCAGCCTTTAAGAGGAATGAAAAATATTTACATAGAAAGGATAGTTTTGTCATTTGAAAAAAATGTGCTGTGACAATATCATTGCCCCACAAAAAAGAAGCATCGAAAAACTTTGACCATTTGGACTCAATTAAACAAAATCAATGACTCTAATGTTCAGACCTCTATACATACAAAAATGATCCAAAACCAATATTGTATTTAATTTTTCGTCGACGGTCAAACAATTGAATGTGCTAATGAAAGCGGTCAATATTGTATTTAATTTTTTAGTCAACGGTCAAACAATTGAATGTGCTAATGAATGATGTGTTTTCATGTACTTGTTCTAATCATGGGGTTGATCCATAATTCCTTTAAACATCTCAAGTGTTTTTAGCATGCCATGCAAAAATCCATAATTTAGTTAACAATACCTCAGGTCATTAAGTCTGAATCATAGTTCATAGCACTACGTGCATGGAGGATTATGACAAATTCTTGTTTGGTTTAAATTCATAAATATTATTACATAAATCGAATTTATATAAAAAATTTCGACAATTAGTACTTCAAGAAGTCACGAGACATTAATTTATTATATAACTAATTATCGTATTCTACAAAATTCTTTTATTATTAGTTTTGGCATATATAACAATGTTATAAATTTTACAATTAGGCGTTCTTTCTTCTCTTGAATGCAATAGAGGAAAATTAAAAGAAAATATATAAAACACACACAAACAAAAAGAAAGAGTACAGATAATATTTTAGCTCGCGACTTTTACAAATGTACTGTTTAAATAATTCATCTTCTTGATTGTCTATTCTATCATAGAAGAGCTGCACATACATATTCTTCTTATTTATGCATATTGATTCACAATTAAATTTAAAAATTCAGCCACAAAAACGTTTTCTAATATTTCCTCCCAAAATAAGAAATAATCTATAAGAAATAATCTATACAACTAGTATACTATTTTCCTTGGGTTAATTTCGTTTTCCTCTTAACGTTTAAAGTTATTATTATTTTAATTTTTAAATTTATTTTTTAGACAATTTAATCCCTTTCCACTATTCAAGAAGACAGATTAGTCTTTTGTTAGTGATTGTTTAATGCCTTGCACCTTTTATAAAAAGTATGTGTATGATTGAGCTTTATTGAGTTACTTTACAGAAAGAAAATGACTTTTTTCTTAAATCCCTACTTCTTCTTTTTTTATCCATCACCTGTTCAACTTCTAAGTGGAATCATACGGCACATGGAAAGGAACATGAATAGTTTTTAGGTATTTCAAGATTTCTTCTGGTACGCCACCCATTTTCTAAAGGTAAATATTTAAGTAGATTCGCTTTTTAACTCTACTTATAAATCTTGTAGTGTAAATTAAATTTTAAAAATTTATATAATCAGTTGATATAAACAAGATTTTTTAAAATTTAATTTTAACTACAGACTCTACAAATATGATCAAAGGTTAAGTCTACCCGAATATTTTGTTTTCCCAAAATCTATCTTTGAAATGTACTACATTGTTTGCACATGTTCACTGAAAGTTTTTCTTAACGTCTAAGTAACTACTCTAAATCAGATCAGAGAACGCCAGCCACTCGGAGTTGAGTAAATTCAAAAGAATAATAACAAAACTACTTTTTGGTTACTGAAAGGATCTAACCTTGATATTGTGTTTAGATGGAGAGATTTTAGTGAATTTAATTTAAAATCTTAATTTATAATAAATTAATTAATTTAGTTATATATTTAAAAATTAATAACAAGGTAGAGAGTGATTTTAATAGTTAAATGAATTCATTTAAAATTTATCCAAATTCATATTATTTTAAATCCAACCAATTCAGATATGTGCATGTCAAATCATTCTTTTAATTCAAATCCACCAATCCAAATACAACCTTATATATTTTGGAAGTATAATTATAACTTTTTTTTTTGGTTGACAATCATTTACAAATACTACTACGCACTCATGCAATAAATGTACACACTGTACTATTTACATATGTACACTTCCATAATTCCTTCGAAAATTTTTTCCCTTAGTTTAAAAAATATATATAATACAAATTTTTAATACATATGATATTTTATTATATAAGTAGAATGAGATAGTTTCCCGGTAGAATTTTCCACCTTTTATAACCAATATACATTCTTAATTTTAAATATACAAACACTTTAATTTTGTATATTATAATAAATTTTAAAGATAGGAGGAGCCATTAAGTATTGATCATATAAAAACTCAAAAAGACAGACGTAAAAAATCAGGTTGATTTGGTTCACCCAACCCACCATAAGTTGGGGAGAAGGGATACTATTTTATTTAGCCCATGGATCTCTCTATTCAAATTTTGAATGGGCTGGAGTCCAGAGAATCCAGTTTCTTGATTTATGTGACTTGAAATGTTTAAGCCCATGGACTCTCCATCAAAGTCCTGTTTTTGAGTTCTTATAGTCTGATACGAGTATTTTGTAAGCATAATCCGCTGACACAAGAATGCGATGCGATAATTCTCTGTGCTGTCTGCCAGAGGAAAATCTGGTTCCATGGGATTCTTGTACAGCAGCTCAACCGAGTGATTTACTCAAAATAGGGGTCCTATTTTCAGTAAATCAATGGTTGCTGCAAGGGACTCCACAATAAGGAGTCTCTAACCAAGAATATTTCCTCCTTCAAATTCATCGTTCATACAAAGATCTTGTATCTATGCAACAGATGAAGTGAAACATCACCTCAATCCACAGAGTGATTATCCATAACATGATGAGACTGTAACTCAATACGTAATATACACTAGTATATCATAAGAGTTTTATTGATGGACTACAACACAGACTCAGTATACCAATTGGAGTAAGATATATGCAGAAGTAAAAAGAAACGAGCAGGGGCAGACTTCGTAATCCCATGTATACCAATTGGCTGATTTGTCACAGACTTTTCAATTAACATCAGCAAACCTAAATAATAGTAGAACAAAGTCAGTTCCGTGTTTCCATGCAGTTTGGGGAAAATGCAACAGAGGAGGATAAAGGAGACTAGAATGAAGGAAAGACCACAAGTTACTTAATACTTACCCAAGTTCCGAGAGCTTCAAATGAGCTTCAGCATAGTCTGCAAAGAAGGCATCCTCATCCTAGACCAATATCATCATTACCAAGTTAACAAACATTTTTTTTTTTTTTTTTTTTTTTTTGTGGGGGTTCTATGCTACACTTTCAAAAAGTCGAAAATTGAGCAAAAGGGAGAATTTTAACACACGTACCCCAGCATATTTCACTCGACTAGAGGACGGAAGACTGGATCTTCCAAAAGTGCTTTGTCGGATGGAAGCTGAATAAGACCTTCTTTCTCACCACTCAGGAGTTCTCTGTATTTCAGTATACCAAAAAAATTACTAGTTGCATTGCATTTTTGTGTATTTCTAATACGTACTTTGGCACGGACAGAATGCTGATCAAACAAAACAAACTCGAAAACAATGCACAAAGAACTAAATAGAGCTAAGAAACTTGTACTAGTAAACAAGATGAACAGAACTTACTTGAAGTAGGAGTTATCAAAGATTAGAGGATTATTCGTCCAAGGCCCCTCAAATCCAGAACGTTCCTTGTGACACCTACCCTGATTGATTTTACCAGAATTTAAGTAAATGGACAAATACCCTTTTGTTTAATTTGATTGATTTTACCAGAATTTAAGTAAATGGACAAATACCCCTTTGTTTAATTTATAATATACTACAAGAAAACTAACATGGAAGTCCATAGTTAAAGCATAAAAAATCCAAAGTATGACCGCCAGAAAGAGCAACTATATCCTTATCACTGAGCCCCATGTGCCCGAAAACTTCCCTAAGATGGTCAGTACCTACATACAACACAATGTTCCTCGATTATAGAACTATATATCTCGAGAATTCAGTGTAATCATCTATATGGTGCTTGGAAACAAAGTGAAGGGTAGATTAGAAATAAGTAACCTTTAGTTGCATCAGGCAAGCGGCCTTCAGGAGGAGGCTCATCCTTGTCCTGCAAACAAGGCAATAGAATAACTTAACAATTGTTAGGTTGAGTCATTAACACTAGAAACATGAAATGAGGCCAACAGAGATTGGTCGGATGGTAAGCAGGACAGTTTGTATATTTAATTTTTATTACCCTCTATTTCTTGTTACTCAACGATTACCACTATAAGCTACAAAATATACTGGTGTATAGGAACCTACTATTTTTCTAAACTTTTTATTACCAAAAATAAAAAAAAAGGATGGGTCATACTAACCGGTTTTCTGCCGGGATGCAAAGGAATATCAGGGCCTCCAGTGACTTCAACAGCAACAATTCCAGCTAACTTAAGTTGTAGATATTTATGAACTAGGTCATCAGTCATTACGTTTCAATGAAAAACAAGAATAAAATAGACAAGTCTCAGCAATCAGCCCTGATAAACAGAGTTTTATATTTACACCTGATAGAAATCGGCATAGGAGAGGAGTGGAAATTGGTTCTTGATTGGCTCCAAAAGTCTGACAGCAATATCAAGGCCGTTATTGGCCTCATGGGCAAGCTCAGCTGGGTGTTTAATAGTCCCGAAGGGCCCTCCTGTTTTTGTGTTCACATCATACGTCCCCGCTGAATGCCATCTGATCAAACAACGTATCATATAGTAATTCAAGAAAAAGAATTCATCGTATAATATAGAGAAAGAAAGGGAATGATGACTTACGCTAGACGGAGGATCAAAGGAGCACAATGCTTCTCAGCAATAAAACCTCTGAGTTTCCTCTTGGCATTTCTCAACTGCCTTTTCATACTCCTCACTTACTTTCGGGTACGACTTCCTCATCTAATTAATCGCAAAAGCCAAATGTTGCAGTAAGAAGTTTTGCAGAGGATCAAAATAAATATATTATAGGAGGGAAGGGGTGATACAACGAGAAAGTTCTAGCTGCTTATGTGGGGCCGTTGGTGGCCCATTTACTATGAACACTTGTAGGAGAGCTTGTGCCACGGAAAAATTTTACATAGAGAGTCTATGATAAATATAATCTATATTTATTTATATTAATTTAAATAAATTTATTTTTAATAAATTAAATTGTTATCGATAAATATAAATTAAAAATTTTATCACAATTAAAGTATTTTGAATCTATGTAAAAAAATTTGAGGTGGACTACCGAGTGGGTAAGTGACGTGGCAAGGCAGTCTCGCTAAACTCTAGAAAAGTTGAAGGCCCAGATCAAGCAACGATTAGGTTGTGAAGCTCAAAAGCCCAAATCAAACGGACATAGCTTCTCTGAACTAAGTATTACTATAAGGCTCAATCAAATGGGCCCAGATATTTGCTGGACTTCAGAACTTATACCCGGGGATAATGGATATTTTTTCCAACTTAATTAAGAGCCCAATGCATCAACTCTTAAGAGTAAAAGAAGGTCTGTCTACTAGACATGACTTGTAGCATTGTGTTTGTTATCTTGCTATTCAAGGTTTTTATAGTTTTTTTTTTTTTAATTGCCTTTCTGGAATGCTAATGCTTGGGGATTATCTATATCTATACTATTATAAAAGTGTGAGTTGTGTTCCTTTTTTTTTTTAACTACCTAATTTGCCTGTAGCACAAGTCTTTATATGTTTCTTCTTTCTTCGAACTACCTAATTTGCCATGGAAGTTATATAGTCATATATGAATTCATATAAAATTTAAATTTAAAGTAGTGAAATTTTAGTTTTACGGGAATTAATGTAGAAGTTATATAGTCATATATGAATTACTAATTGTAGCAAATTGAAATACATCCACGAACAAATTACATTATGATTCTCATCAACAATTTCAATTAAAAGTAAACTTATGTATAATACAACATTAAATGTAAAATTAGTTATGTATAATACAACATTACATATAGAATTACATGTGGACTCTATTGACTTAATATCATAATTTCAATTAACTTGGGATAGGGACTCTATTAAAATTGAATTCCTATAACAACTTACCATTTGCATCTTAAAGGAGTATTTGTTTTTTATTCTTTCACAAAAAAAATAAGGAAAGGGATTTTTGGAATATTTTCAAGGAACGGAAAAGAAAATTTTGTGTTGTATGTACTCACTTAAAAGATTCGGGTATTGCTTTATGTATGATATACTTTTCGACGAAAAGAAAAAACCTTCTTGTACTTTTGAAAAGTACTTTTGCTCCATTTGATTCATAACATTAAATTTTTGTTTATTATTCATGGATACTATATAATATATCATTTTTCCTTTTTTGTGTGTTTTTTCATAATGAAGATGGGTTTACTAGTATAATTGATTGGAGTCCCTTTCCAAAAAGAACTCCAGATCCTCAATGGAGATGATACGAACTTGGAAACAGTAATCAAGGCATTATGTAACTTTTGAATTAATTGCATCAGTTTTGTTTGACTTTAGGTATATTTAGTGTTAATATGAATTTACCTTCACTGTCGAATGTCAACGATGCAACTATTGGTGATCTATAATTATCTATTGCTGATGCAACTGTTTGTTAATTATAATTATACCTATTGCTGACTGTTCTTCACTATGGTTATGGTTATTTTTCTATATGTTTTTTTTTTCGATAAGTATTTTTGTAGATTTTTAAGTAAAGGGTTTACTGCTTAGTTCTAAAAAGTACTAAATCTCTGTCTGCGTGTATCTATTATACATATTACTTTATACATAGGGTTAATTTTATTTACCCCATTAACGTTTTACTTAATGAATGTTTACCTAAAAATATTCTTTCTGTTACATTGATTGAAAATTTGTTCACATATCAATAATTTGAAGATAAAAATGTTATTTTAGATTAAAAAAAAAAATCTAGAAATCTAACTCAACATTCGTTGAAAATTTGTTCACATATCAATAATTTGAAGATAAAAAT
Source organism: Cinchona pubescens (assembly GCA_025175665.1). NCBI lineage: Eukaryota > Viridiplantae > Streptophyta > Magnoliopsida > Gentianales > Rubiaceae > Cinchona > Cinchona pubescens. The sequence continues at coordinate 375,709 of JANKKI010000129.1, read as the reverse complement.
GTTATTTTAGATATAAAAAAAAAATCTAGAAATCTAACTCAACATTCATTGAAAATTTATTCACATATCAATAATTTGAAGATAAAAATGTTATTTTAGATAAAAAAAAAAAATCTAACACAATTAATTTTGACACTTAATCCAGGAGCTTAAATATGACTAAAATGATAGTGAATAAAATTATAGTAACCCCAACTATTACGGGGTAAAATAAAAATAACCCTTATAAATATTAGTATATTACTTTAGCGTTAGTCAGGCTTTTGACTTTGACTCAAGGATCTTTCGGTCTTTCATAGAACCACTGAAACTCAACAAACTGAATTTAGAAAAGCCAAATCTTTAAAAAATTTAAAAAAAATTTAGGCTATTTTGTGATATTTTTTCGAAGTTGCCCACCCTCATCAACTTAAAGATATGGCTCCACCATTGATCTAAGATTATTTCTTTTACTTATTTTCTTATTTTGTTGGTTACAATAAGTTACTCGATACAAGTGAACTATATAAGTGAAGTATGCCTTTCTCTTTTCCTGTTCTAAGGTAAATTGATGCAAACTTTCTTGCTAAGAATGTAAGATTGATTCTCAATGGAATTCTTTTTATTTTTTTCCCCTTCTTATCCTATTCAATCCATATACTCATAAAACATATATAAAGCATGAAAATGCAAAGAAAAAAAAATTAAAATTCAAATGTATATAACTTTTAAAAAATTTTACGATCCCATATCATCCTATTGTGTTTTAAAGACTTATACAATACAATATCATGTGTTTTAAAAGTTTGTACTACACAAATATTTAAAACCAACATGATGATTTTCTCAACAGAACTGTAAAATTCTTCGTAACTTTAGTATGACTCGTAAAACCCAAAATAAAGTCAACAACCGCCAAGCAACAAAGAAAATTGGTTCTTAATCTTTGGCAAAATCTTACTCAAATAAGGATTAAACGACAACTCCAAAAAGTTAATCCTTTATTTATTTTATGGTTTTTACACTTGTAATAGATGTTGGGGCTTATTCTACTTTTTACTTTTTAACTTGTACCTGATTCTTATTTTGTAGTTTACATCATATACTTATTTTTTATATATATTGCACCCTAAACTTTTAGATTTATCCATTTCAATCAAATTTTTAACACTGTTACCAAAATTATCGGATGTTCTAGCAGTGCATACTACGTGCCTAAAGTAGAACATTTGTCAAATTTTTTAACAATATTAAAAATTGGATCAAAATAGGACAAATCTAACCGTTAAGGCTGCAGTGTGTCAAAAATTTAAAATTAGAGATGAAAAGTGAAAAATGACCATAAGTTAGGGGATGTAATTATCAAGAAAAATGTTTTCCATACTTTCATCCTTAGTAATAATTAACTCCAAAAAGTTAATCATTTATTTATTTTATAGTTTTTATACTTGTAATAGATGTTAGCGGCTTATTCTACTTTTTACTTTTTGACTTGTACCTGATTTTTAATTTGCAGTTTACACCACATACTTATTTTTTAGACATATTGCACCCTAAACATTTAGATTTATCCATTTCAATCAAATTTTTAACACTCTTACCAAAATTATCGGATGTTCTAGCAGTGCGCACTACGTGCCTAAAGTAGAACATTCGTCAAATTTTTTAACACTATTAAAAATTGGATCAAAATAGGACAAATCTAAGAATTAAGGCTGCAGTGTGTCCAAAATTTAAAATTAGCGGTGAAAAGTGAAATGTGATCATAAGTTAGGGGATGTAAAGTGGAGTAAGTTTATTTTGTATAGCTTTTAGTTTCAAAGCAACGTAACATGTTGAAATTAACTATATACCACCTATATATCTTAAAACATCATATTCCTGTAAATAATACTTATAACTTCATAAATAAAAATAATTAATATACTTTAAATGTTATCATTATATGAGAAAATTTAATATGTATATTTAAGGTCTTATTTTATGGTAATCTACATTAAAGAAAAATCACCTTTCAAGTTAGGAAAAAAACAAGGATTAAAGGTAATAACTTGGCCAGCACCAAATAATGTAGCAATTCATATATAAATCATTATTATTTAGGAGCAAAATTTTTTTTTTTTTGTTTTTTTTTTTTGATGTAAGAAAAGTGAGGCCAAGGTTATGAGAAATGAATAAAAGATACAACATGTTTGTAAATGTGTCCCACAAGCGAACAATTATATACCATACAATAGAACAAATAAATGGTGCTAATTTACTTACTACCTTTTAACTATTGTTTTGAGCCAATCAAATTTTAGTTCATAAATAAGAAGTATTTATTGGTTTTGAGAGAATATTATTTATAAGTTTTTATAAATAATTCATAAAATTCAAAGTCGAGAAAGGGGAAAAAGAAAATCAATTTTACTTATAAATTTAGGCTAGGTTTCGATTTGCTAACTAATATTTTGTTAATGTTCAACAATATTAGATATTATCTAATAGAGTACATTTAGATAAATACCAAAAATTACAGATTTTAATTATCACATTAATACATGTGCAAAACACGTGCACTTTCCTAGTGTATCGAAATGTGCATGAATGTTTTAGATTTAGAAGTAGTACTCTTAATATCGGATAATGGTTTGAAAAATAAATTTCTAAAAGAAAAAATGTTGAATTATGATAAGATGTCCTTAAATGTTCAGTGGCCCTTTTGATTAAATTTTGATTATTTATTCTGTAATACGGGATACAACAATTATTAAGATGACTAAGAATTAAGGTAGTCCCATTACTTTTCAATCAGTTTAAAAATGCGGAGTGAGTGATAAAAATATTTTGGAAATTAAAAAGCTTGAAAATTCTGTCTGTTGCAGCTTCAATTCTTTCAAAACCTAATATGAAGTCTAGCATCATCTAAACCAACAGCTAATAATGTTCCCATACACATTGGTATTCCCCATGAAATTAATTAGATGGTTGATACTAGTGTCCATTATTGAAAACTAAAAAGGTTCAGGGAAAGACCTGAGAGATCTTAAACGATCCCCATTTGGCGGGGGATGATGGCGAGTTTCAATTTATAAACAAGTTAGTAACTAATGGCTGCTACGACAATTCGATGCAGTCCCTTTCAGCCATCCATCGTTGTGGAGCTGGCTTGGAACTCCAACAATAGTAGTGGTAAAATACGACCATTGAAGATTGCCAAAGAAATGAAAGAGAAAAGCCAAAACTACAGTTGTAAATTGGCCTTGGTACTTCAAGTTTGTTTTCTTGTCTTGGCGGATAGTGAGATGGGAGAGAATTGCAGTGAGTAATAATGCGCAAGACAGTAAACAACAAAGGCTTTTCACGCTGGTTTATAGTAGTTCGACTACGGACAACCTTCTTTTTTTATGTTTTTAATTATACTTGGCAGGTGTACCCGATTCTTAAAAGCAAAGCCGAGGATTTCGGAGTTAACTTCAAAGATACTGTGCCAGGCCCTCTTCTCTTCAGATAAGTGAGTTCAGATATATTGGACGTCACCTGACATATGGTCGACAACTGGACAAAGCATGCGAGACTCGGGACACTCGACATTTCTTTCGCAGTTTGAATTACTAGGACTCGGGACATTCGACATTTCCTTTTCCTACGTAGTAGGAGTCTAGGATAGACATCTTCCCCCGACCATTGAAAAAAAGAAAAGAGTGATCATTAAAAAGTGTTATTTTTAGTGATCTTCACCACCATAATATTCACTATGCGCGACCACGGATTAAGTAGCACAAATTTACTTGTGAACAGGAAGCAGTGGCACGGTGGAAGGGAGGAATTAAAATCGGCCGTTTCAAGGAAATTCAAGAGACCGTTTAGGTGCACAATGTACATACCTTTACTTTAGGTGCGCCAAGGACTTGAATGTTATGCAACACAAAACCAGAGCCACTGCACTGGTTTCATCCTTTTCTCTTATAGAGTAGTACTTTTCTCCTTTCAAATTGTAAAATTTTGTTCAACATTTTGAGGCTCTACTAAGTACTGGAATTACGTGCCATACGAATTTTAAGTAACAAACGAAAAGGGCCTCAATTGAGGCATCCAATAGCTTTGCATTTTGTCAAGATCCATAGCTTGTAAAGCTATATACAACCGAAACAAGTTTTGCAGTGTACAATGCTATTATGCTAGAACATAAGAAATCAACTAATTCAGTCGCTTGCTAGTTAGTTACCGCTTTTCCTTGGAAAAGTATTAAAGAAAGAATTATTAACCTTGATCACCTGCTTGTTAGTTCAGCTCCTGCAGTAATATTTGGATATGTTCCCTATATTGTCAAATCATGGGTGGTTGTATTAAGTTGGCATTAGCTAATGAGGTTGGCGAACAGCAGCTGATGAAATGGTAGAATTGACGAATCCTGATGATGCTGCAGTAGAGAAGAGGGTCGCCGGAGGTGGAGGAGCCCCACGATAAGGATCGTCATTTTCCCATGCCCGGTTTGGTGAGGAATTTAATTCCATATTCTTCCTGTCTATTGCTGTTCCCTGCAGAAGCAATATATGACGTGCCAAGGTAAACAGTAGAACTAAACTCTCTCTAGTAAGTAGTCAGCAATAAAATCATGGGATCACAGTCTTAATGCAGCATATAATATCTTCATCAAGGACACAAGCAAAGAAATATCATCCTTTCTAGCTCTCCCACACTACATGATGGCCGACAAGATTCATTAGACTGCAGCGTAAACCAAGATCTAGATTGCAGCATTGGTTCAGGGCAAAATCAACCAGTAGTAAGAAAAAATGTAAAAGTTTAGGTTACAATATGGAAATTCTTGTCCAACCAACAAGCAGATTGTCTTTTAAGGGAATGTCTAAAGGTTGTAGGGATTAATAGCCTAACATTTGGGATTAACAGCATGCTTATATACTTCCACAATGCATTTGGGGGGCCAAGGTTCACAGATGGGCATGTAAACATACATAAAGTGTATACAAGCTAAAACAGAAAATAAAAGAGAAATAATCACGCAATTGGTATAATTCCAGAGGAGTACCACAGGGCACAACCACCACACCTATCTCTAAAGATTCCCAACAATGCAAGAATGAGTTCGGTTAAAAAAGAATAGGATCCGCTATGTTCTTCCTATAATCTGAATGCAGTCAATTTGGAGTACCTTGTGGATGGGAAAGAAACTGGAATTCATGCCCTTCCATAAAGGAGAGTGCTCAGACACTTTTAAATAGCCACGAGGCATTTGTGTAGCCACCAATGCCGAATTAGAGTTATGCATCTGTAATGAGATAGACACATTACATGTACTAATTTTGAAAAATTTTGACAGAGCCAAACTTCAGAAAAATGATGAGCAAACTTCAGAAAAATGAACTACTAAATTATTCATGTCTATTTATGGGTACAATGGGAAATAAAGTTCGACAAAAGTTTAACATGGATTTTCAAATTACCCTTGCTCCACCATGCTCAAAAACATAAGAGCCAGAATGGGACCCAGAACCTTGCTTGTTGATTTTGTGCTCTCATTTAGGTAATCAGCATCAGGAAGAGTGACACCCAGATTTAGATCTAAAGCATATTTTCTGCCTGCACAGGAATGTCCATGTATTTATCGTGTAAACTAATTCCAATAAGACATGAGTTATAGAATATCATAGTTCCGAGTTGTACCCTTATCATGTGACTCAGGAATCAATTCCTCTTCATACGTGCTTGGGTCAAAGTTGGTGACCGCTTCCCTTCCATTGCATTTGATAGCAGCCTTATCATATGCCCTGATTTGGACAAACAGAGGAGTATGTGGTATTTAATTTGAGCCACATGAAGAGAAAGTTCTAGTCATTAAGAATACAGAATAATAAACTATAGAAAAAGAAAGGGTACAGGGAAAAGAAATTATGATTGAAGGACCTTGCAGCTTCTATCTCACTGTCAAACAGCCCAAGATATATGTACCTGCAGCATATATCATATGCTAACTCATGAAACAATTCATCATACACGTAAAATTTTTCAAAATTAACGACAGTAAGATTAGCGGCAACTCACTTTTTGCCAAGTAACTGCCCCATTCGAGCTTCCCATCGCCCACATTTGTGCAGTGTGACTCCCCTGTACTTTGAACTACCCCTAGAGAACCCAGTGCTCTGGCGTCGGAGTATGTGCACAAACTCTTCCTTTGTCAAGTTGTTCATCTTTACCAAGCAAAACAAGAGCAACCTTATCATCCTAACTCTAGAAACAACAATCTGAACTGAAGTAGTTATACAGATTAAGAACACCGAGAACCTGCTTAAGATCTTCTTCATAATCAATGACATCAAAGTTAATATCTGCATCAAGTCCACGGAACTTAATAGCAGCACGATCATATGCCCTAGATTAGAAAACAAGTTTTCAAATTTATATCCAACTGATATTTGCAGGAAACTACTCAAACTTGAAAAATAATGTCAAAATCTCTAGCAAGGGTTATTACCTAGCTGCAGCATGTGCAGTGTCAAATCCACCTAACAAAGTTTCAGCACAAGTGTCATGGATTAGTCAACATGCATTGTTTAATACGTATACAGGAAATTTACTAAACAGAGTCCAATAGCATGCATCAAACAGATACATACCTAAATAAACTTGTTTCCCGTTATCCCTAAAAATTTTGATGATAAAAAAAAATTAGAATGTTATAGTAGCAGGATCACATCATAAGACACGTTCTGAATAGGGATATGCATTGAATTATAATCAATCTATTGCACTTCTGTAGAGTAAGCAAAGATCAATCAATTATATAAACCAGGACTGAAAACGACAAGAGACTACTCTAATCAATTCAACACACCAATCATAAGAAACTAAACTTCAATCAATCATAATCCACTATACGAACCAACCAAAGAGGGAAATATGACATAATTCGTTTAACATATGCATCAAAACAAGATGAAACTCTAGTAGAGTCCAATAATGAACTATCAACGAACGCAGAGTATGAATACAAGTAAGCATATCTCGCGAGTTATTTACTCATGGAATAGTATTGTATTCACTATAGATGTAGGAAAAAATACCAACCAAATGTGAGATTCCCATCTTCCAGTTCTCCGGTAGAAAGTAACTCCACGGTACTGAGAACTCCGAGACCTAGGTCCTCTTCTGCTCTTCTTTACCTGCTTCCTCTGCTGCTGCAGAGAGATGATCCTTTGCTCCGCCGGACCATCATAACTCCCCGGAATCTCCAACCATTGCTCCCTCCTCGTTGTTGCAGCAGCCGCAGATGAGGATTCTCCAACATTCACCGGAAAAAGGTCCTTGGTGACGAAACCGCAACGATTCTGGCTGTCTTCGTACTCATTCCCAGCTCCTCTACTGCTGCTCTTGAGTATTTCAAAACTGATCGGATAGCCGTTGTTAGAGCAGGAGTCTTCATCGCCGGCGTTGCTCGAAGTATCGTTATTGACAACGGTGGAATTCGACATTCCGGAATTCTCCACCTGAAACTCGTCCGACACCGTTTCAATTCCATCGGAATTTCTTATACTTAGATCGATTCCGTCGGAAAAACTGAGAGATTGAGGTCCAACATCTCTCTAGGATTCTCAAAAAACTATCTCCTCAAAACACCTCACCAAGCATTAGAGAAAGCTAGTGCGTGTGTTTGTGTGTGAGAGAGAAAGGAGGAGATGGTGTAGTGGAGAAGAAGAAAGGGATATTTACGTGTAGAATTGGGTGTATATATAGATTTATAGAGGGAGAGAAATGGGGGTTGGTTAGTTAGTTACGATGGAATTAAGAGGCGAGGAAAAAAGCCGGCCTAAAAAGTTAAAACTGAGGAATTCTTTAACCGCAGCATCGGTAATTTTGGGGTGGTAAATACTTGCTTCTTAAGCTGCTTCACAGTAATTATCTGTGTGTATGTAATAATATTGCCGGAGGAGGGAAGAAACGAAAACGAGGCCCCGAAGAGAGATTTTGTTAACGTGTTTTTTAGGAAGGGGGCCTACAGAGTAAGTGAGTGTGGGATCCTTTGTAATATTTTTTGAAGATATTATTTCAAATAAGTAATATTTGTATAATTAAATGTTAAGAATATTTTAGAACACGATATTTTATGGACATTTTGTTATTTAATAAATAATTAAATTTTTTATTAAAATTTATAATTATATTTAAAAAATAATTATTTTTGGGAGGCGTGAGAAAAATATGATAGATAGATTAGGAGAGGAGGGACTGTGATGGAGGATAAGCATTTCTCACGGTGGATGAAGGAGAGTGACAATAATGAACGAAATTGAATAAGAAGAATAACATCTCCCAATGACATTAATATTTCTCATTATAAATTACAAAATATATTTATTGCATGTCTAAATCATGAAACAAACGTAACTTGCATTCTTCTACATTTTTTTCTTAAAAAAATAAAATAAGAGACAATAATGGAGGGAGTGACTTGGACTTCTGAGGTGACTACACACTAATTATGGAATTTGAGAAAAGAATGGGTAAATATGACTATTGACTGTGGTGCCGCGTATACGTTTTCAGCCCCCAGCGGTTAATAGTTTTACTACAATGCGAGCAGTTATTTGATTATTTATATACAATAAATATGTCAGTTATTAAAATAATTAAAAATAATAAAAATATTATTATTTTTTTAAATATTTAATAATTTACAAGATTTAATTTATAATATAAAATAAATAATAAAAAATTTTCTCCACGAAACGTGTATCAACGCTAATATATGGAGTAGAAGGATGGTACGCGACTACGCGCTGATATAATGACTGTTACTGTCTATAACGGTTTTACGCTCACATGTTATGTACTCGCGACAACCAACGATTTTTTGGGTGTGTTCGTTTGGATTGAAAATATTTTCTTTGGAAAATATTTTACATGAAAAGTCTATTTTTGTATAATTTTTTGGTGTTCGGTTGACAAAATGAAAATATTTTGAAAAAAAAAAATTTAACGGTTTTATCTTTAATTTTATAAATACAAGTTAAAAACTCTTATAACAATGGTAATAAATACCTTACAAGTAATTATAATTAATAAAAAATTAATTTTTTTCAAAATTAAATGATAGTACAATATAGTAGTAAAATATGCATAATAATAGTTATATTAGTGTGGGACTCATAATTGAGAGAAAAACGAAAGAAAAAGAATTAAAAACGAAAATAAGTTTAGCAAACGAAATTTTAAAAGTAAGTATTTGAAGTTTAATGTCACTCTTGAATTATCCGAAAAATAACTTACACTCAAAAATTCCGTAAGTTATTTTCAGCCAGAGGAAGGAAAATTGGAAAATATTTTCCACCGGAATATTTTCCGGTGTTTGGCACCAAAAAATTTTAAGAAAAATATTTTCCTGAAAATATTTTCAATCCAAACGAACACACCCTTTATCTCCATTGAACGAAAAAATTCTTCTATAAACTCAAATGCATAAGATTACAATATATAATTTTACTATATATTTTTTAATTTGTAAATAAAATATTTTAATTTTTAAAATTTTTTAAAAAATTGAATAATGTGGACAAATATAAATCACAATATTGAATAGTGAAATTATACACCTAGATCCATATGAAAAAATTTCTTTAAAGGGAAAAATCAGCTAACCAGAAAAAAATTAAAATTTTAGTCATAGAATAGTATTTGTTAACTGAAAACTAATTATATATATAGTGAATATTTAGTTTGCAAGAGTTTCACCTCAATAATTTTCGGGTTTGAAATGTATAAAATGTCTTTTTTTTTTTTTTTTTTTACGTGAATTTTCCAAAACTTCTGTGAAAGATTTACAAAGTCCACCTAATAATTAACGTGAAAACTAAACGTGTTTGGTGGCCTTTAGGATCCGGGTATAAAACTTAATATGATGAACCGTTGGCAAATCTACTTCCAAACAAAAGATCGGCTGATGCAAAAAATTAGTATCAATAAATTCTTGTTCTAATACTCGTGTCTCACTCTAATAGTGGAACCCGCTTGGCATAATCTTTTGATTATTCCTATGAGGATGTATTATCAATTACAATTATGTAGGACCATTGAAGAAGAAAGCAGGCCTCTGTGAAATACTATATTGTATGTGGTTTTCGTTCAAGTTCCGATACAAAATGATGAGATTTGTCACGAGATGTGGTGGTTTTCAAATTATGCATAAATGGTGTGTTAATGTTTGCAAATTTAGAGCAATAGTGGAAAGTGGAAAGTGGAAACTGGGATTGCAAGTTGGCTTTGATGGGAGCACCAACCCTATGTCCAAACAAGACACTATTATATTTATCATAAATATGAGAAAAACATTTATGAGAAAAAGTCAATGACCAAGTTGTATAAATTGGCCACGCAGTAGAGGTACACTGAGAATATTTTTTTTGTGCAACCAGTGCTTCTTTATTTTATAATAATATGGACAACAATTAGTTTAGGTTTAGACTGAAACTTCAATCCACCTTCCAACAACAATACTAGTATTACATTGTGGCTCCTCTAAGCTTCAAAGTTGAACATTTCGAGAAGCTCACAAAGTATATACTACCACAGTGTCTATGGTTCTCATAAGAGATCAAGGAAAATTGAGGTAGAATGATGCCAAAGCTTACTGCTTAGACAATTTGAAATATGAATGCTGTGGTCATACCACGATCTCATGCGAAGATAAAGATTTAGTATTAGCACTTTGGGAAGCCTTCGGTTTTGAACCTATATTACACTTCTTTGACAATTTAACGCAGATTTGATGTTCAATTCGTAATAGTAACCAACCATAATAGTAACAGCTAATTTCTTAAAGCATTGAAGGATTGCAGTAGCCAAAAACCCACAAAGCAAGATTAATAATAGACATGGCTGAAGCATTAAGTTTGGCTTTAATCATCAACGCAAAATTTCAAGGATGGAAGGACATAAACATTGAAACTAGCTTCCAAGGTCTCATGCTAAAACTCTCCCACAAGGACAGTGAGCACGCTACTTTAGCAGTTCTTTGGAAGACTCCACCGTGTAAAGCTCCCTGTTTCATAGGTGCTCCTTTAGTTTTGTGAATAGTAATTGTAATAGATGTCCACGGCAAATTTTGCTAAAGTCCTTAAATTTGATGTGGAATGGGAGAATTACTTCCCATTTGGGTTGCTAATGCAACTTAACTCTTGAGGTAGTTACTCCCTTTATTACATCAATGAAATCCTATCATTTTTTTTGGGGGGGGGTGTGGAAATGAAAAGCAATTCCTGCTAAAAAGGCTTGAAACAGTTGAGACACCACCACCCAACAAAAGTGACGCAGAAGAGAAACTAAACCATAGACCACACTTCTTCAGCCAGCTAGTGTGAATAGCCTCTGTATTACTAACATCAAGCCTCTTAAAAAATCTTTTTCTTCCTCACTAAGGAAGACACAAGTGCTTCTTGCAACACATACAACTTTATAGTTTCCCAAAAGAAGAAAATGACAGCTCAACATGCCAAAACCAACATATCACCTTGGGAGAAACGGTAACAAAAATTATTTTAGGCGGCAAACTGAAACCCAAGACACCGTGTTGCAAATGGAAATGCACATTCAGATTTTACACCAAACACAACCAAATAATGCTAGCATTCTATAAGATGACAGATGTATACACCACTCTGCTGCCTGTTTCACCCAGCTTGCATACTAAAATTTAAATCAAGAAAAAGAGCAAAAAGCAGAAAACCAGTCTCCTTCTTGTTCCAAAGAACAAACCAAGAAACTGATATCTTGGGTGGTTATGAGTGAATGCATTCCATCAATTTTCATATCCTCATATTCAATTGTTCCATTATAGGCATATTATATGCATCTCAAACTCCACATCAACTCAATTATCAAATAATTATGAAATACTAGACGGCAGAACCAAGTAAAGCTTGAAAGTATCTATTTAGATGCATCTCAAACTCCACATCAACACAATTATGAAATATTAAGACTAAATTATCAAGGTGATGGCAGAACCAAGTAAAGCTTGAAAGCATCTATTTGATAACAAGCTACTATAGTCATATCCTTAAATGTGAAACCTTTTTCAAACCAAAACTTCCTAAACTATACGGAACGAGAAAATTTGTTTTGAAGCAAGAGAACAGCAGATAGTAAGAACATGTAAATTAAGTATAACGACATCATCCCGTCATTTCCCTCCAGCCTAAGCTCGATCACATCTCAAACAACCAAATCAAAACAAGAAAAACTCTAACAAAAATACTCAAAATGTTCTAATGGAGATCAAAAAAGAGTTGAGATGCTCAACCAATTTGAGAAGTTCTCAAACTCTGTAATCAATATCAGCGATCACTGTCTTGTACAGTGATTTTTCCAAAAGGTTGTAATGGAGATCAGAGAAGAGAAATTAATCACATCGAGACACCCAACCATTTTGAGAAGTTCTCAAACTCTGTGTAATCACTATCAGAGATCATTGTCTTGAACCATGATTTTCCAGCAGCTTTTATTGCACTTGCTTCCTCCTGACAAAAGCAATAAAGAAATAAAATAAAATGCACATTCAGGCATCAAAATAGACAGAAAAAAAAAAAGAAAAGAGAAGAAAACAATTTCCAACTTCCAAGTATATTTCTATCCATCTGGAAGCTATTCAACAATTAAGCATAACAAAGCAGATACTACCACAAAGGAAAAATGTCCTGGAAACTCACTTAAAAACACACCAAGAAAATTTAACCAATGCCCTGAAAGTTAGATTCTAACTAGACAATTTACTATGGAAATCCACATGCCCATTCATCATTAACGGTAAGCCTACCATTACTCAACCAGGCATGTTGATTTACTGCTAGAACATCATTAAAACAAAGATGAAACACGCTTACAACATCCAATATAGGTCAGGCACTCACCTAAATGAATGACTATCAAACATACAGGAAGAATTGCAGGAGCAAAATGCAACAGTGAGCAGGTAAAAGCAATGTACACTCAGAAAAAATTCATCACAAAGGCAATTATTAAACATACAAATGCAGGTTCATGTCAATAGAAACAAAAATACAACATCCAAAAGATGCATAGGGATCACAATTTAAAAGTCAGCAGCACAATATTTGTCTAGATACACAATATTCATATGAAAACCTGCAACTAACAATAAATAGAGAGTAGCACGCAAAAAAAAAGAACCTTGGTGATTGGCGTCCTCTTCTTGGCAAGCTTCTCCTTCTTGGACTTGACACGCTGAGCCTCAGCCAAAAGAGTCATCCTCCTAGCAGTCTTTGCATATGGATTAAGCTTGAGCAGCACGTTGAGATTCTTGAGAGTGGGTTCTTCTTCATTGGTGCCCTCTTCACCTCCTCCTCAATTGGTATCACAACAGATTGGACCTCGTCAGAGTTGATAATCCTGGCCAAATCAGCATTCACCATCTTAGACCTTGGCAACACATAACCTTTCTTCTTCAATGATGCTTTATCAAACGATCCAAAAACATCATCCAATTTCTCAAAGGCCGATTTTGTCCAGATAATAAACCTCCCAAGATGACCACCCGGAGCTAGCTTCAGCAAGTTCAAGTGTTCTACATGAGCCACCTCAACACCAGGGATGTTGTGGAAAGCTGATGCCTTGACAAGCTTAGAACCCTCAGTTCCATAAACAATCAGAGGACCCTTCCTAGAAATGTAGCGCCGATTGCGCATCTTACCCTTTCCAGGGATGGCTATCCTTAGCCTTCTCAGCATCAGGGAAAGCTCCGATTTGCTTTAGAGCCTTGATGGCATTTGAGGTTTTCTCAATGCCCTCAGCGGAATCGGAGACGACGCAAGGGATTTCGGGGACGGAATCAATTCGGTGACCGCGGGCCATCACGAGCGAAGGAACGGCAGAAGCGGCAATGGCGGATCAACGGCGTACACATTCTGATTGACTGGGATCTTACGGTGCCAGCGGCGCCAGATCTTGGTGGGAGCAAACATGCGGCCGCCACGACACATGTTGCCGAAGGCACCCTGGCCGGCACGGTGGGTACCGCCACCGGGAACACGGGGGATACGCGAAACAGCACGACCGGTACCCCAGGATTCGGCGGAGGTCTGGTGACCGGCTCGCCTGGAGACGGCGTAGTGCAATTGGCGGGAATTTTCGGAAATGTTGGCGTGTACGTACCTGACGATATCTGGGCGAATCGAGGTTTTCAAAACGTCGGGGATAGGGAGAGAGTTGGATGCAGCGCCGCCGTCCGTCTCCAAGTCGTTCTCGAGGTTTTGGACGGTGACAAGGGGCCCAGCAGCTGCGACGGCCATTTTGGTGGCTTGAGTGGGGAGAGAGGGATTGAGGCCTAGGGTTTTGTGAAGAATTGAAGCTCCATGGGGTTTGAGGAGGTGAGATTTATTTAGGATTGTAAACTGGGGCTTAGGTTTAAGGGTGTAATTATACTAACTTGGTTTCTGTTGGGCCTTTAACATTTTGTTTTATTCGGCCTAGTCAATGGACACGTAAGAATAAATGGGCCTTATTATTAAATATAGGAAGATTTAACATGAATCTTTTACGAACAGTACAAGTCCATACTATCTCCGCTCCTCATGAATCGAGTACCCAGTTCATAAGGTAAAAAAAGTATCTAATCCTCACGGATTAGGCAGCGAAAGTATCTAATCCTCACGGATCGAATTAAGAAAATTTTCAACCCTCTACCCGTTCATATAAAGCGGGTACCCGCAAAAGAATCTCGGGTTGACCGAATACCCAACCTTCACTAGTTACAAAATATAAAAATTTAAATAATGATAGTTAGACAAATTAATTTTACAATTAAATTAACAACAATTAAGTCTAATTCACAAAAATACATCTCAGTATTACATCCCAATAACAACAAACTAACAAGTCAATAGCAATAACAATTAAATCATAAAATACATCTCAACAGGTGAGAATGTGAGAAATGATTACGTGAGGAAGAGAAAGGGAAGAGATGATTGAGGAGAAAGAGGAAGGGAAGACAAAGAACCGAAAAAGAAGATGTGAAAAAATACCAATAACCCCAGTAAATATTAATTTTTAATAAAACCCTATTAATCAAATTTATAAAATTACCTCTGAAATTGACCGGTTCGAATATTCAGCAAATCACCCAACCCTCAACACTAAGTGACCCAACCCTCTACCTGATCCACTTTCAGAATGCGACTCAAGTACCCTTTTTTTTTAATTCGGATCGGATCAACGTATTTTTCGAGTCGTCGAACCAAGATGAACACCCCACTGCCACGTTAATCATACCAGTTTTTTGCTAGTACTGCAATAATTGGATAGGAAACTATTGCATAGAGTCCATTCTATTTACTGACCAAGTCCATAATAAACAATAAACATGTAAAAATTAGATTTGAGATTCTTGTATGGGTCCGGCTTTATCAAGAATCACACAGTTTAAATAATGTATGTTGATATATTAAAAAAAAAAAAAAAGTGTTTTAAAACAATAATGCGCGAAATCTTGTTTAAATCTCACCATTCATCGGCATACAGTCATGGATTAGGTCCAAACAATAATTTAAGCACCAAAGGCTTCCAAGATGGAGAATAAAAGGACCGCAAAACTATAGCACACTAAGGATGTTTCGGTTACGAAGACGAAGTCCAGGCTTCCATTACGATATCCTGTTTCTTGAAAAGCTCCAAATGTTTTCCATATAGATAATATGAGTTAAGAAACATGATGTGCAAATAAGAACAATGAGGAATAACACACGAGTATCAAATAAAATTTGACTTCATAAGGGGTCAATACTGGCTAGATTTTGAAACTTCAGTCCCTTTCTTTCAAAGATGCACCTGGTAGCATTTCAGAATCCACAATGACATGGAAGCATAGGAATTAGGATTAATCTTCACTATCAGAGCTACCCACATCACTGCTATAATCACTACTGTCATCATCAATGTCAAGCTGCACATGCCGAACCTGTATAGGCTCGGGTGCCTTTGTCAACATTGGAGGAGCGATTGGCCGAGGCTGTTGTTCTTCAATTCTAGGAGGTATAGGAAGAGAATCTAATGGGGGTAGTGCCACTGGATCACCAGGTTTCCAACCAGGTGGAGGAAGAATAGGCAGATCACTAGGCAACTCCACAGGCATTCCAGGTTTCCATCCCGATCGGTACCACAATATTAGGTGGAAACAGACCCTGAATTCCAGGAAGACTGGCAAGCGGATTTAGCTCTGCTGGTTGAACAGCAGGGGTTTCAATTAATGGCTCTATAGTTTTCTCCTTATCCTCATCTGTCTTAGGTAAACCGACATCAAGATCAGCAAAAGTGTACAGTTGCGATGCCCGCATTTGCTCCTCCTGTGGAGCAGGTGGGAGCGCCCCACGAAGTGGAGCCTGTCCAGCACCAAATTCTGGTGGTGCGAAAGTAGTGTAGCTTATTCTATGGGCATACGACAATATATCTGAAAGTTTCAGCTGAGATGCCACTGTAGTTGTTGCAGAATCCTCTCTAACATCTTCTGACTTGGATCGTTTTGGACGGCGATAATCAGAGTAATCATCTACAAGGTTGTCAAGAACCTGCTCAGCTTCTTTGAGCTTGTTTGCAAAAGCAAGAATTGCAGCATCTCTTGAACTGATTTCATGTGAGAGTTTCTGTTTTGCATCTATGAAGATCGAGAATTTCTTGAAGTTCTGCACCAGCTTCGAAGAGCTGAGTTTGAAGGTTTGTGAAAAGAGAGAGAACTTCTCTGGAGGAAGAAGAAGAAGAATCTGGTGTGGTTAATGTTGAAGATTGGGATTGGGAAGACAAGAAAGAAGGGAGGGAACCTCGAAATGCACTAATCCAATGCGACCTATTAGGTGAGACATCAAAGAGTCTTGAGGCAAGGGAGGACATTTGGAGAAGAATAGACTGAGCTCTAGGCAGAGGGGGAAGGAGAGGAAGAAGTGTTGAAGAAGTGGCAATAGTACTTGATGCATTTGGCTGTTGATTGGAGAAATGAGATTGTTGGGCTTGGGAGGAAAACTTAGGAGGAGTAGGGTTTGGAAGAGAAGGCGAAGTGGGATTTGGTAAGCCTAGCCGCGCCGGAGATTGCACAATTTGGTGTGGAACATTTTGGAGCATTTTGGACTTACTTTCACCTTCTGCTAAACCTAAAACATCATTATATATGAAGCACAAGTGAATGCAATTAACATACAATCTTACTAAAGGAATAACCCAAATAGGTTAAGGCCAGACAATGGTTTGTTAGAGGAAGAATCAAATAGGATAAAAAAATATACCTCCTGTTAGAACCAGATATTTCAAGGTAAATGAATTCCTGTTTCAGTTGATTTCATTCAACAATTTTCCATACAGAAGAAATAAGACAATAAATGCAAATTTAACAAACTTATATGCATCAAATATTATGCATCTATGTCTACAGGTTGCTTTGTAGTTTGTACGTCAATTAAAAAAACATCTAGGTTTTATCTGGATGGGTAAATAAAATGGAGGGCAGAGAGAATTCTGGCTGCAAAGCCACAATGGATAATGTATAAGGATGAAAGGAAATAAGAAGCAGACCATGAATAAACAACAAACCAAGGGACTCCGGATGGGCAAAAATATTTGAGCTGCTAAATAAAATAACTGAATGCTAGATTCTACTATCCAAATCAAACCTATTGTCACCTAAGTTTGACTTAACCGAAATGGAAAATCAGAGAGGTTAAGTTATAAACAGTCATATCAGCCCTTCAACAACAATAACTACTAAGCTTTTACCCACTATGTGGGGTTGGCTTAATGAATCCTTCTACGCCATTCAACTCTATCTTGTACCATATTCTCATTAAATTTTTTTTTTTGGTCACAGCCATGTAAAATACAAACAAAACCATTTTAGATAATCAATCACAAGGACCACTAAAGACTTCAAATAAATCCCTTCTAATTCTCATAAAGCAAGAAAATGTCACTCTGCTAAAAATTCAGTCCAAATTCAAAAGGAATAGTGCGCGAGCTTCGTATTTCTATTTTTTTTTTTTTTTTTCAAAAAGATCAATATGAAAAAGAAAAGGCTAGTTGGTTACAGAAATTAGGGAATTGTCTGAACGAGAATTTGGGACATGCATACCCAAAAGCCCCCAGTCATACAAACAACATTCAGATTGCAAACACAATACCAGCCAATTGGAGTCAGTTGCATGTACATGAGATTGAAACTTTTAAACAGTCATCAGGCCAATCTTACTGCAATTTTTTTTAAAAACAAAAATCATATATCTATTATTGGCATGTAATAAAGAAAAAAAGCCAATTGAAATTGAAACTTATAAGCATTTCAATCCCCAACCAGAAGTCAAATTTGCCAATTTTAACATCTAAGTAATGCAAAAATAGAGAGTACAAATTAGAATAGCATAGCAAATTCCAATTAGCAAAATTAAGTCAAGTATCCATACAATTTACTGTAATTAAAAAAAAAAATTCGAGCCGAATTTAACATTGAATTGATAGTACCTGAAGTTTGACCGATCGAAGGGGTCAACGACGTCGGCGCAGCTAAGGGGTTTGGTTTTCAGATCCGATGACCGAAATAGGGGGAGTTGATGAGTTGGGAAGTACGGCACTCTTTTGGTGCTTGTTCCGACTGCCAGAGGGCTTTTCCAACAGGGAGTGGTTCCTAAACCGGCCGGAGGAGGACTCGGGAGAGACGCGTTCGCGATTTAAGAAGGTAATGCAGATTCGAGATTTTTAACCCTGCGCTGATTCTGGGGTAGTTTTGTCCAAAAGAATTGCAATTTGAAAGGGTGTTAGGACTTCATAAGAAAGTTTTTTTCTTTTTCTTTTTTTAATTTTAAAAAAATAATTTTTTTGGAGGATAGATTAATTATAAGAATTGGGGAAACTCTCACAAACAAAATGAGGAGATCGAGTTTAAAAAGAGTGAAAATTAACTCAAAAGTTTCACAACTTTTTAAAATGTCAATTTTACCCATTTAATGTTATAAGTAAAAATTATATGAAATTAATTCAAAATTATTTAATTTATTCTATAAACCTTAAGGATATTATTAAAAAAATGAAAAACAAAAATTCTGTTTTTGTATTGAAAAATAATTAAGTATTCCCAATTTTTAACTCCACCTATAAATTTTATGATGATCAGAATTTAATTTTATAAAATTTTATTTACATCAATTAATGTGATATATTATTATAATCACAAGATTTAATCCACAGTATAATGTCTATAAATAAAGTAAAAACTAAATGTACCTAAATATTTGCTATTTGTATAACAGCCAATTTCAAGTTTACAAATGTAAAACCCAGTACCCGTATGAAAGCCAGAATTACATGGGCATATCCTTCATAGATTACTACGCTCCTCTGTTCACAGAAGGTTAACTTCGGCCCAGAAATAACTACAGAATTTCATCAACTGTTCTCTTATTCTTATTCTCCGTTCAAGCTGACGAAGAACACTAACTACCATCCAAACTGCAGAAACCAGACAAAATGAGGATACAGATTACAGATAGAAACTCTCCAAATCCTCCACTGAAGCCGAGCGTTTCCAGGAGGATAAACAGGCTCCAAAATGAATCAGAGGAAAACAGACATACTTCCTGCACTTCAAATGTTACACGAAGCAAAATTTTACAATCAGCGTTTATATTCCAAACACACATTGCCCATGATCGAGCACAAAGCTAGTAGTTGAAAAAAATAATTGCATCTACTCTTGAAACGATCAAGTATCACTTATTTTCACGTTTCTATTTCTCAAAGCTATACTAACTTGCATCTAAAGAAGATGATCCTAGCATAGGATACTTTTGCTACACAAAATTGAAGTTTCGATACACTAAAGGATATACAATTTCTAACCACACACTGATGAGAGAAATTTCAGTTCTTCCTTTCTATCACGAGACCATTTCAGGCTGGGAAATCAGAGAGATGCACATGGTTTCCATCTGGTAATCAATTCAAATACTTACAACCTCTAGGCATTTTCCTCTCTAA
Source organism: Cinchona pubescens (assembly GCA_025175665.1). Lineage (NCBI taxonomy): Eukaryota > Viridiplantae > Streptophyta > Magnoliopsida > Gentianales > Rubiaceae > Cinchona > Cinchona pubescens. The sequence continues at coordinate 355,708 of JANKKI010000129.1, read as the reverse complement.
CAGTCGAAAACCCTCAATTCTCAGCATATAGCATGTCAGAACTGGTGCAGAGTTCTTGTCTATAGTGCTGAAAAAAAAATCAAACAAAATTTAGCTTCTGTGACTGCTGAGAACTGAAATGGAATAGAACCAATTAAAGAAAAAGACAAACAATATTACCAATATATATACCACAATTATATTCAACATGATAAATGGTCATAGGTCTGGTTCTTGACAACATTGCCTGAAGCAACCCCCACGGATTTTGTATTGACATCATATGATGACAGAACAGTTCTCTACAAAGTCCGTGGAAATATATACAGTGAATAATAGAACCAAAAACTGAAAAACACTGATGCAAATAATATGTACAAAGACAAGAAGTATTAAGAGCAGCATTCCTGCTTTATTCTGCTATCTTATAATAGGTATTACATACTTCATGGATATTTAAAACATATTCAAATCACGAGAGTTTACTCGCAAATATATCACCATATGTATCAAAGTTTTGCACTAAAGACAATGACTCCAGAAGAATCATATCAGCCCCTTACCCAGCTTTGTGGTACAAAAAACATAGATGAAATTTGTTATTTAAGTGGCAACAGAATCAAGGCTATCTTTTCCATACCAACGGAAAGCAACAATTTTTTTGCTCTCTTCCAGGTACACAAACAGTAACAACTTTATTTTCGTTTTCAAAGTGCCCTAGTGATGACATGCCTAAATCAGAATACCATGCATTCTTGGGCACAAGAGTAACATTAAGTAGGTTCAGAGGCTAATGGAATTCCAGATACAGTCTTGGAATGGATATGCTTCGTATTCAAGTTTGACCTTAAAACAACTAAAGAATATTTACAGACCTAGAATACTTACAAATGGTTCAAAATCAGGGCTAGACAAATTGATGGTAAGATTTCTCATCAACAACAAAACCTGCATATCCAGAGAAAGGGATAATTCAACCACCTCATCATTACTAAAATCCACATCAATAGCAACAACGAGAGAACAGAGGAAAAAAATAAGGAATTAAGTGGCAGCCAAGAGAGCCAAGATGTCATACTCTAAGAGAAAATAATATTCAAGAAAATAACGGTTGGGACAACAATCCAGTTCTTAAATAAATATTCCTTCCCGATTAATAAGTAGCGATGAAATTGCAATACCCACAAAATTATGTGTACTTTGCAGGATGCATTACCCGCTTCTTTGACAAGTCAAATTTGTAATTCAACAGGATCCTCTGAACTTCAAGATTTCAAATTCCCCATAGCAATTTTCCCAACACCGGATCCTCTATTTTTATTAATTTATTTTTATCATTACTTCCAAATCATTCCCATTATCCACAAAGAGAATGTTACGATTGATGTAATTACGAGACTAAGGTGTCAGATAATCAATTTGGTTTCATGCCAAGGAGTTCGACTACTGAAGCCATACATCTCTTAAGGAGACTTACCGAGAGATACACTGATAAAGAAAAGGATTTGCACATGATTTTTATTGATTTTGAAAAGGCATACGATAGAGTCCCTAGGGAAGTTATATGGACAGTTTTAGAAAAAAGAGGAGTCAGAGTAACATATATAGAATCAATAAATTAGATATATAGGGATGTTGTTACAAGTGTTAGAACACCAGGAGGGTTGAAACGTGAACTCCCTATAAACATAGGTTTACACCAAGGTTCAACTTTAAGTCCTTATTTATTTGCATTCTAAGATGGTTATAGATGAACTTACAAGCCACATACAGGAGGAAATACATGGTGTATGTTGTTTGCAATCGACATTGTTTTAGTAGATGAAATAAAAAATGGGGTTAATGCTAAACTCGAGATCTGGAGAGAGGCATTTGAGGCAAAAGGGTTTATATATAGTAGATAAAAAACAAAATATATGATATTTAAGTTTAGCAAAAATGCTCGTGGGAATAGAATAAGCGCTAGTATCAGAGATCAAGAGATACTCATAAGTGAAAATTTTAAGTATTTAGGTTCAATTCTTTAGAGTGATGGTGGTATAGATCGAGATGTCACACATCGAATACAAGCGAGTTAGACTAAATGGAGAATGGCATCGGGAATATTATGCGACCGCAAAATTCCTTTACGACTTGGGTAAAATTTATAGAATGGCAAATAGGGTAACGATGCTTTATGAGTTTGGATGTTGGGCAGGGCACTAAATTACACACATGAGCAGAAGATGAGAGTAGCAGAAATGAAACCAAATGTTAAGATGGATGTATGGGTACACTAAGACAAAATACGCAATGACCATATTTGTGATAAGATTGGAGTAGCACCTACTGATGAGAAGATGAGAGAAACACGCTTAAGGTGGTCAGGTCGTGTTCAAAAACGGCCAATAGAAGCACCTGTCAGGCGAATAGATTTTAGAGTATAGTCAATATAAGAGGGGTAGGAGGAGATCAAAAAAGACTTGGTGGATAACTTGTAAGAAAGTTATAACCTATCTAGGAATAGATTTTAGAGTATAGTCAATATAAGAGGGGTAGGAGGAGATCGAAAAAGACTTGGTGGATAACTTGTAAGAAAGATATAGCCTATCTAGGAATTGAGGAGGACATGGTCCATGACAGAGCGCAATGGTGTAGCAAAATTCATGCAGCTGACCCTACTTAGCAAGAATAAGACTTGGTTTGTTTGTTTGTTTGATTAAATTCTCCTTAAAACCATCACAGTGACGATTGTTTAAACATGTATGCAGGAAAAAAGAAAATGTGAAAGAAAAAGAGAGTAGGGTCATTGGGATTGATGCAGATAAATATTCATTAGGAGTCGCCATAATTTAGAATTGGCTAAACAGGTCGACCTTGTACTTTCTGGATTTCATTCAAATTTTAAAGCATTCAGGATCGCATATCACAAGATTTTTAGAGCACTTATCTGCAAAAATTTGAAAGGAAACCATTTTACCGGCAATAATCTATAAATCATAGTAGCAACTATAAATGATTAATACTCAGGTATGACCCTGTTGGAAAGAAAGGGTCAAGGCCGCATAAAGTTTTCATTAAACTCACAGTCTCAAAATTTATTGGATCCATCTCCTTAAGCTTCTGCACATGACCCTCAGTAGTGGGATCAAAGACACTGCCAATGAAGCTATAAACTTCAGCAAAGTCTGGTATACCTGTGAAAAACAAACCAAACGGTGAAGCTATAAACTTCAGCAAAGTCTGGTATACCTGTGAAAAACAAACCAAATGGTCATATAGCTGCGGTCTTGTTCCGAATCAAACCAAGGAACAAAAAGACTAGCATAAACAGCGACCTAAAGAAAACAAATTCCCTACTTCATAGGTCATAATCTCCCGCACTAAATCCTATAGTACCCAGGCAGACATCAACATAAAAACAATTATGCAAACTTTAAACAGCATATAGAAGTGGCATAAAAAGCAGACAATGGTTCCAGTTATCACTTGCCAAAGCAAAATTCATCTAAAACTTTTCGAGAATTGCATGTGGTTAAGGACAGGTAATAGAATGCAACATCAACTGCAAAGATTCCAATTAGTTTTTCCTCTTAAGCAAGCACGAAATTATAATTTGTTCCCTCATACATAACTCCACTGATACACATATGCAGAAGCACAAGAACAAAGGCGATATGCAAGATTGTGCAGACAGCATTTGGTCCAAGTTAGCAACAGTTAATACTTTGAAATACTGCAGGAGAATTCAGTAAGTAAATCAGGGAACCGTATAAGAATATTACCCAGGAAGAAGAGAACCTTCGTTTCCCTGTTTTGGTAGTTCAGAAGCTGGAAGTGTTCTAAAAGAACTCCCGATACCACTGACATTGCTGTTGGTAATCCTTGTAGCCCCCTTTGGTCCAACATCGGCTGAATCAGTAATGTTATATGTCACAATAATAGTAGAAAGCTCCCTCGAGTGAATTTTCAGATAGAATAATATGTAAGATTAACAGCATAAGATCATGTGCATGCCTTCTGCTGCATGAAGATTGTACTCATCTTGAGATGTCAAGATTCCACTTGATGGGGCACTTACAAGCACGGCAGCATCATCCCATGTAGGATATTCAGGTGCAAGAGAGTTCACTGAAGTAGGGTAAGCAATGGATGCTTGTACTGGAACTAAAACTGCCAACATTTTGCAGGAAATAGATGTGTAAAGATTCCAGAATTTTGCTGATAATTTGGATTAAAGAAATACCCATCATATTTAGCACAGACAGACCATTTTTGGAAGCCTTTTGAGGGTAAGGATGAACAGCTTTACGCTTAGGGCGTGGTGGCGGCACATGTGCTAATGTACCATTCTTTTGGACCTTTAAAAAGTATTTCTGGGCATGGCTTCGGATCTGTATAAACAGGGTATGACATCAATTAACGATTACAAAGAACCAAAATGGTAATCAAAGACGGAAAGAATTCGCGGAATAGAAATTAACACCTAACATGTAATGTAACACGTATATTCAGCAATAAGAAAGCATTTGAAATACAATTAGATAGTCAGTAAGGAGGCCTCAGAGGTGTCAATTATACGAAATGTCTCTGCAGCAAGGCGAGCCAATCAAATGCTCCAAGTTTCTACTTCTTATTGTATCATTTATTGTCTTTACGTGGATTGGAAAACCTAAATTTGTGTATATTAAATAGAAAATTTCCAATCATCTAGCTTCTTTTCTACACCATCTTTGTAAAAGTTGTGCAAACACTTTTCCCTTCTTTGGCTGGTTCTGTTTCCGTCTGTAGATTTCGCCTCGTGCTTTTTGGAGCTGTGAGTAAATTGCTATGGATTCATTTTCCTACGAAAATTACCATGTTATGTGATTGTGAATTATCTTGTGAATTTATCAAACATTTGGTTGCATGTTTTCTTTTCATTGTACTTGATCATGATCATGAATATGTATAATTGACACCTTAATAGCTAGTTTCATTACACCATTAGACAAACATGTCCAGTCGTAAAATTTTACCTTAACTGCTTGTGCTAAATCTTGAACCATCATTCTTGATTCTTCCCAGTTTTAGCATTAATGTTGTAAAATGGTACGAGTATTTGTTTGCTAGGCTTAAATTAAGCTTTAGTCCTTAAATTTATGGTCCTGGGCAGGTATAGTTTTGCAGAAATTGTTTTTTCTTTTTCTTTTTTTTAAATAGAAAATTTCCAAACCGTATATATATATATATATATATATATATATATATATATGAAAGAATATAAGGAGAAACAGCTGGCTTCGCAGATGAAATAGTTCCTCGATGCACCTGAATTACTGTCTTTGAACCAACAAAATCTTCAATTTTCTTCCAATCCCTATCAAACCTGAATCACCGAGAAAATTAGTACAAGAAAAAAAAAAAAAAAAAAAAAAAAAAAATCTTGCGTAGCAAAGGCAGTCGGTTTCTTACAGTTGAAGAGCTTCGAGGAACTTGTCGTGCTCTTCTTCAGTCCAGCTCTCTCTGGACTTGCTTATGGTGTAAGGTTTTCGGATTTTCTTGCCAGAACCAGAACCGGAACCGAAGCCAGACCCGTCGGTGTTAGTGGGGGTGGGAGGTGGTGAGTTGGCCATGGACTGAGAATTTGATGAGGCGGTTTGGGTGGAATTCATGCTGCACTGATATGGCGCTGGCTTGGCGGGGCGGGTTTTGTTGTGAATGCGGAGATTCGATGATTTGATTCCGATCAATTAATCGTCCCGCTTGCTCATTTCCCCTGCGATTAATTGCGTTTTCCTAGTTTAGCTTAGGTACTCCCTCTCAGCATTATAAGTACACTGAACTGAAATTAATGATTAAAAAACGTTGGATTTATAGGACTGATCAATTCACACAGAAAAAAAATGTAGTCGTCTCCTCTTTCCTGGAGTCGCATCTACCGAATCCATCGCTAGAAGATCACTAAGTATGAGCGCCGCCGATTATTTCTAGCGAGGAATCGTAGAGGAGGTGGACCACATTAAAAAGTTAGCGGGCCGCATTTGCGATTTCTTGATGTTACGTTTGCATCAATTTGATCCACTTATTTTCTATGGTCCTATGATGTCGTGTCATACAAAAATAGTACAAAGTGGAGTAATAAAATAGGAAAAATTCTAAAGTAGACGGAATTTCCCTAAATCTTATATTACCAAAAAAAAAAAAAATAAATCCACTTGACACTTTAAACTTGAACCATATTATATTTGGAAATAATTTTCTCATCACTTTTTATTTTTTGACATTTCACAGTAAATTTTGACGAAAATTATAAATGTAACAAAATATTCGTGAGTTTTATGTATGGCGTTGTTAGTATAATATCAAGAATCATAATAAAACAAAATGTTATATTAAATATCATAATATATACATAAAACTCATGAATATTCTATTACTTTTATAACTTCTATTAATTTGGGGTGAAGTGTTAAGAGATAAAAAATTTAACGGTGAAAATGATCAAAAAATGAGTTAGAGTATAAATATAATAAATAGTAACAAGTTTAGAGAGTTAAAGGCAAATTCAATCCAAAGTAGATAGTAGTAGTATGCAAAAGTTAATCGGAATTGAAGTTATCGTAAAAAGGGAAATCATATGGTTACTATAGGTTGTATTTTAAAATTTATAATGTATAAGTGTTTAAAAGATATACTATTGTACCGTAAAAATATTCAAAGTATAATAATAAATTTTATATCCTAACAAACTATAATTTTTTTTTAAGATTACTTAAATTTAATTCTTTATTAATTAAATTTAATTTAAAAGTTATTTAATATCGATGAACCCTTTTTAATTCGATCAAAACTAATGTATACTTGATAAACTTGTTACTTTAAATATATACGTAAAATCAAATTATTTGAATTCGATTGAAATTCAAGCCAATTATCATTCTTTTGAGTTTAGCTTATAAATAAATATAAATAATCAAAACTTTAAAAAGGTAATTTCCTTTTCCAAAAAATTAAATAAACGAAACTTAAAATATTTAGGTTACTATACTCAAATAAATTTTAAGGATTACTGTTTTTTTTAATACATCATTTTCTTGTGTACTTTAAATATTTATTTAGTATAACTAATATATATTTTAAAAATTTATACTATACAAATTTTTAAAATTAAAAAAATAATTCCTTAAAGAATTATAGAATTCTCCTAAATTTAAACACATAATAATCTTTAGGTTGTCTATTAGTAGTACCATATTTGAGGTGGGTTAGTTAACCGATAATCCTCTAATAGTGGTTAATAAAATCAGAAAATGGTAACTGTCAATTTTTTCTGCGGCAAAATTAGAAGACATGGACCGTTGGATGTTGCTTCGAAATCAACGGCTAGTGATGAGCTTAATCAAATGTGGTGGATAATGGGCCTAACCGTGCACAACCTACCACGGGCCGAAGACCCACCAAATACCAATAATGGTTCTTTACTTTATCAGTAGTAAGGGATCAAATGACAGCTGGCAGAAAGTGATCCACCCAACTAGTCAACATCTACCTAAACATCCCAACCATGGGCTATTGCGCCATAAAGATTTGGCCCAACCTCTCATTTGCGGCAACTAAGACTGGTGAGAATCAAAATCATACAAAATGGTTCCCCTCTTATATTGTACGTAAATATATTATACGTATTATAAAATTTGTAATATATAAATATTTAAAATAAAAATTATATAAATATTTAAATAATAACAGTATCGAAATATTTGTTAAATTGGGGTCACAATTTGTATCGATTAAACAAATTGTTGGAATTTCCAAAGTAATACACTCTCTAAGCCGTATATTTTTCGTGCTAATCGACGATGATTACAATCTATCGAGTAATCCTGTCATATATTTAATCCCGCTCAGATATGTTTGCAAACAAGATAATATCATAACAAAATTATATAATTTTTTTGGAATTATATATTAATCGACAAAATGGTTTCAATAGTTTTCTTTCATTTGGTAATGGTATGTTTTAATACGAAAGAAAGTGGTGGAGAACAAGTTTAGACTGCTAATTTAACAAGTAGATAAACTTGTACTTGATACAAATATTGAGCACCGCGCCTAATATTCATGTTTGAATCACTTGAAAATAAAAAGATAAGGGTTTTGTTTCCTGAGATAAGGTGATAATGTTCGACGCTCAAATCAATATTTCAACAAAAACATAAATTTTAAAGAGAAAATTAAAGTTTGAATAATTTAGAAATTAAATTTTTTTAATTTGATCTACCATTTTAATATAATTGATGGGTCGAATCGATCAGTAGGTTAAATATATAATACTTGACCCATTTAAACTTATTTGAACCATAAGAGTAAAATTACTAAAGAGATACTCTTAATTAACCAGGACCAAAGTCACGTATAATATTGTAATTGAATGTATTATGTTAATATCATCACTAAGTGTAATCAAAGTCAATAACGTGGAGAATAAAATATCGAATCAACAACCAAAAGAATGAAAATTTGAGAAAACAAATAAAAACCAAGTTAAAAGTGTATCAATGAATGATCGAAACTAATTCCAGTGCCGTAATGAACAGGTAAGGTTGAATCAGCCAAAAGTGTAAGACGTCGAAGCTACAACTTCTGTTGCAAATTTGTCAAATTACTTGGCCAAAAAGCAATACACAGGATTCACAAGTTTGCTTATACCAATAAATTCTCTCTTCGCTAAACCCCCCCCTCCCAAAAAAAAAAAAAAAAGGCTAATAATGTCATCAATATTTGTCATTATCTGTTATCGCTTTAAACCACCTTATTTCTTTTAATTCGCATCCAACCCCATCATTGTTATTCAACAACTCTAATTTGTATTCGCATCCAACATGGTTTAGACAAAACTTTACAAACCTTATAATTTTTTTTAGACAATAATTATTTTTGTATTTAAATATTTATACAGTACAAGATCTTTATTATTAGAAAAAAAAAATTTATCTACTAATATTCATCCACCATGTCAACAATTATGCAAAAATTGTGGCTCCAAATTGAATAACTAGAAATTTATGGGCCGTCTTGTTATATTTACCATCAGTGATAGCAAGAGCGTGGCTGTGAATGTGAGTTTTGAAGCATTCAATATTGGCCAGGTGAAGAAATTAAAGAAATGGATGTTCGACTACTCACAGTTGGAAGAAGCATTTCATCATACAATTTAAGACCAAATTCAAGAAACAGAAGAAACGCTTTCATTCTGAAACCATATGGTTCAAGAAAAGACTCCAAACAGCAGCCCCAACAAAATGGCAACAACAACAACAACGAAAGGAATGGAGGTAATTCACGTTCTTTTAACGTACAACGAGATGATTACTTAAAAGGACTGTTTATCTTGATTGGAGTTGTACTCCTAATTGTTTTAGGTGACAAGTTCTCGACCGATTGGGACAAGGACTGGTCAATTTACAGGAAGCAAGGGAAGAAGAAGAAGACACTGTTTTCACAGTTTTCCGACAAGTATGTGAGCTGGAATCCTAGGCGTTCTGACTACCCACTATCTGAGGAGATTGATCCCATAAAAAGAACAGAGAAGTCAAACCTCATGTTATGGACCAGTCGGACTTTCACTCTTGGTGGTGCTATTGTTATAGTCACGTTTCTTTTGATCTACACTATTCTTGCTCCAATCAAGTGACTTCGGCATTTGACTTTGTTACACTACTTAGAATCATACAACTTGGTGCTGTAATGATCCATATTTAGTAAGCAATTAAATGAGCACAGGAACTGGATCATGTAAATTGCAACTTCTGTGGGTAAATATGGGAGCTTACTGTTCTTCATCATTTGTTTTGACAACCCTTTTAGATTTTTAGTGTCCATGGTACTTTAAGGAAAAAAATAAACAAAATCTTCTTGTTCACCCTATAATTACAGAATGAGTATAGACTTTCTTGCAATTCAGGGGTTAATTTATGGCCACTCAGTGTTCAACATTCTTTTTGATCGATCCCTTTCACATTGTTAGTTTTTATATTGGGAAAATATCCTGATAGACATGAAATATGTATAACCATCATTGGCAGAAAACAGTCAATACTTTTGTCTGCCAGACTGGAAGAAAAAGTAAGGCCTTCTACCAAGCCCCTGCTTCTTGGGGGAATTCGTTACAATTCTCGTTCATGGTGTTCAATGATTATAGATTTATTAGAATTTAGAAGCAGAATAGCATTTCTTTTGCATTATTACTCGCGCAATTTTGTTTTTCTTATTTGATTATTTCTAGCTTAACACGAGAGTTGCATGACTTCTTATCAGTGCGAAACAGTTCTTCCTCTTCCCATGTTCTCTCGAGCTGGAAAACTTTTATTATTTGGCTTGGTGTCCAAACACAATTAAGCTGCTCAAGCTCATGTCATCTTATGCAGCATGGTGTAATGAACCTTTATCTGCTCTCCTGCAAGCAATCGCTTCATCAAACAAAAATTTTCTACAAATGATTTACTTATTTTACAAAATACTACTTTTCATCACATATATGTTATGTTACTCGTGTTTCTAATTCTAAATTTATAAAATTATACCGTAATGTCACAGGTTCCCTCCTGTCACAGTTGTAAATCATCGTCAATGGAAACACAGTTCTTGTCCCACAAAGAAGGCAAAGATAGAATAGCCAAAAAAAAATTTCCCGGAGACTTGAGGAATTTCTTCCCGACAGCTCCAATCCATTTGGTCGTACCAAACACTCACGTCCAATATAAGGAATTAATCCAAACGAGGTAAAAAAAACATGTGAAGCCTAACAAAAATGTGAAACACTTTTGGCTTTAGTAGGATACGACAGCTAGCAACATAGCTAGCTCTTCCAGACCATTTGAAAAAGGTGGACATGATCAAGTTTCTTCCCAATAGCAAGAAGCTGAAACCTGGAAAATTGCACCTTGAATGTAGATTCCTCCTCTTACCAAGATCACATGGTGTCACTTGGTTCATTGATTTGAAGCGACACTCTCGACAAGCTTGCTTCCAATTCATTCAACTCATCCACGTCCAAGTCATCGTCATCGACATCGTCTTCGTCATCACCATCAACATCATTATCGAAATGTGCTTCAGCAGCCTGAGCAACTGAAGTTGAAGAACTTGGTCCATCTTTAGCAGAGTCTTTGTCATCCTGGAAGGCCCAATCATAATATATAAAGGTCAATTATGGAATCATATGGCTTTTAAAAAACTAAACGGAAGAGCACATGTAGACAAAATGTCATCATTTTTTGATTCCTCCAGCCAAAGTTTAACTCGAGCATAACCTGTAACATATTACTCTATAGAACTAGCAAGCCAAAAAGGACGAACTTAGGTCATCTCACTAGAAAGAAGACTGAAACCAGTAGATGACTGTATGGTTAAGATCATGTCAAAGTCATGTAATACACAATTTTCCTCTATTATTGATTTCTCTTTTCTTTTCCCATAGCTCCATCATTTGTTGTATTCATTTTCAGTGTAAGAACATCTTAAAGCCTGTCTTTGAAATTATCTTCGAATGGCCGTTTGCTACTGTTTGTTTCCTAGGAGCTTCACCAATTGTTCAGAAGCCATTTTAATTGTTGGTCACATGCACTAGGCATGTGCTTCTTTAAGTGTCTATTTGGTCATTCATCAATTTAGGGGCTACAATAGGATTTGCACCTATTGTAGCCCCAAAAATAGTCCCTTTTTTAGCTGCAGCAGTTGTTTATGCTTATGCTTATTAAAAACAAGACATGACCAATAACCATAATGTTGAGGATATTGGAATGGCTAGCTGCGCTGTCTGATCAGAAATCTTTACATTATATCTCTAATTACTTCATAGTTCAAGTCTATGCCTCCAAGTGGATAAAGTTTGTACAGTCTCTTAACAGGACCATACGTATACGATTTTATGAATGCCAATCTCCTCCAACCCAACCCTCAATACACACATTTAAATACAGAGAGAAGTAGCCCCATCCCTAGCCATCACTATTGAATCGCTAGAGTCCAAGAAGTCTCTAAGTGCCACAAGAATAAATAATATGGTCATAAGTTTAGCAGGTACCTTTTGTTCAGGAATATCTGGCTCTTCTTGTCTCTGGTACTGGTCATAGGCCCCAACATCATCCACAAACAAACTAGCATCTGACAGGAATAGCTCACGACCGCTACAGTATTGGGATACAAACATTCAGCAAATACTTATAGCAATCACAGATATAGGTTTTGCCTACTCACGTGAGCAACAAGTAGTGAAAGAGAAAGAGAAAGAACCAAGGATGATACCTCATACGATCATTTTTAGCTCTATCTGCCCTTTGAGCAGCCAAGCCTGCCTCTCTTTCTTCCATCTTTTTCTTCTTCCATTGCATAAAAAGCTCAGGAGTCATAGGAGTCGTACTAGTCATAGTACTTTTGCACGCTGGTTATGAAGGACATACATTTTAGCAATAAGAACTAAAAATTGATAAGGCAAAACACAACATGTGAAAGTCAACCTACAAGAAAGCCTTTAACAACCTTGAATATCATAAAAGACTTTCCAGGTTACCTGATCTTCAATCTCCTCTTCAATAGATATTTTTTCAGTTTCTTCCTCAATCAAAGCCTTCATCTGTGATTTTAGAACATATCCAGGGGGAAGAGCATGCCTGTAATGGCAATCTATACCACCTTTCGGGCAAACCCAAAGCCAACCGTATTGTTTTTTCTCCACTGCTTCCAAAAAGTATTTGCACACCTGCCAGTAGTTCAGACATAAGTTCACAACCTACTTGTCTACGTGTCATCCAAGGCCAAATAAAACCACACAGCAAAGAAAACAAAAGCAATAAAAAGAGACAAATACTGCATCAGAGTTTTTTACGAAGTTAGGGAAATGCTTCCAGCTAGAGATAATTTAATCTTGCAGATCACCGGTTTCAGTAAAAGTAACTAAACAATGACAGAGATCTTCAGAAATCCCTTTTCTGGGTAACAGTATGTGACTAAATATCTCATCAAATTGGAGAATGTTGTTTCAATATCACCATCATTAACAAGAATCCAAACATCAGACTCAATTATGTATACACACACACACACATATAAAACTAATACTAGTCGTCTTGCCAAATCAGCTTGTAACATCTATATTTTCTCTGCATAACCTGGAACTCTAGCGTGTAATACAAAAGGTTTAATTTTCATTGCTCAGAGACAGCTCAAAGGATGAAAATTTTACAGGTATGAACCAGTAGAATCCTACATAGACAGGTATGTATGTAAAATCCATGCATTATTGCTTTTCCAATGCTTTGACAGGTGTAAAAGAAAGTATTTATCTGGCGTGATTCAAGTTCAAAACTATCGGTGTTTTTAGAGGGGGGAAAAGGCATTCCCAGTCATGTCTACTTGTTACTTGAAATTTACGCCAAGTGCCATACTGGTAATCTAAGTGTTGTGTTCAACAGTATAATCCTGTTTCCCAAGCTTTCCTTTCAGAGAGAGCATTACGAAAGTTTTATTGTTTTTTGGGAGTCAAAATAATTTCGGCGGATTCATGCAATCAAGGCAAAACATTCAAATTTTATAAATGCCACACTAGAAACCTCTGAAAGAAAGACAACAAGGTATTTCTGGTGAACAGTATTTTCAAACTGTGACAACATTTGCCTATGTAAATGACTTTAAATTGTATACATAAATTTTCAGGTAATTAAAATTTTCAATCATCTCTAATGATGAGTAAGAATTCATAGCACCAGCAAATCAACAAATACAAAATCAAAGTGCATCAAATGGGAAATGTAGAAAACCATACCTCTAGTTCGGATATATCTTTCAGATGTAAATATGGAATAAATTAATGAAATCAATGGGCAAAAGGACTTACAATATCAGTTGGCTTATTTTTATTATACGCATTACTATTCGATTCCAGGACAACCTTCTCCAATTTCTCCTGATCCCAGTCCTCCATAGTTTCTTGTTCTTTCTCTTTGCACCCAAAAAGCACAGACAGACAAGTCAAAATCCCACCAAAAGGAGCATAGATTAGGTTTAAAATAGCACATACAAATGGTAGATTAACAAACAAAGATCTTACCTTGATCACGCTTGTCGCTGTAGATATCAATCTTCTCCCCCTTCCTTTGAACATTCAAATCATGCGAGAACTTGCATTTAAAACCTTTAGCACACTGCCCCACCTTAAAATACGCGCACAATATAGATTTTGGATCAACACCTACACGAGATTACCAAAATTCCCTCACATTTACTATCATCCAATAAATTTTTTCCAACTCAAGTTCTACAACAAAATTAACCCCAAAAAAAAAGGAAAACCATTTTGCATATAAATTAATCTGTTACCACGGTTTTATAGCTACAAAATTGAACGGATAGACTTCACCTAAACAAAACTAAGAATTAACATCAGAAAAAAAAAAAAGGAAAACAAATTCTGATAATTACCAACAGGGACTTTGGGCTGACTGACAGCAACTTTGAATAATTCATTCAGCTCCTTCTCTTTAGCCTTCTCTTCTTCCTTCTTTTTCTGTTATCGATTGAAAATAAGAGTTTCTTATAAACTAAATATAGTTAGGGGGGCTTTTTATAAAGATAAACGCAGAGGAAAATTAGAGGCAGAGTAGAAAATACACCTTGGCATTGATTTTGGAAGGGTCAAGTTTGGGCTGGACGGATTGGTGGAGAGACTGGACATATTTCTGAACATTTTTGGACTTGTTTTTGTTTTTGAGGCCGAAGGTCTTGTCCTCGACTACCTTCTGCTTCTTGGCTAAATCGGCTTTCGATTGCTGCTTCGGAGGCATCTCTTACTCTCATCCAAACCCTATCGCTCCGCCGCTTTCTGTTAAATTACAGCAAAATTAAAAACCCTGACTTGATTCCGATTGATTAGGGTTCCGATGATTCCCGATAGAGAAGAATTTGAGGACTGTTTGTATATGGGAAAGTGGGTTCTCCACTTTTCTGATGCTATTTTTAGCAGTCTGAACTGTCTGCGCCACCGATTTCGAGGTGGAGGAAAAGTTCGCCGGAGAATGGAGAGTGGAAGATACCACAACTGTGTTAGCCGAAGGGGTGAGTGGCAATTGGGATTTTATACCACGGGGTTGTATTGGGATTTATACAAGGGGTTTGTTTTCGAGGAGCTGCGTATTAGGAGTTTATATTCGTACTTCTACTCCCGTAGTGTTATGGAAAATTACCCAATTTAAAAAAAGGCAAAAAGTTACTGAAAACTCTCATTGAATTTTTTTTTTAATTCAAATGATCACTTAATTATCAAATTTATCTAACACTCATTCTGTCCACTTTAATCATAAAATGGGAATTAGTGTTTAAAAATGTGCCATCCACATGATATTAAAGAGACAAAAATATGAAAACAATAACATTTTGAATCCACCACCATTCCCCTTAACCTTAGCTTACACCATATTCTTTTTTGAACCCGTCAACCCCACTCCAAACCCTTCTTGTAGCCGCCAGTGTTTTGAAAATCGGACCGGCCGGTTCGACCGGTCGGACCGCAAACCGAAAGAACCCCGGTCCGATCCAGTTATATATCCGGTCTGTCCAAAAAATCAGATAGAATAGGTAAAAAATTAATTTTTTAAATTTCATAATAAAAAATTGTTTAAATAAAGAGAAAAATTAAAAAATCGTGAAATAAACTCCAAAATGACAAAACTCTTATACACACCAAGTCCTAAACTATTAAATTATTATTTTTTTCATCTTTTTTATATTTATTTTTGTATAAATTTCACTTTTCTTATTAGAAATTTGATTAGTATTTTTGGGTATTATGACTATAATTCTCCAAAAATAATGTTTCACCTCTATTTTAGATTTTATATAAATATATTTTAGGTCATTTTAAATTATATCACACTTTGATAAAAATAAAAAAAAAAACCTAAATTAGTGAACCGGCCGACCGATACATGAACCGCAAACCGGATAGGCCACCAGTTCAATGGCCGGTCCGATTTTCAAAACATTGGCAGCCACCACTACTTCTTCATCCCCTTCCTCCTATTCTAGTTCCTTCTAAAGTCCTTCTAATAGTAATGGTAATACAAAATCAGTAGCTTCTTCATCCTCATGAGCATTCATTAGCCTCTCTAACTACCCTTCAGCATCTAGTTTTGCCATTAGCACCACCATTAGTTCTCGCTGCATCCTCATCAGAATTAGACTCACTTCCCATCTCCATTCCATTTTGTGTCACACCATTAGTTCTCGCTGCATCCTCATCAAAATTAGACTCACTTCCCATCTCCATTCCATTTTGTGTCACAGGTTGTCGAATTACAAGATAGTTGCCAATGGTCATGGATTGGCTCCAGTGTTCCCGTCTCCTTAATTCTGACTCCCCTCCCTTTTCTCTCCCATCCCTAACCCCGACCCCTTTTTCCATTCTCCCTAATCCTTTCTTTCTATATCGGTCATTGGGTTTTCTCACCATTTGCCATTGCCAGATTCCACCACAAGCCAGCATGTTCATTGACATTTTTCAGTTATATTTCACATCAAGACTTTTTACTTCACCTACATCTCAAAACCACTGTAAGTTATACAAAAAATCACTCACAAATGGTTATATCTAGAACAAAAAAAAAAAAATTACACCAGATCTGCCACTCAAAATGGTGACAGATCCACCATGCCAAAAATTGCAATTGACCATTGTGATGTTAATCCACAAGCCTGGAGAAGAATGGTAGAGAAAGTGGAAAATAAGAGAGAAATCTGAGAGGGGTTGGTAGTAAGCAGAAAAGATGACAAGGTGTGACGAAAGGAGTAGAGAAAATAAGGTAAAAGAATAAGAAACGGTGGGGTGGAGGAATAGTTGTCATACTTAGTGGAGAAGGAGGAAGAGGAAAAAGTGAAAAAGGTAAAGGGATGGCAGAGAGAGTGGAAGCAGAAAATAGGACAATGTGTGATGAAAGGAGTAGAGAAAATAAGGCTATATCCTGAAAGAACAAGAGACGGTGTGGTGGAGGAATAGTTGTCATACTAAGTGGAGAAGGAAAAAGAGGAAGGGAAAGAGGTGAAAAAGGTAAATGGGTGGCGGAGAGAGTGGAGGTATTGACGGAGGTAGTGTTGAAGGTATTGTTAGAAGTGGTGGCGAAGGGAGTGGAGAGGAACTGGGGGAGAATAAGTTATATTTCGTGAAATCTACTTTTGTACCCTGAAAATTTTGAGAAATTATTAATTTGATCCAATAGACTAAATAGAATATAACTTTTAAATATTCTACTTTGACCTAAAAAAATTTATTTAAACTACTACTTTGACCCACTAAACAAACTTGTCATGTTTGGACTTTTTTACCCCTTAAAAAATTAACGTGCATACCATATTTTGCATACAACGGTAACGTTAACCGTCAAAATGGACGGAATGGCTATTGGTGGATGATTTTTAGAGTTGAGTGACCATTTTAGCCACAAAAAAAGTTCGATTAGCATTTTTTTAACCTAGATGTGGTGTAGAAAGTTAAGGAGCTGTACGATCTTTTGTCCTTTAGAAGGTTAGTATAAATTATGCACATTTGCACACGTTATTATTTAATAATTTTATTTAAATCAATTAATATCATTTATTATAATTAAATTATTTTAAAATTAAAATTATTACTTGTTTGATTAAAATTATTTTAACCATCAGAAAAATATTTTGTTAGATTATTTTAACAAGTTTAAAATTTTGCTTAAAATTGACTTATTTATTTTTTGAACCAAACTCAAACTAACTTTTATCAAGTCGAATTTGAATCAAACTCGAACAGTTTAAAATTTTTACATATTTCGAGTTCAAGCTAAAGGCAACAAATTAAATAACGCTAAATTTTATTGAACTTTAACTTGATTATTGATGAATTAAATTCAAACAAATTCTTGTTAACTAATTTGAATTCATTTACCGCACTCAATCACAATATATGGCAAGCCTAAAAAAGTTTCCTTTTTTTTTTTTTTTTTCTATAAAACGATATTCAATTTTTCATTACGCTGATAAGGAAGTAAATTAATACATTAGGATAACTATCCCCCTTAACTTTTAGCTTCTAGGACATCATTTTAAAAAGTTCCCAATTGAGGTATGATTCTCTCATGATTTCTATAGAGTTCATGGGTGGAAATAGGAGCAGAATCTTCTGCTGTGCGGGGGAGAACTACAAACATGACCAAAGGAATAGCTTAATACATTGACCTTACCATATATCTTTTCATTACCGTAACATTAATCTACAGAACAATCCTTGACCATGGAGATATAGCAATCCATATTATCATACCATCCTTACTACATAGATATAGCATGTTATTGACTTGGAAGTTCCCCAGGCAAGAGAATGTTGCTTCCTATGAAGCTGTAAGCCTGCAAGCAACCAATTCATGCCCAAGATCGCGTTTGTTCTCCATGTAATGCAGCCATACAGGTATGAAAGTGTAGTATAAATTGGAACAAAATTCAATACTCTAGAGATTCAAAAATGCTTTGATTGAATCTAGCACGCAGGATAATCCTTTTTTTTTTTTTTTAAAAAAAAGAAAAGAAAATAACAGTTTATTGAATCTAGCAGGCAGGATAAATCCTTTTCTCTTTTTTTTTTTAAAAAAAAAAATAACAGTGTACACGTGTTTTTATCTTATAGATACACAAAGTAAGGATATCGAGCACCAGTCCAGCAATTCCCACAATTCTAAAGTGACATGCTCTTGGTTAATTGAAGAAAAGCAGAATCAGAGGAAAACTGCTACCAGTAGAAAATCCATCTGATTCTATTAACATCTGGAGATGCAAAAAGCAGGATCCCTGGAAGTGCTCCAATCACTGCAAACAGACACAAGGTGGTAAGATTTGGCCGATCACCATACCATCCTACATGTAAAATTACTATTGATAGACATATATAGGTACTACCCCATCAAAAGATTGCTAAACTTTTTCTCATCCCAACAACTGGAATTTTCAGTTGAAATCGTAGCACCAAAAAAATCCAACTCATTATACCTAGTGAGAATCATATACACAGAGACTGATACAAGATAAAGCAAAGTCAGTAATAACATAAAATATATGACAAACAAGAAAAAAGAAAAAAGTGCCAATCCACCAACAAATAATGATGTATGTTTTGGGACAAAACTGATGAAAGTCAATAATGTCCAACATCCCATAATACATGTTTTGATACAACTGCTGACAAAAGCTGGTCATAACCTCATTCCACTTCCAACACTCATCCCTAGCATACACGTTTCACATATACACAGTACTGTGAGGAGATGTGCCATATTATTATCACACAGGACTGAACAAATGTTGATGATCAAAATGAGAAATATACCTCAGTGAAATGTAAAATATAATGACTTAGATAATCCACTTGTAGCATTCATAAAAGCTGATTATGTGCGAAATCCCATCTCAGAAAGCAGGAAAAGAAAGCAAACACCGAAAAACCAATGGAGGGTCTGTTGTGGCAGAAAGAAGCATCCTTCATCCAAAGCAACATCAGAAGAGCACCCATGAAAAGAGCAAGCTAAACTATTTGTCATGAGCACAAGATTCAAATAAAAGGAAGCACAATTACTGTCTAAAGATAAAACTGATCTATTATAGATACTGTATTGACATAGAATTTGGTGTACTAAAAAGATTACCAGTCACAGCATCTTCCATTATCCAGTCCCTTTCAGAACACAGGAGGTCCTGCTTAAACAATTTCTTGCTAGGCATGAACTAGTGCATCATTCACCTTGGAAGTGGAAATTCCATAAAGCTAGGTCATTGAGCTAAATGTTCCATGAATACAAGCACATGCAATACAATGTAAACCCCCAAGCATTAAAATATACATGATGATTTTATTGTATAATAAATAATAATAGTATATCATTCGTGTCTCTGTTACAACACCGTGAAACTAAAAAGTTCGAATGAATAGAAAAAATAGGCTCCGTACCTGATATTCAGCACAGTGAAAATAAATGTTTTGAATGAATAGGTTTAAAAAATAAGAGCAATTTATACCGGTATACCAAAATTTCCTGGGATTGTTGTTCAATCAGTCCGGTACTGGAGCTCACAGCGAGTCCCAACTTTTCCGAAACAATCTTCAAATTGTATGGCACAAAAAATTTATTCAAAACACAGAAAAAGCCCATTCAAATCGTGTCTAACTTCACTTTCTGCATTAAATGCAGAAAATATCAATATCGTTAAGGTTAACTATCCATGCTTAAATCAAAATAGTTTAAAGTAGGATTTTACAACCCGGTCATATCGTGCTTCAAGCAAAGCACCCATTTACACAAGACCTGAAAAAGAAAAAGAAAAATTTGATGCCAATCAAATAAAATATCACTGGTGAACCAGAGCAAAATATAAATGACCGTACATGAAAGAGATCAAGTACGAGATAACATTGCTACAACTAACATTACTGCTTGAATTATGGAAAAGGGAACATGCAATTGAATGAAAAACACCAGTCCTTCAAGTGCGAGATTCTAATATCTGCAAGGTGAGTTACTATTCAGCAAACAAGATTGATTTCAAAACTAACAGCTGAAAGAAAATTGCCATTCACTCTATCCAAGGTATTTTTAGTAGCTTCATCTTTGAAGATGTACATTTTTGCATTGGTGAGATTCAAAAGTACAAGTTCATGAACAACGTGAGGCTAGGAACTTTGTCGGACAAAGCCAAAGTGCCATCACATCACCTCTTATCAAAACACTGCAAGCTACAAGTAAAACAGCAGGTGGAAGTGTTATTAATGCACATTTAACAATACTTTGGAATGCAAAAGATGTAATAACATATACGTCTTACATGCCTTGACTTCAAATCGGTAGAGGATTCAAGTTTAAACGCATTATTCCAGTTTTATATTGGCCATCCTTGAAACTATCATATGAAAACAATAAAATAAAAAGCACAGGTTCATGGCTTAGATTTTCAATTGTTGGCAAACCGTCAGTCAGTACTACTTGGTTACATTATCTCCGAGACTAACCATAATGTAGTACTTATTCATTACTGAAAATAACCCATTAAAATTATACTTTAGATGCCAAAACTGCAAGCCTATGTGCTTGGCAAAATAGCATAGGCCAGACAAATTAACCTGATTCAAGCATGTGAGCGATGAGTTAGGATTGATGATCCCTTCTGGAAGAAGAACCACCAATCCAGAGCCACAAATATAGCATACCTTGAGGGCTACAAAAATAAGCAGAGAAAAAAAAAATTTAAGCCAAGAGAGGGGAAAAATAAAAGAACTGTACTACTTTATTATAGATTAAAGAAAGTATTTTACTAACCATTTATTACATGATATAATTCACCAATTTTAATTGGAAGACAGACGCAAACAAGGAACAAAAGTACGAGGAAGAAGATCAAACAAACAACCACTAAGAAAAGCTTCTTCTTCAGAAGACACCGCCCCCTCGGAGACGCAAGACCAGGTGGAGAGTAGACTCTTTTTGGATACTGTAATCCGCCAAGGTGCGGCCATCCTCTAGCTGCCAAGCTTCCCAGCGAAGATCAATCTCTGCTGGTCCGGAGGAATGCCCTCTTTATCTTGAATCTTAGCCTTGACATTATCGATCGTGTCGGAGCTCTCGACTTCCAACGTGATCGTCTTCCCAGTTAGGGTTTTGACGAAGATCTGCATACCACCACGGAGCCTCAGGACGAGGTGAAGAGTCGATTCCTTCTGAATATTATAATCGGCCAGAGTTCTACCGTCCTCGAGTTGCTTTCCGGCGAAGATCAAACGCTGCTGATCCGGCGGAATCCCCTCCTTGTCCTGAATCTTAGTCTTAACGTTATCGATCGTGTCGGAGCTCTCAACCTCCAAGGTGATTGTCTTGCCGGTTAGGGTTTTGACGAAGATCTGCATACCACCGCGGAGGCGGAGAACAAGGTGAAGAGTGGATTCCTTCTGGATGTTGTAATCGGCGAGGGTGCGGCCATCCTCGAGTTGTTTTCCGGCGAAGATGAGGCGCTGCTGATCGGGAGGGATGCCTTCCTTAGTCCTGTCTTGAATTTTGGCCTTGACGTTATCGATGGTATCGGAACTCTCGACCTCGAGTGTTATGGTCTTGCCGGTTAGGGTTTTCACGAAGATCTGCATATTTAATTGAAAAAGATTTGAGAGAAGAGATATCGGAAACGTTTACTAATGTGGTGAGGGGGGAGGCGGGGTGCTCTATATATAGCAGAGTTGGCGGGCTTTGTACGCCGAGGTTACAGCTGGGAAGTTTCCAAAAGGGTTAAATGCAAAAACCCCCCAACTTACACTGTAATTTCACTTTACCCCTCAACTTATCTAATAAGTACTTTACACTATCTTTTATGTTTTAAGACAAAATTACCCTTAATTATATTATTTTTTTTCTTTTCTTTTTTTCTTCTTTTTTTTCCTTTTGTTTTTTTCTCTATCTTGTTTTTCTTTTTCTTTTTCTTTATTTTCTCTTGGTACTACTAAATAATTACTTTATTTTTAATAATTAATTAATTAAAGTTCTAAATTTTCACATGTGTCTCAATATATAATTTAATTTATAGATTAATCATCCTTTAATGCAATAAATATAATACAATAAACATACCTTGTTGTAATATAAAGTTTGTGATTAACTATTAATAGTAAGATTAATAAATAAAAAATAAATTTTTTGAGTTAGAGGAAATTAAAAATTTATAGTATACAAAAAAAAAAATTATAGAATAAAAAAATATGTACAACATTTTATTTATGGTGTAATATTGAAAATTTTATAGTAAGAAAATATTACGGCTGCCTAATATAAGGGATTTTGGAGTTACGGTAAATTTAACAAAAATATAACCCGTGAATAATATGTCACCAAAAAAAAATTTGTTTCCATACTTAGAATATATATTTTAATTTTTTTTTGAAAAATTGTTTTATCTTTTTATAATTTATTTATTTGTTAATTATAGCATTTGTAAAACTCATGAAATCTATATTATACTATCTAATATATGTTGCTTGTATTAAAAAACTTATTTAATCTATAAATTATTTATAAATATAATATAAAAAAAATAAGAGTTTTTAACTAACCAATTACTTTTAATATAATAATTTAACAGTAGCAAGAAATAATGGATAAAAAGATAAAAGAAAAAATATGAAAAAGAAAATAAATAAATTTGTAAGAACATAAAGAAATGAAAAAAATATTAAAATAGTAAGGGCAATTTTGTCTCAAAACATTAATAAGTATAAGGGGTAAAGTATTTATTAAATATCTTGAGGGTGTATAAGAGCCACTTTATGTATAAGTTCAGGGGTTTTTTTTTGGCATTTAACCCTTTCCAAAACGGAAAATGATACAACCAGGTCCAGGTCCAGGTCCAGAAGGTTCTTAGGCGGTTGTTGACCTGGGCTCTAAATCCAGCCCATTCTACAAAATGCGGGAAGAAATGTCTTTTCCAATTTTGGTTTAATCAACGATTCCTCCCCTCAAAAAAAACAAAAAAAAAAAAAAAATCTTAATTGACCAATAGATGAAATATATGATTTTTTAATAAAGACCTCGCATTTCGTCTTTCAATATATATATATATATTTTGTATAATTTAGCTTCTTTATTTATTTTACTATTTTACGTAAAATTAAAATATGCGTTATATAACTTTACAAATTCCTTTATATTGTATTTGGACCGGCGGATTTGAATTGAATAAAGTGTTTAAAATGAATGATTTGAAATGGCGTGAAATTTAGGTGAATTTTAAATTCACTTATTTAACCATTAAAATCACACTTTTATATATTAATAGTTTTCAAATCTATAACTAAATCAATTAATTTGTTTAGATAACTTATTATAAATTAAAATTTCAAATCAAAATTGTTAGCCCAAAAAATAACCTAAGAGGGGGGTGAATTAGATTGTTTCAAAAAACAAATCTTTTAATGTGCTTAATGAGAAGTGCAAACTTTATGTAACAAATAAACACTTAAACACAAATGAATACAAAAGATATTCAATAATTGAATCTCAAAAAACAAACATAAATATGATTGAAATAGAGAGTATCAAACCAAATAATTGTCTCCCAAACTTCTCAAGTTTGGAGTATATCCAATAGTAGTGCCTCTTCAAAGAATGTGAGGCAATAACCTTCTTGTACACAAAGTAAACTCACTCTTGCACCAACTAAATCCCTCTAGTTGAGTCAAAGGGTTTTACAATACAACCTCACTTTTGTACACTTGTTATCCCTCTACTCTTACACTTGAATATCACTCACTAATCTCCTATTGCTCACACTAATTCCCTCTAGTTGAGTCAAGAGAACTACACTATTCAAACCAATACAACCCACAGTCTTTTAGCCTATTTCTTCACAAATAGCTCTTACAAGTGTTTGCAGTGAATGTGCGTTCGAACGAACTAACCGTTAGACCTTTCGAACGTCCGATGTAAAGCTTCTGCGTCCGATAATAATACGAACAGTGTTTCGGACGATTGCATACGTCATACAGTTTTGACAGAAACTTATTCATTTTGAACTCTTATCTTCGGACGGTCATGTGCATCCTACACTTCTCTTCGGACGGTCATATGCATCCTACAGCTTTTGGTTGTGTTTCGGACGTTCTCCTGCCTCCGAGGCTACTTCAGATTCTTCTGTGTCAAACGCTCTCTTGCATCCGAATTATCATTCTTTTCTGCACACTTGATTGCAAATCATTAGTATGATTTGGTCATCATCAAAACATGAGTAGCACAAGTTTAACAAAATTTACCCGAATCCCTCAATTCAAACACAATGTTGTGAAAAAGAGAATAATTATGGGTGTGTTCGTTTGGATTGAAAATCTTTTCAGGAAAATATTTTTCAGAAATTTTTTTGGTGCCAAACACTGGAATATTTTCCAATTTTCCTTCCTCTGGCTGAAAATAACTTACGGAATTTTTGAGTGTAAGTTATTTTTCGGATAATTCAAGAGTGACATTAAACCTCAAATACTTACTTTTAGAATTTCGTTTGCTAAACTTATTTTAGTTTTTAATTATTTTTCATTCGTTTTTCTCTCAATTATGGGTCCCACACTAATATAACTATCATTAGTGCTGCATATTTTACTACTATATTGTACTATCATTTAATTTTGAACAAAATTAATTTTTTATTAATCACAATTACTTGTAAGGTATTTATTACCATTGTTATAAGTTTTTTTAATTTGTATTCATAAAATTAAAGATAAAACCGTTAAATTTTTTTATTTTAAAATATTTTCATTTTGTCAACCGAACACCAAAAAATAGATTTTTTCATGTAAAATATTTTCCTCAATAAAATATTTTTGAATTCAAACGAACACACCCTATATGTCTAAGATATTTACAAAATATTTGTGGATAAACATTGAAGCATTTATAATGACCCTTGCCACAAATATCTTACATTAATTAAAACAAGTGATAAATGAAGCCAAT
This sequence comes from Cinchona pubescens, assembly GCA_025175665.1. NCBI lineage: Eukaryota > Viridiplantae > Streptophyta > Magnoliopsida > Gentianales > Rubiaceae > Cinchona > Cinchona pubescens. The sequence goes on along the minus strand of JANKKI010000129.1, from coordinate 330,224 downwards.
TGAACGAGAACAAGGTAAAATTACAAAAATTACTTAGAAACATTTTTGCGCTAATGCTTAAGCCCTTCATAATAGATTGAGATGTAAAATATTAAGAAAAAGAAAACGATTAATTAAGTGCCAAACATGAAACGATCTTCTTGTTTGAAGAGATCAAATCGAACCCTTACAATATTTGGCTTTAATTAAAAATAAGGACCTACATGAAATCGCCACTATTTTTCAGTCCCCCAAAGTATACTTGGACTTTTTTATCATTTGTTACAAAAATAAAAAATAAAAAATAAAAAAAATACTTGGACTGGGTCCGTCTAATATTGACCCAAGTTCCCTTGGGCCGATCCACATTAGACATTAGTACTAACCATTGGGTGTATAATTTAAAGCCGAAGAACCTCTGTTGATCGAGTAAATTTTTACTATTTACTCCATAATATAAAATAAATATGATAATTGTTAAAATGATTAAAAATAAATAAAAAAGTCTCACTATTTTTTAATCGACTTACAATACCCACTCTATATTATCGAATGAATAGCAAAATTTTGTTCCCTTCGATCCTCCTAATATGCCAATAGCATAAAAACCACTTTCTCCACTCTCCAACGGCCGCTTCACCCGGCGGCCTCCCCAATGAAATTCCCCTTGGGCCGGTCCACATTAGACATTAGTATTATCCATTGGGCGTATGACTTCAAGCCCAGGAATCTCCAATAAGATAAAAAAAAAAAAAAACATTTTCTCCACACGCCAACTTCCTCTTCACCCGGCGGCCTCCCCAACTAAAAGGTCCCACCTTTTTCCATTTTACATCTCCGACGACCACCACCAATGGCGGCCGTGATCCGTCTCTTTAGGCCCTCATCCTCTCCCCTTTCTCTAATTCGGAGGTCTTTATCCACTGCCGCCGTAACGGAGCCCGTGAAATCACAAACTTACCCTCAAAACCACCTCCCTCCTGCTGTAGATCCCAAGGGTAGAAATGTACAATGGGTCTTCTTGGGTTGTCCAGGCGTGGGAAAAGGCACCTATGCCAGCCGCCTCTCCACTCTCCTCAGTGTCCCTCACATCGCCACCGGTGATCTCGTCCGCGAAGAGCTTAATTCCGGAAGCAATCTGGGCAAGCAAGTCAGTCTTTTTACAGGCATTTGAATGATTTTCAAATTATGTCATTCTTTTTTTCTTTTGAGCTTTTATTTGAAATTGACACCGTAAAAGTTGAGAATTTCGTTGAGCTCAAAAAGAAAATGTGAAAAGATCTACTCTATTCCCCATCCTTTACTAACCTGGAAAATCTGAAAAATCCGTTCTTTATTTTGTGTATGAGCTTTAACTATTTTCCAATTTTTGCAGTAGATGTCGTAGGTAGGTAGATTGAATCGCGTAAAGGGCGTTTTTTGTTCATATTTTCTTGTAATAATGTGGACCAAATTTTGATACTTTAGAGGATAGGTAAGTAATTTTACCTAGTGAAACTTTAGATAAGAGGGTAATGGCATGGGAACAAAATAATTTTTTATTGACACTTGGAACAAGAGTGCTACGTTAGCCCTCTGAATTTACATGGTTTTGGGTAGATTTTATTTTATATTTTTGGATGTATGAGATTGGAGAAGGACAGATCATGCGGAGTAGAAGGCCTTTATCTAATATATTTCTGCTTAAGGTTCCATAATTATAGATTTATTTTTCTCTCATGATTTGCAGCTGGCAGATATTGTGAACCAAGGAAAATTGGTCTCAGATGAGATAATAATTAGCCTGCTGTCAAAGAGGCTAGAAGCAGGAGAAGGGAAAGGTGAATCTGGATTTATACTTGACGGGTTTCCTAGAACCGTTAGACAGGCGGTAAGTGATTCCTTATGGGAAGAGATGTACTTGTTGTTTTCTCTGTTTAACTAAATTCAATACCCACGTGCAAATTTATTTATTTCATTAATTTGAAGATGGAGGATTAGTGAAAATACAAAAGAATTGACCATCACAGCGATTTAACAGCTTTTTTCTCTTGAGGTCATTGAGTACATGTCATTACAAAGTTTTTTTTTATGAAAAAAGAGAAACCTAAGTCAGTTGGCTGATTTAAGTTAAATATAGGCAGATGAAAAAAAAGATAGCTGGAGGATTAAGAAATATGAAATGAAATCACTGAAGCACTGATCTGATCTCGTCCGAAAGTTTATGAGCACATATGAGTGAAACACTGGGGTCTGGGGGAGTAACTACTGAAGAAACTTTGAATGCTGTAAATTCTAAGTTTGTCCTGATAAGCTTCTTAATCAACTTTGCCATCCCAGATGCTTAAATTCAAAAGCTTTCCCATGGGCAGCACTCTGTCTGTAGCATTAAGGTTGTTCCATATAATGAATGAAGTGCTGTAGGTGTGATTGCTGTTAGATTGTAGTTTCATGGTGTCTGAGATTACTAGGGTGATCTATATTTGAGTTTATTGTGTTTTTATCTGTGCAGGAAATATTAGATGAAGTGACAGACATAGATTTGGTTGTCAATCTTAAGCTGCCAGAAAGTGTGTTGATTGAGAAGTGCCTAGGGCGAAGAATATGCAACCAATGTGGGAAGAATTTTAATGTGGCATCTATTAATGTCAAGGGTGAAAATGGTAGTCCTGGAATAAGCATGGCACCTCTTGTACCCCCTCCACAATGTGTTTCAAAGCTCTCATCACTCGAGCTGATGATACTGAAGATGTTGTAAAAGAAAGACTTCGCATATACAATGACAAGGTATTCATCCATTCTCCTCCTTTGGAGCATGTCCAGGGAAAACAAATTTCTAGTGGACTCTTATAGAAACCAAAGAAAACAGCTTTGTATAAGTCTGATTTACTTTGTTTTACTTGAATTTTCATTCTAGATTTCTTTCAGAGCACGACAAGATGAAAGTTGTGGGCGGGGGAGGGGGAAGGGTTGATAGGGTGACCAAGGACAAGCTCAGGGGTGATAGGGTGACCAAGGACAATCTCAGGGGTGATAGGGTGTCCAAGGACAAGCTCTCAGCCTATCTAAAAGGAACTGTTATTCTTAATGTGAAGTTGTATGGAAGGTTAAATTAATGGGACTGAAGTTGGAAAAATTTTCCAAACTTGTTAGCTTGCCGGAAGAAAAAAAGATTCTGATTTCTTGTTAGATAATGTTTTGAACAATAGTTTGTAGGTTGAGGAATTGGGGAGGTCACTTGTTCATGATTTAATCATTATACATGGAAGCAATTTAAAGCCCAAGGTGATTTTGGTGCCTGTAATTCCCTTTCAGCTCTTACTGAAAATGAAATGAAGATATTATCCTTTCTTTAGAAACCTCTTGGGGTATTTGGCCTTTAATATGTCAGGTTAGATCTACATGGCCCAATACATAATGTTTTCATATTTTCCACAGAACTGGTTGGTCTTCAAGTCATGCTAACTTCAATCTTCTACCCCATGTTAAGTACTGGTCTAGAATCACAAGGGACTGTATAGAAATTTAATAATATTCAAGAAGTATATCATCAGATTAGATTTTTTTTTTTTTAGATGGGGGGAAGTGGGAGGGCTTATCCTTTGGGGATTTCATTTTATGAAATTTTAAAGTTCCACCTGTTATGTTGTTTTCTCATTTCTTCTGTGAACAAGAAGACAATGATGAGTAATTTTATTGGTGCCTTGACGCCAACACTGCCCTTAATGAATTCAACCTCATTGCAAGCCCTGAACTATTGTCTGACATGCTCTATTGTTAATCTTATAGGTTGCTCAGAATCGGTCATTTAAAATTCACTGTTTTGTACAGTATCCTAATTTCATCGAGAAAAAATTGTTAAGGTTTTCTTTTCTGCTTTACAATTGGAGTTATTGGCTGCTCTGATCTTGTACTCTTCCACATTCCACTCCTTTGGACCTGCAGGGTCAAAAGGAATTCTATTTTAGTTTTGGAAAATAAGGTAGGATAAAAAGATTATTACCTGTCTCATCTAAAAGTCGCTAATCCGAATTTACAAAAATTTTATCAAAATACATGAAAATTGTTTATAAAATCTTATTTCTGGTGCTTACAGAGTCAACCAGTTGAGGATTTTTATCGGGGTCAAGGGAAGTTGCTGGAATTCGATTTGCCCGGAGGAATCCCAGTATCCTGGCCAAAATTGTTGGAAGTTCTTAACCTTGATGAGCAGGACGAGAAACAATCTGTTGCTGCTTGAAGACTCGCAGTGCATATTGAATATTTAGTGCACGCCTTACAAATTTTGCAGAGAAAGATCAGCTTTTTTTCATTTTTTTAATCCACGTTACTTCTTTGATTGATTGATTGTGAGAAATAACAAACCGTGAAGAGTTCAACCAGCCCAGTAGTTATGGTGGCCGTCTTTCAGGCCCCTGGATTTTCAGAAAGGTCTGTTGTATGATTAACTTGAGTTATTTTTGAGTGATAAGCCTCAAATAGGTAATACATTGTTCTGCTTTTGTTGCAGCTGTCTAAAGTGACCTTAACCATATTGCATTTTGCTTTCTTTTTTTTTTTTTTTTTCACGTGCTTAAATATCATCTGTTATAATGCGAATTGGGGGAGGCCAGTTAGGTGAAACTGGCAATGCAGTCTTCCTCTGCATGCCTTAAGTCTTGTTCAAAGTTCCCCACTAGCACATGATGTGTCTACTCGTGCTGGAATCACTAGCGCCTAAGTTTGCTGGTTTTGGGGTGCAAATTCATGTTAGTGCTGGCATCACTAAGCGCCTAAGTTTGCTGGTTTTGGGGTGCAAATTCGTGTTAGTGCTGGCATTTGTATATCCTAACTATTAATGGTAACTGAGGACTTCATTGTAATGAGTAAGGAATTAGGTAAAGTGATGCACAACTTCTTTGGCTTTAGTAGTTCATACAGGCTGAGAAACCGTGCAACAGAAAATGACTTGGAACTCTTCTCAAAGAAGCCCCTTAGCATTAGCAGCTCATAGGCAAAGCACACGAATGCTCAATGTGTACTTTTTCACATTGCCAGAGTCCCTGTACTTGGAAGGAATGTGCCTTCCTCTTCATCAATAGGGGAAAAAAGCATCATATTGATGAAGATAAAAGATCTGAAAAGCACATTTTCGCTTTATTATTACAAGTTATTTGAGGTTACAAAGTAAGGATATTGATATTACTGAATTACAGTATCATCACCTTCAGACCTGTTTATCAGACAAGGAAAATACGTAGGTAAATATGATATTGAATTTTATCTGTAAAAAATTTTATGGTTAAAATTAAATGTTATTAAATTTTACTCATATTAATTGATGTTATTTATTCTATAAAATTTAATTTACTTTATAAAATTCACAATTGAAATTGTAAATCGAATCTAATTAAAAATAAATTCAAATATGTTATATTTTACGTCGAAGTACAAAATTTGACAACTTTCATGAACTGACAATGCTCTAGGAAAAAACAAGAAATAAGAAAAAATCCATCTCACCTCTTTTCTTCTTGTCGTGAGTTCTACTTCTTTGCGTTTTCACGATTTAGGACCAAATATATATATGAGTTTGACCAAATTATTATACTTAGCAAATATATTATTCCGTTAATATCAAAAATATAAATTACAAGAATAACATCGTTACATTTTTAAAAATTTATATAATATTATATTTTATATTTAAAAATTTATACTATATAAATTTTAAATTACAACAAAATAATTTTTTAAAAGAAATCCTACGTATAAAAAGTAAGGGATGTAAAACTTGCCTCATTTAATTGTTTAGTTGAAAACATGTTATTGGTCGTGAAGATATTTTTTCAGATTTTTCTGCCTAACCACATGTGGACTAGATATTAGGCATGTGGCAGTCCTGCAATCCTGTCCTCCTCCTTCCGCAAGATATAAGGTCAATATCGTCATTTAGATAACGACTTGACCTCCGTCTCAAACGGCGTTTGTCTTGGTTTCCGACAAAAACCAAGAACTTTAAGCAAAGCTCTTCACATTCCGCCACGTGTTCCCCCAATAAAATCTGTCTGATTCCGGCAAACCCTTTTATCTCCCGTCTTTGGATTTGGTCCACCTCATCGTACCCACGTCATCATCATGTGCTCCACCTCGACCTCAATTATCCTACGTGTCACCTCCCGAACCTGCAATTTTTTCCACGTCATCAACCTCGCAAAAATATCCCCTTCAAAAAAATAAATAAAAATAAACTAATAATTCGGTTAAAGAAGAAGGAGAAGTGCTTCCATTTCCAAGCAAACGGAGTCAACACTTTTTAACTCAGCGGAAAAAATAAAAAATATTACGAAAAAAATAATTTAATTTTTTCTTGTTAATTTAATCCGAGTTTTTTTGCTTTAATTTTGGCCTTGGTTGTGGGACTTCTAGTCCTAGATGGTGAATCGAGCATCATACAAGTTGTCGATTTTACCCCTGTCGATGAGCTCTCTCTGAAGGTATCTTTGTAGAATAGCCAACACCCTTTTCTTGAATTTCATCAGAGTTTCTTAGTTTTTGATTTTTCAGCTTTTTTCTTTTCCCCCCTTCAGATTTTCAGATTTATTTAATTTTAGCATTCATTTTTCTTGAAAGAAATGAATAATACTCTGATGAACTCTGCTTAATCTTTTTTTTGATGTTTTCCATGATTAAATATTCTTTAAACAGACTTTCATTTTATTTCGGATTAGGGTCTGGAGTGTGAAGTATATGAGCTGATAGCTGACAGTTGGGAGTCTGAAATTACAGGTTGAGCAATTGATAGGGCTGATCAAGGGAATTTCTGTGGAAGCTAAGAAGGGTTTGGTTTGGTTTGATTTGATTTAATTTTGGGTTGTATTTTTTGTTGCAGTATTATTTTTTTTATCCTCGATATGTTTTTCTTTTTAATTTAATTAATAAGTTGATATTTGATATTTTGCTGGTGGATTATTAAAGATTTTGTAGTTGAAGAATTTGGATTCTTGAAGAAGAAGCTATGAGCTCTTTCTTTTTCATTGACAAGGATTTGTCAAAGGTTTTAGCAGGACACCAAAATCACAGCTTCCTTATCATCAGTGTTTTTGAATCTGGTTGGCAGGGAGTGTTTCAATGACCACCGATGATGCTAATGAAGAAAGAGAATCTCCGGATGAGGACAAGGGAGTCGGTGATGGTGTTGTAGACGTGGGTCAAAGTTCGGTTAAGGCCAATGGGTTGAAGGTTGATTGGGCTGTTAATGATGGTGGTGGAACCGAGTTGCGTGCCCAGGGAATTCTGCAGGTACAGCAGCAACTAGTCTCAGGGGACGGCAGTCGGTTGGGAAAGATTTCTTCATGTTACATCTATTAAGGTGCTGTTGGTGGAAAATGATGATTCCACGCGGCATGTTGTCACTGCACTACTTAGAAATTGCAACTACGAAGGTAGGGGAACTTAATTCCGCAATATAAGCATTCTTTAACTCGGGGGTTAATCTGATTCCCTCAAGGGCTAGAGCAGATTGATGGAATATATACACTAGGATGTTAAACAAATGCTTATCATTAAATAGGAAACTATCGTATTTAGCAGCTAGATTGGCTAGTTACTGCATTGGCCATTTGGATGACTAAGTAGTTCAATGTCAAGCCTTAAAGTTTGTTGTTAACTCAAATTCATGCATGTTTACAGAGTTTCTTGTCAGTCAATCCATTGTCAAAACCAATTTCTGTCATGGTTTAGCAATGAAAATCAGGTTCTCCTTTATATAACCAAATGAGTCTAGTGGTTATACATTATTGTAGAAAGGTAGGAACATACTTAGAGCTCTAATACCAAGAGAAATACTTAATGCTTTTCTTAGTACATAATATTTACAGCCAAGAACAATGCAGATTGCTTTCCATAGTATAATTTCATATTGACACAACATTCCTTTCTTGCAGTTATAGAAGCAGCTAATGGATTGCAGGCATGGAAAATTTTAGAAAATCTGACCAACCAGGTTGATCTAGTCTTAACAGAAGTTGTAATGCCTGGTTTATCAGGGATTGGTCTTTTAAGCAAGATCATGAACCACAAAACGCGTAAAAATATTCCTGTTAGTAGTATGTACCTCCCTGTGCTTCTTTTACTACTGATCTTGCTGTACGCTATTTGATTGAGTTATCACTTCTGTTGTATTAACAACCACTCTCCGTGCAGTGATGTCATCTCATAATTCAATGGGTTTAGTTTTTAAGTGTTTGTCGAAAGGAGCTGTTGACTTTTTGGTAAAACCCATACGGAAGAATGAGTTGAAGAACCTCTGGCAGCATGTTAGAAGTGTAATCTGGAGACGATGTCACAGTGTGAGTCCATATTTGTTATTAGGCTTACTATCTTCCCTTCATGAGTAATTGATGTTTCCCTAATATCTAAACCATTGATCTTCAAGACATATATTCAATAGTTTTTTCTTACCAGCAAGCTTTCTTGTTATGCATAAAGATTTTGGTGAATCAATGGCACAAGTTTATAGTATTCCCCTTTTCCTTTAAAATTTTTTTCCCTGTTTTTCTGGTTTTTCAAGTTCTTACACATTCAGTTTTCTGAAGTACCTTTTTCAATTTATTGTCATTGATTTCTTTGTTTCTGCTTCTATCAGTCTAGTGGAAGTGGGAGTGAAAGTGGTGCACAAACTCAAAAATCTGTTCACACAAAAAGTAGTGAAATGTCAAACAACAGTGGCAGCAATGACGGAGAAAATTATGGGAGCCATGGATTAAATGATGGTGATGGAAGTGATGATGCAAGTGGCGCGCAGGTATCTGATTTCAGTATACTTTTGGATTAGAAAATTACGGTTCCCTTAGCCAAAGAAACTTTTAGTTCACCTGTTTCTGGCAATTCAAGCTTTCTAGTTTCATTTTCTGATTGGTTAAGGTTAGCTAAGTAAGTAGGACAAAAGACACCTTCTTGATTGCTATCTTGTAATCAATGCACAGACAACTTCTTGATTGCTATCTGAAGCTTAAGAATAAGACTATCATTTAAAGGAAGTGGTGTTGGTTCAATTGTATGGATGAGAAACTAAGGAGGATCCTATAAGCACAATATTCATCATATCTTTGTCTTGGTCGTTCTTTAAGTGATTGTGGATCACATCTTTTCGGTTCAATATAATTATTTATAGAGATGAGTCTGTTATGGGGCAAGGAATTTCACAATCTATAACATGTCGTCAGTGCCATTCTTGAGTTGTGAATCAATGAAGTACTTGTTTTTCTCTTTATATCCTGTATTCTTAAAAAGCTCCATTATATCATTAATATTCATCTTCTAAGCAGTGAGAACAGACAGCTTAATCAAACATTCATTGGTTTTGACTGCATTATCTTTTAGGAAAATTCTACAATCCCTTTTAGGGTACCATTCCTTTGTGATTTAAGGGCTTGTACAATACAACACTATGTGCTTTAACAACTTGTACTGGACAAGTCCTTAAAGCCAACGGAATGGTTGAAGTTCCCTTTCTTTTATTAGACCTGGAGGCCATCTGTTTTCCTTTTGATACAAACAGTGGACTAAGTTAATAATGTATCAGGTAGATGTGAGCAAAAGTGTTTCCTTTCTTAAGGCTACACCTCCGTGGATATTGTTTCATGTCAAATAAAGATGCAGTTTTCCAACTGATAAGTGGGCATATGCACATATGTGTAAGATTTATCTGTACATGTCTATGATTATGTTATCAAACTACTGCTTTTATTTTTTGTTTGGCTAACCCCAAGGGAAGGTGTCCTGTCTATAATGGTCTCTGGCAAGTACAATACATGTAATTTCCAAGTCATTTTAAGGTTGTAAATTGCAATTAGCGAAAAAGATTTATAAGCACCTGTGTACTCGCTTACAATCAGTTAGCCCTAAACCAGTCAGTGACTCCCTATAAAGCTGCATCTAAATAATGAGGTGCTGCATATGAAATTGCAGTTACAGTAGCACGCATATATAAAATCATTATACTTTACTGTTGCTAGCATCCTTAATCTATGCTCCCCGTTGAGATGTAAGTGGGGAATACTTTTGTGCAAAACTGAAAATGCTTGAATCCTTTAGTCAAATTTATGTTAAACTACTATCTTGCAGAGTTCTTGGACAAAACAGCCTCTAGAAGTTGACAGCTCTCAAGAAGCTTCTCCAATTTGTCAAGTAGCTAAGTGTCCAGACAGCACCTGTGCCCAAGTTAATCGATCAAATGCCGATACTTCTGGTAATAAGAGAGTAGATATCACCGTAAAAAAGGACGGCCAACAGGAAGAAAAGTCTGGTAATGAATTTTTGTATTTTCTCTTGCAATTTGTTCTTTCCTACACTAGTTTACTAGATCCTATAATAGGCATTATGTACGTCTTTCAACTATATACAGGGCAGTTTAATAATAGGCATTTTGTCCATCTTTCACCTATATACAGGGTACAAGGACCTTTTCCCAGGCACACATAATAATGTGGCAACAGAACCGGAAAATCCAATTGATGTCCTGCCACAAGTCACAGGTGCAAAACAGCATACTCTGTTGGATGTACCATCAAGTTCTAGCAGCGCAAGGATGAACAGAGGGCAGGCAAATCCCAGTGATAAATTGCAGTCCAACATACATAATGTGGTCAGTGTTGAAACATTGGATCCTCAGCTGAAAGGAAGAGAATTTGAGCCTCCTACAGAACTTATGAGCAGACAGGAAGTCAACAACAATGCAATTAATGATACTAAAGCGACGGCCATAGAACTCAGTTTAAAGCGGCTTAGAGGCGTTACAGATGCTGGTAACACTATTCAAGATAACCATAATCCTTTGAGACATTATGAGCTTTCAGCCTTCTCAAGGTGGTCTCGTCGGAAACTAGGAAAAAGATCGAGTCTATTTAATAGGTTATGTGATTCTTGAACATAATGGAATTGCAATGTGAAAATTGAATTTCTGATGATCCAATTCATTGTTATTTGTTGTAACTTTGCAGATATAATACATCATCAAGCACTGTTAGGGCTGCTAATGGAATTACTGGAAACAGTTGTGTGGTTAATAATAGCCAAGAAGTTGCAAAAGGAGACGCATTTTGTGAGCATTCAAATATAATCTTATCTGCCCCAGTTCAAACGTAGTTAGCAATAACATAGACATGGGTTCTACAATGAATAAATTTTCTCTGAACCCGCTATATTTTACTTCGGAAGCAACATCAGCAATTAATGCCTTGCACCCTATGTCTGCTTTCAAAATTGTGAAAACTGACCAGAGAAATGCTCCACAACAAATCACCCAACTTAAACCCATCAACATGCAAGCCTCATCAATGCTGTCCCCAACAAGAGGTGTGCAGCAGGAGCTCCATCAATTCATCACCATCCTCGCTACCACCACCACCACCACCATCATTTCCACGAGTCGGAACCACAAAAAGAATTGTTCAATAATGACCAAGTATCACTGAAGAAATTGGCTGTGGATACTTATTGTGGTTCATTGAATATTCTAGGTGCACCTGGTGATGGAGACCCTGGAAATTGCAGTTTGAACAGAAGTGCCTCGGGAAGTAATTGTGGAAGCAATGGGCAGAATGGGGGTAGCACTGCTGTGAATGCTGGGGCGACTGATGGAGAAAGTGATATGGATTTAGGTGGGAGAAATGGAAGTAAAGATGCTAATGGAAGTGGTTGTGGAAACAGAGTCGACGAAAACAAATTAGCACAGAGAGAAGCAGCTCTGTTGAAGTTCCGTCAGAAGAGGAAGGAGAGATGCTTTAAGAAAAAGGTAAGAATTCATGATTCTAATAGTCATGCTTGAGTAGTTGATTTTTTTAGGAGTGAAATTTAATCCATTTTGTGCCATTTATGATTGTTCATAGAGCCCTACTGCCAGTTAATATCAGCTTATTGTAGCTTATTGGTAAGCTAAAAATTGTTGCGAGTTCTTCTCATTTTTCTTTTGAATTCTAATTTTGTCTTATTTTAAATTGAGAAAAAAAAAAAGCATTTTATGAAACAGCTGTGATAGTGTTTTTGGAAAACAGCTTTTCAAAACTTTTGAGACAAATATACCTTTCAGTAATTTCACCTTTTTTGTAATCAGCTACGGAACCTCTGTTAAGAAACACACTTTTGAGAGCGATTTTGGTCTTTAGTGTAGTCTAGCAAGGTTTTCTAATCTGAATTGAATGAAAATAGTGGATCTGAATGGAGTTGTATATGGGTATTTGAGGATGCAGTTAGGGACATGAAGGGTCTCAGCCAGAAAGTAAGTGTTGAAGATTTGTTCAATTTGAGGAGCTGATGAAGTGTACATTGCCTACAGTTACCGGATGGAGGCAAACTTGATAAGGTGTCTAGTGGAGAATGGGGGAACAGATAGGGAGGAATTTATTCTTCTGACAGTACCATGGGCATGGCTCCTAGGTTAGAATTGCGTAACCAATTCAAGAAACAAACTATTGCTAGAGTGATGGGTTTTCATTTGATTGATTGTGAGAAAATTCAGACCATAAGAGTTCGAGAAAACTTCAAGAATCCCGACACCACATAAAGTAAATAATTGCTTAACTTAGACCGACACTAAATAACTAGCTGAATTCCTTTTCAGATTTTTGTTCAAGTTCAATTTGAATCTTGAGCCAAAAATCTGAAAAATTGTACGCCGACTTATTCTTTAAACTCTTCACTGGCTCTGTCAACTGATGTCTGAAAGCCTGGTATTCTATCTAACTGATTTAGTACATTCCCAAAGGATTTTCTAAGTATTTACATACTAAATGAAAATATTTGTGTAATAGTTTGCCAGCTTGGTTTCCTTGGCGATGAAAGTTCATTGCTTCTTGTGTTAGTAGGCTATTTTAATTGCTTTGGTTGAATGTAACACAACAGATGCAGTAATTTTGTCTTTCCTTCTTTCTTCACCAGGTTCGGTATCAGAATAGGAAGAGACTAGCGGAACAGCGGCCTCGTGTTCGAGGGCAGTTTGTTAGACAAACAGATCATAACAACTCAAATGATGGAACTGATTTTTGATTACTCGCTAGTCTGCTGCATGCAAGACAAAGCTGGTCAATGGGGGGCAAGATAATTAATTTGGGGTCAAGTAATTTAAGACTTTTGTCAGCTTGATCTCTATTACAGTAATAGCAATTCTAGAATGTTGTCTCTTTGTGGAATACTTGTTTTCCCCCCTGGGAATGATACTTGAGTTGTTTGTGTTGTATTAACATGCTTATTGGAGCAGAGATCACATAACTTGTAAAATTAAGGTAATTATACTACGCCTTTTTGTCATTTTGTTTTTTTAAGATTTTGGGCTTAGTTCTTAAAAGGAGAAACATAATTTCAGTCACTATATTTTCCAATAAAAGACCACTGAGATATTTGGTGATCCGAACACAGAACGGGTAGGGTACCCCGTAAAATGTATAGGTTGATTTTTCATAACATGGCTCTGCTCCAAATTTGCCCAGATTGGAAAAAAAAATAGTTCAGTCGTGAAGTGTGTTGTGTTTAGTATGATTTAGTAACCTGTTTAGGACATGATAGATTTTTCATGGTTGAACATTATTCTCTAGTTATATGATAAAGACAAGTTTAATTGTTATCTCTCTGTTTTACTAATCTTTCACAATGTGTGCGAGTTAACACAATTGATACCCACCTTCTTTGGTTTGAATGGTCCAACTCTCCTCTTAGAATATTTTATTCACACGTTGATAAATGTAAATAAATATATATCACAAGATGTACGGTTGATTAAAAAATTTTCCCACCTTATATCATGAAAACCCTCCCAAATGAAAAAGAAAGGAAAAGGACCGACTAGCATTACGTATCAATTTAAGCAAGCTTAGCTTTAGGCCTCCACCAGTTAAATAAGGATGTGTTCAAGTTTGGTCACAATATTATTTGTATCCGGCTCAAATTCCAGCCAATCTCAAATAATGATGAGCTTAATCTCATAATTTTTAAGCCAAGTTTGAATACATTCAGAATTTGTTAGTTTGTGACTTTCACATTAATTTGTTATGTTCTTGCACTAAAATTTTACTCTATAAGGGTCTAGAATTTAATTATGATGTGAATACTTATTACGATTGTTTAGAAAGTGATTTGCAGATTCTGATTCAAAATATATGCAAATGATAAGAAAAATTAGAAAAAATGTAAGATATTCTGTGTAATTAAATTGTCTACTTTTGATAAAAGATACTTTATGTTCATGAATTTATCAAGTCGGACAGTATAATAATCATGCTTAATTTGTTAAAAAAAAGTCAAATTTTAAATTTTGTACAAGTTTAAATTAATAATTTAATGAACAAATTTAAACAAATTATCTCAAATCGAGTGTTAAGTTAGTTAAATTCATTTACAGCCTTACTTAGTTCATTATACTAATAAAGGTACCTAGCTATATTTGGTATTAATTGTCTAATCAGGTCACTTGAATCTTCTTACATTTACAGACAAATAAAATATATGATCCTCTTACCATCTTAAATCCTTCGTTAAGTCTGATTTGGGAAAAAAAAAAAAAAAAATGTGGCCCAAACTAAATGGCCTAGGATGCGTGGCGGTGAAATATAACAACCAGTCATCTCATGTGATCTGATCACGTGTCGTCCAATGCCATTCTTATTTTTCCCAACTAACAGTCCTTAATTTTTGTCTTCTTGTCTCAACTAATTTTCAATCTTTAGATTTTCATTCTCTTCCACGCAAACCTTAACCCAGTTTATTGAATTAATCCGACTCGTCACGATTAAAAATTCAATAAAATTTTCATCGAAGATTTAAGTTTTAGATTAATTTTTTCAAACTCGTTGACTCATCACAAGTTTATTTAAGTCTGCAAATATGATAAAATTTTAAGAAGTTTTTGAAACTCGAAATTTTCTATGAAATGTAAAATGATTCTTAAAATATCTAAAAACTTTAACACTTGAACAATAAATGATAATAATTCCGAATTTTAATTTATTTTTTATTGGATACCAACTCGATCGAATTTTTGAGACAATTAACTCATTAATTTTTTGGTTCAAGTCCGAGTACGGTTTTTGAACACTGCTTCAGTGCATTCCAGCCCTTTTATGTACGGACACATAATTAAGGTTGGCTCATGCTTTGTTTGTTCATTTTGTGTAAGGATAATTTCAAAAATCTCTTTTAAAATTTAAATTAATATCATCTAACATCTTCAAATTTAAAAAAAATATCACTTATCATCTCTAATTTTACTTTTCTTGTAATATTGTTAGCTCAATAGATAAAAAAAATTAAAAATGGAGAGTGACACTAATTCTACCTCAACTTTGCCCCTAGTACAAAGTTTAATTGGAAAATGGTTTAAGAAAGGAAAAGAAAATTGAGGGATGCAAATATAATTACTAGAAAATAGCATTGGGTGTTATAATTTTTCATGTCCTTCATCAATTAATGAAGAAAAATATTTTTTGTATTTTTTTCAATTCACAAGTTTGATATTTCAAAAACAAAAATATCTATAATATTTTTAATTATAATATATGATATATAAATACATATTCTAATGTTCAAACTAACACATACAAGTACATTAATGTACATATATATATTTTTATATAATTGTAAAAAATTTATAAAAAATTAGTTTTATTTTTTCTTTTAACTTATAAATTTGTGATTTTTCAAACAAAATATGAATTATATTATTATTATAATACATAGTGACATTTTACAGTGTTCTAAATTTTTGTTATATTGACATACACAGCACAAGCACTTGCATGCAAATATATTTTCATAAATAAAGTTGTAAAAGAATTTATTGAGTAATATATTTTATATTTTTTTCGTTTTGAATTTGTAATTTTCTAAGAAAATACTCATCAAATTTATTTATTATATTATATGGTGTGTTTCCATGTATTATGAAATTTTTATTCAAGTCAATACACACACATTAACGTACACATATATTTTCATTAATTAGTTGATAGAAAAATTTATTGAGAAAATATATTTTAATTGTTTTGGTTTAAAAGTTTGTGATTCTCCAAATAAAATATTGATAATTTATTCAGTTATAATATGTGGTGTGTTTTTACGTCTATTTAAACAAATAGATACTACAAATTAATGTGTGCAAATATTTTTGTAAATAAGTTGACAAAAATTATTAGAAACTTAAAGGGTATCAAATAAAATGATCAAAAATTTCGAGAGAGGTTTGTAAAATTACCCTTTTAGCAATATGGTTAAAGAACTAACGTTGTATTTATATTTATCAATGGATTTGGAGAAAATTTTCAAATCTATCCATTCGTTAGAAGGATTTATAAAGTCAACCATTGGATGAATTTTAAATCTATTCAAATTAAAAAATTGTTTGAAATCATTCATTTACACTTTCTAGTTTAGGTAAATTTGAAATCTTAATCTATTTCATTATTACAAATCGTTACAGCAAATAAATAAATTTTAATTTTTTCATCAAATCCATCGATCTAAGCACAACCTAAGAGTATAAATGTCATTTGATGCACTTTAATACTTACTTTGAGACCCACTAACAAGAAAAAAGAGATAAGTAATATTTTAAATAATTTAAATATACTAAGTGATATTAATCCAGAACTCAAGGAAAGTTTATGAAATTATCCCTTCTGTGTAAGGTAAATCGAAGTCAAATCTCTTCATTTTTAAATTCATCGAATTTATTTTTCTGTGTTTGCACAAAGCTTTGTAAGCGAATTATCAAATTTGGTCAACCAGAGAAACTAAGGTCACGTGTTCCTTAATTTTAAAATTATTAGAAAGTTAAAAAGAAATGATTAAGAGGTGTAATAAATATTTGCAAAAAATAATGAATTTTGAACAAATTAAAAAGACAACTATAGCTAAAGTTTTTCAGAAGAGTTCAAATGAGAAAGTAACACTCTAGTAATCGATTAAATGACGAAAAGAAACAAAAGGAAATATGAAGGAAATAATAATAATTACTATGGGTTTGCGATAACAATTATCAAAATATAGCTGAAGAAAGTGGTAACGGAAGCTATAAGCAACATGCCGTAACGAAAGTCATAGATGTTCGTTTCTCTCTGAGGCTTCAGGCAACCAATATTTTTTTAGGGAAGATACGTATTTAATTGATGAAAATATTTAGATAAATTTAATTTTTTATCTCATATATAAATTCCGTAGTGTGAATTGAATATTATAAAATTTATAATATCAATTAATATAAATAAAATTTTATTTTAATTATAAAATTTATAAATCAAATTTATATTAATATTTTCGCTCGGTATGGAAAATGATCAGATTGGCTTGGCTTGTCTCTAGTTTGTTTGTGGAAATAGTACATTGGACTAGCACAGTAGTACTATTTGTTTTCAACATGTCCGACTAATCCATGAAAATGCGTACTGTACCTATAGATGTGCATATATATATACACACTATTACATACATTGAATTGTTTCTTCTAATTTTTATTTCCCTCCTTAAAGTATTTCTGCCTTCAAAGTGTTTCTTCTTTTTTTGTAATGATTAAAATACCTGCCTTTAATGAAATATAATTATCAATCCTGATAGGAAAACACAACCTATTTTTGTTTCTCCTCTTTTTGTGATACCTAAAATACCTGCCCTTAATGAAATATAGATTGTAATGGGAAAACATAATAAAATTTCTCCTCATCTATTCAATTACCTATTTTAATAATACTACCACCTATTTTTTATCACACCTATTTTGTACATCTAGATTATGTTTGAGCAAAAATAAAATAAAGTAGTCCTTATAATTATTATGTTCCTTCCTTGAGTTTTTACAAAATTTTGGCATAAATACATAATAAAAAGATAAAAAAAGATTAAGAGGAAAAAATCATTGTAAAAAAACCATTTATACTTTAACAAATAAAAAAAAACATATTATTTATAACAATATTCCGCTTATGTTTAGATTGTTTCTTTTTTATTCCTAATAAAAAATTATACGATCAAATATGGAAAAAAAATCAACTCATTGTACGATGCATGCTCACAATATTGTAGAACAATCACAGAACAAATAAATAGGCAAGTAATATAAGCAAATAACATAATCTATGCAAATAAAATTATACTATTAAATACTCTAAATAATTACAAATACAGATTGAGTTTCCATGTCAACTTAGGAAATTACAATGCAATTGTTACATTATTTAATAAAACAACACAGATGTATATTAAATATCTAGTAACCAATTCAAGGAATTAATCACAAAAATTATGCAAAAAATAAAAATATAAAATCCATACATCTTTATTAGCTTTACATTTTGTTTATGAATTTAATAAATAAAAATTTTAATTTCATAATAAAATATTATATTAAAATACAATTTTAGAGTTAACCATAGTCATTTAAGATAAATAAAAGAGTTCAAAACATCCAAAAAAAAAAAAGAGTTTAGATGCATTTAAATGGAGTCTTGAAGTAAATATTAATATAAGTTAAAAAAATATGAAAAAATATCAATATATTCTTGGTAATGGAATAAAAAAATCAATATATTCTTTACATGCATACATATTTTACACAATATATTAAAAAATTAATTCTGATAGAATTTATATAAAAATTGCATATTATTTTGGATATCTTTATAGAACTACATGTTTTGCATGATAGTTGCGTGCATTTTAAAATAAAATAAATGATTCTTTCATTTACATTCTGTACATTTTAGAGTAAGATAAAATAATAATTTCTAATTTTTCATCTTTCGATAATTATCGTAATATGTTGTTGGATTCCTATCGATAATATGGAGAATATATTAGTTTAATCTATTTTTTGATTTTTATAGATATAATAAATAGTTTTTATTTAATGTATTTGTTCTTTACATTTTAATTGCATTCATTTTTTCTTAATGTTTTTTGAAATTTTAAATAATCACTTTTATAATTATTATCCATACATCATTTGATTTCCTATAAATATTTTTCCTATTAAAAGAATTACAAAATACTACATCTATAAATGATGTTTAATTGATACTTTGTAGTGATTTTTTTTTCTCCTCTCTTTTGCGATACCCAAAATGTCCGTTTTTAGTGAAATCTAATTTTCAATAAGAAAACATAATCAAATTACTCATAATATATTCTAACTATCTATTTTTAAGGATAAACACCAATTTTGGTGTCACACAATTCTACTCGAGATAATTTACTATTTTTCTTTTAGTATTTGTCATAAATAATATATCCTTAATTAAATAGTTTCATGCCTAACATGTCCTTAACGAAGTATAATTTACCTATCTAAAATACTCCTCATTTAATATAATAAAATTATCTACTTTTTATAATATTACTGTATATTTATCATATATGTATATTTAAAACTGCTGTAATAAAATTCCTTAGATTTATATGAAATTTTGGCACAAATGCATAATAAAATAGTAGAAATTTTTATTCATGTATAAAATGATTTATGTTTGAGCAAAAATAAAATAAACTAGTATTTATAACTATTATTATCTATTCAAATTATTTATTTCTTAAGTTATACAAAAATTTGGTATGAATACATAATAAGAATGTATAAATTTTTAAGAGTAGAAAAATTATTTATACTCGAGAAAAAAATAAAATAAAAATATTATTTTACAATTGTTATATATTTTAATTGTTTCTTTTTTCATCATTAACAAAAACAATCTTTCATTATCTATCTTCCTCACGCACGCATTATATGACGCACGCGCACACACATACATATATAATAGTAATACGAGAAGAATACAAATGTTTGCTCATATATCTTTTTGCACAATTTCTTTCTTATTGACAATAGAGTGGAGGGAGGGACTCTTCCTCTTTACCTCATCCATTAATTTATTTTTTATTGATTTTTAAAAGACCCTCCAACATGTATAGTTAAGTATAAAAGTTGATTGAAAGAGGGTTTTTTTTATAATTGAAGTTGAATAATTAGCAATATAACAAATACTCTTCCATTTCCCCCACTCACATATTATAATTCAATCACTAATTTGAAGGAAAATTGGAATAATTTAGTTATGGATGTCCACTACTCTGATACGACAACTAGACGTGTATCATTCTCAGATCGATGAGTTAATTCAGTTGCCAATCCGAGTATTTCTCACTATTTCATTCATTCAGTCTCATCCATGTATTCGTCTTTCATTTCTAATGATTTCGATTTCTCTACAATTTTAATTACTGTTATGTTTTCATGGGGTAAAATGACACAAAAACAAACAAAATCAATAAGGAATACAGGAGATCGATATGAAAGAGAGGGAACCTACATGATTGTGAAATTGCAGAAATTGAGATTGTTAGGAGTGATGGAAAGATGAGAGTGGAACGGTCATAATTAGTGGGTCATAACAGAGAAAAATAGTAGACGGTGGTAGTTTATTTGAAAACTTTTTACCATTGGAGTATTTTTTTTTTTTTCTAATACAATAACAAATTTGCTCTGATAATAACAAAATGTAACTTTTAAATACAAATATTTAGAGATTAAATACCTGAAACTATATGATTTCTATTATTGAAGCATATATCAAAGATAAGATCAAAATGGCATGTTTTTCCCCTATTATAAAATTTAGAATTTTAAAATATGTCTTGCATATATATATATATAGATAAAATAATTAGTATCTACTATCACCGCCTTTAGTGGGAATAACATTGACAGTTGCAAATGACAGATACGATGATAAGATTAAAACATACTTTAATAATAAATTAAATAATTAACTTCCTTCTTCGTATGCTATTTAATTAGCTAGAATGACCATTTTCATATACGTGGCATTTACTAGCATAAAGTTATTAGACTATAAAGTAATGTTTTGAAAATCGGATCGGCCATTGAACCAGTGGTCTGTCCGGTTCGCGATCCGATCGATTGAATCGGCCGATTCACTAATTTAGATTTTTATTTATTTATCAAAGTGTCGATATAATTTAAAATGACCTAAAATATATTTATATAAAATCTAAAATATAAGTGAAACACTATTTTTGGATAATTATAGTTCTAATACTCAAAAATACTAATCAAATTTCTAATAAGAAAAGTGAAATTTATACAAAAATAAGTATAAAAAAGATGAAAAAAATAATAATTTAATAGTTTAGGCTTTTGTGTGTTCAATGTTTTGCTATTTTGGAGTTTATTTTCACAATTTTTTAATTTTTCTCTTTATTTAAATCATCTTTTATTTTGAAATTTAAAAAATTGATTTTTTACCGATTTTTGATTTTTTACCGATTCTATCCGATTTTTTAGACAGACCGGATATGTAGTTGGACCGGACCGGTAATTCTTCCGATTCACGGTCCGACCGATCGATCCGGCCGGTCCGACTTTCAAAACACTGCTATAAAGCATACATGTAATGCTATCTAAGTAGGATTAAGCATAAATCTGGACAATAAATTACAATTTTGATAATAGACGTTTAAGTATTATATGATCAATTAATTAATTATGCGTTCGAGAAGAAAATATGTTGTGTCAATTGCGCAGAGATTTTTGCGCACTGATGAATAGTCAGTTAGTCATGATGGAACGATATTAGTCTATAGCGATTAATAAATGTTTCCATTTTAACCTTTTGTTCGTCTTCCACTGATTCGGTCCCTCCTCGTTTAATTTGCGACAGGAGGATATGAGAACTGGACAAACGTGGCATTAATGGAGATGTCAATGCGGACTGCTACGTTATTGTCTACCCACGCAGTATAGACTACACTAACGTTAACGTAACCAGGCTGCATTAATTTCATACAAGTACGTCTACAATTGATTTTATCAAATGCACTGTATATCAACAAAAGTATATATATATATACTAGAAAATTGTACGTATAATATTTGTATATATTTATTAAAAATATTTATTTTTAAAAAAATAAATGAATAGTCAGTAAATAATAATCAATTATTAAAATTTTGCCTATTGAATATACATTTTATACAAGATTGATATATTTTATATATATTTTTATAGCTTTTCTCTCTTATTGTAATTATTTTCACTTATATTTTTATCATTATGATTTTTCAATATAGTTATTTGTTAGAACATTATATATAAATTTTATTTTTTTTTAAAAATTAAATCAATATTATCTTTTATGAGAACAACATATGATAATTGTATTTTCTTATAAAATTTGTATTTGTATGAATATTAGCCTTGTAATTTTAAATTGAAACAAAATATTGATATTAAAAAGAGGTTCTATTGAATTTAAATAAAATAAAGTCAAATATAATGCATAAATTTATGAAGGGCATTTCCTATTTTTTTACTATTTGGCATAACAATTAAGATATATATTAAATGTTTTGGTAAATAATAAAATGAATAATCAAAAAAGTATGAAAAATAAAAAAATAAATCTATAAGCTGTTATTAGCCTTTATTTTGTTTATATATTTAATAAATGTAAATTTAATTTCATACTAAAATATATTATATCAAAATACAATTTTGAAGTTAACCACATTCAATACCATTTAATAATTTTTAATTGTAAATAATGAAATATCATATATTAACCTACATCACTTGCGTAATTAATGTGAAATATCACGTTCACTTTTACTTTTAAATCCAAATTTGAAATCCAATGTTACTGATACAATTTCATTTCATGTTCAACATTTCAATCACGAGATCACCTAATAATTTAAAATATTTAAATTAAATTGTTAATACTTATAAAATTATGACCAAATTATTATACGATAATTCACCTACTTTCGCGAATATACATAGGTAACCTCTATCCAAAATAAACTACGTTGCTCACGTAAATAAGTGACGTGGTTACATTTTAATAGAATTTTCCGTCCCCGACTCCGTGGAGTCAAAACAGACGCAGCTAACAAGACAGTTAGTTGGCAACACACAAAGTTGGTCCAAAAGAAGCTTTTATTGCGGTATTGTATGGTATGGGAATATGGGACTGTGTGCGGTATATAGGCAGACGACTGGGATTCCAATTTCCAACCCACCACTCAGACAATACTAAATAAGTTCATACCTGCAAAAAATTATCCAAAATGCGCTCTATTGCTAATTCTTCTATCCAAGGAAAACACAAAATCCAAATACCTCTTCAACCAACATAATTTATTCGATTTCTTTAATCCTGTGGCTGCATCGGATGCTCGAAAGCAAGTATAACGAAATCTATGATAGACCCTTTTCGTCTTCTGTCCCTGCTCTCTGTTGCATAGTTTTGTGTAAGGTAAAATTTGAAAAAGCTCAACATATTTTTGTCTTTTGTTTCTTACTGCTTTGTTAGCTGAAAAAGGAGGTGGCTTTTCTTGGAACTTGGGTTTGTCTAGGTGTCCTTTGTGTATGATTTATTGTTTTGGTTTCTGGGTATGTAATGCTGGTTTCATTGAATGCTATAACCTTTCCTCTTTGCTTATTCTCCTTGCTGTTGCACTTGGGGTGCTTATTAACCTCCAAGAGTTTCTTTTCTGTGAGCTGTATAGGTTTTTCCTTTGGTCCATGGTAGAATTATCAATATGTAGGCACTATGGCAAGGGTTGGTGATGTTTGGACTAATCTTTGAACTGTGGATTAAATCTTTTCTTGTCTTTGATCGATGTATTGATGGTTGGCTTGCATTTGTGGGTGCAAGTTTGTATATGTTTGGACTTTATGCTCCATTTTCATTCCTTATATTTATGGGCAAAAAGTTTTCAACTTTTTCATTTTTGGATCAACAATCATAACTTATTGTGCTAAAATTGTTGCTGTTTCTTGGTACAAACAGGTTGTTGCCATTTCATTGGATAAACTGATAATCCTAAGCTTTATGCAATTTGTAAAATATTGTTTGTTTCTCAGGTTTATCGGGAATTGCTTACTCTTTATGACTTCACGTTTTCCTATTTTCCCAATTCTCTTGCATGAAGTCAGCTGCAGCCTGCAATTACATTGTGAAAAGCCAATTTACTGAATCTTTTAGTTAATCTTAGATGCTGAAGAATAAAAAATTGATTTCAAGAATTCCTTCTTTCAAGCTTGTCAATTCTTTTAATTTTATTATCAAAATTGAGGACAAGTGTGGATTGGACGTTTTTCCCATTAGATGGAATACAAGTTGATCTTGGCTGGTGTGAACATAAAGAATCTAAATGGATCAATGCAGATCTTGGTTGTAGAAGACTTAAGTTATGACTTGGGGAGAGTCCTATGTTTATTTTCTTTTGATTATTCTTCCACTGTTACTGCTGTTTATGCTGCTTCTTGATTGCAACACTTTCTTCACAAAATAAATGTATATAGTCTTGATTGCAATTATCTGGTTTAAGGTTATGAGAGTGGTTAGTAATATTGTATAAGAGACACTAATTTAAGGAGTCGAAAGACATGTCATGTTGCAGAAGACCTTGACGGGCACTTGTTACATGTACTGAAGATGGAAACTAAAGAAGCAAAGAAAGTCGTAGTTGCAAAGCCACACTGTAGCATCAAGACCAACTTGTTCCAGTTTTAGATCCTTCACGGAGCTTCTTGCTGGTGCCATTAACACCTCACCCTCTAACGCATGTTCTGAAGCTGCAGTTACAGCCATTAGACCAAGGACACTGAGGTTTAAGCAAGCAGTGAACCATACTTTGGTTGGGATGGCTTCTTCCCAGGTGATCATTTCTCGTTCATTTACTGTCCTTTTTTCTGCAAGATGTAGTCTGTAGATATCTAACTGTTATGTCTTCTAATTTCCAGGCTGATCAATCTGAGGGAGCTGTTTGTTCTCCCTCTGATAAGGACTTGAAAGCAGACAGGAAATTCAATGTGGTGCACAAACCTACGGCTAAGCTTGTCTCCAAGACAACAATTTCTCTCTTGGAAAATATGGTCAGTATTCACACCATTGGAATTTCAGCCCCATCACCCTCCCCTCTCCTCGTTCGTGTGCGTGCACGAGCACCATGGCATAACTTCACACAGCATATTTAGCGTACATTACATATATTTCACTCTTTTAGGTCTCTTTTAGCATTCTAAAAAACCTATCTTGACAAGCATGACTGGTGAAATGATTTTATTAGATTCTTGTCCATCTTTTGCCTTGATAATGTATCAGTCTTGTGCAGCGAGGTGCCAATTTATTTCAGAGACAGGAACTGGCTGAGGTTAAGGCCAACTTCCAACGACCAAACCTGATTAAACCTCAATGTAAACTTAGATCAGAGCTTCATCAGAATTTCCTTTCCATGACAGAAAATAATAGAAGAGTTGAACCCTCAAAGATGGTGTCAGAGAACCTGGAAGAGAATCAGAGGTCTTTATCACACACGGCAAATGGGGATCGTCCTTCTTATGATGGATATAATTGGAGGAAGTATGGACAAAAGCAGGTTAAAGGAAGTGAATTCCCAAGAAGTTACTACAAGTGCACACATCCAAATTGTCCTGTGAAAAAAAAGGTTGAAAGATCACTAGATGGTGAAATTTCAGAAATAGTGACTACAGGGGTGAGCACAATCATCCAAAGCCGCAGGCTCTAAAACGTAACTCTTTCGATGGACAGTGGCAAGGAAGTGCTGGCAATGAATCAAACAACCCCTTATGGAGTAACCAACACAGAGAAAAGAATGAATGTTATGAAGGCACTACAGAAAATCAAAATGAATTTGGTTTTTCTCCCCATTCAGTTTATGAGGGAAGAGCTCCATCATTTATTGATCCGACATTAGCTGGAGCATCCAATTTTGGTGTCTTAACCCTTGATAATTCTTCTTGTCACAATGGGAAGTTTGAGGTAGGGAGGGAGGGACTGGACGGAGAGACTGATGAACCAAAAAGCAAAAGAAGGTAAGAGATACATAAACTTCAAATGGCACATGGATCATAATCAGTAGCTAGTTTTATCATGGACAGACTCTTCCTAGTTACCTGTACAAGGATTCCTTTTTAAGTTTCTTGTTTCATTTTCAAGCCTATTTGCTTTGCAACGGATGGGATGCTCCAAAATCAATAAATTTTGTCATGGGATCTCACTTTTAAATTTCATTTTTCATTGAATCTATGAAGTAAATTTTATGAATTTATCACGAGTCTTTTGTTTTTCAGGAAATCCAATGAGGCAGGCACAGCAGCAGAAGGAACACAAGAGCCTCAAGTTCTTGTTCAAAATTCCATTGATTCTGAAATCATAAGAGATGGATTTCGCTGGAGAAAGTATGGACAGAAAGTTGTAAAGGGAAATGCATATCCAAGGTTAATGCTACTTAAAGACAATCTATGCGTGCATTCTGTGTTCAAGAATTTGGTATGCATGGATAATTTGCATTAAGGAATGTTATGGCTTCCCATGGTGAACGAGTCTTGATACAAAATTTTGACAAATTCCTTTGGCAATTGGCATTTTTTCCTGATATTTCTTTGCATCCTTGTTTATTCGGCAATATGGCTTCCCATGCTGCACGAGTCTTGATACTATATTATTTGAAAATGTTTTCTATTTTTTAGCTTTTCATGTCATATTGTTATAGCTATATTAGACTTTAATAATTTGTTTATGTATCATATGTTTCACTCTGAGTTCTCTAAAGACGATTTTATTTGATGTGGCTGCAGGAGTTACTATAGATGTACCAGTCTCAAGTGCAATGTGCGCAAATATGTGGAGAGAACATCAGAAGATCCAAATGCTTTCATCACAACATATGAAGGAAAACACAACCATGAAATGCCAATCAAAAACACTAGTTCTGTGGCAGCTAGAAAATGTGCAAAAACTTTAGGCACCAGGGATACATCTTGATTGAATCAACAAAACAGTTAATCTGTCAATCTCGAGTTAAATGGAACCGCAAAGGTCATACGGCTTGTGGGAGTCTTCAGCTGGAGGTTTTATGGCAGAATCAAATTAAGTTGCTGAATCAAATTATAGTTGCTGCTTGTTATAGAACCTTTCTTTATCTGCTTTAATTTGCGCAACATCTAGTGAATAATGATGGTATACCAGACAACAAATCTCATTCTGTAGAGATTACGCTTCCCATATGATTTAAATCATCGGTTCGAGTCTTCAAGAGTTAGATAAAGATCCATTGTTAACTCACTTTTTTTTTTAAACTAAAAAGATAATGTTCTTATACCAGAATTGCAAACCATTGCAGGCTAACTGAAAACTCTCCCACATACAAACGAAAGAATCATGCCATCTCGTTTGACAGCGTAGCCAATTGTGAGTGGCCACCTTAACCTCATGGCGAAAGTAGCATCTAACTCGTGCACCTAATGTAAGCCAGATCTGGGGCCCCAAAATATTAAAAATACTTCTCAAATCTTCATTTTCAAAGCAAGACAATCCTTTGTGGAATTCTGTATCACATTTACGGACGTTGTCCAGTCAAAAAAATGATGATAACCGATTTCCTTTCCTTTCCTTTACAATATAGTACATCAACAATGTGAGTAAGAATCGAAGAAAATTAGGTTTCTTATTCTCCACACATTTTCAAAGGCAAAATCATGCTACACGTGAAGTGGCAAGCAGCGAATTTGTTCTGCTATTTTTGATGGCCATTTGCCTGAATCTGAACGCTGCTTGTATTGATGCCCTCATCGGCAGACAAATTTTCAACGGTTACAGTAGCATCACTTTGTTTACCCGACATCACTTCATACAAGGAAAGTCTCGTGCTTCTGCAGCCTCTACATTCATGCGTCCTGCAATGCTCATAAGAAATTTTCTTCATCTCCCATAAAATTTTGTCTGAACTTATTCTGCATTTAATTTTTCTTTATCAAGAAATGCATTTAACAGTGTTGCTTGTTTCTCACTATTTACTCATTAAAAATTTACCTCATCAACAGAATATTATGACATTAAAACCCACTTCATTCTGTTTTTAACACTGTGAGGGGATTGCTGATTTACAAACTCTCACGTGTTCATGTACGAGCAGCATATAGAGAAAATAAATCGACCAATACATCAACCAGAGTAAGTGAGATAACCAATAACATACCTTGTTTCTATATCACGCCAGCCGAGGCCAAAAGAGAGTAAACCTGTCCTCCTTGGCATACCCAGTGGAGAATCTGGACGAACAGACCTATAAAATATTTCAGCACTATTAAAACTCAAGAGTCACAATGCTAAGAGCAGAATGAAGATACAGCTGGCACAGTGAGCTTGTCTTGCCTATACAATACCAAAGCCATAGGATGGTGTAAGGGAAACTCAAAAGACATATGATGTTCTTTGAAACAAAGAATTTGTCAGAGAAGTAAAATCACAAAATGTGTTAAGAATCACCCATATAACAGTACCACACTAGACTTCTGCATCAATCAGGCCTTTTTCTAGTAGCACATCAAAGAATCAAGAGGGCATTACAGATTCAGAATTGACTCCAACACGATCAACCTGCAGAATCATTTGGACATAATTTTTGCTCCCCAAAAATGTTTTATATAACTCCTTCATTTTCTTGAACACCACCGCCCCCACCAAAAAAATAGAGAGGATATCTATTTCAAAACTCTATACAGCGAGAGTTAGCATATCCAGTCACAAAGACTAGGCTCGCATGCCCAAAAAAAAAAAAAAAGGAAATTGTAAACAACACACCCAGGGGAAGCTACAGCTTTAACTTGGCCAGATTCATATTGCAAAGTAGCTTCGAGCATCGATTCTGCCATAACCACCCTCTTCTCCATCTCAGCAATGGAAGCCAGAGCTTTGTCGTATTTCTCCTGAATGTAACACAAAAGTACAGATTGGTATATATAGATAAACCAAGACAGAGAGAGAGGGGAACACTAGCAAACGTTCTTCCTATTCATCATGTGTGTCCCCAAACCCTCCTCGTCAAGAAAAACCTACCAGAATGGAAATGTATCCAGTTTAAGCAGATTCAACACTATATGAAACCTGAAGAACTTCCACTGCGTATTTCTGAGCAGCTGCATCTTGCTCGGCAAAAATTCGAGCATCTTCTGTTACTTTCTGCTCCTGCTCAACTCGCATCAGGACCTGCAGACGATCATTCGGTGCATGTGATTATGAAATATTTATTTCTCACGACACAAAAACAATTGTTTTGATTTTATCTCAAATGGAACTGCTGCAAAAATAAAACCTGAATCATAGCATTCTCCTGCTCTGTCTTATCAGAAAGTGCTTGCCGTAGCTCAGCTACCTCTTTCTCCAACTGCTCAACCTGCATGGTGATGATACTTTATGGTCCAGGAAAGTCAAAAAAGCTTCACTTCCGCAAGATGAAATCCTTACTGTTAGAATACAAATGTTCATTTCTGACATCTTTGTTCATTTTTCATGGGATAAGGGGCAAGGGATGTGGAGATTAGCTGATATCATTAAATGCCAATGTTAAATGTCAGATGTTGCTTAAATATTAGATGATATCTTTACTATGCAGTTCCTATACTCTACATATGTAAAAGATATATTTGTGACAACATTTCCTTGTTTCCATATTGAACAAGGACATGAAATTTGGTTCAAAGATGAAACTGACATTACAATTCATGGCTGAGAACAGACAGAAGGAAGAAACATAGGAAGAGAGAATGGGAAAGGGGACACTCTTGTACGAAATAACCTTAAACAGTTAAACTGACATGCAATACCTTTCCCATACACGTAATGTGCTTGCCTGTATGTTATATTACAGAAAGTATAAATTCAAGAACTACAACAAAATAGTAAGAAATGAGCTTCAAAGCTGCTAAAGGAAATAGTTGATCCTTTCTTTTCCTTGCTCTGAATATCAGAGACATATCTGATATATTAGAAAGTTGCATCACCTGTTGATATGTGACACATTGCTTTCTTTCTTATAACTAGAACGCAATGAACTTCGTAATAGAAATGGATTCTTACCCTTGCACTGAGTTGTCGTCTATTATCCTGCTTGACCATCTCCACAAGGGCTATTTCCAACTCTTCAGCTCTTAAAAAAAATCAATTTTTTTTTTGAAGTCTTTAGAAGAAGATAAAATTTCAAAGCTGATGCATTTATCACATTTTTCAAAGGAAATACTAGAAAGTAACCAAGAAATCCTTCTTAAGTTCATGTGTGCTTAATATTACAAGTAGCATCAAGTATAGACATGGGTCCATTTTTTTTTTTCTCAATACTGAAACTGGGGAGAACTATACAGGCATTAAAAGAGGAAAACTCGAGGCATGCCATAGACATTGTACAAAATCAAAGCACAACTCATGGCCGTAGAGAGCAGCTTTGATTTTGGACTAACATTTGACAGTTCATCTATCCTTGAACAACATTTATTGGACTCTGAAACCTTGAAAAGAAAGAGAAAACAGAAAAAGATGAAAGGAGCTTTTAACTGTAGAAAATACTGAAGAAACCTTCAGGTTACTAAGAGAAAAAATCTTGAATACTTTGTTTTTTTTGGACTTGGGGCTCTAACCCTTGATCCTTTTCTTTTTTTGAGGACTTCTTCTGTAAATTATGCCCAAATATCGGTTTAACTTCCTTGTTGCACTGATGTAGATGATCTTTTTGTGTATTGCACAAAGATAAACAATGGAAAAACTCAAAATTCAGACAGACCTGAGTATTGCAGTTCTTTTTTCCTCCAGTAATCTGCATAGCTCAACTTTCATCCACACAACCTGCTAAGAAGCTGTTAATAGCACTTGAAAAGGGGCAAAGAGAATTTCCCACATATGTTCAACTGTAAAAGCATTGTAACTGATAACCTACGAAATGAATTAGGAAAATAACATTCTTTAACCATGGACAACAAGAAATGACTGTTCCACAAGTATGAAAGGTCAAAGGGGATTGTGATGTATGGTCAGATGGTGGGAAATAGTGCTCGCTGATGTCAACCTATAGTTTTCTGTTTTGCCCATGAAGCAAAGCATTCAAATCCACTTGGGATAATCAGTTAAAGCCATAAAAATATGCAGAGATATGCACTTAAAGATCATCTCATGTCAAAGTAATTTACCAGTTCATCAAATTCCTGATTAACCTGTCCCAGTCCAATCTTGAAAATTTTAACAAAAAAACCAACTTCAGATGAACATTCTTTGCAATAGTAAATTTAAAGATGAAACAGAAGTCAGAAGTATTTCAAATGCTGAAAAGTGCATATCTTATATTGAACATTTTAATCCTTTTAAAACAGGTTCTAGCCTACATCTGGATCAATTGCAAGAACCATCCTTGAAATAGAATTCATGGATACCAAACAAGAGAAACCAAAATAGTAAGACAAAATCTCGGTGATGATAAAGAAAGAAAAAAAAAAAAAAAGTGCTACCTGTTCTTGAAGGTCTGGAAGTGACTCTACTTCTGAATCAATGTTTAAGCCATCAAGCAATTCACTCAAATCTGCAGCATGAGACTCCGAATGTGATCCATCACCACCAATTAGCTTGTCACCTGAAGCTTCTTCCACTCTAGGTTCTTTTATTAAGGGTTCAGGATTGTGCTTGAAACTGTATAGCTTAGTTGCTAGACCTTTAGGATCTTTCCAAACTCGAGCCCCTTTGGATCTTTCCTCAACTGTTGCAAGTACAGCTGAGTGCCGGTGCTTCTCTCTTAGCCCTTGCAATCTATCTTCAGTGACAGTCAAGAAACCCATGCAAGCTGTCAAAACAAGTTGGCTGCTATCAAAAGTTGAACCAGCCAGGGATTGTAATAAACTTATGGCATCTGGAGCGTCCTTCGTTGTAACTATAGCTGGACCTGCAGAATTTTGGACATGACATTTAAATCAGTAATGGAAAATGCAGAATGAACTATTGCAACTTGTTATTGGTAGTAAATAAAATTACTACCATATAACTCCATCAGCGCGAGTGCTGTCCGAAATAACATAACACGATTTCCTTCGAACAACAGCACATCCCAAACCCTAAGAACTGCGATCCACAGTATGCCTCGTTCAGCATTCAAGACATAATGAGATGCATAGGTAAAAATGTGTACAAGGACATGAAAAATGTCTGCCGCTGGTAACTTAAACTCAGTTTAGAACAAAATACTTCCTTTTCCTCACCACTTTCCCATGGAAGCATATTAGTGAATGAATTGAAAGGAACCACGGCCCAGATATCCATGTAATCTGCACTCCCAAGTAATCAAGATGATTGACTGCAACAAAAGGATCACTAAGTAAGGAAACTTATTGTTACAATATCAATAAAAGCTAATCAAGGAACATCCATTGGCACTTGACTGACCCAGTTTAGGAAACCGTTCACGCACCAAGTCCTCAAAAACAAGTTGATCAACCTAAGTAATGATGAAAAAATGTTTTCAGCATCTGAAATAGCTAATATAGAATAAGCATAGATATACCCATGAACCTCAACATAAAGGAAGAGCGAACCTGGGATTCTATCATTTCCTGTGAGTAATAACCATCGAAGTAATCATCAATGATACCCACCAAAGTCCTGAAGGAATCAAAACAAGCTAGCCTAAAGTCATCTGCCCTTTTGTACTTCAAAACAAATAACATGCATGGGTGTGTTTGAATCTGTCTGTGCATGTGTTTGTGTTGATAAATGGATGTATGTGATAACTCCCTATAAACCACACTCAAAAGTCCTGGGGAAAAACAAAGCTATCCAAACATAAAATTATCAATATTGTAAAGCCTCCAAGGGATTTTGTGCACAAAGTATAAAGATTATTGTTCTATATCCAGATTCTAAATCACATGAACATTTCCCATCTGAAAATTGTGTGCCAGAGGGTTTTAACTTTAGACAAGCTAAATTTTCTGCTCACAGGAATGCCATTTAATTGCAATAAGAACAAATAAAAAGTTCATTTCAAACATCAAGTGATATTCTCTAGCATCCCATGATGAAAGAGCATCAACGAATAGAAGGCAACAATTATTTGAGACTTACCAGAAGGCATTTTCCTCAGGCATCATAAGAAGTAATAAGCCAGCAAAGAAATTCATTGCCTGCAAGAACATTAGATAAGAGAAAAAAAATACAACTGTACTCGAGATCGAGATCCAAGGAATAAATTTATTAACAATTATATAAATGCATAATAACTAAATGCTATTGCGGGCCATGAATATTTAGTTCCTTTGATAACTTATCAAGTTTCAATATGTTTCTTATTTACACATTTGCTGCTACTTCATGTGAAGACTATAACTAACTCATTTTAGGAGCTCATACTACAGAACTATGCCTATTTTTCAAATCCTATAGTACAATGTTTTAACTACCGTGCATAGACGAAGTTATACTTCTTATCTAACAACCTCATTAGGACATGCAAAGAAATGGAGATGAAATCTTTAGCCAAGAGTTACCTGGCAATAACCAACAGATGGGTTATGTCGAGCATATGCCAAAAGTAAATGCCTCAAAGAATTTCTTCCGTTTTCATCCAATGCAGGATGTCCAGGAAAGGTTCTAGGCAGATCCTGTAAAGATCAGATTAGTAGGTCAGCCCTCGGAGAAATTTGGATTGCACTATGAAATATGGCGAATTTGGAAAATACAACAGCATCTTAAAATTAAAATGCAGACAGTGAAAAATTGAACACAAAGAAGAAACTATTAGAAGGAAAAGAGAGAAATATATGTGCCAGGAAGAATAGACATTGCAGTAAACAAGAGGCCTTTCTACATGACCGCTGGGTCAACATTTCAAAGAGAAGCAAACAAAGGTTGCGTATTGTAAAGAAGGGAAAACAAATCATACTGAATTGAATGAAATATCTAAGCAACGGAGAAGATGATACAAGGACAATTAGCAACAAAATTATCTTCATTTGTCATCCT
This sequence comes from Cinchona pubescens, assembly GCA_025175665.1. NCBI lineage: Eukaryota > Viridiplantae > Streptophyta > Magnoliopsida > Gentianales > Rubiaceae > Cinchona > Cinchona pubescens. The sequence goes on along the minus strand of JANKKI010000129.1, from coordinate 296,429 downwards.
GAACTGGCCCTAAAAAGAAGTAGCACCTACGAATTAAAATATTGAACGATAAAGTCCAGGTTCCATGCATCTAATGACCTTCTCAATTTGCTTTCTCAAATTTTCAGGCACATCAACTCTAATCTCATTTGGTCCCTTTCTATCTTCACCTGATTGTGATTTATCACCATCCTGGTCGTTACCATCATCACTTACTGGTGCCAGCAAATCCTGGTAGTATCTCTCTACTCTGCGTGTCCTAACTCGTACAAAGGCTTGCCATACCTGTGCCAACAAGATCAGATAAATAACAAATTTTTACTTCCACTATAATCTTGGGGACCATTAGAGATGTTGGTAAAAAGGAGATACTACCTCTCCTCTCAAATCCCTTGGTATTCCTCCATGAACAAGGAACTCCAGTTCTTTCCAAGGAAACAAGGATTCTGCACAGACTCCATCAACAGAAGCAGTTACTTGTTCAAGAGCATCCATGCCATCATCGGTATCGCTGTTGTAGTAATCTTCTTCATATGCTTGCTCAAGTTCCTCGCCTGAATGGCTTCCCTCTTTAATTGATGGAAGATGGTTATGGTTAGTAGCTATCTGCTCATCCATCATGTTTTTTCTCTTCTTTATACGAGAACTCATCATATGTTCTATATGATTAAGAGATGGTCTAACAGTTAACCACTTCTGCACCTCCGAAGATTTCTTTTGTACAATGGCTGGCACCTCCTTCTCAGCATCACTTTCGTTATTGATGTCTGTAACAGAGTCTACTTCACCTAAAGCAACCCCGATCGTTCTCCAGTCAACTCCTGAAGGGGCTTGGTTTGCTGCTCTGTAACTTCAAGTTCCGCAGTTCTGACATTCTCCTCAGCAGCTGGCTGAGGTAAAGAAGGCACGGTCTGCTGTTGCAGAAAGAAATCCCACTTCTGCAATCTTTCTACTTCCTCTTCCTGAAATAAAGAATATAAAAAGGTTTGTGAGAAATGCATATTTGAGGAGAGAATTCCTCTGTTTCTCTGTCAATTCACCCCCTTTAATCCTCCCTTGTACCCAAAAACAAAACTATTGCAGTCTCTTTTTCTTGGGAAGTATTAATATTTGATAGTTTAACCAACTCTGCAACTAAAACCTGAGTCTTTATATACTCATGGCTAAGCAGAATTAAGTTAAATTCAGTCTCCTTGCTTAGATGGTAATAGTGGAAAACCAGTGATTAAGCAGTCGAAAAATGCCAATATGGCAATTTACCTTGTAAATAGTAGCGTACTCTCTGTATCTATGAAGATGCTGAGGTGGCTCACAGTAAATCCATATGCATCCCTGTCAAAATGGCATATTGTTTGAATATTTATACTCGAATGCACTGAATCATAACAATATCAGTATCGTCCATTTTAAGAAGTCTAAACAATGATGTATTACCATCTCAATAAAAAGGAGCAATGATTATTAAAAATTAAGGCAGGGAAAAATTACTATCTATGTTACCCAAATACAAATGTTCAGCGTTACCATTAACTTCTGTATAAGATGCAATACAACAAAATGTTGGAGAATTGTCAATTCCCTAGGGAAGTGTACCTGGAATCAACGTCCAACGAACGCTTACTCAACAAGGACAACAACATAATTGTTCATCAAGAAATCGATTTCACTGCCCATAGCTCTTCCACCTCTATATTCCTTATGCCGCAACCAAAGGTAAAAATCTATTTATTACACACTAACCACCTTTGTTCTATCTTCACGAGATCAAACACACTCCAATTCCAACAGTATCTTTTAAATACAGATACAATAAGGAATCGAAACATAATAATATCCCGAGAACTAACTTGATCTAAACAAGGAAAACTGTGATGTCATACACATAGTAATCAGCCTATGGTTTTCTTGATTTTTCCTCAACTTTTAAAATAATTTCCTAAATTATGCTCTTCGGAAATAATTAATGAAGTATCATAGCAACAGAGAGTGCATAATTTTAATCACTTAGCAGTAGTAGTAATCAAAGAATTCATTCATTAAACAAAGCAACAAAACGCAACGGATTTTCCTTGCTTTTCGGCCTTCAAGACACCTGTTCTTATAGAAGTAATATTAGTACAAGATATGCAAGTATGTGTAAGTTGAAAGGGTACCGTTTGGGCTCGAAAATGGTGAAAAATTGGGAAGTCTTGAGCGTCATTGGCGGGATGTTCGAACAACGAACTTGGGTTAATTTTAGTGTTTCTCTTGATTCCATCCAAAAGGGTACTTCCTCAATTCTCGGCTTCAACAGCTTTCCATCATCTTCGTTCTTTAATGACACTGGAATTCTAGTCTCTCTTTCTTGATTCTTGTTTTTATTCGATGGAGTGTTTTTGTTCCAGTGTCACGTGTCTTATTTGTCGATTATGTTGTTGGTGGAAAAATGATGGATTAATGTTTTATATACCTATAAAAATTTTGGGATGTATTTGATAAAAATGATTTTGAAAATTTAAATAATATATATATATATATCATGTATATATATTCAACTAGGTACATATAATATATATAAAATTAATTCAAAAATAATTTATAATAATATAAATTTAAAATTATTTTTAAATATATTTTTTTAAATTATTTTTTAAATATTTTATATATATATATATATATATATTAATTTAATGACAATACAGTAACTTCCACTTAAGTATAGTGATTGTTGGTGTTTGACAATGTTAACCAGTTTGACCATGTAAATATCATTTATTTATACCTTTGCCGGTCGGCCAAAAAGTGAAGAAACGAAATACGCCAAGCATTTGGTTTCCAAATCTAGGATGAGGTGATTTGCCATGTGTACTCACTCATACCAGAAAGTCTTGTTTTAATAATAGTAGGGTTAATTGCATTTACATCTCTTAGACTTTGACTAAATTGTCAAAATAACCCTCAAAATTAGGCTGGAGGATAAAAACCCCTTAAATACCTAAACATTTACTAACAAAAACAAGCCTCCACTATAATAAAATGCCAAACATGTTGATGACATCGGTCATCCGCGATATAAAATGTGAGACGACAAGTTTATCTTAACTTTTTATTTTTATTTTTTTTTAAAACTTTTTTCAACTTATAAAGTTTGTAGATCTTTCTAAGTTAGGCGCCAAAGGTAGATGGTCGGATTGTGGTGCGTTGTCAATGATGAAAAATTTTAGGAATGATTTTAAATAGAGTTAATACTTTTGTGATTTAATTTTTTATAGGATTTTTCACAATAAACTTCATTTTGAGCTTATTCATCAAGCCTCCTTTTGAATTCATTCTTGGTGTGTGCATTGTTGGCGGAGGTGTTGTGTACCCATACTTTTTGGGAATTTGATCTTTTCACTTCTCCTTTTGGAAGATTGAATGGAGTTGCCTTTTAAGTGGAATTTGTTATTTGTCTAGACTTTGGGGTTGAATTAGCAGTTTGATTAAACCTCAAGGGAGGTGAACGTAATTAACCCAAAAGAGAAACGCAAAAACTTAAAATCCTAAAACGACATCCCATAACCCATTTGTCAATTGTGCGCAACCTCTTCAGCCATCAAAGTCTCAACTCTCCATCCACCACCACCCTCCGGCCACCGCATCGCATAACGTCGCCGCCATCGCATATGATCTGTGATTAGTCTCTTATCCGCAAATCTTAAGCAACACAAACTCAATTAAAAGATGGTGAGTAATGATCACTCTCCCTCATTTCCCCACTCCTTCCCTCTTTGATCTTTGGAAATTTTTTCAGATTAATTTTATTTTATTATTTTTGAGGTTTCTGAAACTGTTCTCTGTTAGCTTTATTTTCCTTTACTAACCTTTTTTTTGGTAATGGATTTATGTGATCTATGCGTGTATACACCTTCAGATCTAAAATCTCCCGGATAAAACATGCTGATTATAGAATAGGCTTTGAATTCCGCTGAACAGAGGCATCTTTTCATGGAATAAACATTTATAAATTTTATCCTTTCTTCTAAATGAATGGGAACTAAGGCATAAATAGACGAATAAAATTTCAAGGTGCAGTGAGGATGTCAAAATTTAATGCATTTTTTGGTAGAGAAATTTCTAATCATCTCATATGAGAAAATTGCTGAATTAAACATTATTTCATTCACACCTTTACTTGGACGACTGAATTCTGACCATGAATACTTTGTATTTAGTGGTTGGGCTACCCAGTAGTAAGTTAATGTCCATTAGAGATGTAAATATATTGGATTTACTTTTTGCAACATTCAATTATTGCTATTACTTTGCTTAGAATTGATGGTATTAATTATTTGACTTCATTTTTTTTGTTGAGAAAATTATCAATAGTCCTTGTAGGTACCACATGGATCTAACGTGTAATTTGTCTAAAGGTATGCAAAAATAAAATTTATGTCTAAATTCTTCAGAAAAGATTGGACGAGTACTTATTCTGTGGCTAGATAACTCTTTCCATGGCTAGACTTTTATTATTTTGTTTGCCTATTTGTCCAATATTAAAAATGCCATGGCATTTTTTTTCCTTCCTCCGTCTACAACACATGGATAGCTGTAAAATTTTAGCCTTTGGATATTGTACATTTATCTGATCAAAGCTTGCATTGATTATAGCTTCTTCTTTTCTAGATTCACTTCGTGCTTTTAATTAGCCGGCAAGGTAAAGTCAGGTATACAAAGTGGTAGATGTGTATTCCCAGAAGGAAAGAACTAAGGTATTTTCTTTTATTTATTTTCAGTTTATAGAAACTAAAATATCTTAGAAAATTACATGTTCTTTCTGCCGGTATTCACCTCTTTTTTTGTTTCCTATTATAGTTTCTTATCTGGGATTTGGGGCTGGAAACTAAAATATCTTAGGCGAGCAATAACTTGTTCTTTCTGCTGATATTCACCCTTTTTTCCTGCTATAATTTCTATTTGGGATTGAGGGCTGGAAACTTGGTTCTTTTCTTCTTAAGATTATCCGTTGTGGAATGAGCTACATGTTGATAAAAAGGATTGTCATAATAAAAGTGAATGGAACATGTCTGAATTGTTGTGATATGAGGCGCTGCATATATTAATTATAGTCTTCTTGTACAAATCATAGTTTGCCTAATGCACGAATATTATTCACATTTGCAGTCACTGAACAACTATAATTTGATTTTACATAATTTCTGAAGGTAATCCGAGAGCTTAGTGGTTTAATCCTCACTCGAGGCCCGAAGCTTTGCAACTTTGTGGAGTGGAGAGGTTACAAGGTTGTTTACAAAAGGTACTGTATAGTTACAATTTTCTAATAGAGTTTTTATTCACGGCCTTATAAGCTCATTATTTTCTTGCCTTTTGTTGCCTTGTTCTTTCTTTCTTTCTTTCTTTATCGAACAACTAATAATGCTTGCATAATTGACTGGCTTGCTATTATCCTATTAATTTGGCAGATATGCCAGCCTCTACTTCTGCATGTGCATTGACCAGGACGACAATGAGTTGGAGATCCTTGAAATTATTCACCATTTTGTTGAGATTCTAGATCGTTATTTTGGAAGTGTGAGCCTCCTGAACTTTTGAGTAATCCATATAAAATGTTTAATTACATTTGAATTGCTTGAGATTTGGCCAAATTACAATGAGCCTTCACTTGGGAAACTACACTTCGATCCAGTTTGACTGGTTAGTGAACTAACAAAACCCTCCAGTCTAGTCTCAAAACAATTTATACTATCTCAGATAAAACCAATAACACGAACTCTCTAGAATGTTCCTCCCTGTTTGAATTAGCCGCATCTGATATTCAAAAAACAAACCAAATTCGAAATACAAATCAGAAAGAAAAAGGAAAAGGAAAAGGATCCACTTTTCTCCTTCACCTTTCATTTCTTCCCTCCCAGCATTCAGAGTTACCTCTCAAACCCTGAATGCAGATACAACCCAGTTAAGACAGTAAATCTAGTAAAACTCGTACATGCTTGTACACACCTCTCCTTCCCCCTTTTCATCATATGGCCAGCAACTACCATGCATGATCAAGGATGGTACATATGTATTTACAAAAAATAGGATATACACATTCAAAACATAAGATTCATGTATATATAAGAGGTGGCTTGAAATTCTTTTGCTTTTGTAGCAAGCCACTGATTTAGACTACTTGAGTTGTTAGTTGGTATTAGAAGCTTGCCCTTAAATTAGATCTGTTAGTAATTTTCCTTACTGAGGGCCTGTAATTGTAATTGGACCATTTATGAGCTTGATAAAATATAATTGACATAGGAATAATGATTCTTATCACCAAGATGTTGGACCCATATATAAAATAGTTGTGCTTACTCGCTCATATTTGTTTAATGGTATCTTTCTTTGTTTGATAGGTTTGTGAGCTGGATCTGATCTTCAATTTCCACAAGGTATGATATTGTTATTAGTAGTTTAAATAATTTATAGAATTCTACACATTTCTTAAGATCCTTAGATCTTTCTGAGAAGCTTTGACATGCAGTATTTACAAGAAAAGTTTGACCATTCAACGGTATTGGGTGAATTATGGGTATATGGTAACCAAATGTTTTACAAGGTTTTAACTGGAGATTATCTGTGGTAGTAAAGGAATAGGTTCATGGAACTAGTTTCTTTGTTGTGAGCATTTGGTTAGATCCATCCTGGTGTTGAGTTTAATTTCTCTGTGGGATGTTGTATTTTACAAGTGGCTGTGTGTTGCTCAAGGAGTTGATTCTCTAGCTTCACTTGTTTCCATATTTCTGTGGTCTAAATAGCAGTCTGTTCTGATACATATATCTTTGCATATTTTCATATTTTAGTGGTATTAGGTCCTAATTCGAATAAAAAAGAAAATCAAAATCGAATTCTTTGAAGAGGCATCATGTTCTGGTTTTTAGATGTGCCAATCTTCCCAACTCTTTAATCATTTCCATGTGTAAAAAGTGCGCGCTCTCAGTGGGAGGCTCTCCTTAATTTTAGTTAGTGGAGAACTTTTTCAAAAGTCATAATTTGGTTTACACATGATTCTCTGATTAAATTGAGTTGATGATGGCCCTTGTCCCTGAAATGGGATTAATCTTCTGTGCAATTTAGGTTTTGATTTGGTACTTCAAAGTTGTTTGATAGGTCTTAATTTGATATGGTTTCGAACTCTATGGCGCCGTTTTTATTTGACTTTCTTGATCTGCACATTATTATTCTCCTCTGACGTATTGCACTTTCTTTTTTGATTTTAAGGGTACTGCTTTTTGCAAAATGCTCTTTTGTTTTTGTTGTTAAAAATTTATAGTCCATGTTGTTTCTCAGTTTCTTCCACAAGGTTATTGTGTCTTTTGGTTGGACAGAAAAAACTTGTAAGTGCCTTGAAAGATCAAATCATTTTGCTCCATGAGGGGTGGATTCACGGATCAATGCCAATTGATGGGTCTTAAAAAGTCTGAATAACAACAAGACTATTGACAGAATCACGTTGGGGTTGTTTGTTTTCCCCACTCCCATTCTCCCGACTCCCCTGAACTCTTTGTTGTGGTCTTGAAGTTAAAGAATTTGCATTCAGTTGCGTGACTGTTTGGTGACCTAATATTAACTTGTTGAACTAATTCCAAATGTTGGATCTGTTCTTCATATCAAATACTCAACTCTCAAAAAACCCTGGTTAATGCCAGCAAGTGGAGATATTTCTGCGTTTTCTAAAATACAAAATTCCTGACTAAGAGACAACTGCCAGGCTTATTACATATTGGATGAAGTATTGATTGCTGGTGAACTTCAAGAATCGAGCAAGAAAACTGTAGCACGTCTTATTGCTGCACAGGTAGGGTACTTCAAAGGTTTTGGTTAATCAACTTCATGAGAATTCTATGAGGATTTTCTAACTCTCATTAATTTGCAGGATTCTTTGGTTGAGGCTGCCAAAGAGCAGGCAAGTTCTTTGAGTAATATTATTGCGCAGGCAACCAAATGAGAGCCTCGGAGTGTTTGAAACTTCAATTATTTGGTCTTAAATGCATGCCTGTACCATATAGAGTGTATCTTTAATCCTAGGGACAATTGATATCCTTTTCGGTTTCATTTGAGAATATTGCATTCTACCGACTATGATCTATATGATCCCTTATGATTTGCTATTCTAGTTCAATGGTTGGCAATTATACTGTGCCTACTTTATTTCGATCTTCAGGCAGTTCAGCTCTCCCATGCAAGGAGTACTAATATTGAACAGGCAACGCTCCAGCCGGTCTGATCCAATCTAGTGAATAATTATGCAAAGAACACCCCACAATTAGGATTTATGGGGCAGCTTTTTATGCAAAGAACAGTCAACAATTAAGATTTAATCGTTACAGCGTAAATTCCAGGTGATATGTCCTGGTGATATCTTTACTGTATCAAGATGTATCATCAGAAAAAAAAAAAAAAAAACAAGAAAAAGATGAACCTTTTACGTACAAAGGAAATCACAATTTTCTCTTGCGTAGATGAAATTTTCATAAAAACAATATTAACCAAATTAACTACCGGTATCTTTTTTTGGGTAAAAATCAATTACCCGTTGTTGGGTTTTTTTTTTTCTTTTTTGGTATTTAAATAATTAATTATGAATTTGTAAATTATTCTCCCAGAACAAAATAAAGTCCAAAAGGAAAATAAGAAAAAGGATGAACCAGCCCAAGTGCCCGGGCTTTACAAACTGACGTTTAGGTTGATCCAACCCAGTTATGACTTTCATATACAACTAGTGGGCCAATCCAAGAAAAGAATTAGAAAATATCTACGAAAATCCTTTACAATGTGTTTATGTGATTTAGATAAATTTGATTTGACATTTTAATTTATAATAATTTATTTAAATAAATTAATTGATTTTGTTATAAATTTAAAATTTCACCTACAATAAATTAATTAATTTAATTATAAATTTAAAATTTATGAATAAGCGACAATATAATTTTAATAATTAAATAATTAAATTTAAAATTTATTTAAAATTTATATTATTTTAAATCTATTAAATTTAAATTTGTTTATTTTAAATATTTCTTCTAATTCAAACGACATAAGATCTACAAAAAAAATCCTTAGCCAAGTCAAATTCACCCATCCAAACGGAACCTTATTCTATCCCACTTGAATTCCTTTATGCTGTTTGTTTCCTATTCCTTCAATTATTACAAGATAGGGCAATAAAAATAAAAATCCCCAAATCCCGTGTCTCTATATTCATTATTCAACCATTAAGGACTCGCAATTTCAATCTAGCCATAGCAATTGGAAGTCGATTGTGGTGGAAATCGTTTGCGCGCGTATCTCTCACGCTACCTCACCACTCTCTTTCATCTCAATGGCAACAGCAGCAGCCACCCCCAAAGTCGAAAACCCTAAAAAAACCCTAGCTCAACCTAGCCCATCGGATCCTAATCATTCCTCTCTCCCCGAAGACGTTCATCCCCTCACCACCACTAACTCAACGTCGACTGCTTCGTCGCCGCCGCCAGCCGAAACCAAGGCGGGAGCGATCAGTAGCGAGAACGCCGATGCCGGTGATGCTGTCACTGACGTTCAGAAAAAGATTCGTAGAGCCGAGCGGTTCGGAATGCCCGTGCAGTTGTCCGAAGAAGAAAAACGAAATTCTCGTGCCGAAAGGTAACTATTTTATTCGACCCCATTAATCTGGCTACAGATTAGTGCAAGGGTTTTGCCATGCTGTTTAATATTAATTACTAGTTGTTTATTAGCACCGTTCTACCTGATTATATGAAATCTTTCCAATTTTGATTACAGAATGAAAGATTTACTGATTTATTTGGTCTGTTAATCGAGATAATTATTTTTTGTTTATTACGGCCCCAATTATTTGTGAGCTTTTTCAATTTTGATTTCGGAGTGAATGATTTTATTTGGTATGCTAATCTACAGTTGAGGGTTCATTATGTTGATTTTATCGTTTTGGTTTTTGCACCTTACTGCAGGTTTGGCACAGGGACTGGCTCGCATGGATCAGAAGGTCTAAAGAAATCAGAGGAGAATAAGAGGAAGGCCAGGGCTGAGAGGTTCAAGTTCTTCTCCTGTTATATACAATTGGATAATTCTACGGTCCGGCTAGGTACAAGCCTACAAAGCCCTATGGTACCGTGAAGTATGAGTATACAGAGTTGTTGAATGGTACCTAATGGGATTGTAGAATTATCCTATACAATAATCAGTGGAATGGAACGTAGGATTCAGTTTTTTTTAACTGGATGCGCTTAGATGGATGGTTTTCAATTGTTTCTCAGGTTTGGTCTTGCTCAGACTACATCTGCTGATGAGGAAGCCAAAAAGAAAGCTAGGCTTGCAAGGTTCACTCCGGCTTCTAAGGTTGATCCAGTGGAAGAAGATAAAAGGAAGGCAAGAGCGATCAGGTTTGTCACATTTTTGCAATTTTGTGTGTATTCTATGTCGTGTTGTTGGCTTGATCATATATTTGTGGGTATTCTCCAATGGAGCCATGATATATTTCTCTGGATCTAATTTGTCATTTTTTTGATGTCACCTTACAGGTTTTCACAAAATCAATCTACTTCCTTAACACAAGCTAATGGCAATGAGATGGTAAGGCAGTTTTCAATCAATGTTTTACCTCAACCCATCTGTCTGCATACTGAAATCTGTGCTAATTTTTCCTCATGAATTTCAGAAGGCAGCTGTTACGGGCAAGGCTGGGGGAGTTCATTGAATTATTTCTACCTATCCCTTTTCCAGTAAGAATGTATCTAACTGGGTTAACGCTATAATGTACTGTTTTGTTACAATACATAAGATTCTTGGTTGTTGCTATATTAAGCTATAAAATGGTGACTTAGTTCTGTTTCCTTTTGGTCCCTTGTTTCCAGATTGACAGTTTAGAGCTTTGACAACTTGTGATCCCCAGTTGCTTTACCTTTGGACTTCCAGATGTAGCACCTCCAATTGTGGGTCATTTTGATGCAAGCGACATTGTGTAATTGTTAATTGTTAGTTTTTGTCTATCCGGTGAGACGTGGCACATATGAAGCAACCTCCAATGCATTAAAGTAACTCGAATGATCAACCTAGACTGAAGTTTAAGCTTTAGAAATTTTTTTTTTTTTTTTTTTTTTTACTTGCTTAATCTTAGCTGTTTGATTGCATCTGGAATTTATCATCTTTTAAGTTTCTTCTCACCTTTTTCTTTTTATTTTTGGTGTTTCACTAGTTGTACATGACAACCTTCCCATTAACATATCTAAATCATCGTCTTGTGACCACTTTCGCAGTTTGAAGCTGCATAAAGATGGTTATTGATGTTGAGAAAATAATTTAGATTGACATCTCACTTTGGCTGATTTATCATTTTCCTAGCTATAGAATTATGCTCCATCTCATGTTCCGCTCTCCTGCATGGGGTTGAACATTATTAATAGATTATTCAATGCAATCCTGCCATTGGGCCTATTTTTACTAATCAAAAGCTTCATAATAATTTTCTCAATCAATTTGTATTCTCGTATTATGTTCTAACTTTTTATATTTGTGTTAATGACTTTTTGGTAAGCTGCTATTATGAATGGTGCATTTTGAAAACTTAGACATATTCTCAATATAAGTGCATTTCATATAACTTAGTCATATTCTCAAGATATCTTTCTTATCTTATAGTGTTTGTGAAGCATAGGGAAGCTAAGCATGGGATTTTGTTTCATCATAGAGATTTCAATGGTATTTTGCAATGTTAGGCCTACATCTATTTTATTTTTTGCCAAGATATTGGTATTGTCAGTGTCGCATACTGAAATTGTGTTAATACGAGTGTTGTGTTAATATGAGTATTCCAACATGACCTTGCATAGCTCATGGAAGATTGTGCTGCTAATATGAAGTTGTTTCAGTGATAAAACTGGACCGATGGCTCTTCTATGTCTTCATCTTACTCGTATTGATTTGCTAGGTTTATCATTTCCTACTAGGCTATGATTTGATTGTTTTGAATTTCTAGATTGGTCATTTGAGATAATTTGGTGCCTTGGAGGTTGATTGTTAACTACCACTGTCCACTATGTGTCTTGCTGGTTCTCACCATAGAGGAATGTGCTAAAATTGTTATAGGAAGTTTTAGATGATTATAAGTTGTAATAGTTTCTCCTTTTAACATTTTCTTATTTTGGGTATGCTTCTTTTTACATTTGCTTTTGGACAATATGAATTGTCAGGGGATGGTGTAAGAGCTCTTCTTAATCTGTAAATCTAGACTTTGCTGGGTTTAATTGCATCAAATTTTCCATTTCTTCAACTTGCAATGTTTGTGTATTTTTCAACTTTTATTTTTTTTTCATTTATTTACACTTGGGATGCTCTGCCTATTTCTTGAATGAAGTAAAATCCGATTTTGCTGATTAATGGTTGAAGAATAGTTTTTATTAATATCCTTAGAAATTTAAGCCTTTGGCCAAAATTTAAGAGTTAATTTCAGAAGATAGAGAAAAGATATCATTGCTAATGACTACAGCCTTTATCTTAATTGGTTATGTTGGTGTGATAGTTATTCGGACCTGGAAGATATTACAATAATAAATTACAGGAAAATTTTATTATATTATGTGGTTTAAAATTTATATTGTTTAAAACTTGTATTGTATGAGTACTAAAGATACAATAGTATGGTACTTTAATAGACTATATAATTTTCTTAAATTATAATGGCATTGGAATGTAACAAGCATCCATCCGTCAAAATCTCTCAATTTCTTTTTTTCTCGGATCCAATTTTTACAGTCTCAAATGTGCAAGAAATGCGCCGTTGGAGCAACTAAAAACAAGGGCCGGGTTCAAGACATATCACTCCTCTGTAAATGTCACTGTTGAATTCAAAGTTACATTAAGGGATGAAGTATCCTTGACAGAGGGAAGAATTGGCAGAAACTGCATATTTGCAAGCTTAAGAAGCAAATAGTTTTCATAGGGAATAATAGAAAAAATTTAAATAAAGGCACATACTTCACTGTCTGGAGGACCTCGCTGTGAATATGAAATTGTAAAAGATAGCAACTTCTTAAGGTGTCATGTACTGTTACCTCATTGCTGTTCGACTAAAATGTGGATGGAATCCATGTACCAATTCACAACTTCTACAGAAGTGCTCCCTTTAGCGACCTTAACCCAATCAGTGTGCAAAAGCTAACGAATTTGTAAACATTAAGGAGGAAAAGAAAAAACTAAACCTAAACCTAAAGTTATCATGAAACGTAAGCAGACGGGAAATTCTTCCATTTCTCTCCAGTATTTGTGAAAAGGAAGAAAGACGTGGATTACAAAATGCGAAAAAGTTGGAGACTATGACTTTGCAGAGGAAGATACACCTCCACTTAACCTTATTGAAACGGTTGAACTACGAGAAAAGATCCTCCTACTCATAGAAGATGGATCTAGAAACACAACCACAACTGTGATATCATCATGAAAATGTCTCCTAACGCCTCGGTCAATTTTCTTCAGGTCAGAGTATCTCATTTCTCTTTTCTTGGCCGCCAACTTAAGTGCAGCTTTAACTAGTCTCTTAGCGATACCCTGTCCAAAAGTGCAAATTAGATTATGTGAATAAAAGAGAATCAATAAAATGTTTATGTTTAACTGCCTACCTAGAATATTGTCATGACATAAATGAACTATGACCTCACAAATTTGAATATGCTCCCTCAGGAAAAGAAGTCGTTTAGTAGTATGTCAGTGACTCAAAAACTAATTCTCAAGCTCTTAGTTCATTTCGCGCCATATGATGCTAGCAATTAATCATTGCTTCTAGATTTGAGTTCTTTGGATCTTTTACTGATCCTGCTGCGCTTTATGTGAGTCAGTGTCAAAATGGATATCATGATTATCCCCGAAAGAAAAATGAAAGATCATGACTGGCAAATAATTGTTGCCACGTGTAGAGCAATTTGAAGCTTACATTGCGAGGATAGCTGTGGACAATATCTACTGCCTCCTGATTGCTAAGATGCTCCCACAACCCATCTGATGCAAAAATGAGAAACTGATCCTTGGTATCGAGTTTGTGGATAAATATTGATGGCTCTGGACTGAGGATTGGCTTGGAAAATGGTTCAGGTAGCCTGAATTTGGCAAGTAGTGGTTCTTTATTAAATTCTGACTTCTTAAGATAGGCATCACCAATGGATCTGGAAACCTGTAAAGATGACATTATGGAAAAGGTCATTAAAAGATGGACAATTGTAAATCTTATGCCAAAAGGAGTCTGCGTTCATGTTATCAAGAGGTTCTAGTAATTATGTTTGACAACCATTAGCAAACACAGAAGACAAACAAACTGTCAATGGAACATATCTTTTAAATGATTGAGGAACTAATTAACCTGTAATTTTCATTAAATTAATTAAGAAGTAAAAGGACCAAGAAATTGCCTAATCTCTGCACAAAATTTCCTCCGAACACCCCACAATTGAAACCCAAAAAAAGAAACCACAAGACATACATAAACACATCCGCTCATTTTTTAACAATAAATTTGGGACCAACAACCACCCAAATCCCAAGGCATGGGTTTTAGAACTACAGAAAAGTTACCTGTATGATTCCCTTTACACGCCAAACTTTGTGTTTTAGAACCACAATCTGTGAATCATCCGGATGCAATAACTGAAGTTCGTCCCTGACAGACTCAATACTAGCATTATGCTCTTTTGACAACTGTACAGCTGTGACTCCTCTAACTGCCCTTTCTGCTCTCCCCAACACCACACGGGAGTCTCCAGCATTGGCAACATATAGGGAGTCCATCACATATTACCCCAACCAAACAACAAGATCCGACTGATGCAAGCTGTGGCCTTTCCAGCCATTGGTGCTTCACACGAGAAAGGAATTCCTCGTCAGTTGCAAAGAAAGCCTTCTTTATGACATTTGCAGATACTTCTTGATGTTCGGAGGCAAATTCTGGAGCAAATAAATCATGTTATAATTCTGGAGCAAATAAATCATGTTATAACAATCAACATAAGTGGACTAAACAAAAGAGTGCTATGGCCTGTGCAGAACCGAATTTCAATGTTCATGAAAGATGATAATTATTACAAGGATCAGCTAATAGAGGCAGGATTCACAGCACTGTCAACAAGATTCTCCTCTCAAGGTGTTGCCAATATATATTAACAGAAGTCATCTGGCAGACAACACAAATAAACAAACAAACAAACCAAGCCTTAATCCCACTAAGTAGGGTCGGCTATATGAATCCTGCTACGCCATTGCACTCTGTCATGGACCATATCTTCATTATGATTCTCAATTCATAAATGGGCTATATTTTTCTTACAAGTTACCCACCAAGTCTTTTTCGGTCTATCTGGCAGACAACACGTGAAAATTTATCAGACTTTAGTTATAACAAAAGAATACCAAATATCAAAATTGTTCTTTGGTGGAAGTATTTGCTCCTTTCTTCAGCGCAAGTTGGACTTTACAAGTTATGGCCTTTATCCTTCTATTTTGGCTTCAATTTGACACCAAGGCAAAATTAGATAACTATGTCATGGCTATAGAGCAGTTGAATACAAGGTGTATATTTGGATGTCCTCGGTTAACTGAAAACATGCTATTAAGGGTGAGTGAGCAACACAAAAACAGCTCAAACGTGAGAGTCTGTACATGGTTAGCAAGGCATATTAAGCTTATCTATGACTTGAAGCTATGACTTGAAGTATCCATAATACAGCTCCCTTAGTCAAACTCGACCATCATTACAAATTATCAGTTCCTTTCACACATCAAATCCACTTGGTGGGAGTGATAGCTGATTTCAAGTTCATTGAATTCATTAAGCACACTAGACTTTTAAATCTGTACAGAAATCCAGGACGTGCTTTTGTATAGTAGTAGAAGATCAAGTTATTGTCGCTTGCGTTACCATACTAGACAAATGAAACACTAGGAAATAAAAGTTTGCTACAGCCTATGTAAATTAATTCAGAATGGCATCTAGATGAGAAAAGGACACGTACTCTTAAAATTGAGGAAAAGATTGTCATTTATAAAGCGGGCTGTCTCTGGTTCTCCATGCCCATCATAGACTCCGATGAATGTTCCATGAGGCCCTGAGGAGAGGGAACTCAATGGCCCCGATTCAAGTTGGCATTGATCCTCCAACAAGCCATTAGCTTGAATGACTGCCATTGAAAATCCTCCATTGACATGGGATCCCAAATCCTTATACCACAACAACCCATCAAATCTGCCATTTGGATCCCCACCTCGCTGACCTCCAACTCCTGTTCCTCGCCTACTTCCATCGGTAAGCTCATTGTCCCTCAACAGACAGTTTCCAACAAGATTTAACCATTTCTATGCAACCACTTTGCACCTCACATATATGCCCCTAATTTTTTTAGACAAAATCAAATCTTTTTCAGAACCATAATATTCATTGATCAATATTTTTCATTTTTCAATCACATCCACCACCCCAATTCAGAATTACAACCAGTACTATTTTACCAAAACATATATGATAATGGTATATATGTATCATCCAAAAGAACCACCATACAATGTATTTGTTAAGCCCAACCTAAGCTCCAGTTTTTGCTTATGTTCCAAGCCCACAACCACAATTCTTAATATAATATACCCACCAGGACTACAAGGCCTAGACACCATTAATATGCAATAAAATTGCACAGAACCAAGAAAGGACCAAAAGGGTATGGGCAAGAAAATTTAGGCAGAAAATATATGTCTTGAAGACAAGAAAGCAATAGTTTTTTGCACTGTATTCAGAGAATATGGAGGTGTGGTGACGGAATTGTCTGACCCTAGTGCATACCTTGAACCTGGGTTCAATTTTTGTGAACCTTCCATGGTTGTATCACCTTTCAACAACATCCTTAGCTGTAAAAACTCATTTAAGATTTGATTGTGACAGATTTTGTTCCTGGATGAGAGGGGATCAGAAAGGGATATGGAGAAAAAAAAAACTCGGTTTTTTGGAATTTCTTGGCAGAAAATCTCTTTTCTAGATTGGTGTCAGATGAGGTCTTAGATTAACGAGTCTGGAAATGAATTGGAGGAGAAAAAAACCAATTTCTCTCTGACAACTTTATTCTTGTAGCTTCAATGTCATTTTATTGTTTTACATACTCGTTTAGTTTATTTGTTCTTGGTCGGTTCTTGAAGCCGAGTAAATTCCTGGGCTTTTGTTGCGTGGCCGAAATTTTACTACTGGTAAAGATTTCACTCCCTCTGTTATGGGTAATAGTTATTTTTCACATTTATGAACAGCAAACCATCATTGTAGGCAAATTTTGCTCGTCTCACGCACATCTTTCTTTTCTATTGTTTCTTTTCCCCTTTGACCTCGTCGTTTTAATTTTTACACCAATCCCCTACTACTAAAAAGTAAAACACCCAATTCTATCACCAGAAATTTTTAAGTAGACTAAGTATTAGAGATTATTTAATATTAATTTCTTCACATCAATTTAATTTATTAAAATAATTATTTTTAAGGGTAATATAAGTAAATTAAAAAAAAATCATAATACTTATTATAAAATCGATTCATTTAAAAATTTCTCATTTATTACCACTCACCATTGTCAACCTCAGGTCCAATCATTAGATGGAACGTTTTTATTTTCCATTAATTTCTAAATAAAAAGATCAATTTTGTAATGAATCTTTTAATGAAGAAATCGTGTAAATATATTTGATTTTTTTATAAAATTTTTACAATAAATGTCAAATTTAAATCAAATATTCACACATATAAACTTAACATTTTGATATAATTAAAAAAAAATTAAAATTGAGTTCTGAAAACTTGATATAATGTAAAAAAATCAAATAGTAACAATATAAATAAAACGAAAATCTAATAGTATTTTATAATAATTTGCTAATTTAATTATTATTTTTATATCACATACATCTTTATTCAAAATACTATTATCTTCCTCTCCATCACTTCCTATAAACGTTGGACAATACAACCAAATTCTTATTGCAGAGCAAATTATATAATTCCTATTGATATATTTCAAAGAAATTTGAAAGAATCTCATAATTACCTTACTAATGTCTCCACTAATTGAGCTGGGTTTGGGCCTTGGGGACGCAAATGCCTTGGGCTACTCGTCTCACTATTTGGCCACAGCCCAAACGAATGGAGGTTAATGGGTTACGGGCCTACGGCCTAATGAATCTGTCGGGTACTGAACAAACGCATTCATGGTTTTCAAATATTGGTTATGTTCGACTGTCGTTTTAAAGGGCATACAAAGTTTACCCTTTTAAAACATAGGGTAAATAATACTTTGCCCCAAAAGTATGGAATTTAATAATTATACATTTATCTCTTAAATTAAAATAATTAGTATACTTTATCTTAATTTACACTATTAATCTTTAACAATTTTAATAGCATGAAAAAAAAGTTAGTTAAATAACTAAAATACTGTTATTATAAACAAATGTTTTCTTATTTTTCCTTTAAAAAAATTGATATTTTCAACTTCATATCGAAAGAAATATTTGCTTACTTCTTTCAAATGATATAGTAACAAACATAAATGATAGTAAAAAATAGCAAAACTTTGAAACCAAATATCTAAATCATTTATATACGAATTAATAAGATGACAAAACAAATTGGGAAAAAATCTATCTCCACCACAATCACCATGTATAATATAGATTATGGAGTATTTCTTGTGCTATAGTAGTACTTAATTAGTGGTGATATTAATGTCATTGTTTGCTCCCATAAAAAACTTATGTAGCCAACTTTAATATAACTTGTCTTCTCTTCCTTGGAAGTCTGGAGCTTTTCCTTAGCATGCCTTAGATGCATCCAGTACATCTTTTACAGTAGAATCAAGAACAGATGGATCAATTCTCTGGGTTGTCTTCTTTAGTAATAAATCCATAGGAATTAGTGCCATTGAGTTGTCCACATAATCATCTTGCTCTTCATCACCTCCTCCATTCAAGATTATCTCCTCTTTGTTTGAACATTTCAAGCTAACAACTTAAAAAATAACCAATTAATTAACAAAACCAAAGCCACAGAAAAATACAGTAATAATTTGCTGATAAATGTAGGGTGAACATACCTGTAATTATCCTTGTTCAAAAGGATTTCTTCAACTGAAGTTGGAAAAACAGATTTTTCCATTTATTCTTCAGTTTCAAATTTCTGGGATTTGGATTCTGGGTAGCTATTAATCTCTTCTTTACCTGCAGCAAGAATATCAACTCGAAATGGGACAGCGGTGGAGTTTGGAGAATTCTCTGTCAATTCTTGAATGTTCTGAATCCTAAAATTTGGTGGGTTGGCATTGGCTTCTTTACTCTTCTGCTTTGGTGCTAGTGCAGGCCGTAGAGGATGCAGATGAAATTTCACTTTTGTCCACGAAACTAGACTGCTCTGATTCATCTGAAACATAGAAAATCTCCAAAGACTCGAGTTTCTTCATCAGGTATTTCAGCCTCTTTTCAGCTCTGTTTCTTGATTTGATCTCTTCTTTCAGCCGAGCCTCCAGTTCAATCAACTAGTAATTTGTTGCGGAAATTTACCAAATAAAAATCATCAGAGAGTATAAAGTTTACAACTTTCTGAACATGGTTGAAGAAGATGAGGAAAATAGATTTACAGCCTATATAAAACAAAAGAAAAGGTGAAAAAAAGAAAAAGGGATGCATAAAAATTGGGGGAAAAAAACATAAGAGAACAAACCTTGGTTCCCATTAGCTCAGCTTCTTGTTTAGCATTTCTTGAAGAGGCTCTTTCTGCTTGCAATCTCCCTCTCAGACATTCTAAAGTTCTTAAAACCTCTTCTCCTTCCATTTGTTAACAATTTTATACGCTGCCATATATCAGTAATTTTATCAAGCCCTTGAAATTATACTGATTCAGATACTACAAGAATCCCCAAATATATATATATATATATATATATATATATATATATATATATATATATATATATATATATAGACGCAAACAGAAAATTAGAAGTCACCTCAATTTTCCAGCTACATTGTCTCCAGATGTCATCATACCTCTTCCTTTTTTCACTTATTCGAACAGCTGAGGAAGTACTTCTACTGAATCTGGAGATTGGTAAATGATAAACTTACTAAAAGTAGTTAATTTTTTTCAGTTGAAGTTTCCACTTTCCAAAAGCCACTCCAAAAAGAAAAATGGCTTTACAGGATCAAAGAAATGTGATTTTTAAAAAAAAAAAATCAAAAAACAAAAGCTGCAAACAACATTGTTAAAGGCCAAAGGTTAATGTCAGGAGACTGAGAGTGCTTTGACTGTGCTGCAGCTCCACCAATCCCATAAATGGCTGTACCTCCATTTCTCTAAGTACACCAGGGATGGCTATACAAACTCACAGAGGAGGAGGAATATGGACACTGACTTCTCTGTTACTGCTTTATATTACTGTGAGGGGAACTTTTTAACTGTCCATTAATTGCATATTTATTGCTTCTGTTTTTAAGTTTCTACTAGTATTTGGTAATTGGCATTATGTGTGCCAGCTCAAATTGTTTTATGCTACAACTACAAGCCTACACCTAATTTGAACCAGGTTTCTTTCTATTTTGTAAGTTCATCACTCTGGATTAATTCTTACAAGAAGATAAAAAATTATTTGGTTGACATTCGATCTTTGCAGGTATGTTTCTTGGTCTTGCAATAAATAGGACAGCATGTAGTCGCATGAACATTACTCACGCAAAAATTTACTACTTATAAGAGTATGGAAATAGGAAATAATTAAATTGATTTTGTCTTTATCTCTATTTGTAGATTTGTTGTGTGAGTTAAATCTCATTAAATAAATGATATCAATAAATATAAGATAAGATTCAATAATATTTAATGTACATTATGTACGAATTGGACTCAAGGGTATAATATCTATGTAAATAATTTTTTTTTATAAGGGTATAAAAATTTGGTGGACTTTTGTGTTGGTTTAGTTGCATGATACCTAATGCATTGACCCCATTCAATAATCTTTAATCTACCAAATCAATTTTCACTAAATAAGGTTAAGGGACGTAACGTTTGTCTTATAAAGATTGTAAAGTAGTAACTTAACGTTTCTTGTAACTTATTTGACTTTTCGTCTTATGAAATCTAAAATATAGATACTTTGAAGAGTAATTACCTGAGTTAATTATAGTCCGGCCATTCTCCCAGGGATATTCATATTCTCAGTGCATTCATTAGCACAGCCCGTGAACCTCGTGATAAACTTAATCGTTATATTCGGTTCAAAGTGATTGCTGTTCGACCTTCATTTGAACATGGTACTTGAATTTCGGAAATTTTTTTATATAAATCGGGTTTATGTTCCTTCACCTCATCATTTAAGTAGGTGATGTGAAGAGATATAAATCAAGAGATTCGTGATACTATGATATGAATTCGATTAATGTAAAAAAATTTTTTTTAAATTTCTTAATTACGAGAGATACATTTAAAAAAAAAGGGGGAGGGGGCTAATATTAATGCCCTTTTCTTCCGAGAGAAAGTATTGGACCCTCATTTGTATGATATAGAGTTGGGCCTTCCTGAAGTTTACATTATTGGAATTAAGTCCTGCCCAACTAATGCGTCAGTACCACTACGCTGTTTCATACTATTGGGCAATTCAGAGTTGTAAGCCCATACAGTTTTGGATTTCTAAGTTGTCAAGTGTTAGTTGGGCTTCAACAAGCCATGGACCCAAGAGCCCAAAACTCTGTTCCCCTCCTCCATCTATCCTTTCTTTTGAGTCCATGTTCCCTCTCCCGAAATAATAATAATTAGAAATTCAACGATGACGCAGTACAATTAGTATCATGTTATGTACAACAAGATAAAGTGCAACATGGAATTTGAAAATATACTATCATCTCATTAAACACTATATCATTAATATTACGTAGTAAATTACATAATATGTTTCATTTTAACAACATAATTAACAGAAAATATTCAAAGTGTAATTAATGGAAGGTTTTGGAAAGCTTCGTTTTCAATGGGTTAGCTAGCAGCGACCTGCATGGCCCAATATTTGTTACATGAGCTGCAGAATATCACTCTTCTTTTTGTCATTAATAATATGATAAGCTCACGAATACGACCAGCCCAAAAATATCTGTTTTGTAGTTTTCGCAACTCGATTAATTCGCCAACCTAAACCACACAACACATTTAACAAACACCACACCACACCACACCACACCACATCTATCTTCAATGACTTGTGATTCCCTTTCATTATTCAATCATTCCTTATTTCCTTACTAGACGTCTCCAACCTCCCAGTTGTTCTTGATAAGCAACTAATTCTAATTTGTTTGATCAATCACTTAGCCTCCTTGTATATGACCGAAAAACTTACGTACACTAAATAATATCTGCTCCATTAAGCATGATTATCTGTGATTTAGTTATTGCTAATTTGACACATATTTTGCGACATACTTAACAGTGTAGATATGTTGGATGATTAAAAAATAGTAATAGGACGTCGCTACTATTTGTTTAGTATTTCAAAAATTATAAAATTCATTCTATATTGTAAAGTGAATAGCACAGATTTAACATATGGAGCAAAAGACTTTGGTATCTTATTGAACAAAAATGGTGATATTGTTCCTCCATTAATCAAGATTTTGGATTTTTAGAAAGTATCGTGATCATGGTTTCAATTTTTTCAAATGAACAATTTGAAGGCAACAAGAAGATAAGCGCCAAAAAGCAATCTAAAAAAGTGCCTCTACCGCAATCATAGATATGCCGATAATTAAAAGAAAGAACCGCATAAAAAGATTTTTCGTGTATCATCTCTAGCAAAACTATGAACGGGAGCTAGCAATCCGGACGGTATTGAAAAAGAGGCTCCTCCTTTAGCTAGAAGGACCATTTCCCACAACCATGTCATCCAATTAAAAAATAATAGTAGAACTAAAATGGCGATGATAAGTTAGAAGGGCAAAAATTATTATGTTGGAAAGTTCATATAGAAATTGGTACCTTAATTTGGAGTACCATATTAATGGAGTACTAGAGCACATACCATAGTAACATATATTATAACCTACGTACTACGTACTACGTACGTAAAACATTCATAGTTATACACTCATACTATACTACTCCCGCCCATCTTAGCCAGAAGCTCCCACAACCGCTCGATCTCGCCAAAAACATCGTCTGTCGGCAGCCTAAACCGGCAACAAGGACAAGTATTCTTCTTCCTCAACCAAGGCAATATACACATCCAATGAAACAAATGATCACACGGCAATTTACAAACATCTCTTCCTCGTTTCATATTTTCCTTGCAAATCACACATTCCAGATTACCATTTTCACTCACCTCCACCGAAGGTAAAAGCCACAACTACCCCCGCCGAAGTCGCCGCCTCAATCCCACCTTTTCCATCATTATTTCCGGCGGCGGCGCCCATTACGCTAACAAACCGCTTACACTTGATCACCATCTCCACGTACTTGATCAAAACTTGAGCACTTGAAGCTTCAAAACCCGAAAGTCTCAAAATGTCGTCGGAGACATAGTTGCAAAGAACAGAGCGCCAATGGGACGGAGGGGTTTCAAGAACTTCCGGGTAGAGTTGACGGAATTCGCAAAGAAGCAAGAGGAGGATGACGGCGTCCAGGTCCCGGAGCTTCACAGCAGAGCTGGCAGAATATGTGGTGGTGTTTTGCATGATGAAGGGAGTTAGAATGGTGAGATTGGACAAGAGGTGGCGGGCAATGAGAAGGGATTTTTGTTGGAGGGGAAGGGATTGGAGGTGGTGGAGAGTGAGGTTGAAAAGTGTGGGGAATGAGAGGATAGAGTAGAGGCGGCGGTAGGAGAGGTGGAAGAGGGCGGATGTGATGGAGTTGGTTAGATCTGTGAGTTGGGGAGGGGATAGTGTCGACAGTGCAGCCATGATTGTTTCTGGGGAATTTTGGTCATCCATCATGGGATCACGTGCCTAGGAGGTTTGGACTGCTTTAGTTTACTCTGTAGTACTTACTACCAGGCTGTGAAAAAAAGGTAAAGAGACCTAGGATCTTGCGGGCCTTTTCATACCTAGAGTTCTTTTGACGCAATCATGATTACCTACACTTTACAACCCATATGACTACTTCATTTGTTTATGCGGGACTACTATTTTAGCATTGGCATCCGTCAATCAATCGAGTTGGTTCAGAAGATAAATAAAATAGTTTGAGATAATAAATATTATAGGTTTGAATCCCGTTGCCTTCTGTGACTACTTGAGGTGAGGTGGTGGAGTAGAAAAGAAGCGAGTGGCTAGGAATGTCGGGGTTTTGTCCACGAGTATGCGTCCAGTTCAAACAAGTTGGCCAGTCCATTCCCTTTCATATCGTTTGGTTTAATAAGGTGAAAAGAACAAGCAGAGAGTATTAAACAACAATTTGGCCCATTCATCGAATAACTATTATCTCTTGGTCCTACAACGTACAATTAATAATGCAAGAGAGCAATTTAGCCCCCTTCCATAATCAGCGCTTATCAAGGGCTTTGTCACAGTTCTCACTTGCATTCCCCGTCTTCCTCTCTGACCATACTTTTCTTGGGCTATGGGCACTTTGTTGGGTATGATTAGAAATGGCAGGTGATGACCTTTCGGTGATTCTGTCCACAAGACCACAACCTCAACATCAAGTCTGGTGATAGTACTTGAAACACTGCTTGCACATCCTGAGTAAAGGCAGACAATTGTTAGGACTTATACAACATTAGTTAGATAAAAGAAGTTGCAAAAGTGATTATGCTTGGCAAGAAATCGTCATAGGGGTCCATAATGCATCAAATAATTTGCTGAATATCTGCTAGTCTAGTCCAAGAGTCTTTGTAGGAAAAGTGATTACAAAAGAATGCAGACAATTTACAGTCTCTTTCAGTTCTATCATCTAAGTTTGTGCAAGAAGTATATGCATGTGTTTACATGTCCCAAGATCCTTGGTCAGGCATATGCTATCCTTGCGATTTTCGGATTCTATCATTGTTAATCATGTGACTAAATGGTGGAATTATAAGGAGAAAAAGTTTCTGCAGTAAACTTAGTGCTCAACAGTCAACATTCTTGTCCCTAGATGTGGAAAAAAGAAGAAGAAGAAGTTCTAGGTATTTACTCTTGTTTTGAGAGAGCTTAGCCTCCATTTTAAAGCTGTTTCTACTCTTAACTGTCATGGTAGTAGGAGAAAATGCCTTAGGCAAAACGATCTAATTTGCACTTAACATAAAGATCCATCACCCACAAAATAAAGTACATCAGATATATTCAGTGCAAATAAATACTAATTAGGAATGAAGCAATTAAAATTGTGACCTGTCATAGTTGCTTATACCGATAGCACAGCAAATCCATAACTGTGGCATTTCAACTAGCTAAAAGCTGTATAAAATAACCTCGTACAATCCGAATTCCCAATAGCTGATTATACAGACTTGTGTCGTTGCTGAGATGGAACAGTGGTATGTGAAACCAATGGATGCAGTGTCTTCTCTGTCATCAACCACTGACCAGAAGTCTATTAGTATCGGCTCCGGTAGCTGGAACTTCAAAACTCACAAATACCTCTTAGAAAAGTAATATCAAAAAACTACGTCAGCAAGAAATACAGTTGCTTAGAGAGCAATATGGGCGTCTAACATCAAAACGAACATATACTTCTTATCCCAAAAAATGCACAAGTGATATGTTTTGGCTTCTCAGTATACATTTCAACAGCTGGTTTATCAACTTTGACCCCCAAGTATGATACACTTCATATGCTGAAGGTGAGGACGCAAGTTACTCTGTTTTTTTTCCAACTTGCGTTTTTCTCTTCCACTGATATCAGTGTACCTGCAATGGCCGTGTTCATAATATGGGGATGGATCAAACATTGTTGCATCCCAATTTGTATTTCCTGGATTGTTCTTATGTTCATAAACAATATAGTTCAACCCGATATTTTCAAAAACTCTTATATTGCCCGAGAAGTGATCTTCTTTTGGCTGAGCCAACCAAAATACTCTCTGGTACGAATTTCAACTCTAACAACTATCGGGAAGCAAAAAAAAGAATACTCTCCACACCACATCATGACAAGAACTTCTCTCATCAATTCAGTCAATCCTTTTAACATCCCAAAAATTCATTCAGATCTTTCATCAGATACATCTTCAACTGTCAAGCCTTGTAAGCATCCATGTTTCTCTATCCAACTACTGCCAGCAACTTTCTTCATCCCAATATTATTCATTTTCTCCCTAACCATTTCTGCTTCTTCCCACCTTCCAGCTTTTGAATACAAATTTGCCATGATGATATAGTTTCCTATATTTTCAGGCTCCATCTTGAACAAGTGGTCACAAATGAACTTCCCAAGCTCCACGTTACTATACCTGACAATGAAGCGGCATCAAGCAACGGGCCCCAAACCTTGGCACTGGGTTCAAATGGCATCCCATTTATGAAATTTAAAGCTTCAGAAAGCTTCCCTGCTCTGCTTAGAACTCTAACCATGCATGCATAATGCTCAATCGACGGTTGAATGCCATATTTCGGAACTAAAGAATGAAATATTCCCCAGGCTTCCCCAACCAATCCTGAATGAGCACAAGCTGATAATATAGCAGTAATTGTAACAGGGTCTGGCTGTAAACCACTATATAACATCTCATTAAACAGATCAAGTGCTACATTGGCATCTCCATGGGCTGCATATGCTGAGATTATAGCAGTCCATATAATCAGACTCCTATGTCTTGTCCTATCAAAAACACTTTGTGCTCCATTAATGAACCCCAACTTGGCATAGGTATCAATAACAGCAGTTGCCACATAGACATTACCATCATAATTGTTCCTAATAGCATAAGCATGTATCTCTTTACCCCCTTTTAACATAGATTTGAAAAATGTGATAGTGTGGGAAGTATGCTTGCGAGTGTCACACAATTAGGCCTACAACCAAACTTTTGCATCTCTCGAACTAAATCCGAAGCCCCTTCTTGCTGATTATTCTGAACGTGACCTGAAATGACAGCATTCCAAGTACTCAATCGCGGATTCCTCATCTCCCTAAAAAGAGAAATAGCTTTATCAACAAAACCGTGAGCCATGTATCCTGATATAATGGCACCATATGTTATCTCATCCTTCTCACTCATCTCCTCAAACAGCTCTCTAGCATAATCCAAGCTACCAGACTTTGCGTACAGGGAAATAATTGAATTACAGAATGAAAGATCCACCTCAATCCCGCTCTCGATCACATATCTATGAACATCCATCCCTAAAACAAGATCATTTGACTGTGCACATGCCTGCAAAACACTAACAAGTGTAACTCCATTAGGACAAAATCCCTTGAGATCCAACATTTCCTTGTACAGTTTCTTGCATTCTTCGATATGAGATAATAGCCAACTTGAGAATACCCCGAAATTATTGAATTCCATGACACTAAGTCCCTGTAGGGCATTTCATCAAACAAATACCGCGCCGACACCATGTCATCACACCTTGAGTAGCACGTTATCAAACCATTCACCACAAAAATATCTGAATCTGTCCGGTTTTTAACGATATAACAGTGCATAATTTTTGCTAAAATTGAATCAGTAGACACCCCAGAGAGCGCCTTTAGTACGCAAGTGATAGTGAAACTATCAGGTTTAGCGGACATTGAATTTGAATTACCATATAAAAACGAAGTGAATAAGTTGAGGGTTTCCTCGTAACATTTATGGATAGAGTAGCCAATGAGGAGAGCATTCCAAGAGAATGTATTCTTCAGAGGAATTTGATCGAACACGTGATAGGCTTGTCGGAGGTTATCAGTTTTGCAATAAAAAGTGATGAGCTTAGAAGCAAGGAAATTATCAAGAATTGTAGAGGAGAGGACGAGCCTGGCATAGGAGTTGCTTTGCTTGGCGGACAAGGCGGTGGTCGGTGCAATGTTGAATGAAGTGGCCGAACAATCCATAATCAACTGGGTGGTGGATACTTGGCAGGCGAAGGACAAATGTTCGAACGGCGGCGGCCGTGGTTTGTTTATGAAGCTGTAATGCCTTTATGAGCCTCATTCAGAGAATTCTCAACAAAATAATAGTACTATGCTAGTACTAGGCAAACTTAATTTCTATGCTGAGGAAGGCCACAAAAACTAAGACACTTCTCAATGGCCAAAGGGTCCTTGATATCATAGCTTCAAAGCTTAATGTCGTCCAGAATCGCGAAAAACATATTCGACTCATTGAGGATTTTCTGCGCACGAATTCACTTAAACTCCCGGAATCCCAAGGTGATAGTATTCGATCCCATTCAAATATAAATGACAGTTTAATTTCATTGCTGTTTAGACGTCATCAACAAGGGTTGAATATCGACCCAAATATATTATCAAATGCTTTGAGTCATATTATGCGGGTCCGAAAGAGGTTTTTGTGTAGGAATTCCAATTCATGGTTTGGCAACAAGTAATGGGTTTCTCTCCGATGTTTATGTTGGCAGTTCTTTTATCACATTTTACGGTAAATGTAGAGTAGTCAATAGTGCTTATAAAATGTTTGATGAAATGCCCATAAGAAATGTCGTGTCATGGACGACAATTATAAATGGTTTTGCACAAGAATGTCATATTAGCATCTGTTTGCAACTTTATCGTGCAATGAGGAATACGACGGTGAAACCTAATGCTCTTACCTTCGCGAGCTTTCTCCGCGCATGTACTGGTAGTGGGCGTCTTGGGCAAGGAAGGAGAACTCATTGTCAAACAATTCTTACGGGTTTTGATTGTTATATACATATTGTTAATGCTCTTATATCTATGTATTGTAAATGTGGAAATGTTGAGGATGCTTGGGCTATATTTTGGGAAACGGATAATAAAGATTTAGTTTCATGGAACTCGATGATCGCTTATGCATGGGCTTGCATGGAAGGCTGTTGAGCTTTTTAAAGAAATGAAGAAGCAGAGGGTGAAACCTGATGCCATTACTTTTCTTGGCATTTTGAATTCATGCCACCATGTAGGTCTTGTGAAATTAGGCAGATTGTACTTCGACATAATGGCAGAGTATGGTATCGAGCCAGGGCTAGACATTTATTCTTGCATTGTGGACCTTCTTGGTCGAGCAGGTATGCTAGAAGAGGCCAGGGATTTAGTCGAAAAAATGCCCATCAATCCTAATGTTAATGTAAGGGGTTCGTTACTCTCGTCTTGTAGGATCCATGGGAATGTTTGGGTTGGCATTGAAGCTGCTGAGAACAGGCTTTTATTGGAACAATCAAGTGCTGCAACCCATGTTTCGGATACAAAGAGCTGGAAGGTATGGATGAAAGGCGTGTGCGTCAGTGCTGGTTTGCACAAGAAAAGTAACTTCCCCATATTTCTCTATGCAATCAAATACTATAGGTGCTTTGTTTGACATAAAACATTTGCAGAAGTGTTTCAAAGAGAGGTCAAGGATAAGAGGATCCCTCTTGTATTCATACTTTCTTTTTGTAAATTTTGGGGCGTGATCTGGCACTTAATTAAGAAAGTGGGTAGGTCATGTGTTACTAAATTATGTAGTTTAAAATGCAAACCTTCCCTCAAACCATACATTCTTTACTTTCCTTTCTGTTTCCAATCCTGTAAATAGAACCTAAATTCACATTCCATATCATATCTCAGTTTCATCTGTTCTTGCATTTACTAAGTCACTCCGTTGTCATCTTGGAAAACTTCATGCCAATCAGAATAGAAGCCAGTTTCAACTAGGAAAGGCGCTAGGCAAAAGAAACCCAGCATACAAAATTTATTACTATCTTTCCAGACACTACCTTATGCCCCCTATAACTGGAAATAAGTGTCACAACATGATCAGCCAAGGCATTTCTGAGATACAGAAGATGGGGAATCAGATTTTGTAAAATCACTTAATGGAAGTGTGTTTACTATATGAATATGGTTTCAAAAATTTTTTTAAAAAAAAAAATCTTTGTGGGCAATGTTTTGCATTTAAGGCAACACTAGTAAACATATCCAAGATATGAGCATGCTGCTACAACGGCAAGAATGCCAAGCCATTCACAGGCGAAACTAAAGTACATAACTTATGGATGCTCAAAATCAGTGCCTGATTTGTCCATATTCAGTAGTTAATCTCATCTTCTAATTTTGCAATACAAATTAAACACAAAAATCAATGACGTAAATGTTTTGACTAGTATCAAAGATATCAAAAAAGCTAGTTTGAGGCAGAAGTCAAGCAATCTAACTGCCACTTCCACGTCCTAGCATCCCCTGTATCCTAGAGCATAGCCCAAGAAAAGGGCAAGAGAAGTACAGCGGAAAAATTTTCAATTAAAAAAAAAATTAATGGAGAACTTGCACCGAGATTTGACTATTCAGACAAAAACCTCGATTTTTGGTAATGTAAGCATGCATTTTGTGCTAGAGCCTGTGAAGGGAAGCGCACAAGTGCCATTCTAATGGGATACGGGAATGCCTGCCTGCAACAACAATAGAATATGTACACACCTTAGAGAAGAAGGGGGGACGGAACTGACCAAAATATCAAATAACCTCCGTGATCCCATAAACTACAGTACCCAAATGCCTCTCCTCCCTCTTGCCATATCTTTTCAAAACTAACCTAGAAAACATCTGCATGGAGGACGCATCATAGTGGCAACCAGAGAGGAAACGCTCCACATCATCTATCAAAGCATTACGAGGGATTCCTTGGAGTAAGATCTGCAAAGAAAAAGGGAAAAAGAAAGAGGCGGTACCTTTTAGCTTTAATAGCTTCTTGGAAATGTAGTAGAGTTTCTCTGACACAAAGCAAACACGTATTCCAACTGCCTTTTAACATATAACAACTGAATTCTACCAAAACAGTGATATTTGAGGATTTATTTCTAAGGATTGCCAAAACTAAGAAAAGCAACAACTATATAAATTAAAAAAAGGCTTCCACATACAGCTTTTCCATCATAGGGTGCAATAACATCCCACTGCGAGCGATCAGCCTGTCATTGAAAATAAGTAGGCTCGAAAACAACCAATTTCTTGCTTCTTTTTCTTTATCAAATGAAATGAAATGATGCTAGAACTACAGAGTTTAAATTTACCACTTCCAATCTGAAGCGACCCTTCCTAGTAATTGACCTACTTGCAGTATTATAAGCTTGTCGAGAAGGAAACTGCAAGAACCTGGATTGTCACCAGATAAAACCATGAGGCACAAAGATTCAATGATGCACAAATATAAGACAAATAATTCATTACAGCAAATAGGAAACATGGGGAAAATGGTCTATGAATAAACAGAAATGTCTTAGAAAAATAACACAGCTGGTAATTACTTCCCAAACAAGTAGTACAATCATGGTGATTACTATAATAAAACTGCAAAACAAGAATTACAACAGAAAATCTCTACGGAGGCATGAAAGTGTCTTGTCAAAAAAACTAAGAAAAAATGCAACAAGAAATTTTTTATCTCCAAAATCACAATACTCCAAATGATTCCAGGTAATGCAAATAGAAACTGAAGAACAAGAGGATATACATTGACGTTGCGTCATACAATCGACTGTAAGAAACTTTGACATCATCCGCACTCAAGTTACATCCGTCCAACAGATTGAGAACATCGGTCTTTGTTGTAAGCTTTGTTGTGCCAAATAATTTCCCATAAACAAGTCCTGATGTTTAATGCAAGAGATACATCATACATAAGTAAAATTCACTTCCAATGGAAACAACAGTACAATGGGTGCCAGATTGCTCCTTCCATCAATCAGAAACTTCAAACAAGTCCAATACAGATTCAATTGTAACTTCTAAAAATTGTCAAAAAGTATCTGTCCGTGACAGCTAATCCAAAAAATGAGAAGTTAACTTTAAGGTGTATTTTGGTCATAATTCTAAATGAAAGCATTTCTTCAGAATCCAATTCCAAAGACAGGGAACCTTTAAGTGAGTGAGACTGCCTATATTATACTCATCTAGGACTCAGAATCACCGTAAAACAGCAAATTAAACAAGCTTCAGCATTTGCTTCATTTGCATACTATTTGCAAAGTCACGATTCAATTGAGTATCTCGAAATCCATAACAAACTGAATTCCAAATAATCCTTTTTCATTGAAATAATAATTAAAAAAAAATCAAATATTAATATAAGCTGCTACACCACAATTTTTATACCCAGAAATTTACATGATATTTATACGTTTAAATAGGGATGAAAGTTGATTTTTAAACCCTAAACCCTAAAATGCTAGATCAACTGGATAGACGTTATTAATTCAGAATCGAAGTACAAATGAATGAGATACTAAAATGGGAATCGAAGAAACAAATGAATGATAAAATGGAAACTGAAAATTCGTGAGAACCAGTGGGTGGGTTTTGAAGAAATGTATCAGCGTTTGTGTCCTGGCTCGGCTGTTGGGCTTCAGTGGAGAAATCTCTTATTGGTCTGGGCGAGCCGCGAAGAAGTGACGGCAGCCCTTGATGCTGATGACCCAGTCCAATCAGACGGGTCGATTTCGTCGCGGTTCTGAATATACTCATCTTCGGTTAGCCGGAATATGATAATCGAAGGAAAGTTTCGGTTATGGAGTTCTGATGGGTGGACAAAGAGAGGGGAGTAGTGTGGATTGTGGACTATAGGAAATTGAACGACGTCGTTAGAGTACAGAGGTTGGAAAACCCGAAGCTTATAGGCCTAATCGTGGGCTTGACTTTGACCAATGTTGGGCTAATTCTAGCCCAAAATTTGTCCTCTAACCAGAAAGCTATATGTGTACCCAGCCCAATAAGAAGGGATATTATGCTAGACCATTCCCTCTCTGTTCTTTGGCTCATTAAGCTGAAGTTGTTCTTTAATTTTTTATTTTTTTGTCAATTAAAGTTAATCGTCAAAAAAAAAAAAAGTTCGTTAGGCATCATATAGTGCAACATTAGTCCATGACTTATGTGTATAAGAGACAGGGCTCTAGACCGCTAATAAGATTTCTGCACATACATACAAGCAAGTCTCGAATTTAATAGACGATGTAGTCGTAATTATTAAAAATTTCGAACCATCATAAACTTTGTTATTTTCGAGTATCAATACATCATTAATTGACATTTGTCTTCTACTTTCGACTCGCACAATAATCTTAGTGAGAATGACATAATTGATATTCACTAGACTGTTTAAGTAACCAGATTTTGGAGTCATTAATTAGTAATTCTTTGAACATTTATGCTTTTCCGGGGTGGGGTGGGGTGCGGTGGTAATGTCTCTAAAAAAAATGTATAGTATTTGGGAGGGAATATTAGGTATTTTATGATCGTGTTGTGGTGTTGTAAAACACAATTCATTTGATCCATACGAACTTTACACCACAAGAAAATATTATTGGTACCTCCACTAGATAAGATAATTGATATAATATCCCTTTTTTTTTTTGCTACAGATAAGGAAAACGTCGAAATAACTAAAATATACTAGTGTTTGCCTAATACGTTCAGCATAAGAAAGCTGAGCCTTTATTTGCCAATAGCTATATATTTGTGGATCCTTTCTTCAGTTAATCCTCCCCTAGATGTGATTTCAATTCAGCTCCACTATTTAATGGATATTATCTGAAACTAATTGAAATAAATAAGCACTAGATTTTTATTATAAGTGGTGAATATTCTTTTGACCCCATGCTGATTTTAAACTGTTCTGCTTGACCAGACAAAGATTGAATATTCCTTGCTTGGGGGTTTTACTCCCAGTTCCAGTAGATAGACATTTGAGAAGTTTTTTTTATCTGAGACACTATTAAATATTGGGGTTACTCAAACTAATACATGGGAAATTGTGAATATGGTTGTAACTGGACTGCTTAGTGCTATCGAAAGAAAAATTGTAAGATTGTTTAACCCTTCATTCCCAAATAAAAATCTTCAGTCTGAGAGGTCGCTCAATTAGACACGCATCGTCGATTCAGTCATTTCACTATCATTGTCTTGTCCATTTACGGATTTAGTTTTTAACTTTTAAAAATATGTCAATAAAATCAGTATTTTATCCGTTAAAAGGTTTGTTTAATCAAACACGTAACTATACACGTGCTTTGAAGGATAAAATTTGGATTATTCTAATTCGATTTGAAGTCATTTAATTATTATAATAAACGAATTGAATATGGATATTGTTGTTTCGATTCAATTATGACGTATATTAGATTAAAATATTTAATATATAATACAATTATATAAAAGTAGTATTATTCTATATATATATTTATTGTATAAATTGTCAATACAAATTATTCTATTGTAGAACTTATGCATAAATATCAATTTTGAAATAAATATTTATTATAATTACAAAAAAATAAAACTCCTATAAATTATAAAATTTCTATATAAAAATTTTAAAAGTTAAAATATTATAATTTATAATACTCGGATCTAGATCTAAATCGACAAGATCGATTTGAGTATGAATTTAATTTTTTATAAATCCGTTAGAATATTTAAATTCAAATGTATTAATAGGATTCAAATTTAAATATATTAATTTCGACCCAAATTCGATTTGTTTACACGCTTACTCTATGGATGCACTATTGCTCGAAATTTAAAGTTAAAAAGATGTACAAGGTTATATTTAGGAGTAAAATGGAAAAAAATCAAGAACCACTTGAATGCATATTTCTCATCCAAAATTGAGAATCATACCATACTTCGATTCATATTCACTCTTTAGAAGACGACAGGAAGTAACCAAACTAGCTTCAGGTAAAATGTCTACTACCTAATGTACAAATATTATTTTAACTAAAAATAAAATATCGTTAAATTTAATTGTAGTTTAAAAAGGATTAAATGTAAAAAAATCTCTTGAATTTACACACTAATTGCACTTTACTCTCTTCAATTATTTAATAAACACTTTATCCCCTTGTTCTTTACTTCTTCATGTTTTTGAGAAAACATTACCCTTACGATTTTAATAATTTTTTTTCCTTACCAATTTATTCAATAGTCAGAATTTACCATAATTCCAAAACCCTTATATTAGATAGCCGTAATAGTTTTTTATTATAGTAAATTGTTTAGACACATATGAAAAGTTAGAACTTTTATTAATTAATTATTAACAGTAATGTCATTGTTTTGTAGTAAGAAGAGAGAATGGTAAAAAAAATAAAAATAAAAAACAAAATAGAAAAAATAAATAAAAGGGAAAAAGAAGAAGAAAAAAGCAAAAAAATAAATAATAGTGATAATTTTGTCCTAAAATATAAAATAGAGTAGACTGCTTATTAA
Organism: Cinchona pubescens; assembly: GCA_025175665.1. Classification (NCBI taxonomy): domain Eukaryota; kingdom Viridiplantae; phylum Streptophyta; class Magnoliopsida; order Gentianales; family Rubiaceae; genus Cinchona; species Cinchona pubescens. Next base: position 261,100 of record JANKKI010000129.1, on the reverse strand, counting down.
ATAAGTTGAGAAAGACAAAGTACAACTGAAGTACTACCTCCATTTCTTTTTAAGTGTTACTTAAGTAAAAAAAAATTATTTCATTTTATGTGTTATTTTAGAAGTCCAATAAAATATTAATCATTTGTTTATCAATTTTACCCTTATATCTTTCTAATCTCCTTAATTACCCAACTTATAATTAATGTTGAGATACTTTTAATTTATTACTAATCTAAAGAACAATTTATTCATAATATTAACTTTGTCTAAAATTGAGATTATTTATACATTTAACCCATTTAAAAATTTAAGTGCATCGAAATAATATTGATAGCGACATCCTCAATAGTAAATCAATCATAGACCCCACAATTGACAATTTGCGGTGGACAACGGATTAAAAGCTGATGTCAAATATTTAAGTAGATCTGATCTTTAGTCTCATTTGTAAATTTTATAATATAAATTAAATTTTTGAAAATATATGACATCAGTTGATGTAAGTAAATATTTTTTAAAATTTAATTTTAACCACAGAATGTATAAATGAGGTAAAAAATCGAATCTATTTAAATATTTTTCAAAACTAATAAGTCATAATATATATTTAAAACATTTAAACAACGCTAGTAAGTCATAATATATCTTTAAAACATTTAAACAAGTAAGCTAGAGTTATCGCTTACGAAAAAATTTTATTATAGAAAAATACTTTTAAATATTATGTCGAATGATATTTTTAAATTAATAAAATTGAGGTTAATATTTTAAATAACAACTTATTAATTTATTTTATTTTTAAACTTATAATTTTAAATAATAAAATTTTATTAATTTAAAGATATCGCATAATATTTGATATGACGTTCCATAATAAAGTTTATCATTGTAATCGTTTTTTTTTTATGTGAAAAAAAAAAAAAAAAAGGAGTAGGCCAGTGTTACGTATGTGGTCGTACGTACGTCCCTTTACTTTCCGGACAGCACGTCCTTGAGAATCATCAAAGACCACTTGTATAATTCCTCAAATAGAAACTCCACTGGGATTATCTAAAGAATTTTCTCCATCCGGGGAAGGTCTTTACTATTTACTATTAACTCCATATGCAGACGTGTCCCCCAAAAGGCCCTAGAAAGCACAATTATTTGATATCTCCGTCCTCGTATTAATTCTTGCACTAGTACTACTTAGTCTATTTCTTCCTTGTTTATTCTTTGAATTATCTAGGTTGGTTGGACTCGTTGGTATGGACTGGGAATGGCTGAAATAGAGTTCGTAAAGGGTATGATCAAACCGGTGGCGGCGCTGGTTGTGGTGCTAATGGCCATGGCTTTATCATATGTGCAGAAGCTGGGATTAGAGGGAGAAATGATTTATTCAATTTTCAGGTGTTTTCTTCAGTTATCCATTATTGGCTTTGTTCTTCAATTCATCTTCAATCAAAACAAAACCATCTGGATCGTCGTCGCTTATTTTTTCATGGTACTTCTTATTCATCTCTTCATTCCGTTTTCAATTTTTTTTTTTTTCATGATTTTTGTGGATCAAAATAACCTCCCTTTTTATTAATTTTATTTATAAAGCTCTGTTTGATACTAGTAATTTTTTTTTTTTGGGAATTCCAAAGACCAATTCGGAAAAATCCCAAGTATTAAAGAATTAGGTACTACTACTATATTGAAATTTATGTCTTTATCTATCTGTCCTTTTTCTATTTTATTGTTCGGAAATAAAAAACTAAACTTTTCGGTAGTGACAGTTGTTGATTAGTTAATTAAGGTCTGTGCATTCTCAATAAGATGCCAAACTGTTGCAATCATATGCTTGTTAATTAGATAATAGGTAGACTCTAAATGTAGTATGCGTGGCTGGACTTGTACAAGGAATTCTTAAAGCATGTGCAATTTCATGGAACAAAGTTCTTTCAAGAATTAATTGAGACAGATAAAACTTTGACTGGTCTGTGGTGGTGCTTGCATAAAATCAAACCTGAAGGGATACGAAACCTAATACTAAAATATTTACGCAACCCCAAAAAGAATACAAGAAATCCTAATTGAGTGTTGAAATGTTCTCCATTAGCTTAATTATTGGCCATCTAACATTTTGCTCATGTAAATTAGTGATGGCTTATTGCGGACTCTTTAGATGCGATTATGAATGTAACGACAATGTCAACATTTGATGCCAGTAGGCATCAATGAAGAGTGGCCTTGACTTTTGTATTAGGACTGAGTCAGAAGGCTCTGTTTGAGTTTTAACATCAGCCTCGTTCGAACAGTTTTATTTGTGCTAGTCACTCTGCAAGCAAAAAACTAATATTGTTCTTAATTCTACTGAAGGTATCTGTTGCTGGTTACACTGCTGGCCAGCGTGCTAAACACGTACCCCGTGGCAAGTATGTGGCAGGATTGTCCATCTTAGCAGGAACAGCTGTGACAATGTTCCTATTGGTTTTGTTGAATGTTTTCCCTTTCACCCCGCGGTATATTATCCCGGTTGCCGGAATGATGGTTGGCAATGCAATGACAGTCACTGGAGTTACAATGAAAAGACTACGTGATGACATCAAGATACAACAGAGCTTGGTAATTTTTCCAGCTCCTGCATGAACTGTGATCTGATTCCTAAATTTCGATTAATAGATAACAGGTCACTTGACATTACTTCAGTGTTTAGGAATTCTGGAACTCAGTACACTCAATAATTAACATCCTATGGTTTACTGTCTTTTGCTAGGTGGAGACAGCATTGGCACTCGGGGCTACTCCCCGACAGGCTACAATTCAGCAGGATTGAAAAGGTCCCTGGTTATTGCCCTTTCTCCAGTGTTGGACAATGCCAAGACTGTGGGTCTTATATCACTTCCTGGTGCCATGACTGGTCTAATAATGGGAGGAGCTTCACCATTGGAGGCTATTCAATTGCAAATAGTGGTCATGAACATGCTTATCGGAGCTGCCACTGTCAGCAGCATCATGTCAACCTATCTGAGTTGGCCTTCTTTCTTCACAAAAGCTTATCAACTGCAGACCCAGGTTTTCATTTCAGATTGATGTTTCCCTGAAAGGCTTACTTTCTTACATCTCTAATTTGCGGGCAAGAGGATTCAGGATTAAGTGGTCCTGTGATTACGTTTTGGTGAATGTCCAATCTCACCTAAGAAGGCTTTCCACTCAACTGGGTGGATTATAATATAGTAATATCCAATTTTATTTTCCTTGGTCTTTTGCTGTCAATTTTAGGCTGATCTGTGTATATCCTTGCCTGTCCTCTGGCAAAGAGTGGTTAATTGGATAAAATCCAGGTCAGTAGCCGCCGCCCCTTTCTATTTAAATGACAAGTGCGCGGGGGCTGCCTCGGATTGCACATTTCTTCTTTGTTACTCATGTCTTACGAAGCTAAAATCCACCAACTTATTGGTAGGCCAATGGCCATTTTTTTTTGTTGCATATATACAATTCTGCATACATAAAATAGTGAAGAAGCAGTACTATTCTTAATTTAGTCAACTTTCTGTTCTGCTTTAATTACTGTTGTAATTAAACAGCAATGCGTAAGTTGCAATTTTAATACCAGATATTTGGTGGGAAAAAAGATCAAAATGTCAAAAGATTAATCAAAATCAGATTTAATTTGCTTTTCTTCTGCTTGTATCTTCTGAAGCCTGACAAACAATACAGCATTAGGAAAATCAATGATATAGCCAAACGATCATGTTTAAAAACGATTACAAGATCCGTTGTTGTCGGGAACAGAATAAACTGAATAGACATCCTTTATTAGGTATCTCTTGTTTGTAGAATCGCTTTAATATAGATGAAATGGGTATTATTTGGTGAATAATATTTATCTTTTGACTTTAGTAATTTTTGAAAATAATATTAATTTTTGTAAAAATAGAATAATTGTTTGAATACAAAATAATATTTTGAAATAATCATTTGAATTGGAAATAAAGAATACTTATTATTTGCTGGATTCATTTAAAAATAAAATAATTGTACAATTAATTAAATAACTATGGATGATTTTTTGTGTATTTCCTTTATTGATTTTCCTATTTACGATGGTTTAATTTTTATTTTTTTGTTGGATTTTGAGTAATTTGGTTTGTCAAACAAGTTACGCATTTCGTATCATGATTGTCAAATGCTTCTACTCATCTATTCAATTTGTCTGTTATTTTAATATTAGATTGTACTTCAGAATGAATTGTCGATCTTTAAAACGTATTCCAAAAAAAATTACATTGTTTGATATTCTAAATTAAATCTAAGCTTACAAAAATATTGCATTATAATTTGTGAGCACAATTAGAGATAGTTCTGTAAATAAATCGCATCTAAATCTGTTTCAGGAATCATTTATTTGATTCTAGATCAATGTGTAAATCCGATTACCCTAAACTTATTTGGATTCGTTTAGTTATTGTATAATAAACTAATCGAATATAGATCTGGTTGTTTTGATCCGATTATAAATATATTTATTTTTCAATATAGTTTTTGCTCTAATATAAAATACATGTATCAATATGAATTAAATCATCTTTTTTTACAATTAAAAAAAATCTATAAAAATTTGAAATTTTTATATATAAATTTTCAAATTTAAAAAATAATATCAAGATTTGGATTTGACAATGTTTGACGAATTTGGATATGGATCTCCTTTTATAGATAAGAAAACATCTAAATTCAGATCCGAATCAAATAATATTCGGGGAGGAGATTTAGGTACGAATATGTAAGATTTGGTCTAGATCTGACCCATTTACATGCCTAATTAAAGTTCCACTTCAGTTATTATTAAAAAATTTAAAAAAATAATGCAATAGGCCTGTCAATGTGTCGGGTCTAGACCCGAACCCGAACCCGATCCGGATCCGGATCCGTTTATCTATTATAATAAATGTATAAGATCTGGATTTTGATGTTGCTACCCAATTAAAATACGGATTCGATTAAAATATTTAATATATAATAAAATTATTGTATATTAGAGATTATTTTATATATATATATATATATATATATATATATATATAATGTAAATTGCCCATATAATTTGTATTTAATGTGGGATACATGTATAAATATTAATGATGAACTAAATACTTCTTTATAATTAAAAAAAAAAAAAGAAAATTCGATAAATTGTAATAGTTCTATATATAATTTTAAAAGTTGTAAAAAGAATATTAAGACTCGTATTCGGATCCAACAAGACCCGACGGATCAGGGTATGGATCTACTTTTGTAAAAACGATTAATCTCTATCAATAGACCTGCTAAAGCCCCGAACCATAGTGTACTTAGTATCGTGCCACGACTTTTATGTTTTTAAATCTCGCATTGAAAACCCTCCTTTTTTATTTATTGTAATACATAAAATTAAAGATAAAGATAATGCATATATGATCAAACGTATATGTAGTTAAGGATCACGAGAATTGTCCTTAAGTTAAATTGAATTTTACAATGAGATTTTACCTTTTCTTAAAAGATTCGAATTCAAATCGATTATATTAGCGATATGGTCCGATATGCCATATCCCTTGTCTACAATACAAATAGAAAAATAACAATTGTGAATATTCTTCACTTAGCTTCACTACATTGCATTTGACGAAAACACGTTACTTAAAATCATTTATGTAATTATTAATTGAATATTTTTTTTAAAATATAAATAATGAATATGATATGAATAGTGTAAATAATGGATTGTGTAAATAATGAATAAGATAAAACATAAATAGTACGAAATATTATTTGAAAAAAATACTTTGCTGACCAAACAATATTTATTGTTAACCAAATATTATTTGACAAATAATCCTTATTATTACATTTGCTATCCAAACAAGTCTACTGATTTTTCCTCCCAAAAAAAAAAAAAAAAAAAAAACGATTTAGACATCCTCTACAGTAATTTGCACATTGTCGCGCATTTTCATTAGTGAAGAGGATATGGAATTCCGTTCGTATTTGAACTTTGAACCTCTCGTCCTATTCTAACACATGCTAAATTCTTGCATGTACCGTGTACTAGAAACAAAGTTTGTAAGTTTTCATGTGACACTTGCAAACTTTGTGTAGTGTGATTGTATAAATCCTAATTCATGTAGAAATTTTCCAATGCGTTGGATGACCAAATAATGTAAGTTTATGCGGACTAGGATTTAATGCAATGGGTTGAGGCCATAAAATTCTTAGGTTGGCTAGGTTTAGGTGTCATGATCCTTGATTTAAAATCTTTCATATTTAGGAATATTTAAAACCCAATATTTAATTTATTTATAATTTTTTATTTTCATTGTTTTCTTAATCATTTTATCTAATTTATAAGTTTTTTAATTTTTCTTCTTTTCATTCTTCACCTAACATCATTTAACACTACATAATTGTTTTCCTTTTAATTATTGACTAAATTATTTCATTTTTGGCCAAACATATTTTGTAATAAATAATTTTATAATAATAATTTTTAATTATTTTTTGGATTTTTTAACCCAATCAACCCTAAAATCCAAATAATCAATCCAAGTAATTAATATTTAATTTGAGTCTACTTGAGTTTCTGTATTACTTGAATTGCAATAGAATTTTAAAATTTTAACCTAAAAACTCAAAATACAAGTCTGAATACCACTTAATTTAATCTAATCCATGAACACTTCCATTCATATCATTTTAAATTAAAAGATTAAAATATTCATTATAACGTGAATGAGTTTAAACTAAAAAAATTATCACATCTATAAAAAATTTAATCTATTTAAAAATTTGTAGGTTGATGCCCATGCTTCTTTCAATGAAATCATTGTTACATACACAAACTTCTATGTTGACCGCGTTGTACCACTAGTTCACAATGTTTGTTGGTTCTTTATTACTCTTACAGCTGAGGCCAACGTGGAGGTCACATCTGTCGTGAGATGGCGGTCAAGCAAGAATTTGTGAGCAGCGGCCCCCTTTGTGAGATGGCGGTCAACGTAAGAATTTGTGAGCTGCCGACCCTTTCTGTAGTTATCCTTACGACGTTTAGGTAATAAATACTACACGGTTAAAATGAATAGGCAAAAATTCTATTATCGGAAACATGTATGCCCTTAATTTGGCGAGAACAAAAAGTAACTAGGTTGATATCCTTGATAGGAAACTTACTAGATATTTGGTTTATGAGTATGAGAAGAAGAATAGAAATTAAAATTAATAATACTTATAAATGTTGTTTGGTTAATTATTATGGGAATAATTATATATAAATAAAAATATTAAAAAAATATTTATTTTTATTTCTCACTTGTGACATGAGTTTCAAATTTATAAACTTATTAATATAATGAAACTCATTTTTTATTCAAACATAAAAAAGTAAAAGAAAATGACATAAATCCATATAAATAATAAAATTTATAATTGTCTTTCTAATTTCAATTCACAAATAGAAACCAAACACCTCCTAAATCTCAAGTCAATAGGTTGCTTCACATTCCATTTTTCCTTCTTAATTAATTTGTACTCTGTTTGACAAATGAGGATTCTGTTTAAATTGCTATTGTGCAAATAACTTAGAAGACTGGATTTGCTTGTTATGGCTTGCTTTCCATGTTGCTTTTTGTTTATATTTGTCACCATTTCTTCCGGGGATCGGCTATTCGGCTTGTATCGATTCCTGGTGCCTTGACTGGTATTATAATGGGAGGAGCTTCACCCCTGGAGGCCTGTTCAATTGCAGCTTGTGATCACCTACATGTTCATTGGAACTTCCACTGTCAGCACTATCATGTCAACCTATCTGTGTTGGCTGTATTTCTTCACAAAAGCTTATCAGCAGCAGACCCATGTTTTTATTCTAGATTGATGTTTCACATTGCCGGATGAGTTCCGAAGGCTTACTTCCCTCCCACCTGTTAGAACAAAATTAATAAAAATTTAAGAGCGTACGTGTTACAGAAAATTCTTAGATGGATCCGATGATACTATGCTATGGACCTCTTGGTGCTCAATCAGTCACATGAGCTTTATAGGAAAAATAAGAAGGAAAAAAATGTTAGTAAGGGCAAAATCACTTAAAAAACAATAATAATATTTCACGTTTCAAAATTACAATAAAATTACTTCATTTCTGATTTTACAAGGTTTTGTACAACACCACCATCTCTAATCTGTGGGCTAGAGGATGTAGGATTTGGTCGATGTCAAGAAGGTTTTCCACTCAACTAGGTGGGAAACCATATAATAGGCATAATATACAATTCTACATGCATATAGTCAATATTCTGTTCTCTTTACTGTTTTAAATAACAATGCATAAAGTGAAATTTTAATCCAGATATTTGGAGGGGAAAAACATCAAAATAGTATGCTTGAGTTCCCTTTTTTTAATTGTTAGGGAGATGGAAATGATTGCATAGCAGCAAACATAAAAAATTATTAAATAGACATATTTATAAAATATCGTCTGTCATATTTAATTTGTATTGCCCTATTGCTCATCGACTGTCCTACATATTCATATTGCCCTGTTAAATGAACTTAAAACTTCAAGAAACAGATGCAACCCTTAGAAATAAACAGTGCCAATCTCCAACTGTATCATACAATGACCTTTTTCATTTAACGTTTGATTGAAGAGGTCGTACTTAATTGACCCGTTCCCCACCAACAGAACAAGAAAGGTCTATCGTTCAGAGAAACAAACAACCATTCAACTGTTAGGTAAGTGCATTAAAGTTGTTTAACGCACTTAGGTAGTAGTTGCAGAAACTCCACGTATATTATATTTATTTGAATTTGGCTGGAAATGGTAGACTACAGAGATAGTTGGTATGGACTGGAAATGGCTGAAAGAGTTTGCAGAGGGTATGATCAAACCGGCGGCTGCACTGACATAGTGGTGGTAACAGCCATGGCTTTATCATATATGCACAAGTTGGGATTGGAAGGAGAAATGATTTATTCAATTTTCAGGTCTTTTCTTCAGCTATCCATCATTAGCTTTGTTATTCAGTTCATCTTCAATCAGAACAATACCATCTCTATCGTTGTCGCTTATCTTTTCATGGTATGTACTACTTACTATGATTCCTCCTCTTCATTCCGTGCTCTACTTATTTCTTTGATGATTTTTATGGATGAAATCAAACCTGAACCAATTAAAAAAAAAAAAAAATTCATAAAAGTGTTTTATGGTTGCAAGATTTCAGACAGGACAAGTCCACGTGCAAATTCACCTGACATCTTCACCTAAAAGAAAGTGTAGGCGTTGTCCTGGGATAACCTCTCGTACTCGAGTTAATACTTGGTCCAGAATTAAGAAATTAGACAATTAACTAATGAATTTGATTTACTATTTTGATATTTATACATTTAATTAATGACTCGAATCAATTTAATTGTTCAAATTGAACATTTATTATTTTTATAAATGATAAAATTATTAAAATATTTCTAATAAACTCAAATCTGGAATTATGTGCACATTTTTTAGTGGACTTGAAAGTCCAAACTAACAGAATTTACTACCATACTTTTGACCGCTGCAATTGCAATGGTTACCTATGCTTCTGGAGCCTATTTGACAGCCAAGAGATTTTTCTAGTTTCTTATTTCTTAACAAGAGTTGCAGAACTACCAAAACAAAAAGCAACCATAATCAGATTTCAGAGAACCATAACAATTTGGACAAGCTTTACTTTTGTCGTACAAATCAATTTTGTTTATAAGAGAAGCATAGTTATTAAACTCAACAACTCAACAAGAGAAGTAGATTAACAGGTTACTGATTTAATCGTTAAATTAATAAAAATATATTACATTTTATTTGTATATATAATATTTTGAAATTTTTAAATACACGACATATGATGAATGTATTAATAAAACATGTTGTATCAACTTTCTAAATAAATTGAATGAATTATGTAATAATATAGCCAAAAGTTATAGTTAAATATATTGAAATATTTAGAATTTTAAGTTCTTGTACATGTAAATTTTATATAAACAAATACATTAAAAAAAAAATAATATTTTCGTTATGTCTTAAATGATTATTTGTCATAATTATATTTGCATAAAATAAGTTTGTTTGTTTAGAATTCTATAATATATTTTATTTTGCAAAATTTTAGTGGTAAAATGCTTCGTGGGAATACTTTGTTATTGTAAAAAATAATATTGTTTTTCCAATTTTTTTTTTAAATAAATATTTTCTTATTTTAGGACACTTATAGTTTTAGTTTTGAAAAAATAAGTTACTAATTTTTTTAAATTTAAAGAAGCGGTAAAGGAAGTTAAATTGAAGCTTGAAGGAATAAATAAAAATAAGTAAAAAAAAGATAGATTGTACATTATTAGCCAATGTGGTGCACTTGTAAACTTGGTCTAAGTGAAGAGAAGGGTTTACATTCGATTGAGTTCAGCGGCAATTCTAGTGCCGAAGCGTGGTTAACTTCTTGCCATAACCTTGCATGGCAATTCTGTGAATAATTAGAAAAATTGGTTTATTAATCTTTTTAGACTATTTTTTTTAATGAATACATGTTTCTTTTATAACCAAATGGAGCAAGGGCATGAAAGTCATTCTGTACTGTAAGTTATAGTTCCCGGGCCATTGTACCTCATTGACACCAGAAGGGAGTTAAGTGATATTTTTAAAATTTAGATGAGTTTAAGTGATATTAGGGAAAACTTCAAGGAACTCGCAAACTAAGCAAACTAAGAAAGAAAAATTATATGTTTGTATTGAAAAAATTCTCCACTGGCTTATAGTCTTGGGACATTTTGGTTGCCTAATCATGGCATTAATTGCAGATTCTTTAGATATGATTATGATACTGCAGGTATGTGCTGCTGGTTACACTGCTGGTCAGCGTGCTAAACACGTACCCCGTGGTATGTATGTGGCAGGAGTGGTGCTAACATCTAGTCAATTTTTGTAGGCAGTGCCATGACAATGGTCGTATTGATTCTGTTGAATGTTTTCCCTTTCACCCCACGGTATATTATCCCTGTTTCAGGAATGATTGTTAGCACTGCAATGAAAGTCACTGGGGTTACTATGAAAGGACTCCGGGATGAAATCAAGATACAAAAAACCTTAGTGGGTTCCGTTATTCCACGGAGTCTCAAACCTGTTGAGATGACTCGTTATTTTTCAATCAACGGTTTAGAATTCTCGAGTAGCAAGGATTTTTTTGATTCCATGACCTCCTTGTGTTTATGCTTGGGAATTATTGTGCTCGCGTCTCAATGATTAACGACCTACGGTTTATTTTGCTAGGTGGAGACAGCATTGGCACTCGGGTCTACTCCCCGTCAGGCTACCATTCAGCAGGTGAAAAGGTCCGTGGTTATTGCCCTTTCTCCAGTGTTGGACAATGCCAAGGCTGTGGGTCTTGTATCATTTCCTGGTGCCTTGAGTGGTCTTACCAATGGCCATAATGAGAGGAACTTCACCCTTGGAGGCTGTTCAATTGCAGCTTGTGATCACCAACATGTTCATTGGAACTTCCACTGTCAGCAGTATCATGTCAACCTATCTGTGTTGGCGTTATTTCTTCACAAAAGCCTATCAACTGGAGACCAAGGTTTTCATTTCAGATTGATGGTTCCCTAGTTGATTTGATGATTTCCTAAGACTTGCTCCCTCCCATCTCTAATTTGTGGGACTCAGAAAGATTGTTCATCAAGATCATCACCCGCTAATAGAAAAATAGAAAGATTGCAGGAGAAGATTGTGATATAATCATTTATAAGACATGAAATAGAGTGGCTTCATATCGCAAAACCCTCTACATGCAACTTTCTGGAGTAATAATCTAATAACAAGACAAATGTATGGGATTGATTGTTGCATACATGCAATATCTACATTTCTCCATTCATTTCTTTTCGGGTGACGATTCTGCTGCGTTTACCATTACCAAACTTCTATTATTACCTCACTACAAGTTAAAACTGTTTCCTCTCACCTAAAGAATAGTATAGTTATACAGGATAAAAAACTCCCCCCTTCCATATTTTGGATTTTATACGGCATAACTCTGCCAGAACAATCCAACAGAACATTGTCCTTGAGGGAGAAATTTTGAAGAATATAGAAAGTCACTGAGGGTGCTGGTCACTAGAATAATGAGTATGGAGTAACTGTTTTTACCTGTTCCCGGTATCACTTCAAACAATACCTAGACCAACATATACTGGAGACTGATGGCACTGAAAACCAGCTAAAAATCTGCAAGAATATCATAGTAATATGTTAATGCACCTTAAACCAAAGAACAAACTTTTGTCAAAGAAGAAAGGATAATCTCAGCTGCAAACCTAATCAAAGTGATCACTCAGAGCTCGTATTCCGTATGGCATGATTGAAATTATTCAACTCTTCTGATTTTGATCCATATACAGCTTTAATTGTGTCTATGCAGCAACTGCAATCGATACCATTACAAAAATGTTACTAGTTACTCGTACAAGCACGAATAATTAAATGGTCATTAGAAATAGCAACATTCATCACAAACCTGCAAGCCTCCTTATTGAACCTTTTCTTATCAATTCCATACAATGTCTCGAAAATATCAGGCTCAACCCGACAAAAATACGGACGATCTAAAGTAGTAGTAGGAAAACAAAAATCCTTCCATGTGAAAAAGGCAGATAAAATAAATTAAACCCCACAAACAAATGAATATTTGTAGAATTACCCACCAGCATAAATGGAACACTTTCTTTGTAACTTTCTCGTAATGTATGCACCAGCCATCAGGTCCTATCAAGCTCTTATACTGCTGAAAGACACCTCCATTTTTTTCAACCAAATTCATGAAATTGCACAAAATGCAATGCTTTACATGAAGAATCAATGAATGCAGAGTAGAAAAGAGACCTGAATATCAGAAGGGTCATCAAAAATCTCCTCCGGGGAAGGGAAAGTGGGACCTTTCTTAACATCGAGCTTGCAGCAACCACCGCAATTCCGTATACACTGCCACAAAGGCTCTTTCTTTTTCTTCCCAAACCCAAGGTTGTTACTGCTGTTTGTAGCAGCACTAGAGTCGGTTTGTCTCTGACCTTTCTTATCAACTTTTTGGGTCTTTGTTCTGGGTTTCTGCGGCGGTGGCTTATTGGCTGCCGACCGGACGGTAGTGAAGGCCGGAGATTCAATAGATTCAAGAGGTTGGGCACAAAGTTGGCAAATGTTATAGGGAAATTATACCGAGGAACCGTTCCCTTGGACCTCATTTGTTTGTTTAAGGCTTTAACCTGTATGGAGTAAGTTGCAGGGCCCAGTAATATACTCATTGGGCAACGATTTCGTTTCATATTGGGCTTGTACCACCCAGAAACTTTATGGTGTTACTCTATTGGAGAATTCTACAGTTCCTCTTAAGGAATCATTTTTTTGGTTTTAAAAATTTATACAGTACAAGTATTTTAAGCATATAGTATTGTACTGTACAAGCATTTAAAGTACAAGGCAATAGTTCCCTATAAGGGATTGTAGAATTTCCCTTATTATGTGTATATCTATATTCTAGAAAAAAACACATGTTTTGCACGTGAACACTCTTGATTTGATAAAATTTTTTAGTTTTTTTAAAAATAAATGAATAATCAGTGAACGATAATATAGAATATAAAGTATAAACATTTTATCCGTTGAGTTTTTTATGCAAAAATTATATATTTTAAAATATATGTATAATATATTTGCTCTTTTCTTTGCAATTATTTTCACTTTTCTTTTTTTTTTTCACTATTATTTTTTATTTGTTACTACATTATATATCAATTCCATTTCTTCTCAAATATAAATAAACTTTCTCTTTTATGAGAACAACATATGATATTTGCATAATATTTTTATTTATCTTCTAAGCTCTTAGATTATGATTTTCTATAACGACACCACCAATTACTTGATCAATTAAAGATAAAGATATTTTTCATAATATTGAATTTTTTATATAATGATATTTATATATTCTTTATCATTAGTAAAAGATAAAATCACTATCAAATACCAAACATCATTTTATAGATGAAGTATAGATTTTTTTTATTAACAAAAAATATTTATAGAAAATCAAATGATATATGGATAATAATTGCAAAATTAATTAATTATAATTTCATAAGATAAGAAAAACTGAAATTGATTAAAATGTAAAGAAATAATAATAAAAATATTATAAAAATTAAAATCTAATTAAACTAATATATTCTCCATATTATTGATAGATATCATATAATATATTAAAATTATTATAAAAAAAATAAAATAATAAATTGATCTTTTATATTATTCTAAAATGCACCGAATATTATTGAAAGCAAATCCTTTATTTTTACTATAAACTACATGCACTGCTAATGAAAAAACATGTAATTCTAAACATATCCAAAATTACACATTACTTTAAATGGGATTTAACATAAATTTCTAGTACAATTAATTTTCGTTAATATATTGCGTACAATGTTTATATATATAAAGAATATATTGGTATTTTTTTTATATATTTTTAAAACTTTCTGTTTCTTTTTTTTAAAGAGAATCTACAATAGATCTCCATCTATTCTCTTGGTGACTCGAACCCGTGATCTAGATCATAGTTAAAGTGCAATCTTACTAGTTGGGTTACACTTAATTATATTAAACTTATGATAACATTCGTTTCAATATTCTATTGCAACTTTGAAATTTAAACTCTTTATTCATATTGATGGCACAAAATGTGGATAATTCCAATTCAAAATAGTTGTTGTTTCTCTTTTGGATTCTCAAATTTTAATTTATTATAACAACCAATGACTTGATCATTTAAAATTAAAGATTTTTTTTTCATAATATTAAACTTTTTTGATGTATATGTATGTTCTTAATCATTATTAAAAGATAAGATCATTATTAAGTATCAAACATCATTTTATAGATGAAGCATGTTAAAATTCTTTTATTAGGAAAAAAAAATATTTACATGACATATGGTCAAATAATATATGTTAATAAATAAAAAATGATTAATTAAAAATTCAAAAAATAAGAAAAAATGAACCTAAGTGAAATGTAAAGAACAAAAACATCAAAATAACATATTAAACAAATGTATTCTCTATAGTATGGTAACGCACTATATATTAAAATCATTATCAAAATATGAAAATAAAAATTTGTTCTTTTATCTATTCTAAAATGTATAGAACATTAATGAAAAAAAATTATTTATCTTACTCTAAAATACAAATAAAACATAATTTTTATATAATTTCTATCGCAATTAATTTTTTAATATATTGTGTAATCACATATCAAAATAGCGAATATATTGGTATTTTTTCACATTTCTTAACCTTATGATAAGATTCACTTCCTGACTTTGTTGACGTTCTATATTCTTCCCTTCATCTTAAACGGTATCGAATGTGATTAATTCCAAAATTGTATTTTAACATAGTATTTTCTTGTGAAAGTAAAATTTGTATTTATTAAATATAAGACAGCATTAAACGAAATTGAAGCTAGTAAAAGTGTGTGAATTTTATTATTTTTTGTTGCGTACTTTTTAGATAGATTCCATATATTGTTTACCAAAATATTTAATTCACATTTTGTGTAAAATTGCATTATAGTTTCTAATGTTGACGAGTAACACAATTTAAATCTGCAAATATTTTAGAATATTTAATAATATGTTTATTTACATAATTTATGTTGTCTTTTACATTGCTTACCTATATATTTTTTCTACATGTCATTTTAACAATTTATGCAAAATATTCTTATAGGTCTTACAATAATTATTCTAAAACTATTTTGGACAAATATTGTACTATTGATTGAAATTTTTCTAACTCATCAATAGTTACTCTAAACCAATATTTTTTGTCAAATACTGTAACAACTAGTATTATAGTTTTCAAAATTGACATTTAAACGCCATATATACCAACAATTATATAGAGTATTTAATAGTATGATTTATTTACATAATCTCTGTTGTTTCTTGTATATTAATTACTTACTTAAGTATTTTTTCTATACTAGCATCATGTATTATGTGTAGAATTTTTGTATATGTTACAATGATTATTTTAGAATATTTTGGGCATTGCATTGTATCATGAGTTGAATTTATTTTTTACCTCATCAATAATTACTGTAAACATCCAATATTTTACAAAATAATTTATAAAAGATAAGAATTTTGTAATCAAATATTATTATTGAATAAATATAAAATTAACAAATTGCTTGGTTAATTTTCTTTTTTGTGTATCGAAGGGAAAAACAAATCTAAATTCATCGTAATAAAAATTTAAATGAGATCAGAAAATTGTATTATATACTCCTCTATTTTTTTCACTTTTATAAATATTAAATTTTTTATTTTTATGGTTATTAATTTTGGGATTTTTAAGTTGGAGGAAAATTTTGATATTAAAAAGATATGTTATTAAATTCAAATCTAATCAAAGTCAAATACCATGCATAAAGTTTGTCAGACGCATTTTTTCTTCTTTTTATATTCATTTATTTTCTGTGAAATCTTGGTGGGATTGAATTTTTTTTTGGCAAAAGTAAACTTAATTCCTTAATTGAATACTAATAAATTTGAAAGTCCAAAATTTAACTTATTTATTACAATAAACAACTAATTATTTATTATACATTGATCCTAATCCATATAACTTTATGTCATAACTAAAATGAATACCTCATTAATTACATTTATTATAATATATATTTTTGGATATTATTGGCATACGAAAATATATAAAATAAGAAAAATGAGTCTAATTAACTAACATACAAGAGCGTACTTGAATAAACAGTTAGAGAAAAAAATAATTATTTGTAAATTTATAATATATATACAAAATAGTTATAAAAGAGTATTTTTATTAAAAAAATAAATAAATAAGATAATATTTTTATTTATTCTTTCCTCAATTATAATTAATTTTTCTACTCTTAAAAATATATACCGTCTTATTACGTGTTTATGCCAAAATTTTGTAACAATTTAGGGAAGGAAAACTATTTAAAAATATATAATAGCTATAAAAACTACTTTTATTATATTTTTTCTCAAATATAAATTATTTTATACAAATAAAATTTTTACCATCTTTTTATGAATTTATGCCTAAATTTTCATATAAATCTAAAGAATTATATTGTGGCAGTTTGATATATATATATATATATATAATATGTATATAATAATAGTAGTATTATAAAATATAGACAATCTTATTATATTAAATGGATATAGTATTTTAAATAGGCTAGTTATACTCCATGAAGAACATAATAGAAATAATTATTTAATTAAGAGTACATTAGGTAGGACAACAGAGGAGAAAATGTGGAACAAAAAAGGAAAAAAATAATTAGATTATCTTGAGTAAGATTGTAGGCAAAGTTATTAACACAAATATTATTATTTATACTATATATACAGCATGAGGGAGGGTTTTAATGGAGTATAACTAGCCTATTTAAAATACAATCTTGAGAGATTGTAGGACAAAGTTATTAACACTAATATTATTATCTATACTATATATACAGCATGAGGGAGGGTTTTAATGTCTGTCATCTTATATTTTGTTAAATTTACCCTCCCCACTCCTTTTATATATTTTCAATATTTTCATTAATTACTGATAACTTCTTTTCCATAACTCCCTTCATACTTTTCACTTCCTACTCCTTTTTTATTATTATTATTTGAATTTCCACCCATTATTCTTTTTATTAAAAAAAAAATTTGTGCAATTTTTTTTAATTGCACACCCATGGAGCGTGTCTTTTCTACTAGTACTAATATAAAAGGAGGGGATGGATTTGGTGTCCGTTACTTTTTAATAATACCATTTGTACTATTACTATACATGTAATTAATCATAACTTCCTTCTAGCCATAACTTCTTTCTACCCTCCATCACCTCTGATATATATATATTTTAATTTATTGTATAATTTTTATTTACTAAAATTTTCACTACCTTTCAAAAAAATTGCATAATTTTTTTTTTTAATTGTACACCCATGTGGTTTGCATTTTCCAAGTAGTATATAATAAATATAGAGTTGTACTATAAAAAATAAGTAGTATTAAACAGGGAGTATTATATATATATCAATTATTCTTCATTAAGAATATGTTAGGAATGAAACTATTTAATTAATGATTAATGACATATTAAGCATATCCTGAAAATAGGTAGAATACATGATGAGTAATTTAATTATGTTTTCTTTATGGGAATTGAAAATTATATTTCATGAATAGTGAGCATTTTAGGCATCACAAAAAGGAGAAAAACACTTATATATGTTATTATGTTTTTTCAAGAAATTATATTTCATTAAGGGTGTGTTCGTTTAGACTGAAAAATATTTTCTTCCGAGGAAAATATTTTACATGAAAAAGTCTATTTTTCATACAATTTTTCGGTGTTCGGTTAACAAAATGAAAATATTTTAAAATAAAAAATTTTAACAGTTTTATCTTTAATTTTATAAATATAAGTTAAAAAATAAAGATTATAACAATTTTCAGTTTTTTTTACATGATTTAATTAATAAAATTTTGATTTTTTCAAAATTAAATGATAGTACAATATAGTAGTAAAATATGCATAATAATAGTTATATTAGTATAGGACCCATAATTAAGAGAAAAACGAATGAAAAATAATTAAAAACGAAAATAAGTTTAGCAAACGAAATTCTAAAACTAAGTATTTGAAGTTTAATGTCACTCTTGAATTATCCGGAAAATAACTTACACTCAAAAATTTCGTAAGTTATTTTCAGCCAGAGGAAGGAAAATTGAAAAATATTTTCCTCCAAAAAATTTTCAGGAAAAAATTTTCAGTCCAAACGAACACACCCTAAGTGCAAGTATTTTAGACATCACAAAAGAAAGAGAAACACTTTAAGGGGAAAAACAAGAAAGTGGAGAAACAACTTGCATTTATATATAAGTTATAGATATAGATAGATAGATAGATAGATGGACAGATATAGATATATAGGGGAATTCTACACTTCGTTTTAGGAAATCAGACAGATATTGATATATGAGTTTGCAGTTTCTTTTAGGAAACCATTCCCTTGACTTTGAAAGCTTGTATAGTATTAGTTTTAAAAATACATGATATTTTTCTATAAAGAACTATAGAATTTCACACCCACACATACATACCTTTGCTGAAATTTTTTGTAGGAACCTAGCCAAGTGCTAAACCAGTTTATAAGAAGTAAAGCCCAGCGTAGTTTGCAAAACCTCTAATGCGGGAATAAGCTTCGTTGCCCTACCAATTCGACTTCTGCGGAGAACTTGGTACATAAAGGTTTAAACATAGAATGATGCTGTTTCCGTGGGAAACAGTTTATTTTATGGTTTTTAAACAGTTAATTTGAATCGCACAACCAAAACATTCCATTTATTTGTACCCGAAAAAACAATACTTCCACTTACACCAGTTCATTTCTAGTAAGTTATCATATTCCGCTATAATGGATACAGAACAATTAGATACAGTCAAGTCGTGATATTTCTCAATTCTGATCCTTCAAACGAAAACCTATGCCACCTCCTGGATAAATTGCATATTGTAACATATCTATAACAATGTCATTACCAAAAAAATTACACTAATTGAGTGTTGAAAAGTTCTCCATTAGCTTAATTACTGGCCGTCAGACATTTTGGTTGCGTAACTTGGTGCTTTGCAGACTCTTTAGATGCGATTATGAATGTAACGACTATGACGCCCGTACACGTCAGAAGTAGAAGAAAATATTATATTATTTATAAAATATTGGATCATAGATTACTTACAACTTGATATAAAAATATTTTAAACCTGTTGTTTCTGTTAAAAAATTGTTGGACTAGCCCAGAACTCGGGGTATTATAGTTGGTATCAGAACGAATTTCGTGTAGTCTCTACACGGAGTAGACTGGGCCAGCCCAGGGTCTGGTATTAGGCTTTGCGGCCCAGGGCCCGGTATTAGGTTATGTTACATAGTGTATGTGATGTGTTGTTGGGTCAATTATGTGTCAGGAACCGGTATTATGCTGTGTTACGTAATATATGTGACGTGTTGTTGGAACAGTCCAATATGATGTGTTGTTGAGTCAACCCAAAATCTGATATTATACTGTGCTACGTGATGTATATGACGTGTTGTTGAGCCATTTAGCATCAATGAAGGGTGGCCTTAACTTTTGTATTAGGTTGAGCCAGGGGGCTTGGTTTGAGTTATGACACGATGTTGGGCCATTTAGCATCAATGAAGGGCGGCCTTGACTTTTGTATTAGGACTGACTCAGTGGGCTATGTTTGAGTTTTGATATCAGCTACATTTAGACAGTTGTGCTAGTCATTTCGCAAATAAAGAACTACTTCAACTTAATATTGTTCTTTATCTTACTGCAGGTATCTATTGCTGGTTACACTGTTGGTCAGCGTGCTAAACAGGTACCCCGTGGCAAGTATGTGGCAGGATTGTCCATCTTAGCAGGAATAGCTGTGACAATGTTCCTATTGGTTTTATTGAATGGTATTTTCCCTTTCACCCCATCCCGATTGCAGGAATGATGCTTGGCAATGCAATGACAGTCACTGGGGTTACAATAAAAAGACTATGTGATGATACCAAGATATAATCGACCTTGGTAGTTTTCCCTTAATCCGATGTTGGACATAAGCCAAGACTATGGGTCTTATAGCACTTCTTGGTGCCATGACTGGTCTATTTGGGAGGAGCTTCACCATTGGAAGCTATTCCATTGCAAATAGTGGTCATGAACATGCTTATCGGAGCTGCCACTGTCAGCAGCATCATGTCACTCTCCATTTCCGGGTCGTAACACATCGCGCCCTCACTTTTTTAAAAGGATACAATGCTCAAAAACTCAAATCTCCAATCACTTGCCTTAGAAAATTATAAACACTTGCAAAAGTGCTATTTAATGGGATGAGCATACACATTGTTTAATAAGAAATTCAAATTCTCTTCCAGTAGAACAAGTATGTTATGTATATATATTTAATATATCTCAAACACATACACCTTATATATGCATACGTATATGTAAACAAATATTTTAAATTATTTGAAATTCAATTACATATATAGGTAAGTGGCTACTTAAAAAATATCTGTGAATAATACAATAATCAATATTAGGTTCATGAGTTCTTTATAAGTTTATTGGCAAGTTGAATATCTAGTCTAGCTACTATAATCCGCTATGAAAATGTCATAATAAAGTCCAACTATTATAACCTGTTGGAAAAAAATGTCATGCAAAGGCTTATACAGAATATTGGTAACTAACTCCATCCAATAATAGTAAAAAATATCTAGCATGTATCACACGATAATTTATCATGTCAAATTGACACTCACTATAGTTTTATATAATTAAATCATAAAAATATGACATACTTGATTCGATTCAATACATAAATAAAATTTTCAAATAAGAGTTTTACAACAAATTTTTGAAAACATGAAAGAGAGTTAAAACCCTTTATCTCGACGATTTGTCTAATTATACTTAGTTCAAATATTCGAATCTCAAAAAAAAAATACTCATTACCTAAAACACAATTATAATAAAATTTAAAAATCCCACTTAATAATGTCTCATAAGTTCCTAAAATAAAACACAATCAAGAATCCTTAAAGCATCTCAATTTTTTTTTTTAAATTCTAATGACCAACATAGTTTGGCAAATCTAAGAATCGAATGCCACATGCAGCCTTGTCTTTAAATTTTTTTTTTCAATAAACTATGATTGTAAACATACATGCTGCCAAAATCCACTTTCACGCATGGAAACGGACTGCTGTCGTATAGCCTCGTTTCTTAATTTTTTTTTTTTAATCTAAAATTTATTTTGTTGGCTGGAAGCAATTATGGCAGCAAGTAATTGCTTCCTGCCTACTCGATTTCGATTGCAAGAATGGCTGCGTGTTGATTTCCACTTTTTTTTTTTCCAATCAAAACTTGATTTTACTGCCAAACTAGCGAATTCAAACTATCGGAACATAGCCTCAACAACGCTTCGTTTATTGGATTCTTTTTTTTTCTTATTACTAATATAATTACTAATACATTAATTAAAAGAGTTAATATAATTCTCACGTCATAAATTCTAAATATGAACCCTAACTCCATGAAAACTATTAAATTAACTTTATAATTCCACATATAAACACATGCTAAACAATCCAATAACAAGTCTATTTTGAATCGTCGAAATCGATCGAATTCTTTTTTTTTTCTTCCTCCTCTTTTACTTATACGGTCTTAACCCTAAATTCTAATATAAAATATGTGGTATATTCTTTTAACCTTAACTATATATATAGTAAATCAACTTATAGTATTTAATGATTAATCCTTTTATAGAACATAATTACATATGAATCCAACCTAATAACTTATGAATTTAAAACTATTATTATTATTGTAACTTATTTAATATACTGATTTGAATCTTCACACATCAACCTATCTGAGTTGGCCTTCTTTCTTCACAAAAGCTTATCAACTGCAGACCCAGGTTTTCATTTCAGAGGACCTCTTGATGTTATTCTCTTCCATCTCTAATTGGTGGGCAAGAGGATTCAGGATTAAGTGGTCCTGTGACTGCATTTTGGTGAATGTCCAATCTCATTCAGTAATATCCAATTTTATTTTCCTTGGTCTTTTGCTGTCAATTTTCGCTAGGCTGATCTGTGTATATCCTTGTCTGTCCTCTGGCAAAGAGTGGTTAATTGGATTCCAGGTCAGTAGGCGCCGCCCCTTTCTATTTAAATGACCAGTGCGCGGGGGCTGCCTCGGATTGCACATTTCTTCTTTATTACTCATTGTCTTATGAAGCTAAAATCCACCAACTTATTGATAGGCAGGCCAATCACTATTGGCCATTTTTTTTTTGGTTGCATAGATACAAATCTGCATACATAAAATAGTGAAGAAGTAGTACTATGCTTAAATTAGTTAACTTTCAGTTCTCTTTACTGTTTTAAACAGCAATGCATAACTTGCAATTTTAATACCGGATATTTGGAGGGTAAAAAATATCATCAGTAAATATGTGCTTGAATTACCTGTTTATGCGTTAATCAAAATCAGATTTAATTTGCTTTCTTCTGCTTATATCTTCTGAAGCCTGACAGGGAATTCAGCATTAGGGAATTCAATCATATAGCTAGATGATCGTGTTTTAGAACGATACATGATTGTCGTTTTTGGAAACAGAATGAAATGAATAGACATCTTTATAGACTTAATTTTGTGTAGACTTTATGAATATTGTTAAATCATTTATAACCAATGAAGAAGATAATTTAAGGGAATTCCACGTAGTAATAAAACCCAGTCTAGGAAGGAATCTAATAAGGGAGATGGATCAATAGGTTATTGATTCAACTAGTGAATTATTGGTTCAACCAGTAGGTAGTTAAAATATATATATATTTTTTATAAATATATAATATAATTCAAAATACTAATTACAAGAAATATGCTAAAAACATTGAGAAAAATATTCTATCAAATTTTATATGTTGTAAATGAATTTAGATCTTTAACCTGAACGATAAAAAATATAGTTAATTATAACTTTTTATACATATTTTGTTATAGAATTAGTTACTATGAGATAAATAATAGTTTAAAACAACCCATAAGAAATTATACTCTTATTATTTCTTAAATAGTTAGTTTGTAATAATAGCTCATTTAATAATAGTAAAATGTTGAGAAAAAAATGCTAATAATGGTGCATTTCTTGTATTAAAGAAATATAACATTAGAAAATGATTTTGAAAATTCTTTTATAAAAACAAAATAACAAATGAATTGTTTTTAAAAGTATCATATTACCGTTTTACTAAAGTGGAAGAAGAGTTTAATTAATTTATATGACAAAGTTTAATAGAATAAAATAATTAATGACTTGAATATTAAACATCTTAAAAGAGGCCTAGAGGTGCAGTTGCTACTTCATTTAGGAAGTCCTAGGTAGGGTTGGCAATTTCTCACACGCGATCTAATAATATGACACGATCACAATACGAAATTAATAGGTTATCCTGACATGATTCAAAATTTATCGAGTCATTATTAGATCAACCCGTTTATGGTACAAAATTAAATAGGTTAGGTTGGGTCAACCCATAAGTTGGCATAATAACCTGTTAAATTATTGTATGAATAGATTTCGTTAAATTTTTTTCTTTATTATAATTTAGTATAGTAAACTTTAATATTGTAAATAACAGATTTAATATAAGATTATTAAATCAAACATAATAATTATTTTAAATATTATCTAAAAATTTGAATAATTTTAATTATGTGTTTTAAATTACTATAACAACAAAGTTACTATTAATAATTATTTGAGTTATTAAATAATTAAAATCTGAGATTTTAATTCAAATGAGTGGCAAGATATTTAATTTGTCAAATAGGTTGATATTCTCTGTCAATAGTAAACGGGTCAGACACGAACAGACACGATAAGATATGAGTCCCACATGACACGACACTATAAGAAACGAGTCATACCTGACACGACGCAATAACATGATAACTTGATCCGCATTGACACCCTAGTCCTAGCTAGGTTCAAGCCTTTGCATTCAAATTTTAGTGAAAAATTTTCCTTCAACTCACAAGCCTCTTGTTTGATTCAACCGAATTCAACCGGTAGGATTCTCGATTATTCTGATTGAACTGCCGAATCGTTGAAAAGTCAACCGATCTTTTTCCTATCCGGTCAAAAATGAAACTCAACCCAATTTAATAGTCGATTTATTAGGTTGACTAGTCTGGCTGTCGGGTGGACCGAATTTAATATGTACATAATTCCATTTTGGGTTTGAATGGAACCTATCATTCTCTTCTAAGTCCAAACAAGTTGACGCGTGGGATGATATGACAAATCTTGTTGAATACCGGGATTCAATGGGTTGAAGCCAATGTTTTGAAAATCGGATCGGTCGGTTCGACCAGTCGGACTGTGAACTGGAAGAACCACCGGTCCAGCCCAACTATATATCCGGTCTGTCCAAAAAATTAGACAAAATCTGTAAAAAATCAGGAACCAGATAAAAAATCAATTTTTTAAATTTTAGAAAAAAATGATTTAAATAAATAGAAAAATTTAAAAATCGTGAAATAAACTCCAAAATGGCAAAATATTGAACACACCAAAGCCTAAAATATTAAGTTATTATTTTTTCATATTTTTTATACTTATTTTTGTATAAATTTCACTTTTCTTATTAAAAATTTGATTAGTATTTTTATACATCATTAGAAGCTATTCCAGTTATTTCATCTAGATGTGTATAAGAGACAGGGGTACATGTTTAGCACGCTATTTTAGTATTTAAATTATATCACACTTTGTAAATTAGAAATATTCAACGCTTATCCATCAAAACATTGGTTGGGGCTCACACTTTTTCCAGCCGGTTCATAGTTGCAGATCATGTGAAGTCTTACTGTGGAAAAAGATTCAGTGGGTTAAGGCCCACACTTTTCCAGCCGGACTATAGACATGGTTAAATTGAATGGGTAAACTACATGGAAGTTTTTGTTTTCACTCTCAACACTATTGATATCCAGTCAACCGTATTGCAATATTTAAAAGATGTGCATATTGGCAAATAAATGAGTCAATAATCACAAGTTTCAACTACATATTTTGATATCAGTTGACTTGTTTTGATCAATATGAAGACCAATGTTTAAAAACCCAAAAATTGGAGTCGCTCAAAAAATTAATAAATTGAATATATTCGAAAAGTCGATTAAATTTTATTGAGTTAAAAAAAAAAAAAAAACTCAGAACTATAAGTCATATATATTTATTATTTTATCTATTAAGAATAAAAATATGCTATAATTAGGTTAAATATTTAACATTTTAGGTTTCATATGTGATTCTTGTACATACTATTCATTATCATTTAGAAAATTTAAGTTTTTTAAAAATTTCATTCAAAATTTATCTATTTTTTAATGTTAAATAAACTCGAATCAAATAAATATTCGTAATTATTTGGTGAATTTATTGAGTTTAATATAAAACTCGATAAAACTCGTTGTTCATCGAATCACCTACAATTCTATGGCGAATCGAGTCAACTCAGTACAATTCGATCAAATTTTTCTGAGTTTTCTAACTATGATGAAGAGTAGTTGTCATTATCATGATTATATATTTATAGTAGTTATAATCCCATTGTGATGCCTCGTTCCACATTAAAAGTAGGAGAGAATATTGTATTATTTATACACCTTAAATTATAGATTATTAACAATTTAATTTGAATATTTTGAACTCTTTATTTTTGTTCAAAAATTATTGAATCAGCCAGATCTCCTGGCGTTACACCCATAGTATTCTTTATCATATATACAATATTCACAACCCAACAAAATTGAGAACATCTTTCTTTATTTTTTTCTACATTTTTCTTTCATTTGTTCTCTACTCAAAATAAGTATTAAATTAAAAAAATTAAGCCAATAGATGGCTATGACCGGAAATGGAATTTGTCACAAATCTATTTTTATTTCTTAATTAGCATTCCGTTTAATTAAATTTCTTTGGCGCAATTTAGTAGGCTGGATGAATATTTGCTTGTTATCGCTTTCAATACTTCTTCCGGATCGACTTACTTGTGATGTTTATATATGATTTTTGTTGTTGTGTCTTTATTATATAAACTTAACATATATAATATTTCATATTCTCACACGATCAGGTAAACAGATCACGAAATCCTTTAAAATAAACAGTGGCATATGCAGTATATCTCTTAGTGTATCACAGAATGAGATTTGTTTTTCCTTTTTACTTGACTGAAGAAGTTGTAGTTGTACCCGTTTCCCTTTTACAGAACAAGAAAGATCTATCGTTCAGAGAAACAACCATTCAACGTTTAGCTAAGTGCACTAAAGTTCTTTAACGCACTTCCTCTAAAATTACATTTAAGATATATATATATATATATATATTATACATATATATATATATATATATTTTTTTTGAAAGAGGATGAAAAGATTTATGGTAAATTTCCACCTATTTTTTAAGTAGCTCGAATTCATTACTTAAATTAGGAGAAGGTAGTCTTATACACTATCTCAGTTACATCCGCTATCAGTAATTCAAAAACGACTCCAAGTATAGTTGGTATATATTGGGAATGGCTGAAAGAGTTTGCAAAGGGTATGATCAAACCGGTAGCGGCACCGGCCGTTGTGCTAATGGCCATGGCTTTATCATATATGCAGAAGTTGGATTTAGAGGGAGAAATGATTTATTCAATTATCAGGTCTTTTCTTCAGCTATCCATCATTAGCTTTGTTATTCAGTTCATCTTCAATCAGAACAATACCATCTCTATCGTTGTCGCTTATCTTTTCATGGTACTGTTATTCATCTCTAATTAAACTCCGTTTCCTACTTTGACGATTTCTATGGGTGAAACGACCAGGAGAAAAAAAAAAAAGAAACTGTCTTTTTATTAGTACAATTTTTATGCCACTGTAGGTATGTGTTGCGGGTTACACTGCGGGTGAGCGTGCTAAACATGTACCCCGTGGAAAATCTGTGGCAGGAGTGCCCATCTTAGCTGGAAGTACACTAGCTGTGACAATGATCGTACTGATTCTGTTGAATGTTTTCCCTTTTACCCCACGGTATATCATCCCTATTTCAGGAATGATTATTAGCACTTCAATGAAAGTCATTGGGGTCGCAATGAAAAAACTCAGGGATGACATCAAGATACAAAAGACCTTGGTAAGTTCCGTGATTCTATGAAGTAAGTCTGTGCTAGCTACTCGGGTCTCAAAGCAGTTGAGATGATTCATAATTTTTCAATTCCCGTGTAGCAAAGACTTCTTCGATTCCATGATCTCCTTGTATTTATGCTTCGGAATTCTGGTACTCGTATGCTCAATAATCAATTAACAACCTAGCTATATATGGTTCCTTTGGCTAGGTGGAGACAGCATTGGCACTCGGGGCTACTCCCCTTCAGGCAACAATTCAGCAGGTGAAAAGGTCCCTGGTTATTGCCCTTTCTCCAGTGTTGGACAATGCAAAGGCTGTGGGTGTTGTATCAATTCCTGGTGCCTTGGCTGAGATGAGTCTTATAATGGGAGGAGCTTCACCTCTGGAGGCTGTTCAGTTGCAGCTTGTGATCACCAACATGTTCGTTGGAACTTCCACTGTCAGCAGTTTCATGTCAACCTATCTGTGCTGGCGGTATTTCTTCACAAACGCTTATCAACTTCAGACTGATGTTCTTATTCTAGATTGATCATGTTTCGCTAGATGAGTTCCGAAGGCTTACTTCCCTCCCACCATCTCTAATTTGTGGGCAAGAGGATCCAGGATTTGGTTGATTTACGGAAGGTTTTCCACTCAACTAGGTGGAAAACCATAAAATAGGCATATAATATAGTACAATTCTACATGCATATAGTCGATTTTCAGTTCTCTTTACTGTTTTAAATTACAATGCATAAAGTGCAGCTTTAATCCAGATATTTGGAGGGGAAAAAGATCAAAATA
Source organism: Cinchona pubescens (assembly GCA_025175665.1). Taxonomy (NCBI): domain Eukaryota; kingdom Viridiplantae; phylum Streptophyta; class Magnoliopsida; order Gentianales; family Rubiaceae; genus Cinchona; species Cinchona pubescens. The sequence continues at coordinate 232,456 of JANKKI010000129.1, read as the reverse complement.
GTATGCCTGAGTTCCCATTTTAAGTTAGGGAGATGGAAATGATTGCATAGCGGCAAACTATGAAATTGGATTTAAATATCAAAATCGGACTTAATTTGCTTTCGTCTGCTTAAATCTTCTGCCTGACAGAGAATTCAGCATCAGGGGAAATCAATCATATAGCCAAAGGAAATCAATCAGAAATATTAAATTAAAGACAATAAAATTAAGCTAAAAAAAGTTTTATTAATTATTAGAAACAAGTATGCACTTTGGCGAGAAAAGTGGGTTGATATATGACTCAAATGGAATTTATCACTATCCATTTTTCATTCTTAATTAGGATTCTGTTTAATTAAATTGCTAAGGGTGTAATTGACTTAGTAGGTTGGCTATTGCTAGTTCTTGATCGCTTGCTTTCCATGTTGTGTTTTGTTTATAGTTGTCACCACGTGTGCCAATACACTTTACAAAAATATATATTTTTTAAATCATAATCGTTCATAATATAATTTATTGTATATTTTGTTATGCATAAAATTTGAAAATACATAAATTATTTTTTCCTCTTAATTAGCTGTTTAAATTTTTATCTTAATTTTAATTACATTTATGTCATTATTAAATAGAATAGTAGTAACGTCACAAATGTGATTTTGAAACATTCAAATAATGTCTAATTAAAAAAGGCCCGTATGAATTGCTCTTTTTCTCACTTTTTTCCAATTATTTATTTTACTATTCACATTATTTTCTATAGTAATCTGAAAAACTCTTTGGTCAGCCTTGCATCTTTTGGTCAATTTTTTTGGTCCTGCACTATTCATTATTTCAACTATCCAAGCTAATATTTGTTGGAACAAAAATTTGAGAAAATGACTTTAAGGCACGTTACAAATGTCGTTTTCCTTACGGTTTAATTCGCCCCTACTATTAGTGTACAAAAGAGTTCTGCGAATTAACCTGTAGGATATAACAAAGCCCTTGTTTGATTTATGTTTTGCACAACCAGTATCAGACCTAGAGCCTTCACAGTTGTTTGGATGATTTGTCAGGAAGTTTAAGTGGAGGAGGAGATTTTTTAGGAGAAAAATTAGACAAGGAAAAAATCAAAAACACGTCAGACTATTTGTCTAATTTGATATATATATATAGAAGACTCATTTCTGATCATAAAGAGACACACCTATTAGGAATTTAATTACCACATGGAGAGTTACAATCCTTGAAAAATACAACACAACTCTTCAGAAAAATAACTAACAGATGAAGAGTTACAACTATACAGAAACTGGTGAAGAGTTATTACTATTCAGAAAACTCTTCTAAAAGTTATTACGTAAAACAAACTCCTAATTATTTTGAAATTCTCCAACATTCCTCCACCATTTCAAAATGAACTGACAAGATTGGAAACCAATGCATAAATACATGTATCTTTCGATTTGAACCTCTACTTAGTGAAGAATATTTCAACAAGTCTGAATAGCTTGGTAAATGTAATAATTTTTGAACCAGCGATCCTTTTTGACAAGTTGTATCTACTCCACATTCTAATTTCGACAACAATGAATGCTTTTAATTTAGCTGACACTTTTATGCCTATGTGTCTGTATCCACGTTTTAGTAAGTGTTATAAGAGTAAAGCCCTTAATTCCTAGAAACGGCCACACTTCACACTTACATAAGTGGACACCATCAAATAGTGTTTCCATAGCTAACACTTTAATGATAATTAGTCCATTAAGAACATGTTGCTCATCCTCCTACAAACCTATGGATAACCAAACACTTGACCTTGGGATGAATATTGAATATATTGTCTTGCAACCACTCTAATAGTGTGTTTTGACTCATTGAACTTAAGACTTGATATTGTATCAAGCGTTAAGTTGAGATTCCACTATTAGTGATTTTGTGATATAGGCTTTAACCCCAACCCCTTAGATGTCTTGTACACAAGATCCCGTGTAAGACTCTTAGTTAATGGATTAGCCAAATTTTGACTAGATTGCACAAAATTTACAGTGATTACTTCATCAGATATTAATTATCTGATATAGCTATGTCTTATGCCAATATGCCTAGACTTTCCATTGTACACTTGACTATACACTTTTGAGCTAATCATCTTATGAGTGTAGCTTTACTATCACAATGGATTGATATTAGAGACATTGGTTTAGATATCAAAGAAATTTCATATAATAAATTTCTTAATCATTCTGCTTCTTTGCTTGCAGAAGGTAGTGCAATAAATTCTACTACCATGGTGAAATCTGATATACAAGTTTGTTTCTTGGATCCCCAAGAAATTGCACCATCACCAAGCATAAATATCCAACCACTAGTTAAAGAGTGATCTTTATCACTAATCCAATTAGCATATGAATATCCTTCTAAAACTGAAGGATAACCACTATAAGTGATACCATAATCTATGATTTTCTTTAAATACTTCAATATCCTTCTTATACCTTGCCAATGCAGATTACTTGGGTTACTTGTATATCTGCTTAACTTGCCAACTGCATAAGTTATATCAGGCCTTTTACTTGTCATTTCATACATTAAGCAACCAATAACTTTAGCATACTCTAGTTGAGCAACAGGTTTATCAGTATTTGGCATTAACTTAATGTGCTTGAATCAAAAGGAGTATAAACAGGATTACATTCAAAGTGATTGAATTTCTTCAAAACCTTTTCAATGTAATGTGATTGAGATAATGTTATACTCTTATGATCACGTAGAATTTTTATACCAAGTATAACATAAGCTACTCCCATATCTTCCATAGCAAAATTATTAGACAAAATTTTTTTAGTATCCTCAACTTGTTGTAAGTCAGAACTGAAAATTAACATATCATCCATATAAAGACAAATAAAAATGTCTTTTCCAATGTGAAACTTACTGTAAACACATTTATCAGATTCATTAATCTTGTATCCATTTGACAAAACTACTTGATCAAATTTTTTATGCCACTGCTTTGGGGCTTGTTTCAACCCATATAACGATTTGACAAGTTTACACACTTTGGGTTATTGTCCAGGAACTACACACTTTGGGTTATTGTCCAGGAACTACAAAGCCTTCAGGTTGCTCCATATACACTTCTTCATCTAATTCACCATTTAAAAACGCCAGTTTTAACATCCATTTAGTGAATTACTAGATTATACATAGAAGCCAGTGCCATTAAAACTCGAATTGTAGCAATTCTAGCAACTGGTTCATATGTATCAAAGTAATCTAGTCCAGATTTTTGTGTATATCCTTTAACAACAAGTCTAGCTTTAAATTTGTCAATCGTTCAGTCTACTTTCATTTTCTTTTTGAAAATCCATTTGCAACCTATTAGTTTAGAACTAGGTGGAAGGTCAACTAATTTCCATGTTTTGTTTTCCATGATTGAATCCATTTCGTCTTGTATTGCTTATTTCCAAAAGGCAGCATCTTGAGATTTTATTGCCTCATTATAAGTAATAGGATCTGTTTCTGTATTAAAATAATAAACTATTCATTTATCTACTATTTCTCTAGTACCTTCAACTAGATACATAAAGAAATCTGGACCATAGGTTTTTGTTCTTTTAATTATTTTACTCCTTCTTAATCAAGATTTTCATCTCTTCTATCTTCTGAGAGTAATCACTCCTTGAATCAAAATCTGTTAATTGATCATTAGGCCTAGGAATTGAATTAAATCTATCTTCTTGAAATATTGCATCTCTTGACTCAATAACAGTATTAATTGCTATTGAATCATTAGGCTCTATTACCATAAAACGGTAAGCCTTACTATTTTGCGCATATCCCAAGAATATACATTCAATTCCTCTTTCGCCCAATTTTTTCCTCTTTTGGTTCAGGAACTCTCACAATAGCTCTACAACCCCAAACTTTAAAATAATTTAAATTTGGCTTTCTTTTCTTCCATATTTCATAAGGAGTAATTTTATTCCTTTTACTAAGAACTCTATTTAATATATGGCAAGCTGTTAATAAAGCTTCACCCCAAAAACCTTGTCCAAGTCTAGAATTAGACATCATAGCATTCACCATTTCCATTAAAATCCTATTTTTTCTTTCCGCAACACCATTTTGTTGTGGTGAATAAGGTGTTGTGGTCTCTTGAATTATTCCGTTGGATTCAAATTAAAATGTAGGAAAATAGTATTCATCTCCTCTATTAGATCTCAAGCATTTAATGGATTTTTCACATTGCAATTCAACTTCATTTTTATAAATTTTAAATTTTTCTAGAACTTCATCTTTAGAATGCAACAAGTAAACATAAAAAATCTTGAACAATCATCTATGAATGTGACAAAATATTTTTTACCTCCTATAGTAGGTGTGTTTTGCAGGTCACAGACATCACTATGTACAAGTTCAAGTAATTTTGAATTTCTTTGAATTTTTGGAAATGAATTTCTTGTTATTTTTGTAAGCATGCAAGACTTACATTTTTCTTCATTTTTATCTATTTGTGGAATTAATTCCAATTTAATCATGTCATGCATACGTTTAAATTTACATGTTCAAGACGATTATGCCATAAATAAGAGGACTCAACAATATAAGTAGAAATATTTTTATTATTATTAATAATAATGTTGAGTTTAAACATGCCTCGTACAAATAACCCTTCCTTACAAATATTGCCTCCCTTAGTAAGTACAAATTTATCTGCCTCAAATACAAGTTTAAAATCAAACTTGTTCAACAAACTACCAGATACAAGATTACTTCTGGAACATATAAGATATTATTCAAAGTTAAGATTTTTTCAGAAGTAAATTGGAGTTCTATGCTTCCTGTGCCTTTCACAATAGCAGTTGAAGAGTTTCCCATGAAGAGTACATTACCATCTTCAATTAGTTCAAATGTTTTGAAAAAACTCTTATTTTTGCAAATATGTCTGGTGGCTCCGGAATCAATCCACCAAGCCCAATTATCTTCCATCATATTAATTTCAGAAATCATAGCAACAAATTCTTTTGTTGATGATTCCCCTTGATTGTCTTTCTTTTTCAATAGACGATAATCTTTCTCGAAATGACCGGACTTTCCACAATAGTAGCATGCACACCTTTTCTTTTTCTTGAATTTGTTGAAATTGTTGAAAATTTTCAAAATAAGAAGAGTTGCAACTTTACATAATTGGTAGTAGGAGCTTGTGGTGTCTATTCAATTTAATGGATGTACCTATTCACTAAGCCATTATTGGATGAATAGGTGTGTTTCAAAATAAAGAGACATTTGAACATCTATAAATACAATAACATGTATGTGGTAGACAAGACATTATTATTATTTCTTCTTCTTCTTAGTTCTCCTACAAATAAGACAAATTTGTCAAAGGTTTGAGTGCTTAGTGAATTGATTTTGTTAGTGCAAAACGAAATTGATCACTAGGCTTCATTGTATCCTACAGGTTAATTCGCAAGACTCTTTTTTGCACACTAATTATGGTAGAGGCAAATTAAACCTTAAGGAAAGCGACATTGTAACCCGCCTTGAAGCCATCTCTTGTACCAACTATGCGGATTTACGGTATGTATTTATATTTTTGTTAATTTTGTTCTAACAATCTTAAGGTTTAATTTTGTCCACGGAAGTTGGTTCTTTGAGAAAATAAAATAGATGGCAATGGCACATTAATGGAGAAAATTAGATAGTGAAGATTTGATAGAATCATTTTCTAGTTGAACACTCACGGAAAGTTAGATACATGCATGGTGAGAATAACACCAAAAAGGTATGTCTAATGCATTTTTAGACACATTAAAATTATACCATTGGAAAGAGTATTTAAAAGAACCATTTCTCGCTAATTATGGGATAATGGTGTATATATCAATTTTTAAAAAGTATGTCTAAATATTTTTAAATATTTGTGAACATATTACTTGTGTAGAAAATATAATTGAATAATTTGGACGCAAGATCCATGAATAAAAAATCACAAGTAAGTTCCATGAATAAAAAATCACAAGTAAGGAAATTAATATTATTTAATTATTATATACATAATAGTATAATAGGTAAAGATCTATTATATACTTATTTGACATGTTATATAGAAAATTTTCATTCGGAATGTAGAAGTGCATTCATGAAAATAATATGTTAGATCTAAAAATATAGAATTCGTATGAAATTCTTGATTTGATTTTCTTGTGGTTCTCAGATTAAAGGTTAAACGAATAAAATGACTCCGGAATGAAAGTTAGATTGTATTAAAAGGAGTACAGTAAAACTTCTTATTGAACAAATTTAAGAAGTGTGAGAACCATAATTAAAGAAAATTGTGGTCCAAAATTTTCTTGGAAAAGTCTCCATAAAGGAAGATTTTTAGAGAATATTTGAATGCATATTTAGATTATTAGTATTCTTGTACTATATGAAGAACACGCTAAAAATAACACATGAGTTGTGTCTTTTTATTCGAAAAGATTTGTGTCCTTTTATGAAATGACACGAATAAAGAGTTGTGGTTTTTAATTAAAAAGGTGTATCTTTAATTAAAAGAAGACAACTAGTGAAAATCAAAAAAAAAAAAAAAACAGATGTGTCATTTAAATTAAAGACACATAAATAAAGTATACGACTTTCTACAAGCAAGATACCTTGTTTGAAGTTTGATCTTATGAAAGATTATTTATCAATTAATGAATTGATATTTATATTTGGCATTGTGGAGGTATGATTTCTTAAAAATATAAGAAATACATGTTTATAATTGATTCCCCCAAGGGTAAATTAGAAGAATTGGCTTCTACAAATAAAAGCGGAATGGTTAAGGAATTTACTTTCATTAGTGTCTAAACCAATTCCAGGATACCATTGTAATAGGGAAATTATACTTTCTAGAGTATAAATTCAAGTTTGCAATGATAAGTTGAGGCACACAAAAACAAAAATATGGCTATGTAAAAGAATTATTTTGATATATAAAGTAATCACTATTACTTTTGCGAGATCTATTAACAAAATAGATTTATAAATAGTAATAAGTTTTACACAAGATCTTGTGAACTAAAAGGGATAGGGTAAAACCCATATCATAAAATCACCAATAGTGGAACCTCGACTTAACGCTTGATACAACGTCAATTCTTAAGTTCAATGAGACAAAGTACACTATATGTGCGATTGCAAGCACTATAATATATTTGATATCTATCCCAGGTAAAGTGCTTGTCGATACCATAAGTTTAAATGAGGATGAGTAATATGATCTTAATGGATTAATATTCAAATAAAGTGTTAGCTATGGAAACACTTTTGATGATGTCCACCTATGTGAGTGGAAGTGTGGCCGCTTCTAGGAGTTTAAGGGTTTTAACTCTTATGGCACTCATCAAAGGGATGCAGACACACGGCCAGAATAGTGTCAGCGGGTACTAAGTTACTCAAATTATAGAAGTTAGTGTGTGAAATAGATACAACTTGTCAATAAGGATTGCCGATTCAAAGATATTACATCTATCAAGCTATTCAAATTTGTTGAAAATTTACTTCACTAATGGTGTGTTCATTTGGACTGAAAATATTTTCCTGCGAAAAATATTTTCTTTGAAAAATATTTTACATGAAAAAATCTATTTTTCATACAATTTTTCGGTGTTCGGTTGACAAAATGAAAATATTTTGAAATAAAATTTTTAATAGTTTCATCTTTAATTTTATGAATACAAGTTAAAAAAAAAACTTCATAACAATGGTAATAAATACCTACAAGTAATTGTGGTTAATAAAAGATTAATTTTATTTAAAATTAAATGATAGTACAATGTAGTAGTAAAATATGTATAATGATAGTTATATTAGTGTGGGACCCATGATTAAGAGAAAACGAATGGAAAAGAATTGAAAACGAAAATAAATTTAGCAAATGAAATTATAAAAGTAAGTATTTGAGATTTAATATCACTCTTGAATTATTCGGAAAATAACTTACGCTCAAAAATTCTATAAGTTATTTTCAGCCAGAGGAAGGAAAATTGGAAATATTTTACACTGAAAAATATTTTTCGATATTTGGCACAAAAAAAATTTTTGAAAAATATTTTCCTGAAAATATTTTCAATCCAAACGAACACACCTTAAATAAAGGTTCAAATCGAAAGATACCTTTAGTATGCACTAATTTCCAAATTTGTCAAGTTCACACTATCCTGAAAATGGTGGAGGATTGTTGGAAATTTTCAAAATAAGACCTTTTATAGTTGCAACTTTACATAATTGGTAGTTGTGGTGTCTATTCAATTTAATGGATGTACCTATTCACTAAGCCATTATTGGATGAATAGGTGTGTTTCGAAATAAAGAGACATTTGAACATCTATAAATACAATAACATGTATGTGATAGACAAGACATTATTATTATTTCTTCTTCTTGGTACTCCTACAAATAAGACAAATTTGTCAAAGGTTTGAGTGCTTAGTGGATTGATTTCGTTAGTGCAAAACGAAATTGATCACTAGGCTTCGTTGTATCCTACAGGTTAATTCGCAAGACTCTTTTTTGCACACTAATTATGGTAGAGGCAAATTAAACCTTAAGGAAAGTGACAGTGCAACGCTCCTTGAAGCCATCTCTTGTACCAACTATGCGGATTTACGGTCCGCATTTATATTTTTGTTAATTTTGTTCTAACAGAAATTAGCAGGTTGAAACTGTTTGTTGGAAAACTTATTTTTCTGACCTTCTTCCACCACATGACATCTTAGATTCATGACCAGATTGCTCTTTTTCTGGAGCATTCTGTTTTTCATCTTGTTTTCTCATTTCCTCCTCAAAGCGGAGATGATTTGCCAAGTCTTCAAGAGAAAGTTTTTCCTTTTTATGTTTTAAATTTCCCTTGACATCTTTTTAAGACGGTGGAAGTTTATCAATCACAGAGGACACAATAATAGATTCATCCATATTCAAATTATGTTGCTTAAAATTATTTAGAATACGATCAATTTCACTTAATTGTTCCATCACTGATTTTCCATCAATCATTTTAAAATTGAAAAAATGACTAACAAGAAATTTCTTACTTGTAGCATCTTCTTTCATGTATCTTGCCTCCAATTTGTTCCACAATTCTCTTGAAGATGGAACATTTTGGTATGTGTCAAAAAGTCCTTCAGACATACCGTTCAAAATATGTCCCCTACAAATGTAGTCATCATTCTCCCATTCTTACCTAGCACGGGTATTGGCAAGTGTCTCTTCGACTCATTTTCCATAGGTTTGGGACTGTTGACAATATAGACCACATTGAGAGTTGCAAGAAGAAAGTGCATCTTTTTCTGCCATCTTCAAAAATTAACTCCATCAAAACGTTCCAATTTGACAAAATCAGTAGCCATTTTCCTCAAAGTCGTGAACCCCATTGTTGCACAAAAATTAAACCTTAAGAATGTTGGAACAAAAATTTGAGAAAATGGCTTTAAGGCACGTTACAAATGTCGCTTTGCTTAAGGTTTAATTCGCCCCTACTATTAGTGTGCAAAAGAGTTCTACGAATTAACCTGTAGGATACAATAAAGCCCTTGTCTGATTTATGTTTTGCACAAACAATATCAGACCTAGAGCCTTCAGAGTTGTTTGGAAGATTTGTCAGAAAGTTTAAGTGGAGGAGGAGATTTTTTAGGAGAAAAATTAGACAAGAAAAAAAAAGCACGTCAGACTATTTGTCTAATTGGATATATATATATATATATATATATATATATATATATATATAGAAGACTCATGTCTGCTCATAAAGAGACACCTATTAGAAATTTAACTACCACATGGGGAGTTACAATTCTTGAAGAATACAATACAACTCTTCAGAAAAATAACTAACAGATGAAGAGTTACTACTATTCAGAAAACTCTTCTAAAAGTTATTACGTAAAACAAACTCCTAATTATTTTGAAATTCTCCAACAATATTCTATCTATTCATCATTATTTACACTATTCATCTATATGTGTATTTTATATTCACACATACTTGTATTTTTTTTTTTTGGACTATTCATTACCATCCATCGGTCTAAATTTTGTTTAGCAAAAAAAAATGAAAATATAGGTTCGGACTTCCAAATTTAGGATGGGAATCCGAACTATGAGCGAAAAAAGTAGAATTTAAAAATATATATAAAGTTTGGGCTTCTAAACCTAGGTTAGGAAATTCGAACTATAGGCTAGAAAGTAGAGTTTAAAAAAGTATATAAGATTCAGACTTACGAACTTAGACTAGGGGGAGTCGGAATTATATGCGGCAACACGAAATTGGAATTTAAAACAGTTATAAGGTTCAGATTCCAGACCTATATGGGAGAATTCGAACTATAGGCCAAAATAAACTGTAACTTTAAAATTGTATTTTTTATTTTTGTTAAAGAAATACATGTTTAGTATATGTATAAAGGTATATTTCATTTTTCGAGATTTGAATTTTAAACAACGAGAAAGTAGCTAATTTTGTGTGTAATTTTTAGTACTTCATTTGATAGTGAAAAAAATATAAACAAGATTGTGGATTTTGATATTAGCAATTTCGTTCGACTTTTACGTGTGTATTTTGTCTTTTAGTGCAAAAAAACTATTCAAACACTTATTTATAAATAATTATTTGCATTATTTACTATCCAAACACTTCTTAAAATTTTTTGAATGAGTTTTAAATTTGACGGGAGAGTATTCAAAAATTAAAGGGAAATAATTTGAAGGATAAAAGTTATTGGATAAACATATTTGTAAAATATATGTCTCGTGTGTCACATTCCTATTGTCCTGTTAAATAAACTTAAAACTTCAAATTATACCCAAGATCAAGCAAACGGATGCAAACCTTTGAAATGTACTGTGACAATTTCCTACTGTATCATAGAATGGTCCTCTTCATTTTACACTTGACTGAAGACGTTGTACTTGACCCGTTCCCTCCTAAGAACCAGAAAGATCTATCGTTGAGAGAACCAACCATTCAACTTTTAGGTAAGTGTATATATTAAAGTTGTTTAACGCACTTAAGTAGTAGTTGCAGAAACTCCACGTAGACTACAGAGATAGTTGGTATGGACTGGGAATGGCTGAAAGAGTTGGCAAAGGGTATGATCAAACCGGCTGCGGCACTGATAGTTGTGCTAACAGCCATGGCTTTATCATATATGCACAAGTTGGGATTGGAAGGAGAAATGATTTATTCAATTTTCAGGTCTTTTCTTCAGCTATCCATCATTAGCTTTGTTCTTCAGTTCATCTTCAATCATCAGAACAATACCATTTGTATCGCTTTTGCTTATCTTTTCATGGTATGTACTACTATGATTCATCCTCTTCATTCGTTTTCTACTTATTTCTTTGATGATTTTTATGGATGAAATCAAACCTTAACCAATATAAAGACTAGATAAAAATGTTTTATGGAACCTGTGGATGCAAGATTTCAGACAGGGCAAGTTTAAGTGAAAATCCATCTGACATCGCACTTGGCACTCGCATCTGGATCACCTAAAAGAAAGTATGGGGCGTCATCCTAGGAAAAACTCTGATACTCAAATACGAAGACCAAAGTTGCTATTTTCAAATACTCAAAATTAATTAATGTACCTGACTTGTTATTTTCATATTTATACACATAATCGATGACTCGAATCAATCCGCACTCTCAATAAACTCAGACTTGGAATCATGTGTATATTTTTTAGTGTGCGTAATTTTTTTGGCATCATCAAAAACTAAGAAACGCTAGAAATTAAATGTTTGTATTGAACCAACTTAAAATTCTCCACTGGCTTATAATCTTGACACATGTTGGTTGCCCAAGTTAGCCATGGCATTATTGCAGATTCTTTTGATATGATTATGCTACTGCAGGTATGTGTTGCTGCTTACACTGCTGGTCAGCGTGCTAAACATGTACCCCGTGGCATGTTTGTGGCAGGAGTGTCCATTTTAGCAGGCAGTGCCGTGACAATGGTCGTATTGATTCTGTTGAATGTTTTCCCTTTCACCCCACGGTATATTATCCCGGTTTCAGGTATGATGGTTAGCACTGCAATGAAAGTCACTGGGGTTACTATGAAAAGATTCCGGGATGACATCAAGATGCAAAAGACCTTGGTGGGTTCCGTTATTCCATGGAGTAAATATGCGTCACTCAACTCTCAAACCTATTGAGAAGATTCATTATTTTTCAATTATCTAACGGTTTAGAATTCTGGAGTAGAAAGAATTTTTCCATTCCATGACCTCCTTGTATTTATGCTTAGGAATTCTGGGGCTGCCCGTGTACTCAATGATTAAAGACCTATGGTTTATTTCGCTAGGTGGAGACGGCATTGGCACTCGGGGCTACTCCCCGTCAGGCTACCATTCAGCAGGTGAAAAGGTCCCTGGTTATTGCCCTTTCTCCAGTGTTGGATAATGCCAAGGCTGTGGGTCTTGTATCACTTCCTGGTGCCTTGAGTGGTCTTATAATGGGAGGAGCTTCACCCTTGGGGGCTGTTCAATTGCAGCTTGTAATCACCAACATGTTCATTGGAACTTCCACTGTCAGCAGTATCATGTCAACCTATCTGTGTTGGCGTTATTTCTTCACAAAAGGTTATCAACTGGAGACCAAGGTTTTCATTTCAGATTGATGGTTCCCTAGTTGACTTGCTACCTCCCTCTCTAATTTCTGGGCAAGAGGATCCAGGTTGACACTCAGAAAGATTGTTCATCAAGATCATCACCCACTAATAGAAAAATAAAAAGATTGCAGGAGAAGATTATGATATATAATCATTTATAAGACATGAAATAGAGTGGCTTCATATTGCAAAACCCTTCACATGCAACTTTCAAGAGTAATAATCTAATAACAAGACAAATGTATGGGATTGATTGTTGCATACATGCAATATCTACACTTCTCCATTCATTTCTCTTCGGGTGACGATTCTGCTGCGTTCACCATTACCAAACCTCTATTACACTACAACTTATACATGTTTAATTCCTCTCACCTAAAGCATGTGTAGTTATCCAGGATAAAAAAAAAAATTTCCCCTCCCATATTTTGGATTTTATACGGCATAACTCTGCCAAAACCATCCAACAGAACATTGTCCTTGAGGGAGAAATTTTGAAGAAAACAGAGAGCCACTGAGGGTGCTGGTCACTAGAATAATGAGTATCGAGTAACTGGTTTTACCCGTTTCCAGTAGCACTTCAAACAATACCTAGACCAACATATACTTTGAGACTGATGGCACTGAAAACCAGGTAAAAGTAAGCAAGAATATACATAATATATTAATGCGCCTTAAACCAAAGAGCAAACATTTGTCAAAGAAGAAAGGATAATCTCAACAAGTCAGTTGCAAACCTAATCAAAGTGATTACTTAGAGCTCGTGTTCCATATGGCTTGATTGAAATTATTCAACTCTGCTGATTTTGATCCATATACAGCTTTAATTGTGTCTATGCAGCAACTGCAATCGATACCAAAAAATGTTAATAGTAACTCATACAAAAATGGATAATCAAATGGTCATTAGAAATCGGAACACAACAAATTCATTAAAAACCTGCAAGCCTCCTTATTGAACCTTTTCTTATCAATTCCGTACAATGTCTCGAAAATATCAGGCTCCACCCGACAAAAACACGGACGATCTAAAATTGTAGGAAAGCGAAAACCCTTCCATGTGAAAAAAGGCAGATAAAATAAATTAAACCCCACAAACAAATGAATACTTGTAGAATTACCCACCAGCATAAATGGAACACTTTCTTGTAACTTTCATCGTAATGTATGCACCAGCCATCAGGTCCTATCAAGCTCTTATATTGCTGAAAGACACCACAATTTTTTCAACCAAATTCATTAAAGTGCACAAAATGCAATGCTTTAAATGAAGAATCAATGAATGCAAAGTTAGAAAAGAGACCTGAATATCAGAAGGGTCATCAAAAATCTCCTCCGGGGAAGGGAAAGTGGGACCTTTATCGAGCTTGCAGCAAGCACCGCAATTCTGTATACACTGCCACAAAGGCTCTTTCTTTTTCTTCCCAAACCCAAGGTTGTTACTGCTGTTTGTAGCAGCACTAGAGTCGGATTGTCTCTGACCTTTCTTATCAAATTTTTGGGTCTTTGTTTCGGGTTTCTGTAGCGGTGGTTTATTGGCTGCCGACCGGACGGTGGTGAAAGGCCGGAGAGCCACCATGGCAGTATGCGACATGATTTTTACTTTCTTGATAACAATAGATTCAAGAGTTTTGGCACAAAGTTGGCCAATGTTATAAGCCTTCATGGCAGGTTAAACATCCACGACGGGCCTCATTTTTTTGTTCAAGTGGTACCATTGAAATTTTGCAAGGCCCGGTAATTTACTCGTCGGGTTCGGGCAAATGATTTCGTTTTACATTGGGCTTGTACCACCCTCGGGTTCGGGCAAATGATTTCGTTTTACATTGGGCTTGTACCACCCAGAAACGTCATGGTGTTAATTTTTGTTTTGGGCATGGAAACTCCCTAACCCTAATGATTGAGTAGATTCTTACAACAGAAATTTTTGCAGGAACCTAGCAAGTGCAAAACCAGTTTGTAAGTAAAGCACAGCCCAGCCCACTTTGCAGATCCTCTACCACAGGAATGACTTTCGCTACCCTGCCAGCAACAGGTTCGACCACTTCTCCAGAGAACTTGGCGCCAAAGGTTTAAACATAGCTTATGGTTTTTAATAGTTAATTTGAATCGTACAAACAAATTTTGTTTCACTCACCGTAGATGTACAAAAATTTTGATACCATCAAATTTATAATACATGTCACGTGCGATAACTTCAGAAAGTTAAACAATACCTGTGTCATACATCCAATTCTCGATAGTGTAAAAAATTTTATACAAGAAAAGTACATGAAAGATTTACTCGAAGAGAAAACCTCCGCTTACACAGGTTCATTTCCAGTAAGTTATTATATTCCGCTACAATAATAGACAGTAATATTTCTAAATCCTGATCCTTAAACGAAATCCTATGCAACCTCCTGGATAAATAGTATATTGTAACGTATCAATGAAAATATTATTACTATTAAAAAAAATAAAATAAAATAAAACAACCTCCACGTAGAATAAAGGCCACAAATTAACCCTGGGTGGACAGACTTGATGCATTAACCTTGACCAGCAGCGACTGTGTACTCCAGATTTTCATGGTGACTCACTGCCTCTTGGAGCGCGCTGTTCGTCATCATCATCAACAGGGCTCCTCTCATCCCTCGGACTAGGACTGGGACTGCAGCTGTGACCATTTGCATCAAGGGGGCTATCACCATACCTCCTATCAGCACAGTCACCCTTCTCATCGCTCACAGGGCTTCCACTCCTTGCTCTAGGACTTTGACTGTTCTCATCTTGTTCGTTCACCAGTCTCTCTATCTCAGGAGAAGGGCTCTCTCTACCCCTCATATTGCCTTCATCAGGTGTTGAGCTATGCTTCCTTGATCTGGAGGGAACTGTGCCCTTCTTGATATCAGGACGACTGTATGGGGACCTAGATCTCCGCTCCTCACGGTCAACAACTTGCTCCCTAACTGGAGGTGATCTTGACCGGCTGGCAATGAATTCAGACGCAATTCACTAAAACTTAAGAATGTGTACCACTATGTACATGTGTGTGTAACATGAGAAAAGAAATTAAAAGACAACCAAACATTCCAATTAGGGAGGACAGGAGTGGAGGATTCATGTATCAAACATCAGTATGAGATGGTCAAGCTCAGTTGACTCATTTTTTAAACTCCAAGCCTAAATCGACTTGCCGGCACGCCTAGTGAAAGCCTAATAAAGCACCAAAAGCCCATCAAATTCTAACCTTAGTGCAATGTATCTAATGTCTACAGACAATTGCAGGGCTAATTGCCTAGAATAGGATTATTTTTAAAATTTATCGCGCAAATGTGACTTTTTAAAACGTGTTCTCGAATTGTGACTTCCGCACTTTGAAAGTGCGTAATCAAATCTAAAAGTGAACAATTTTTTTTTTTTTTTTAAATATTGAAGATTTCGCACTTTAGAAGTGTGAAATCAACAATTTTTTTAAAAAAAATTGATGGAGATTAATTACACTTTACCCCCTCCCCTTGAACCCTCAGCTGCAATTTGCCCCCTTAAACTCTAAAAACTTACTCTTTTCCCCCTATGAAAGATTCCATCATATATGTAATTACAAAAAGATAATGTGAATATTTATTTTGACATTATTACCCTTTAAACATTTATTTCATTTTTAATGATTCCATATAATATATTTTTATTTCGTAGTGGTTGATCTTTTATACTCACATTTTACTTAATAAAAATATATAATATTTTTCTTCATTTCTAAAACTAAATAACAGAGCGAACTTTTATAATACAATTTTTTTTTTTTTTTTTTTGGAGGATCTAAACATATTGCAAATAAAATAAGTAGATTCCTTTTAATTATATAAATGATTTTATTTTTACACATTTAATACTTAACAAAAAAATTTGTAAAGAAAATTAAAAATAAAACACATGAAAATTTTTTTATTTTTAATTTTCTTTACAAATTTTTTTGTTAAGTATTAAATGTGTAAAAATAAAATCATTTATATAAAATTAAAAGAAATCTACTTATTTTATTTTCAATATGTATAGATCTTGCCAAAAAAAAATAAAGAAAAAGTATAATAAAAGTTCGCCCTGTTACTATTTAGTTTTAGAAATGAAGAAAAATAATCTATATTTTTATTAAGTAAAATATGATACAAAAGATCAATTACTCTTACGAAATAAAAATGTATTATATGGAATCATTAAAAATCAATATAAATGTTTGAAGGGTAATAATGTTAAAATAAATATCCACATCATCTTTTCGTAATTATATATATGATGGTTTCTTCCGTAGGGGGAAAAGTGTAAGTTTTGGGAGAAAAGTGTAAGTTTTGGGGGAAAAGTGTAAGTTTTGGGGGTTTAAGGAGGCAAATTGCAACTTAGGGTTCAAGGGGATAACGTGTAATTGATCTCCATCAAATTTTTTTTTTTTTAAATATTGAAGATTTCGCACTTAAAAAAATTTTTTTTTTTTTTTTAAAATTTGTTCACATTTGGGTTACGCACTTTGAAGGTGCGTAATCAAATTGATTACTCACTTTCAAAGTGCGAAAGTCACAATTCCAAAACAAGTTTTAAAAACAGCCACATTTGAGCGATAAATTTTAAAAACAATCCTCTTCTAAGCAATTGGCCCAATTGCAGCACAGTCAGATGAAGTAAAATTGAGCTTGAGCACTAATTCTATATGATTTGAGTTTGAGCATAAGTCTAGCTCAACGTGAGGTACACTACTTGTGACCAAGCTCGAGCTAAAATGTTAAGATTTGAATTAGATGACCGCGCCCCCAATGGCGTACAAATACTTAATAAAAAAGGACGAATTGAATAAGCGGAAACACTAAGAACATGCTTCAATTAAGCTCATGGCAAACCTGTAACTGCGACTGCGGCTATAGCTTGGACTACGACCTCGGCCATGGCGCGGAGATCGGGATCTAACTGGAGATCTTGAATAACTACGTCCACGCCTGAGGAAACATTGTTGCATGAACAACCAGATGAAAAGAATGAAATAGCACCAAACAATTGTTGAGAAACTGGACAACAAGAAGTTCAAAGAATTACGCAAGAGACACCACTTTGGAAGGATAATAAGGTTTCTCTTCTTCTAACAGTAAGAGATGCATATATGTATTGATATTGCATCAAAATTAGGAACATGGTATATAACCCCAGGCAGTAAAACAATAACCAAACATTATCAATAAGCTCATGGTTTTTTATGTTAACTAGGCAAAATCTTAGTTTTTTCCTCTTAAAATGCTTAAGTCAACCGTAACAAACAGATATCAATAAACAAAATTCTTAATACCTTAATAAATGACATCTGATGTCTCTTTATCTAAACATGAAATGAAGGACTACCCTAAGTTTTCATACACTTGGAATAAAAAATCCGAATATTTAAAATGGTTTTTTTTTTTTTTTTTGGTGGGGGGGGGGGGGTTACTTCAAACTTGCCTGCACAAAAAGAGTTTCTACTTGATTATAGTGCGCAAACCCACCCCCACCAAAACCTATAAAATAAGGCAAGACAGTAGGATAAAAATGGCTTTCAGCGGATATAGCTGTTCAAAAACAAGTACCTGAGCTTCTTAGGACTGTTCTTGCAGTTTCTTTCTATGTGACCTCTTTCCCCACAGTGATAACACTTGTTCTTCCAGTCGCCTGCTTCACAATCTCTAGCCCAGTGACCATCAAGTCCACAATTGAAGCAGCGTCCAGACCTAACAGGAGGAGGACCTCTACCAAGATATTCACGAACACCACCAGGACCACGTGGCACCTACTCTCGAGTTGGGCATCATCAAGAGAATTTTCGTTAGTTATGTCCCATCAGCTTATCACAAACTTCATAAATAAAAGAACCAAGAAAACACACAAAAAAACAGCTCCTGAAAGTATATGCTAGGAATTCACTTCAACCCTGAAAGGCACAGCAATTTGTAGGAAAAGAACATGAAACAATAGAATTTCATATCTTTTCCAAAAATAAAAATAAAAAGGAAGTTGTAAAAACCAATTTCTCCTTCTGCAAACAAGTGAACTTGCAAGCGGCAACTACTTACTCCCTTTGCGAGTTCCACTATGATACGGCGTCCATCAACTTCTCGACCATTTAAACTATATCTTGCATCATCAG
Source organism: Cinchona pubescens (assembly GCA_025175665.1). NCBI lineage: Eukaryota > Viridiplantae > Streptophyta > Magnoliopsida > Gentianales > Rubiaceae > Cinchona > Cinchona pubescens. The sequence goes on along the minus strand of JANKKI010000129.1, from coordinate 213,688 downwards.
CATCCCTTGGATCACCAAAATCCTGAGCAACAAAGTTGAGATGGAAAAACCAACCAAAAAAAACACAATTGTGCAATTGGTAAAAATTATGTAATGCATTAAATAGGAAAGCAAATTTTTACTAAATTCAAGTAAAAACAAGAGTGAAAAGGCGCATACCACGAAAGCAAAGTCTTGCTTCATATCCACGTCTCGTACTCTGCGGAAATGGTTGCCAGAAACAATAAGGCCATCATTACCTACTTAAGTACTGGAAGTGCATAAACTTGTCCTTCAAGACGAACTAAACACCATTTTGAGATTGTTGCCAATGCCATAAAAACACTCAAATACACAACAGAAAGAATCCCCAAAGTCTCCTAACACTCGGCAAGAATTTGCACCAAGGCCACCCACTCACCATTTGACATTCAGGCCAGGCAAAAATCAACGTTCCTTCACAGATAATATGATGAATGAGATACCAAGCAACAAAAGTACTTGGAAAGCAACGGAATCTCCCACATGTTAATGGGGGATTAATCCCATGACCCAGATTAACTAACTGGCCTGATCGCATTTATGCGACTCTAGTAAACTTTCAAAGGAAGAATTGGTATTGAAAATAAACAGGTTTTGATATTTGAAAAAGAGAATAAAAACTTAATTCAATCATCAACTACAAATTTCCCTAAGAAGGCCCAAGTCTTGGAGCAATCCATGTCCAGGATGTGAAATTCTTTCCTAAATCACAAGATTGCCATCTTCAAATTTCAAGGGCGTATCCATAGGAATTCAGAATTTTCAATTCAAACAGAACTTCAAACTTTTTGAGGTGGAATTTTAAAAAAGAAAAGCACAGAAATAGAGTTTTTAATACCTGTTATAAATGACCAATAACGGAAAGTTCATTTTATGGGTACTAATGAGGTTATCAGTTGAACAGACCAGGAAAACCTTGAACTTTAGATGACGGGTCTATATTTATGCAAGAAAGATAGGAATATGACCCACATAACAGCCAGGTCTACCATATGAATAGCAAATGGCAGTAAATACTTAAAATTCTTCAAGTCTACTTTACCTGCCACAACCACGGCTGAGTATGTGTCATTTACTTATGATCTGGCAGCAAGAATTATAATATTGCCACAAAAGTTAGCAAGAAACACTTCAAATGTACAAAGGCAAGTAATGCTACAAGTGAACACATATTATACCTCCCATATCTGCTGAAAAGACGCTCCAAATCACGCGAACGAGTCCGTGAAGACAAGTGACCAACATAGAGACGAGTGGTATTCCCATACCGATCATCATAACGAGGCATTTTCAACTGCAAATATTTTTAAAATAAAATTAAAAAATTCAGTAAATTCAAACAAAAATCAGACTAAGTGACACGTAAACTAGTTCCATGACAATCAGTTTGCACACAAAAAATTACAGGAACAGATGCTGGATAACTAGGGTAAATAGAGAAGATAGGCAAGTACCAAAATCTGGTTTAATCTAACTATATATAAATAGGCAAGCCAACTTAATGATAGGCATTTTTCATAAAATGCCCTCATTAGATAGCAATTCACTTATTTGTTTTCCATAAATATTGTTATGTACTAAGCTACCCATAGATTCCTTATATTATCCAACTATTCGTTTTTATTTTAATAATTAAATTTACAAATTCTTATTTAACTTCCTTTCTCAACTACCCAACTAATTTATTTTTATTTTTAATAAATTAAATTTAAAAAATATTACTCTACTATTAAGATGTGCAAAATTCTGTAACAACATAAAGTGTGCCCCCGATGACTAGAACCTAAATAGTTAGTATTGGGGATCCCGTGTTGGTTATTACCTCCCAAAATTATCTATGCCGAATACAGTGATGGTAGAAATAAAAAAAGGGACTGCAACCAGGGAAATAGTATAACAAGAGAAAAACATGATACAGATATCTATCAGCAGGCCGAAACACCAAATTCTACCACAAAGATGGGACCCTTTAGTGCTGGTGATTTCACTAAACTTTAAAAATAAAACAAAAAAAAATCAAAGAAGGTCGTATAATTCAACAACGTTAAGAGACTTGAACCTCAATCCTACAAAAATACTGAGAAATCCAATACGAGTTACTGCGTATGTGGCTACAAAATTTCAATCCCAAACCTAATGTTTTACAACAGCCCTTGTTCCCCTTTTGGTATTTACATCTACTCAACAAGATCCGATAACAGCAAATAGTTAAGTATTCATAATTTTAAATAACAACCCTAATTCCTCAGAAAATAATCAAAATTAATTACAGATAAAATCGAAACAATTAATTAATTGAAAACAGATGATCTCAATTATAGTTACTCTTTAATTAATCCATATGAATTTAAATTCAACATACTGTATATAAGTAATAAAACTCAATTAACAGAAGATTACCGAATAAGAGGGCAAGATATTCACCGACTGTGATATTGAGGATTCAGCCCTAAATTTTTTCATAGAGAGAGAGAGTGAAAAATTACGCTATCGGTGTGTTTATATTAGAAACGACGGGTATTTAGCGGTGTGGATGTCGTCTTGTACTCTCGTGGATCCAACCGACAATTATGAACAATAAGTTGGGCCAGGCCTTAGTGTCGCATGGTGGACATCTCTTTGGGAGCCCATATCTAAGACGGTCCTTTACTTTCGTTAGTCAAGTGGGCCTTCGTTTAATGATACATTTCGTTTTAAAAAAAAAAAAAAAATTGATCGAGAAAATAATACATCATACTTTTTAGAAACAGGTTAAAGAAAAGAGAATTGATGCTAGATGATAATTTATGGTGTAATTTGATTTTGGGACAATGTACAATTATTTTCATGTAAGATAATGTATAATGTGTATGATAGGGAGATTTCGAGTCAGTATATATATATTTTTAATATGTTGCGTAACATTTTATTTTTTTAACTATGGTATACAATAAAAAGTTAATAATTGTAAATCCTTATAGAGTCATTGCTTAATAAACACGTATATCTTTAACTTTCTTTTGGGAATACATTAGTACTAGCTCCAAATTTATGTAATAATTAGATGAATAATCATTTATAACGTGATCTTGAAAAGTGAAGATAGTATACGTATGTTTGCAGAGGAAAGTTGAGAAAATATTAGGTCAAAATAAATTTCATTCATCTTTATAGCGTCTTATTGGCTGCAGCAATTTTTCACAAAACTGGAATTAGCACACTGATGATGCAAGCCGCAGTTTGCCAATAACAAACTGACACTTAGTACACGTGACATGTAATAAATACATTAAGAATAATTATATAAATTAGATCATAAAGTTTGGCTAGAGACCATATTAGTATAAGACTCGAGGGGTTGAACAAGCACCTCGATCCCCTAGAAGCCGACCAGACCAGGTCGGTTGGTCGGAGGCCTGAAAACCTAATTGAGCGCCTAACCACGTTCAAAGGATAGGACACTAGTAAACTTCTATAAACAGCGACACTTTCATTTTATAAAAGCAAGCAGAAAAAAAAAAAGACCAAATAGCATATAATAATAAATCGAAAAATATTTTTCTCCCTTTTAGCGAATCAGACTTTACTCATAACATACCTATAATGTATAAACACATAACTAATCTAATATAATTCTTTAAAGGTAAATATGTATCTACATATTTGTATATATTAGTTTGGACACGTGAGTTTAGTCCAACTAAGATCGGTTTAGACTTCGTAGATCGAATTCGACTCAATTGAAATAATTTGGAACACGTGAATTTGGACACAAGGTATGAATCCTATGAGATTAGGTCAGACAATGGATTATGAATTCATTTGTAAAGAAGGCCAACCCATTCATACTAAATACAATACATCTCTTTAATAAGTGTTGGCTACACACTCTATAATGGAAAATAATTATAACAGTCGTTGAAATGACTAAAAAATTAAAAAAAAAATCTCACTATTTTTCAATCATTAATTCAACGATCTATAATATTCACTCTGCAAAAAAAATTTCCTCTCACTAAAAATTACTCTCTCCTCCTCTCTATATTCATTTTATGATTCATCAATCACTTTAAATTTTAACCTTCGTGGCATATTGAGAATAATTGTAATTATTAATTTATGTGATCAGGCGGCAAGGCACAACCATCAAAACACTGTACATACTACATACATGTATGTTCAACCACTAAAATGGCAGGTTGATTTACATGTAATGACAAAGTACCACTAATTAGAATCAGATTGCAATCAACTACTACAAACAACAATTTTCTTGGGAAATAAAAACTGAGAAATCTATATTTTAAAAATAAAAGGCAAAATCAAACCAAATAGAAAATCCTAAAAAAAGGGTCATTCTTGGATCCACGGGTTTTTTTTCTTTACTTTCTTTTATTTTTGCTTCCAATTAACAATGCAAAGTAAAAAAGGATTCTGAAGAAAAATCCCAATGCAATTGTAATCCAAAAGCTTTGCCATTTGTCGAGATCAGTCACCCCAGTTTGCTTCAGGATATCTGAGGCAGTTGTCAAGCATGTTGAACTCGTAATATTCATGTGCAAAGTCTCGCTCATGGACTCCAATAGCTTCAGTTTCAACGAATCCGGAACAGCCCTCAATGGCGAGGCGTCGAACACCTGAATTCCCCTCACAAAACATTTATTTGGATCGTGAAACTTTCATTTTGTAGCACGCCCTGGTAGGGATATTTCACTAGAGAAACATAGTGGAACCATATCCAGTAAGGTGGAATTCGATCCCGGCTAATAAAGAACCCGCTGAAAAGCAGAAAATATGCTAAGATAGCGACAACTACTGTGTATCCCACCATAACATTGTATATAACTCCGGAGAGGAACGTGACGAATGAGCTTCCGGCCCAGAAGGCGGCCACGGTGAAAAGGAAAAAAAGAAGGAACCCTGAATTTCCACCAGCTAATCCAACAGCCCAGAAGGTTATTGAGGCGAATGTAATTGAAAGCATTAATATAGATGGAATGGATATGATGGAGTGGGAGAGTACGTAAGACGAGCGGCGATAAGCATTGTAAGCGGTTTCTCTCATGAAGATATAACGTTGTTGAAGGAAGACAGGGATGGCTTCTGCGCATGTATAAAATCTAGTTGTGGACATGGCAAATGCGAATAAGCCTATCCTTTCTTGGATACCTCTAGGGGAACTATGCTAACTTTCGAAAGATAGTTGCCAGGATAACGCCCGTTACAATAACTGCCCCTAGACGGACTCCAAAGAGCTCGGGAGCTCTGATTGAGTTTAAAATTGACCTTTTGGCAATTACTATCATTTCGATCCAAAAAGGGTTCGCAAATCTCGGAACTGATGAGAGACTTGAGTCGTTACTTGTTGCTCCAGCGACTAATTTCCCCTTGGAAATGCTTGAACTGATTGCATCTTTTAGTGATGGGATCGTGGTTGTTGTTCCATTTCTGAAACGAGCGTTACGAGAGCTGTTGTTGATCTCTTTCAGTTGCCAGGACTTGTTGAAATCGACTAAAGTTTTGGTCCCACCTGGGGTTCCTTCACGCTCTCGAACAAAATCCAGAACAAACTCGGTCCGATCTTCGTTTGGTGGAATGGGATGACCGAATTCAGCAAAGAATCGCGGAAGACTAGCAGGAGAGCCGTAGAAAACAGTCTGTCCGCGTGAGAGGAAAATCAAACGGTGGCCAGGACGTTGAGAATTCGATAGCTAGGCTGATGAATTGACATGATCACAATACTTCCACTCCTAGCAATCCTTTGCAAGACCTTCACCACCATATAGGCACTGGTGGAGTCAAGCCCCGAGGTGGGCTCGTCGAGAAACAACAGTACAGGGTCATGAATTATGTCAATTCCAATGGAAACACGGCGTCTTTCGCCTCCCGAAACTCCTCTGTGGCCTTCATCTCCAATCAGAGTCTTGGCTGCGTTTTGCAGGCCTAATTGGTCAATCAGAGCTTGAACTCTTGCTTTCTTCCTAGACTTGGATAGAGACCGCGGAAGCCTGAACTCAGCTGAAAACATGAGAGTTTCTTCTACGGTTAACATTGGAAACAAAAGATCATCTTGCATGACATAAGCTGACATAATCTTGAGAAGCCTGGATTCCAAAACTTCACCATTTAAGGTGATAGTCCCTTTGAGGCTTTCTCTGGCTATACGATCCGCGAGAGCATCAATTAAATCTAAGTTGATTTTCCTGATCCACTGGCTCCAAGAACGGCCAATATTTCACCTTCCCTGGCTTCGCCAGATATGTTGTTTAACAAGATTTTCAAGTTAGTCGCACTGTCTACCGTGTCGTCCAGCTGCACTCCTGGAGAGTTAATCCTCCTCCTGAGGAACTCTGGCAGTGGTGGAAATTTGCGGCGGACTTTCACGCTGTAGCTGAGGTTGGTAAAGGAAAGAACAAAAGGAAATGGAGTACTGGTAGTGTCGGGAAAGAGCGGGTCCTGATCAGAAGTACCGCCCTCTTCAGTAGAGTCTCCAACTCGCCGCAATAGCTCACCCAGCGTTGCTGACACGTGATGTCGGGGTCGTCGGCTGTATTCTCGGAGCTCCATCACTTGTCTTGGACCCAAAAATGGAGTGTCACTGGCCATGGACATGTTATCACCTCCGGAAGAAGACATGATTGAACGACCTTGGTTAATTATGTAAGTTGTCTTTGGATACAAAGTTTTCTGCGAGGTCGCGGAATTAAAATTTGTTTGGGAATCTTCAAAGTTTGGCTTGAATTAACATCGTATCAAATCAAAGAGAGGTTGTTTGATAGATTTTTTTTGGTGGCTTCATTCTCTCGGAAGCTAGCAACGTGTATATGTATCTACTAGTATTTTGTTTCTACTGACTAATAATAGTGCTTAATAATTAAAAGGAATGGTTTCGTGCGGGCAACGAGGTATGAAAGTTAATCGAGTATGGTCAGTTGGTGAGAATTGTTGCACTAATGCACTGCCTCCCACTGGCTCTATTCTAGTATCTAGGATTAATTCTATTTTATATTCCTTCAACTTAATTATAATTAATTTTCACTTTACACTTAAAATTTAATTTTGAACACTTTTTATTTTCAATTTTTAAATTTGTCTCACTTTAACACTTTTTTTAACACTGTCAAAATGAAGTTACAGAATCTTTATTTTTGAACGCAAAAATATTGTTGTATATCTTGTTGAATTTGTTGTATAAATAAAAAAAAAATTCATTAATTTTTTAGATGGTATTAAAAAAAGGGGTTGAAATAAGACAAATTTGAGAGTTCGGAGTACAAAATATTCTAAAATTAAAGTTTGGAGTGCAAAGTAAAAGTCGAGTATAAATTGAGGGATACAAATGAAATTAGTCCTTTCATCTACGTAACATGAATTACCAAGTCTAAATTGATCACTTTCCATGTTGTGACCAGGCAAAACCAAATGTTTAACGTCATGGTTTAGTTAATTCTGCTTACTTACAATTTCTAATGTAAAGGTTTATCGTGCAAGAAAGTTGCTTTGGTGAAAGACTGAGAGTGATCTTTAAAGTATTGTAACAATTGCTTTTTGGAAACATTACAAATTTCCTTGTGTAATTTACTAATTTCATCACGTAGTCTCTTTCGGAAGACGATGGGGTGACCAAACAATTCCTAATCCCTCTTGCACACGCCTTCCATTCTTTACGACACCAAAAGATTCAAACGCCCCATGTGGTTTCTGTTTCGTTAATTATTTCAACTGACGGTACGTATTCGTTTGTTTTAGCATTAATTATTTACTAAATTCTTAAATTTATATCCTAGCTTAATTCTTCATTAGGTGTACATGTATCGGCTTTGGATTTTCTGTAATATATTTTGGTGTGACATCACTTAGATGAGTGACATGTGTTTCTAGGGTAATGTATATCACTCATTTAATAATTACAAATATCAAAAGTGTTATAGAAAACCCACAACCGCGGGTATGGAGCGGCACCGATGAGTGACATGTGTTTCTAGGGTAATGTATATCACTCATTTAACTAGTGTTACACAAATATCACACCAAAAAGTGTTATAGAAAACCCACAACCGCGGGTATGGAGCGGCACCATTGGCTGGGGCTGAGGGGTTTGTTAATGTTTGATGCAAAAGAAATTGTATCAAGCATTTTGGACAAAGGAAAATAGAAGATAAATTACTATAAAAACAGTAGGTGTACAATTGATGTGAAGCTGAAGAAAGAGGAGGAGGAAGATCCTTAAATTATTATGGAACACCACAAGTTTTGATCAACAATATTACTTGTTTGAGATTACTTGCCGAAAAAGAAAAAATCACAGGAATATTAAATTAATCCCATTTTTCTCTACTTGATAATATGGTATTTCCTCCCAAATGCACATAACTGATTACAAGCTACAACTGAGGAGGCAGAAATAACACTTTCCTAGCTCTTGTACTTCTATTTTTTAGCTAGGGTTAATTTTTCTTATACTATTGAGGTAAAAATATATATATATGTATTATCAAATTTGAAATGCATATTACATAAAATTGCTTAAATTTTATATTTTACCTTTGTATATTGCCCTATGAAATCACTCTTAGATAATTGAAAAATATTAATAAAATTTTTTTACATTTTAATTATCTCAACAGTTATTATTACTATTCCATATTACAGAGTATGTAATCAACATTTACACTAGACATACATCCAGTCCAAAGAGTAATTGCTTGTTAATCCGTATAATATATTAAAATATTCCCCTACATGACACAAAACCACGATTAAATTCCTCCTACAAAGCAGATGTTATATGCCCCATCTTCACCCAATTTTCTCTACTATACCACATGTAAATGTAACCCATAACTTCTCTTCCAATCTAAGCCTCTACTTTTTTCCATCACTTTATTATCCAATACTCAAAAAACCCTTTGCTTTCAAAGCCATCTAGCTAGCAGCTTCAAGAAATGACCACGGTTTGCATATCAGACTGCACAGTCAACGACACTAGATTCCCCAGCCGGAGGTCCAACAACTATGTCAACCTCTATAAGTGGCCGGAATCTGATGCAGAGTTTGTGAAGTCCGGCGGGTTCTCCGGCACCGAAGGGCCGCAGATGCATCATTTGCATTCTTCGCCTAGGGACAGTGTCTCATGCGGCAGGCAATTGTACCTGAGAAGTGCGTACACGTTTTCAAGAAAAGAGAGCGTCCCTGAAAAGACCAAGAAATGTTGGGAGGGAGGGTTAAGGAAAGGGTGTCCATTGCAAGATCTACGAGAAAGTATCTGCCGCATACGAGGTTAAGGAGAAGGAAGATCAGTACGAGGTTCATTGCAGTGAAGAGAGTTAAAGATTTCTCTTGTGAAGCAGTGCGCTCTATTTTCCAGAGGTTGCTGTCCTGCACTGCTACCGTAGATGTGGAGCACAAAATGTGATGTTATATTTTTTATTTAAATTTCTTGCATTATTTTTTTCATCTTGTAATTTCTTTTGCATTACTTCGTTTTCAGATTGTGTTAATGTTTTTTTTCTTATTTATTTTTTTCTTTTATTTGTCTGCGTTTCTTGAATGGACACAAGGGAATTCGGTTCACGGTACGTGGAATGGACTCTTGGTCCATATTTATTCATATCACTCTGAAAAAATTTATTTTTAATAAGTTAAAATGATATAGATGAATATGTATCAAGGGGTCCATCTCACCTAACGTAGATCCATCTATGTAAAAATTTTCAGAGATAGGAGGATGGAAAATGAGGAGTTGGAACATCCCATCCATGATCCATTTGGACAAAAACGTGTACAAGTTACAAACTTATTGAAACTGCATGATGGGAACATGTGTTTAGTGTTAATGTTAAGTATTATCACTTAATCTGCCGTATAGAAATACACATTTATATTACTGATTGTTCCCCTTGCATTTAAAAATTACCAACATTTAGAACCTCAATTAATGAGTGGGCTGTAAGAGCCTCAAACCATTTCACATATCAAACAATTCACAGTATTAGTTACTTGAGTTGCCTATGCGATTTTATTAGGTTGGAATTATCTATTTTAAGCAATTCTAGTAAATGCAGTAACGAAGTAGAAATCTTGCAAATTCTCTAGTTTGGACTTCGGACAGGCACCTCGAGTTATACCCATTAGTAGGAGAAAGAAGACAGACAAAATAGGGATAAGCAACCTCGCCATTAAAGGGTAAATGGATAAACCTTCATTTACTCTTAAAAAATAATTTTAAAAATTAAAATCCGGTTATAATTTAAATTATAATTTATATAAATGTTTTACAAAAAATAATTAAAAAATAAAGACGTTTTATTGTTCAGTCAAACTATTTTATATTTCATTAAAATTTAAAAAAATTTGTACCGTTCAAATGTGATATAAAATTTAACGATAAAATTTTTTTCGAATGAATTAATTTTTGAATATAATGGTCTACTCGATAAGATTAAATTAATGGTATGTTCAGATTATTTTTTTTTTAAAAAAATTTAACTATTTAGATATAGATAAATGAATAATAAATGAAAGTAGACAGGATTCAAATCCATAAAATCGGATTCTAGATTCCAACTATGTTAGACTAAAAATTGGAGGATATTATTGTTTTCTTAGTAGTTCAACCAATTAATCAAGTCAATATTATTTTTTGACAAACTGCTGTAAATATAGATTAGTACCTCCAATAAAAATTGAATGTTTAGATAAGTAGATGTAGTAGTCACCACTCACCAACCGAAACTGTCAATACTACAGATCAGTGCATTATATTTATTTTGATGTTGATTCTATAGGTATTAGGTCCATCGTTCCTACCAGTATAATCTAATGTGGATGAATTGTAATCAATGGGAAGACGTAATTAACAAAAAAAGGTGTGCAATTGGGCTATGATTTCCCATTAGCGCTACAAAATAAATTATAGTAACCCCGTATGGAGAGAGTATAAACCTACAATATTTTCTTATCGAGAATAGTAGTTAATCTGGTGTCTATAAAATGATTTAAGAATTTCTTGTGGCCACAAGTACGTTAAGGATTTTCTATCTTACTTTCTATTTCGTTCTCTGTTATATTATTAAATGAACTGTAAAAATTATTCTAATAAAATTTGTAATTGTATTTAAAAAAATTTTGACAGTTTATTATATAGTAAGACAGAGAATGTGACAAGAAATAGGACAGACGATACTTTGGCCTACACGTAACACTAATTTATTTCTACTACCATGGAATGTTAATGAAACTGGATTTTTGCAAAGGTATTTTCTTTGCAAATGAATGATGGGCTTACTTTGGTAGTTGAGATTTGGAGAGAAATAAAGGAAACTGAAGTATTCTTTTGTTTGAGAGTTTTGAGGGGGAATAAAAGAGGAGATTTGAAAGGAAATGAAGGGATCAAAAATTAAAAAAATTTCTTCCAAATATGGAGAGAACGAAACGAAAGTGATGCTTATTCTTTAAAACTTGTTGTAATGTCACTTTTGCCCAATTTATAGCTATCAAAATATTTAAATAGAAGAATAAACACATTTATTTTATCATTTCCTTCCAAAACATGATTATTGCTATATCTTCCCTACTTTTTTTTCAAAAAAAAAAATTCTAACTTAAAACTTTCTCTTCCTTTCTTCTAATATATTTCAGCAAAGGCCTCAGTGGCAGGCTCCTACAAAACTGCAATAGGACCAGCCCCAAATTTAGCCCAATAAGGAAAACAGGCTTCGAAGTTCGAATGGCCCAATTCCCTGGCCCCAAGTTTTTTTTTATGGAATGTAGTCATACCATACCTGGACTTTTGTACTACTTATTCTTTAATATTTACATCAATAAGGGCTTATTTATAAACATGTTACGAATATAAATGCTTAAACAGATTCAAAATATGGAACAAACATTTTCTGAAAATTATTGTGACAAACTCATTTTTTAATCCAACATACCTGTGACCATACTCCAAGCCCAATAGCAAGCACATAATAATTAGGCGTGACCTTTTTTCCATACCCAATTAATGTCTCCAGGGAAATCCAGTAACTAACCCGGGCAATATGTTCCAATTTGAATACCCCTCAGAGTCATTCAATATGTCATTTTTCTTAGAAAATCAGGACAGTTCTATGGGCCAAAGACTCAAAATTGCCCGTAAATTTCAAGGAGAAAATATAAACTATTCTGGATTGTTGCTCTAGCACACAAAGATAGTAGATTAAAGAGGTAAATAACATTGCTAAGAAACACAAATTCACCAATTTCTACAACCATGTAGCCAAGGACTCGTGACATGGTTGAAAACGTTGGAGTACATCAATAAAGGCCTGCTCATGTATCAGTGAGTAGTAACTAGAAACTATCATTAGCACAACTTTGTCAAAGGATATAAACCTTAACAGAACTTCATGAGTGTCATATGCAGCACAAAGACACTTGGTTTCTCTGAATTCTATACCTGCTTAATAAATATAAAGGAGGTCCACCATTCCATAAGTAGTTCAATGTCTTGGAATCTAACAGGATAAACAAATTGAAGTAAAAATCAATTATGATTTGGGAAGAAAGCTAACAAGAGAGTCCTAACATTTAGATCACTTTATCTATTTCCCAAGTAAGGCTATAGAGAATTAATTCTTAGTCACAAAAGACTACCCATGAATGAACAGAATGGTTGTCTGGAAAAAAGAAAAGGGGCGATATAACCATTTCATAAGGAACTTTAATGATCCCATACAAAGAATTATTGTTTAAAGATAAAAAATATGAATTCAATGATTTTTAGAATTTTTCATGTTACCAAACGAAAGGAATACGCATCACTTAACGACACCGCATATTGTACAGACAAAGGTAATCTTTCCATTAGAATAGCGAGATATATATTACTGATATATGTAAGGCTTGCGAGAAAAACAGAGTACACTAAATGACAAGTAGCATATCAAGCAAAGAGATCAAACATTATAGTGGTATGAATCAGTATCAATCTTTACAACTGTAAATGCTTAAAGCTCACTTCTATTTATATCCTGCAAATCTTTATACAAATCTTTATTTAAACATAATAGTTAAATACAAATAAGGGTGCAGTGAAGCAAATTATCAACCTCAATATAAGAATAAATGTGTTTTCAAACTACAAAAATGTCATAGGTTAAGAAGATAATTTGATTAATCCAACACAATCCAAGAATGAAAACATTTCACAGCAGCCCTTATTCAACATAAATGGAATGTGCAGGCACCAAACAAACACAGCACTAAACAAGGAAAGGTGAACAGTAATTCCCACGATGCATCTTTCAGATTTAAACTTTCATAATCCATATGCTGTACAGTCCCGCTGGCATTAGTATTTAGTTCACTCAAATGCAAAACATAGTAAAGCTCTAAAGAAGCCTATGCCTATCAATATGTTATTTGGTGTAACTTGCTAATATGGAATGATACCCGTTGATGTTTTGTTTCAAAAAAATATATCAGTATGTTATTTGCATTGCAATAAAACAAGGGGCAAAAATATATATCAGTATGTTATTTGCATTGCAATAAAACAAGGGGCAATCTATCTTTATCACTACTTTTAGGCACAATGAAACATATTAAAGCAACCTTATTCTTCTATCAGTTTATCAGTTATGATACATCTCAAATCTTGTTGAAGTCTCTTTTCTCTCCACCTCTTTAATACATATATCTGATCAGATAAATTTGTCTTAGATTGAAAACACGATTATACATGATAATAAACTGTATATAGGCAACATTTTACACATAATATGAGCAACCAATAAGTAATCAGGTGCACCGTTGGAATATATGGGATCAACAAAAGCATCATATCAGAAGCGCAAAACTAGAAAAAAAAATTCAGTAAAATTACAGTTGTTAATTCATGTTACAGCAGAACACAATCAGCCACAAACTGACAAACAAGGCTTTTCTTTTCCTTTGCTGCTACCAAAAAGCTGTTGCTAGCTTGCAAAAAGAGCAACTATAATATCATAGATCTTTCGACGACTCGTACAAAAATGTCAAAAAATTCACATCAAGCATGCATTTTGAATGTATGTTCCAAGTTTCAACAATGACATGGTGTCCACAAAAGGAGAAAATAAAGAAAAGACAATTTCATCTCTCTAATTCCAACCATTAATTATTATTGTGCAATGCAAGCAGATATAATTTTAAACAACCAACCAATGCACGTGATGTGTAAATTGGCAAAATATTCATCCTTGTATTGAAGTAATGACAATCCCATATAGTAAAATATTACTTGTCAGCGTACGACAGCAACAAACTCCCATCTCGCATAATTTACCAACCCACATTGATCCATTGTAACTACAAGTTTAAGCACTAAGATCTACTACATGCATTATAAAAGATCATAACTTTTATCGCCAAATAACAATAACACATTCATACCGAGGCACTAGATTACTGAGGTCAATAAATCAAGAAATGTAAGTGCCCAAGCGACAGAGGGATTGCATTGTTCCAGAAGTAAAAGGCACTATTCCATAAAATGCAATTGTTATTTGTTACAGATAGAAAACAAAACAGCAGTTTATCCTAATAAATCTACTTAATAGTGTAATTTCATAACAAAAGTGCATCTAAAAGTCAGAACAATGGAATTGCAAAAACAAAAAGAGGACCAACCAGATCTGATCTTCAAAGCTCGAACTCTTCATCGCGAAGAGCCATCTCAGCAGCATCTTCTTCCTCCTCATCAAGGACAAAGTATTCATTCTTTTCAACTGGCCTAAACATGTAAAACATCACCGTATAGAACACCAAGGGATTTGCAATCTCTTCGGCAGCAAACGCCACCCACTGATACTTATAAGCAGCTATCGTCCTCAATGCAAACACAATAATTCTTGTGAAATACAAGTATCCAATGACCACAATGTAAAACTGCCTAAAAAGGGTCAACTTTGCCAAATTCCTAGCAGCCTTCCCATCGGTTTTCGAGGTCTCCCTCAACGACCTAATCGACCAGACAATCGGGAAAATAATTATTGCAGCAACAGATAATATCCACCAACAAAAACACCTGATTCCAAGTAACCCAATCTTTGATAAAAGGCCCTGTTTCCCCAATCACAATGTAAGCCAAATTAGCCAAGACCTGAAGTGGGATCACAATCATCAACACCTTCTTCTCCCTCTCTTGCAAAAATGGCTTCAAAAACGACCAGCCGGTACCGATCAAAACAATAACAGTAAACAAAAGTACCACACGAAGAAACTGGAAAATGTAAAACAACACATCCCACCCATGAGGGGTACCGGTAGTCTTCACTCACGTAATGCTTGTCCTCGGCGGCAAAGAGCAGATTCAACGCCTTCATCACAACCAAAAGGCTCATCAATAGATGGATCCGGTGGACGGATAACCTGTTCTTGTAACAATAGTAGGTCCAGAATCCCAAAAATCCAAAATAAAATATGGAAAATATGAAAAACAAAGAAGGCAGCTGGGTAAGGCCGGCGGAGAGGTAATCCTTGACGCGGCCTAAGTTATCGAGATTGTAAAGCTCCGTGCGGACGTGCATGGAGACTTTAGATTCGGGGTTGCAATTGGCGAAGAAAAGGTTGTATTCATTGGGGGAAGTGACTGGGTAAGAGTGATTGAAAGAGGACGCCGGCGGCGGGGAGAGGTCTCGGAAAGTGAACAAATGGGCTATGAATTTGGAGTCGAGGACGCAGAAAGATTGGCTCTGTTGGAATTCTACGAGGACTTGGATGAGGGATTCTTCGGGGAGGAGGAAGAAGCCGAGGCGAGATGGGTCCGGGGTGGAGAGAAGCTAAGAGACAGGAGGAGATGACGGAGACGTGGGAGACGGAGATGGCGGCGTGTCCGGTATGAGTAAACCCGAAGCGCTCGAAGAGGATCATGGGCCGGGCGTCGGAGGTGATCTTTAGGGTTTTGATCTCCGCCGTGGCGGAGGGGACAAGTGTCAGGAGGACGGGGAGGAGGAGGAGGAGGAGGGGCAGTTTCGTCATTTTGCGAGGAGGATGGAGGGGTGGTGGATGACAAGGTGATGGATGTCTGGAGGAGTTAAAAATGACCGTCGACTGAAGGTGAGGGAGGGTTATGGAGTGGTTGTATTACGCTTTATGCCGAAAGTACCCTTTATATGGAACATTTAATTAGTAGTAGGATTGGATCTGATAAAACTCCCGCACTAAACCAAAGCTCCGATTTCTTAAATAACACGGAAATCTAATTCCGTTGGTGCAATTCCTTTTTCGTACTTTCTTAAGTCGATCAGGAAATTTTAAGGAATAGATTAGAAAAAATATGAAGCGGAGTAAATAGTAGGATAGGAGTAAGTAAAAACATATGAAAATCATTTTTTTAAAGTCTCGCAAACTTAAAATCATATTAAATTTGATGATGTTACGTAATTTGTAAGATTGCCCATTGTGTTTCATTAGCAGGATATAATAACATATAAATAATTTTTTTGTTATTATATTATTATTTTTTTTTATAAAATATCATTATTCTCTCTTCTTCTTATTTATTTATTTATACTTGATTCATTTTTTCTTCTACCATTCTGTTGAATTGATTCAATAATTTTTTATCATTTATATTATGTCAAATTTAATTAAACTTTATTTATAAAAAGAAAATAAGGCATTTTAGGTTTCGTGAAAAATTTTGTTAATAAATGTAATTTGAGGGTAAAAATGTCATTTTAAACTAAATATTTTATGAGGTGTTTAGTTTATAGAATGAGGAAAATGAATGGGAATCAAGGTTAATGATACCCATTGATGTTGTTTGGTCAATCACTATAGGAATGAAAGTATTAAAAAATGAGCACACTTTCATTCTCCACCTGTCACTTGGGTTTCGAATTAATTTAACTTATCAACATAATGAAAATCATTCATTATTCAAACCAAATAAATAAGAGAAGAATGACATAAACTTATACCAATAATGGAGTTTATGATTCCCATTCCGACTTTGATACCTGAATGCGAACCAAATATCTCTTTAATACTGTTAGATTTGACCGTTAGTCCAGAGATTTAGGAGGTGTTTGGTTCACATTCGGAAATCGGAATCGGAATCATAAACCCCACTATTGGTATGGGTTTATATAATTCCCCTTACTTATTTGGTTTAACATGGAAATGGGTTTTATTATGTAAATAAGTTACTCTACTTGAAACCCAAGTGTGGTTGAATGAAAGTAGATATTTTCTAACACTTTAAGTCTGAAACTTTATATAATGATTCCCATCGTATTTAACCAAACACCATTTATAAGTATCATTAACTTTGGTTTCCATTTCTCCGTCTCATACTCATAAACCAAACACCTCCAATCAGCTTAAACGCTTAAAAAATAGCATTATAAACTAAAGTAATACTGATACTAAACGTTAAAAGAGATAAAGTGAAATTAACCCTTATATAAATATATTCATATATATATTTTTTTAAAGTATAAATATATTCATATTGAAGTGACCTATATGTATTTATATTTATCTTTCGAAAGTACTAAATGCGTTGACATGTATAACAATTTTTAATCATTACCACTATTATTATATGTAGAACAAAGTTTTTACGAGGAGGTGGGGTTACCTTTCATCAACTAATTAATCATGTTACATTTTGATGGTATAATTACTGTCAATCAAACCCCCGGTTGGCAACTTTAGATTATTCAACATTTATGGTATTCACATTGGAAAATACTTTAGGTACGGTGAATTTTTTGCCCTACATGTAAACTCTAAAATTAAAATTAAATTTTAAAAAATTTTACTTACATCAGCTGATTTTATAAATTCTCTAAAATTTAATCCACACCACAATATCTACAAGTGAGACAAAAAACCGAATCTACCTAAATATTTGCCATTCACATTTACCTTGTATGATTCAACATTTACACATTCCGTGGCTGGTTTACTTCATACAAAATGGATAAAATTGAACAATTTTAAATTCAATATATATATAAAAAATAAAACTCCTTATTTTAAATTGTACATATAATAACTAAATAATGTTATGAGTAATGAGAAATATTTAAGTAGATCTGGTATTTGACTCCACTTGTAAACTTAATGGTGTGAATTTAATCTTATGAAATAAATAATATAAGTTGATGTAAGTAAAATTTCATAAAATTTAATCATAACCTGACCCCTCATATTTTATATATAATATAGATATTTCTATATTATTTTGTAGGGTAATGAATATGGCTATATATATGAATTTAACCTATTCGATATTCAAATCGAACTCGACTCAATAAGAGTTTGTTTAAACTTAATTCGTCAATCATCCCCTAAACAGTGTTTGTTAATTATTGTATTCGATTCGAAACTCAATTTAATAAGGTAAAAAATTTAAATTTACATGTAAGAATTTAAAGTTATTCAAGCTCGATTCATGCTTGGCTGGAATAAAAACTTGTTTAAATTCAGATTGAAAGATAAACAAGTTGAGTTTCAACAAGATTCCAAATTCGTTAAAATAATCAAATAAATTTGAACAGTAAAATGTATGACTTGTTTATATTCATTTACACCCATAATAACTAATGATATGAAGCTCATTTATATTTGCCTTGTGATTTTATTACCACTTACCATTATGGTTTGCATTATTATGCTAACTTTACTGAAGGGTATTTGCCAACTACACTTCAATATTTGATGTCTCTATTAACTAATAACTCAAGCTCACCAACAAAACAAATAAATATACTCCTACGAGACAATGGCAAAATTATAACTAAAAATAGTAATGTGATAAATTATCATAAAACAACAATACAAATAATTGTCATTGTTGTCCAAGCTTTGTATTTGAGTTTATCATCTTCAATAATTCAAGACCTCTTAAAACAAGGTCCAATTTTGTTAGACCATTTTTTATGTAATATTTTCTCTTATTAATTAGTCTCAAAAGTTATCCAAACATATCAAAATTATCTTGGATAATAAAATATTAAGCAATAATATTTGCTAAATCACCATTTGATACAAAACTTTGGACATCTTAGGTGCAAACAAAAAAAAATAAAAATAAAATGAAATTATGATCTTAGGACAAACTAACACGATAGAATTCATACTTAATTAAGGGTGGTTCGGTTATTATCTAGAATTTCATGGGCAATAACACAAAGAAAGATATACTCAAGGGTGGTAACTCCAATTTTTTTAAACTTATTTTTATAATATATCAAAGAGAAAATAATTGCATTTTTTTAAAAATATATATTATTATAAACAAGTTTAAAACAAAAAATTGCATATTTACTTATTTAGTGCCTGAGGCTGAGGGCAGGCTGGTATTTATGACCGTGGGTTGGTTGGTGATCCGTATCTCTATTCATTAATGATCCAAAATTCCAAACTCCAAAGCCTTCCACGAAATCTCTTTCGTTCGAATCTTTGACATTTTAGCATTCAACGGAATACGCAAACTACAGAAATTAGTAGTAAGAAAAATCAAGAGACCAGCGCATTACTCCTCTTAATAACAAACACCCTCTCTCTCAAGTCTCTCAACTACTTTCAAGAGAGAGAAAAAAAATAAAAATAAAAGAAAATAAAATAGAAAAGGACGATACCTTAAAATATCCACCCAATATTTCATATACACGGTCAAAGAAGTATCATATTTTTTGAGGTAAAGAAGTGAACAGTGAGCTGTGAAGCAAGTTTCCATTTTGATCGATTGATCGCTGGACGCGGCAATTTTGTTTTGAGGGATTATTTCATCAATTCTTGAATTTGTAAGATGTTATTGATTTCCCCCCTTGATTTTTCTTAATTTCACTTCATTAATCTCTTTTCATGTTGAATTAATTTTATTATCGTTTGCGATTCTAATCTCTTGTTTTAGAGTTTGTTGTATTAAACTTATGTTCTTTAGGGTTTTAATTTACCTGGGATGACGTTGAATTTTTTATTCCATTTAAGTTATTCATGAGGGTTGGATTCATTTTGAATTATTTCTTGCATGCAGATATTTTAATTTCAAGAATTCGAGAATTGTTTGAGGATTTTGTTTCTTAATATTATTTTTTTGAGGAGATGGAAGAAAGATATTTATTCTTGTCATGATTTGGTTCGACTATGGTTAATTAGGTTTTAGAATATTAAAAGGGTTCGCTTGAAATTTTAGATTTCATTTGTATTCTGGAGGGTTCATTCTTGGTAGATAGAGCAGATGAATGTGGTGGGTAAAGTTGGGAGCTTTATAACGCAAGGGGTGTACTCTGTTGCCACCCCATTCCATCCGTTTGGTGGGGCATCTGATATCATCGCTGTCCAGCAGCAGGATGGTAGCTTCAGGAGTACACCTTGGTACGTTAGATTCGGTAAATTTCAGGGTGTTCTTAGCAGGGTGCAGAAAAAGTTGTTCAGATAGAAGTTAATGGCGTCAAAGCCAATTTCCATATGTATATTGACAATTCTGGAGAAGCATATTTCGTCAGGGAGGTTGTCTCTGAGGAAGATGGTGAACTAAACGGGGATAGTCATGAAGGTGAAGGTACACGAGATGATAATAGCACAGATCAAACTGATGATGGAACTAGTAGGAAAGATGATTCCCTTTGTAGACATGAGAGTTGTGATTCCCATACTGGTGAATTTCAGTTGCGAGATGAGCACGTTGCTCTTGGTGTGGATAGATTGGAGCGAACAGAATCTGATGCTGAAAGGAGATTCTATGATTTTCCTGATGTCCAATCTTCATTTGAGGGTTCATCTGAGTTATCAGAATATGGTTCTAGTGGTTTTGATAGTCTGGACATGGATCATGTGATCGAATCACAGAATTTGAATTCAGAAGTTGTTTTGGTGAGCGTGGATGGTCACATTCTTACAGCACCTATCTCACGTCATCTGAGAGGAATACTGAGGATGTGGAACTAAACACACCTCAGTTTCATCTAGGCCCGGGTGAAGGGACTGAAGAGTTTAACGATGGTGAAGGTGCATGGGCTTCTGATTATTTGAGTAACTTTGACATATCAGCACATAGATCTAATTCTGAAGATGTTGGCAAGATGAATGATGATACTGGTGCTTCTGAGCCCCTGTTGGAAGTAAATGATGGAGATGGAGACAATCTCAATCAAGTGGAAGAAACTCATGACACAGAAAAACAAGGACTGAATCTTCACCCCTATAGTAGCTCGGAGAGCACATCTGCTGGCATGAAGAAGGGTGATGTTTTCAAAAGCTGTTTGGAGCTACCAGCCCTGGCAGTGCAGGTTGGAAATTCCAGCTGTCATGGTGAAAATTCTCAATTGGAGGTTCTTGAAGTTGCTGAAAATTTGCAAGGTGGATCTCCTCATAGATCATTATCCATTGACGGTACTGAAGATGCAGAATGTGCTCATATCAAGAGTTGAATATGAACTTTCTCCGTCTAAGTCTGATATTCCCAGCAGTGTTCCTTCACCAGACATGCAGGTCCCAGCTGCAACAATTGAGAAAAACGCATTCGACACAGATAATAGTGGTTCTGCTAGCACGATTGATCAATTCATTCATAATAATGGAGAACTAGGGAAAGAAGTCAATGTGTTATCCGGGCAGCGAGTACCTGTTTCTGAAGAGGAAATTACAAGTACTGAAAATGTGGAAGCCCAGAAATCTGCTCCCTGTGAAGATTTTGAAAGCAAAACAAGAACAAGTACAGCCTGCCCCTTTACTTCAATTATGATTGATGTTGTTGATTATTCAGGTTTACATGAATTTTACCATACTTTTTCTTGAGTTTTAAATTTGGAATGTTTGCAGGGTTAGAGATATCTCTTTGTGGAAACCTGATTCAATCCGGTATGGATTCAAATGCAGCTGCAGAAGCCTTTGATGCGCACCATATATCTGAAGAGGTGCAATTTAAGGTTTCTGCACCATCAATTATTAAGAGTGAAAACTTAGTTGTCAGAATTCAGGGGAAGTACTTGCCCTGGGATAAAGCTGCTCCTATCGTTCTTGGTATGGCTGCATATGGTTTGCAATTGCCTGTTGAATCGAGTGATGCAATTTCAATGAAACAGGATGACACAACGAAAAACAGGGAAGATGAATCTGGAATCTCTACGACTCCTGCGCGTGGATGGAGGCTTTGGCCAATTCCATTTAGGAGGGTTAAGACGATTGAGCATTCTCCTAGTAATTCATCAAATGAGGATTTATTTGCTGATTCTGAATCTGTCTCACAGAACCAACCTGTAGAAGCAACTCCAACTCCTCCTGGTGGTAAGGAGTCTCCTCACAAGCAACTTATGAGAACAAATGTTCCCACAAGCGACCAAATTGCATCTTTGAACCTGAAAGAGGGACAAAATATGGTGACATTTATATCCTCTTCAAGGGTCCTTGGACCTCAGAAGGTTCTCTCTTTTTCTTTTGCCATCCCATACACACATTCTTTTTCCTTGATTGATTATATTTAGTTGGCTATATTCCATGCATTTTTACTGGGAGATATATCTTCTTAAACAGGTTGAAGCTCATATATACTTGTGGAAGTGGAATGCACGGATTGTAATTTCAGATGTTGATGGAACAATCACCAAGTAAGCTTGTCTTTGGATTTCATGACAGCTAGAAACTTTTAGAGCTTTCCATGTGCTTAACAGCACTGGAGATACTGCTCTTGCGTTATCGGATGCTTCATTCTTATTTGGATTGAAATAACATGCCCTCGTTGATAAATTTACAACTAGATAGTGGCTGCTTGAAGCTTCTTAAATTGAATAAATATTTGTTGTTCATGAAGTTTAGTTGATAAGATATTCTTTGAATCAAATGAAGGTGT
This sequence comes from Cinchona pubescens, assembly GCA_025175665.1. Classification (NCBI taxonomy): domain Eukaryota; kingdom Viridiplantae; phylum Streptophyta; class Magnoliopsida; order Gentianales; family Rubiaceae; genus Cinchona; species Cinchona pubescens. Next base: position 190,857 of record JANKKI010000129.1, on the reverse strand, counting down.
CAATTTCTTTGTTTCATGCTATTATTTACTTGAATTTGGTTGTAAAAATCGGAAGATAGGAAGTATGATTTATTTGTTTTCATGAGTATGGTGCTGGAGTTGCATCATTATTTAGAGATCCAAGCCTATTGGGACTAAATAGAAATGATACAGTGATACCTCCAACAATTTCTTTATCATGAGGCAAGCTTGCAGAAAATTGGCCTGATATTGTTGGATTCAGTGGTAGTTTTCTCAAGCTACTTTCCAAGAAGTGAGGGTCCATTTTAATGAATACTCTTATCAAGGTACATGGACGTTGCTACTTCACATATTTCTGTTTTTCTCTTCTTTTCTTTGAGGGTATGGCATGAGGTTGAGAAGGGGATTAAGAAGTAACTGTGTGAAAGATTTTGGAAACTAGAATTCTAGTCATCAGAAGAGGGTAAAATTGGCAATTTACCTGTGGGAGATTGTCAAAGATGGCTGTGTCAGACACCTTGCAAAAAATAATTTTCTGATTCTAACTTTGATTTTCACGTTTTATAATATAAAAGTAATTATAGCACGAGTAACATTCCATGTCTAAGCAGCACATGCTAATTTATTATATTTCGAGATTGTTTTTTATTGCCAAATACTCATTTATTTATTTATTTTTTGTTAGGTCTGATGTCCTTGGTCAGTTCATGCCCTTGGTTGGTAAGGACTGGACACATACTGGAATAGCTCGTCTTTTCTCAGCGATTAAGGTACTTTCTCCATAGGTTTCATTTTGGGTTTTAAAGTCAATTTATCCTTTATCTATGTTTTTCTTTTTTTGCCTTTTGAATGTGGTGACTGATCTATTTATATTTTAAAAACACAAATTGATTTTTTACATGGTAGTTTGAACAACATAAATTCATCTAGGTTCCAATGTGAATAACTCTTGCTGTGGTTGCTATATTCTGAAACAAGTTTAGGAATCTTTCTCCTTCTCAATATGTTATGTCATTGGTAACAGATGTGGACAAAAGTGGGTGTTATAGTGTTTATTGGCATTAGTTTGCATATGCATACGTATTGTCTTTACTGAGAGCTCAACTTGCTGGCTAAGTGGTGACAGAATCATATTACTGAAAATTATACTGCCTATTTATAATTTCTTGTTTCTACTTGGATTGTGGTAATGGGTCATCCATGCATGCCTACTCTAGCTGCTTTCGTTGTACTATGGTCCTTGAGTTTTTCGCTTAATTGACTTGAATTCCTGATCCAATTGTTTTTTGTTGACATTGATACACTTAAATACAGGAGAATGGGTACCAGCTGCTGTTTCTGAGTGCACGTGCAATTGTTCAAGCATATCTTACTAAGAGTTTTCTATTTAATCTAAAGCAGGTGATCCAGGTTTCTGGTTTGATTATTTCTCTACTCTTTATCATAATAATCAAATGTGTCGGCTGTCTTTCCAAGACAAATGTTTTCTCAAGTTCCGCCTAAGAAAGTGAATGGTTCAAATGCTTTTCGGTTTATGCTACTGAGTGTACAGTATTTGGCAGTTACTCATGAACTTTAAGAAGAACTTTCACTTTTAATAATTTGTAAAGTGAGATAAATAAAAATGATACCATTCGTGCTTCAAATGGTATTTCTCAATTTGAAGCTCCAATTTGGGACAGTTAGTTTGACATCATTTTCATATTCTTTCAGATCCTTTAGGTGCAGTGTCATTGTTACGACGCTTATCCTTACTGAACAATCTCATGTCTTCTGCTCACTTGTCATTGAACTTTTACTGTCCTTTTCTAGTGCAAGGGTGTTTTGCTCTTGCTGTTTGTGCTTAATTGATGTTGTGATACCAGAAAAATAGAATCATTTGATGAAAGATTGTTTTAATGCTTTCAGGACGGGAAGACCTTACCAAATGGACCTGTTGTCATATCCCCTGATGGTTTATTCCCTTCACTATACCGAGAAGGTAGCATTCCCTTTTCCCAAGGACTTTTGATGGCTTTTTTTAAAATCTAATTTTGTTTATTGGGTTTTGGCATTATATTGGGGATCTTGGCTGTCATTATGGGAAGAGTTTAGGCAAATAGAACAATGGATACTGCAAGGTGCATACGTTTTGTATAGTCACTTGACTGTGTTCTATTGTTTGCTCTATTTAAGCATGATATTGTCCCCCTGATCATCAGGTGAAGAATTATTGAGATGCTTTTCTGCAATGAATTATTAGATATGATCTTGTGTGTATAAGCATAAAATATTCAAAGTACTTGTAAAACACTACACACTCAAGTTAAACTGTAATTCCTATAGGTATTCAAGAGTGAATATAAAAAAACAAGTGACGAATGTTACTTGACCTTTGAAGGTAATATACGTTGCCGGACCCTAGTTGTAGTTTCTTTGTCTACCTTTGTGAAAAGGAAAGATTAATTTCACAGTTATTTTTCTGTTTTGTGAATGGCATGTCCATGGATTTAGACGATTCTGAACTAAGAACGTGAAAAATTCAATTATACCCTGGGGTCCTATCATTTTGATAAAACTCTTTTATGGCAAATACAAAGAAATCTGCTACACATATACATTGCACAAGACTCCATTGTATGCTGTTTTTTATTTTTGAAGAGAGAGAGAGAGAGAGATAACTAGTCATGGTTCTGAAAAATTTCAATATTTTGCTGTTGGAGATTCTGTGTTCCTAGAGATGAGCTGAGAGAGATAACTAGTCATGGTTCTGAAAAATTTCAATATTTTGCTGTTGGAGATTCTGTGTTCCTAGAGATGAGCTGGCAAGGACCTACTTGTATTTACTGATGACAAAGAATAGTGTTCAAGGAAATGCTCTGTCCTTCTCCCTCTCTTCAGTATGAATTTGTTGCCATGCTGCCTGTTAACCTTTGCATGAAGTAATCCTTGAGTGGGGACATGATGACTGATAGAATATGTTTTTCTTTGGATGGCAGTGATAAGAAGAGCTCCTCATGAATTCAAGATTGCCTGTTTAGAGGTAAATATACGAACAGAAATTTCTTGGTAATTAATGAATTAATCCTTTTAAGCTTTGAATTATCTCACTTCACCTCCTGTTCAGAAACTGAAAATAACATATTTTCCAGGATATTAAAGCGCTTTTCCCTCCTGAATACAAAGATCCCTTCTATGCGGGTTTTGGGAACAGAGACACTGATGAGCTCAGTTACAGGAAGATTGGCATTCCAAAGGGCAAAATATTTATAATCAATCCTAAGGTTTTCATTTGCCATTGATACACCAACAGTCTAGGACTTCTTTGATTCTGTTTTCAATTCTTTCCTCTAACTAGTTCTTTCGAACTGCCAGGGTGAGGTAGCCATCAATCATCGTATTGATGTGAAATCATACACTTCATTACACACACTGGTACATGATATGTTCCCGCCAACGTCATTGGTTGAGCAGGTAATGTAGGATGATGATGCTAATAATCAATCCATTTCGAACTTTTAAGAAATTTCTTGGTTCATCTGACTTCTGTACTATTTCTTTGTCAATGACTGAATGACATTTCTGCCGTTCATGATCCATGCAGGAAGATTATAACTCGTGGAATTATTGGAAAATGCCATTGCCAGATATCGACGGCTAGTAGAAAGAAGTTTGCATCTGACATTGAAACATTTTTTCCCTCTTAGAAACAACTTCTCCTGCCTGAAAAATTCTTTGTTAATGAATATTACATGCTTTTGGATGATTAAAAAGTAGAGGGATCTTTTTATTTTTCAATCATGTCAACGGTTGTAATATTCACTCTATATTGTGGAGTGAGTCCCTAAAACTTACTCCTCCTGCAAGGCAGCAAATGCTCTTTTAATCATAGGCTCATAGCTGATTTTTGTCAAAGAAATGGAGCAGCAGGACACATTTTAATTCTTGATGCTGTTGTAGTAAGTGTTAACAATTCGACTTTGTAAGCATAAGCAATTCATATTATACTGCCATCTGGCTCATTCATTTCTAATCTCAATTTAATAAAGTTTCATTTCAACTTTTTATTATGTCAATATTTGTCCTCGGAGCTTTTAATTTTTTTTTTTTTTTTTTTACTATTATAGGCTTTTGTTATAAATTTAGTTGTTCCCATAAGAGCCATATTCAGAAGGTATTTTTTTAAAAAAAAAAAAAACGATAATTCTTCTTCACACGTTGCTGAAAGAGATAAATCATGACATAAAGCTTGAAAGAATGCCCTATAGATGACATAAAAGAAGTAATTAATTATATTATAAAATTTTCAATTATTGAAAAAAAAACAAAAGGTCAAGGCAAGTAGATGTGTTTTCAATTAGTGCAAAAAAGAAAAAGGATATAAATAGTGGGCAAAATGTGAAAAAAAAGGACTGAAACTCCCTTCATCCATCAAAAAACATCCGAAAAAAAAAAAAAATTTTAAACTAAAACTCCCTCCATCCCATCTTTATCGTCATCTATATTCATCCAAACAAATTTTTGCAACTTAATTTTTCACATTTTTTTATCACTTCTTAAAAAAATACTTACTACAAGTTCTTGTATAGTAAAATTTTATTAAAATTTACTAATATAAAAATAGGCAAAAAAATTAATTTTTTACTAATATAGAATTTCATTTAAAAAAGTATTATCCAAAAGTGATCAGTAATCTATATAAACCGAGGCCGCTTTCGAGCAATTACGAGTAGGAAAATAGGTCCGTGGCGAGGGCAATTGAGGAAATGCCGCGGGAGAACGCTTAGGCGCGAAAGCCGAAAGGAAAGGCACAAAACTCGAATCTCTTCTTCTTCTTCCGAGTACCAAAACGACGCTCCGTTTGCGAGGATTCGGAAGCGGAATAATGCTCTGACTATTTCTTGTTGCTCCTCTCATATTCTACTAGTAGTTTCTTTTATTCTTTTTGATCGTCTTGAGAGTAGCGTAGCTTTCACGCAACAATTTTTTCTGACAATATCTAAATAGGTTTTGAAGGGAAATGTCGTGGTTACGATCGGCGGTGAACAGAGCCGTTGAAGTAGGCGCCAATAACAATCTCAGACGCACCGTTCGCAGTTATGCCGACTCCGTCGTTCATCAAGCCGGCCAAGCCGTTGCCGGAGGCGCCAAGTTATTGCAAGATCGTATTGTAAGTTCAATAAACAAACGCTAATTACACATTTTCGTTCTGTCCCTATTTACGTGTATTACGTTGCGATTATGTAAAACTTTGATGGAGATTTTAATTTTATGGATCCAAACGTTTATCTGTGTAAATAGTTGTTATATTTGATTTCTTAATGCATATATATCGAGTTATAGATGTATTGGAACTCCTAAGTTAGAATTTGGTGCGTACAAGTGTATATGATTATTCCAAGTATAAGAAAAATGGAAAACTTGGTATAAGTGTTTCAAATTGGCAACCAATTCAACCAAACGGCTTATTATTGACAGGTACTAGAAATTGGAGCTCGATGAAGCTATTTATAATTTTTTTACATATTTGTGTGATAAATGGCCTGCAATTGTTAATTGTCTCTCAGTATTGCACTCGAAGAACAAGCCTTCGGCAAAAAACGAAAGCTCTTTTTGTTCTTCTTTGGGAACTTAAATTGAGTGACAATACGAGTCATTATGCCCTTATATGCCACAGATCCTCAATTCATAATTGTCTATCATAGTTTTAGTGTGAGATATGCGTCTCTTAACTTATTACAAGTCATTAGGTGACATTAATAAATGAGAGTAAGGTGTTTAACTCTTTTTGGACTAGCAAGGTGGTGGGAAGGTTTGTCTGTTGAGGGTAGAGAGCGATAGCATTTTACTTTTATTTTTTCTTATTTGCAACTTGTCATGAATTTCTGAAGGTATTAATAAGCTAAAAAGATCTGAATGATACATAGGGAGCTCGGAACTTCCAAAGTTTCAAGCATGCAGTAAAAAGATTGGAGGAAGTTTCTGTTTCCTGCACAGGAATCGAAAGAGTTCAGTTGCTGAGAAGGTGGTTAGTGGCCCTAAAAGAAATTGAGAGATTATATGGATGTGATATTGACCATGGGGGTACCCAGAGAGATGCCGAAGGTAGCGAATCAAAGGATTCTCCAAAAAATCCTACCGTGGTGAGTAAGTTTCAGCTAGATGCTTATTGTAATTGCCATTCCTATTTCAGCCTAATACCTGTTTATCTGCTATACATTTTCAAACTCAATGCTGTGCTATTGTAAGGTAAACTGTATATATTGGATTGCTCTGTCAAAGATTCATGAGCTTATGGTTCCCATTGTGGGCCTAATCTTTTCAAGGTCAAAGTCATGCATAACATGAAATGCAAGACAATTGATAACTGTGCTTTGTATCTCTTGCTCTCTTTCCTTTGAGTTGACTTTTCATGTTGGTGGTGCACATTACTGATTTCTTGGCTGACATTGCTAAACATCCAAGAGTACATCACAAATAAAACAACAAGGAACCGTCTCTTTATTCTGAACTGTGGTATTTGCCACATGATAAGTTTAGCAACTTTTCCAAACTTAGGTCAGTGTTTTGCTCCTTGTCTGGAAATACCTTAACATCATTGCATAACCATGACTCATTCCCTGTTTGGGCTCTTAGACCTTTTTTAAGTTGCCTTTATTAGTTGTTTGTTCCGCATCACTTTGAGATGGTTTTAGCCCCCAAAACTGATACAATTGTCCTGTGTTGGTGGAAACTGACAAATTACACTGTAGAAGTACCTACGTATATCATAGACATACTTTTTAAGTCAGGATATATTTGTGCCATTTGTTTGAAAAATCAATGGTTAAGTTAATAAAATGATGTGATAAATTTTGATTGCTCCAATGCAAGAATTTCCTCAACAAAAACCTTGAATCACCATCATTTCTTTTACCTTCATGAGATCCTTATATCAAATTACAGAAGAATATTTCCAACATTTGTCCTATATCTAGATAATTCTTTTTAAGCTTGCGGGTGGTGTAATCCAAATTCTGTTGATTTCTCTTTTTCATATCTTCATATCTTATTTTGTAGGCACTATTTTATGATCCTGATCTGGGTGGAGAACCATTGAATTTTCGTGATGTATTTCTTCATAGTCAAGCTCTTGAGGGTGTGACTTTGTCTATGGTAAGTTCGATAAGTCCCATGGCTTCATTTGTTTCTAGAAGTATTTTTTGGGTTGGCTTATCTATGATTTCTGGCTTCTCTTTGTTTGTGAGTATTGGTCCATGTTTGTTAGCATGCCAGTTTAGTTGTGTAAGCTACAATTTATCATTAGCAAAAGCACATTTAGTAATTTGTCTTTTAAAATGTTGGTCGTTGCCTGATTATATGACATGCTAGTAGTCTATTATGCTATATCCAGGCAGATGGTTCATATGGACTAAGTGATTTGAATTTCTTTATATAGGCTTTTATGATCCTCTCTATTGTTGGAGGTATGTTAGTTACCTTTTTTTTTTTTTAATTAAATATATATCACTGCTCTATTTTGCAGTTATTTGATGAAATTTGTGCATTATTGACTAATTGTGACATTATTCTTTTCCTTCTGTTTTTTTATGACAGACCAAACCTACATAATAGATGAGAGATCTAACATACTTTTTGGTAAAAAAATGTTTAATGGTTGGAAACTTTTACTTTTTAAGAAAAACAATATGGAAGCAAATATAATGCATGAGGCTCTTATATAAGACATAATAAGAGGTGCTCTTACGGGCTGCATCTTTATGATTAGAAGAAGCTATTCCACGTACTGAAATTAACATTTCGTGGGTCAAAATGGATCAATCTTACTATTGTCCAAGGTTCACCCTTACTTTTGTAGCTGACCTAGGCTTAATGTTTGATTCAAGAACTTGAAATTGGTGAAGTGCTATTGCTAAGAAATTAGGCGGAAGTTGGAAAGTGGAATATTTGAAGTGAAGGACAGTGGACTCTAGACAAAAGAAAGGAGCAGGAGACTGCAAGTATTATAACTCTTTTTTTTTTTTTTTGCTTGTAAAGATTTGGGTCTTGTTCCAGTCACATCCTTAATTAAATTATAGGAACTGATAGATATCACGGCACTGAGGCAAACCTATTTGTTGATGACGATCAAAGGATTAGTGCAGGTCTGTTGTTTTTTTTCTTTCTAAAAAGATTGATTATGCCTCGACGAACTCATGATGGTATACTTGTCATAATTGTGTTTCATGAAGTGCAAGGATTCATTGTGTTCTAGAAGGATAAGAAAAAGGTTTGTTAGAAATGCTCTATTTTGTCTTCTTTGGTGCATTTGGGTTAAAAAAGCTATAGGTGTAGAGGAAGGTCAGAACAGTTGCTTTACTGCTTGAAACCCTGACTTGGGAGTCTTTTCAACTATCTAAACTAAACCAAGGGGTTGGTTTCATAATTTGAATACCTGGTATGGATCTTACGTGCAAAATGAGGAAGTTCAATTTTTTTTTTTTCTTTTTGTTCTTTCGTCTCTTCCAATTTCTGTTAGTAAGGAGATGCCATGGCGAAAATGCAAGTTCTTTTCATTCATGCTGTCATAATTTATGTAACATCATGTACTTTAATAGGATATCCTCAAAAATATTTCGTTCTTGCTCTTTTTTTATTTGAATGGCTGTGATCTGTGAATGGTGAAATTTAATCACATTGTGACCTTTTATATGATTCAGATTCTTGAAGCACCTGACGATGAGGAAGTATCTTTACTCCTTGAGTTATTCGGGTGATTAGCATTACTCTGCTCACTCAATAAAGCCAATATTTTTCATGTCATCTTTGGCTAGACAAAATGATTCATCTTAACCATGATATTTTAATAATTCGAAAGTGTAAGAAAATCTTCAGGAGAAATATAATTTATATAGAAAGTTATAGTTTGAGCTTTCTCGTTTTTAAAAAGAATATTGATATAGAACATTGCATTCAAAATAAATTATGCCGACTTTGAATTTACAATCAAAGAAGGCTACTTGTGGAGTTATCATTCTTCAAAATGGTGAAATTGTTAAATGGTTCTAAGTATCCTATTATGGAAAAACAAATATAAATTCAGTGAATACAAGTTTTTCCTATTGATTCTTTCTGTACTTAGGATTTGTCTGACTGGGGGGAAGGAAGTTCATGCTACAACAGCAAGAAGCATACAGAGCATAGCAAAAGTGTTCTCAAACTATGAGGAGGAAGTACTTGTAAGCTCATAAACCATACACTTTTCACCATGAATCTGTATGATTAACTAGGATACTTATTTACAGTTGGCAAGAAACTAATGACCAAATTGTGTCTGATTGTTTCCAGGCAAAGAGGGAAGAACTGCTTCAATGTGCACAAGATGCAATTGCTGGGCTGAAAGTTAATGCTGATGTGTTAAGGTTGTTAGGGATTTTTCTCCTGTAATAATATGACATGGTTTATGGTTTCAGCATGATGCCTTCATAATTACATTTGTGACTTTGTGCTTAGGACCAATTGTAAAGTTGAATTTTTTTTTTGGCTTGTTCTATCTTGCTCGGTGAAATTTCACTTGACCATCAGAGATCCCTGACATTTCGAAAAATTTTAAAGTTATAACAAAAGTTTAGGTGGAAAACCCTTGATTTTGTTATGCAAGTGAAAATTTATGTACTGTCAAGAAGTTTGGGAGCAGCCGTCCCCCGTAGGCACTCTTTTATTTGGCTAGTGATTGTTAAATTTTCTACTTCATTTCCATATATGTTAAATTTTGTGGTTATGTAGTTTTACTATGAATATGTGCAACCAACAGCTTATTGTCTGTCTTTCTTCTACCTGGACTAAGTTATTTTGTTTATATTCATTCTGTGATTTATTTCCTTCTCTTACGGTAGTTTATTTGCATTTGTGCTATCTGTTGTATCAACTCCTTATAACTAGAGATTCAGAACAATATCCTATTTTTCCTTCAATATAATTGGTTGTACACAATTTTTATTATGTCAATCTTAAGGTTTTCCTTTCCATTCTGATAGAGCTTTCTTTGTTTGTTTCAAAAAATTGAGAGATGATAAGTATACTGTTACAGCTGGTATGATAAGCATAAAGATGTTCCAAATAGATCAATTCTTTTTGTCTTCCGTTCACATATCTATTTTTTATATTGGATGTTATTTTTCAACATTTTCCAAAAAACGACAATACTTCTCAGATGAACATTTGTAAATATTTTCAAAATGTTGACAATTTTGCATTTTGGCATACTCAAGTAGTCCTAGTAGCTGCTCTGGAATTAAAACACTTTCTCTTGTGACCTAAAAACAAGCTTTAATCAATTTTTAACACATGCATACTTCAGTAATGCAGACCACAGTGATTATTCTGTGTAAAATTTTAATTTTCTTTGTTTTTTTGGGTGTTCTGCTCTCAGAATAGACTCTGAAATCTCAAATGTTCATCGAGTCTTAGATGAGATGGGTTCACAGCTGCAATTAGCTAACAGGGATGAAAAGCTGACTGGAAGTGCTACTGTTTCAGTAGTAGAGGTGACCTATATCGAACACTCGTTCAATTATTTTTTGTTACTTAGTATGTTTGTTTTTGTTATGTACTACATTTATTTTGGTTATTTAGTATGTTTAGTTTTTTTTGGTCAGAAAAACGCCTTCTAGCTCCTTGGCTTATCCCATTTACTATTAGCTCCTTCCAAGATAGTTGTTTTATATCCTGCATCTTCATTCAAGTTATGACACTTTTGTCATCAAACAGATAAATTTCCATGCTGCAGATTCCTATGGTTTTGGTTGATTGTTTCCGGTTTTGCAGCGTGACATAAGTGTCATAACTTGAAGTGTGTCACATATTAGAAATTTTCTACTCATCCAAAGCCTGAACCCAAAAGTCTTTCTCTCCTTCATACAGGGTTTGAAAGTAGCACTTGAACAGATACGACTTTGCTCCAGATTGGAAGCACTTCTATCACAAAAGAAAATGTTAAAAAACAAGGACTCTTCAGAAATTCATACTAAAAAGGTATCCTTATTTCCTTATCATGCTATTCTCTTCCTTTTACGCCTTTGTTCTGAGAAAGTTTTGCAGAACTCTTTTTCGTGGCAATCCATGTACAGCAAAAAGAAAAAAAAGCAGACGAAGTCACAGTACATTATCTTAGGACATTGAAATGTCTTTGAAAGCTGATACCTTTGACTTATATTAGGTACAAGTATTTGCCCACTTTGAAAACATATGCCATCATCAAAATCAATTCTATGTGCTTCAACAGTTCAACTTTACTAAGGGATTGGAGAGTGATTTTTATTTCAGTAAATTTTTCTTGAGATTCCTCATGACCAAACCTTAATTGTACATCTTGTTTTCTTTAATTGAAACTGGAAAGTAATTATTAAATACATGGACAAAATCATGCGGTAATTTTTTGATTATTGTTTTTACCTCGACTCTCAGAATAAGGCAGTATGTTTGTTTAACTGGGGAATCTGGTATTTAATTTTTATTATTGTTTTTACCTCGACACTCAGATTCCCCTTTTTTCCCCCTTTTACATGGTTTCTCTTAACTGTTACTCTGGTGCTGGTCAATGTGCAGATGGACAAGTTAAAAGTTTTATCAGAATCTCTAGCTAACTCCGCCTTGAAGGCTGAAAAGCGTATTTCTGAGAACAGGTTGAATGGAATGTATTCTTGTCATTATTATTGCAGCTCTGAACGATATTACATGCATTGTGTTTGAGAAAGTTTATTAATGGCAAATAGTATCTGGAAGGAACTCCAAGGAGAGATGGTTATTCTGCAAAAAAATTGCTATTGCTCTCCTTAAATTTAAGTTACTTTAAAGAAAGTTAGTATTTTATTACAACAATGGTAGCTGAAATTTAGTTAGTAAGACATGGATTGGAAGCAATCTCAATAAACTGAATGTTTATCTTCCTCATGCCACCTTGAACCTGTGTAATAAAGAGAATGATGTTTCAAAATTTTTCCTGGACTATAGACATGGCTGTGCAACTATGACAATTTTAGATCCGCTTAAATTATCCAGAAGCTTCCTCTTATAGTTGTTGTAGTATGTAGTTTGTCCATCTTTTCATTTTTAGTTATACTTATTGGTTTGTTTAACCGAATGGAGTGGGTAGATGGATGTTCTCCTATTATGAAGGAAACCAGTATTTGGCTGTTTGAATTGAATATTAGGTTTAAAATACAGCTACCCATGGATGCAAATCAGATTAACTGGTGAATATTATATACTAGTTGACAATTTGATTGGAACAAAGATAAGCCTTTTTCATGTTGAATCATTACATGACTTTTCATTTATATTCTCAGGTGCCATCATGCTCCAATTGAGGGAGACTGTTGTAGATGTTTGAATACCTTTAGAGTTCACACTTACTGCACTGGAAAGTTTTCTTGGAGTACAAGGATTTTGGCACTGTTCCTAACCTTTTTCCCTGTTCTGAACACAGATTGCAAAAAGAAGAAGCTCTGAGCTTTCGAATAACTAAAACTAGTGAAATCAGCCAACTTGAAAAGGTAAAATTTTATATGCTGTACTCATGTTACGGAAGCTTTTTTTGAAGATGCACCTTATAGCATATGCTTATCCATTTCAAGGATTGCATGTGATTATTATATCATGCCTTTCGTGAAATTTTATAGTATTGAGAATTTTGACTGCGTTATTTCTTATTGTCGGTGCAATTCAATGTTGGCCACCGTTTTTTTCTTGTCAAACTGCAACTTTTAACCTCAGCCTCCTCTGTGGTAAAGTGCTCTATTTTGCTGAAATGCTGAATATTTTTGTGGTACTAATAATTTTGTGGTGAAGTGCTCTATTTTGTTGATTAGGGACTACTGAAGGTATACCATCTGTGTAGTCCTTAAAATTTTCAGTAGATTGGGCATGCTTTTCACTGCAAAATCAATGTATATTTCATCTGTAAAATGAACTATATGTTATCTCAACAATTCTTTTATTTATTTATTTTTTTGTGGTTTCTTAATGTTCATTTTCTAGTTCTATCTAAGAAAACATAAATGGAAAATGAATATGCCAACTGTTTCAAAGCAATTGATGTACAAGTAATTTTTTTCTCCTTACATGCTTTGATATTTGTTTTCTCTCTCTCTTACTGCATACCTTACGCAATGTACTTTCCTAGTGGTTTGCCCGAGGATGAAATGTTGTCGCATTTTTCAGGATCTGGGAGCTGAAATTGAAGCACTTGAAAGGAGAAAAGATGAACTTGAAGCTGAGTTGAAAAAGGTACTTTTTACTCACCCTCAATGATCATTTATGGGAGGATATCAGAGTTTCATCTTAATTATATCAGAATATGTATAAATTGTATTAGTGTCGCCTATTTATGGCGTTACTTCCAAAACTTGAAACTATGTTGAGTATATTTTTGCTGCAATACTAATGGCAAGGATGGATGTTTACTAGCCTCCTGTGTTTTATTATGCTATGTCTAATGGGCATCTGTTAGGTAATTGCCTCATTAACTTCCACATGTGCCCGTCTTCACAATGCTAGAGAAGAAAGACAGCAGTTTGATGAAGCTAGTAATCAGATTGTTCGGCACTTCAAGGTGAAGGTATGTTATGTTATCGATCAATTGTAAAAGTTCAAACATGTACAGAATAATTTATGGGATATTTGGAACAGCTTCTCATGTTTAGGCAATGAACTCAGTATCTTATTCCCCAAAGTTCTCCTCTGTTTATTTTATCTTAAAGAAACCAAATAATGCTACTTTGTGATGCTAAGGAGGATGAGCTGTCAAGAAGTATTGCTTCATATGGAGTAGAAGCAGATGTTTGCAATGCTTTTATTAATTTTCTGGAGAGTACGTGGGAGGTTTTCCAATCTGAATATACTGAACAAAAGGAGAAGCAGGTCAAGTATGAAGCTCTAGCATGCCTCTCTATTGTCTTTTCAATTGATATTGTTAGAATCATGTTTGTGTTGATCTCATCCTAGATTTTGCTACACCTTATTAGTCATATACCTCATTATTACGATTCTCTTGATTGCTTCATACTTGTTTTTCAATGTTGAAGTAACGAATTGGAGAGATATGAAGACTATTTTGTGAACTTGGCCATTCGTCTTTTATCTTCATACAAGGTGTGAATTGCTGTACTGATTGAACTATTCTTTAATTGGCAATCCGAGCACATTCTATTTTTTCTTACCAGCACTCTATTCTTTTAATGATTAGGATGAGCTGGGGCCTTTGATTTCATGTATTAGGAAACTTGTGGAGAACTTGAAAGGGTATTTATTCAGTTACTTTAAATGTTGATGGAAAGCCTATTCACCCTTCTGACATAGCACTCTTGCAGGTTTGATATAGCTGTAACTGCTCAGAATGATGAGAAGATAGATGCAATTAACTCAAGGAAAACTATAGAACAAGAATACCTAAACGCAGAGTCAAAGGTATAAATTTATGGGAAATTTGAGTACTCACAGAATCTTGTTTGCAGAATTTGACTTATCCAGAAGGAAAATATTGAATAGAACCTTTTCTTGCTATGCGTTAATTCCTCCCTTAGGAGTCTAAGGTTCTAGCACGTGTAGAAGCTTGATACTATTTCACAGAATTATTTCCGTGGTTCGTTTCATTACTTGTTGGTTGTTACTTAAGTTTCATTTTTTCAACATTTTGCAGTTCATAACCATATTTACTATTGTGGAAAGCATAAGAAGACAGTTCTACTCTCGAGAGGAAGGGATTTTTAGGTGATTTTTATTTTTGTTAATTATTGGTTTCTATTTAACTCCTTACCCCTTAGTTGTATATAGGAGTATATGCTCTAAAAGGAGAATATGGCTTCTACACTTGCCAGAAAAGATAATGTTAGCTTTTAGAGAGTGAATGATTTATTTGGTGCACTTGAGAAAATCAAAGACGAATTTGAATCCATTGAGAGACCAGCTTTGGAAGTTGAAATGCCTACAATCAAAGAAGAAACAACATCAAAGGTGAGCACCCAAAGATGTCCCACTTTGTCTCCTAAAATGTCCATGAATCTTAAGTATGAAGTATGATTCAATCAGGAAGTAACTTTGGAAAAAGGGACACCAAGAGGAGAGATTCCAGCAAGAGACAACCCCAGTAGAAGTCATTGTTCAACTCCTAAACAGGCCATTGAGAATTCGGAACATGAAACAGATGAATTTTTTGAGTCCTCTTCAACCAATGGAAAGAAGTTCGTGGATCCAAAGATGCAACTGTCAAAACTGAAACTGGAGTTAGAACTTGAAGATAACAGCAGAGACAACACTCCAGAAGAACTTGGTGATTGGATATTCGATCAATTGAAAAGAATTGAGATTTGCTAATGACAGTCAAATGCACCCATTAAGCAAAATCTTTACCAGTTCCATGGCATTTAAACCTTCTTTAGGATTGTTTTTAATTTGTCCTCTGGAGGTATCATGCCAAGCAAGAAAGAGGGCCTGAAGCTCAAACTGTGGTAAGGGTTCCTTTTGCGGTGATTGCAAATTGAATGAGATCTAGCCATTGGCTAATGAGTGTTTCTGAAATTACACCTGAGCCCCATATGAGCCACGCCTTGATGCATTAGAGAGTAGCAATCTTTGGATACAACTTATTCTATCATATGGAGTATTTTTTGGGGTGAAGATTTCAGGTTGTATGCACAACTCAACTTGTAAAATTGGAATTTGATCGAATATGTATATATATTTCGACTTGTACGTAAGTTGAAACATGGAGACTGCACTGAGCCAAATTTACCATCGTGAAGCAGGATAATCTCGTCTTTATTTAATTAGTTACAGTAGTCCAACATTATTTGCTACAAGTATTCAGTAATTGAGACTGAGAGAATAGTGGAAAGTGTTAGAATGGGTATAATGGAGGTCTATTTACTCGTACCTCTCTAATTTTTGCACCCTCTAGATGCCACCAGTAACTCTCACAGATGCTTAATGAATCATAAAAATGCTGTGATACATAGTTGGGAAAAAGTGGTAAGGCTGTTTCTTGAAAGGCGTCTCCAGTTTCAGTCAGAAAGAAAAGAGGAAGGGGATTCCATTTCCTGGTCAGACTGCATGAGCTTTTGGAAATGTCAGATGTGTCTCTTATACACATCTAGATGTGTATAAGAGACAGTCTTTCACAGGGGTGGCCTGCCCTTCCCTGCGCAGAGGATATGGGATGGTGGCCTCTACCTGTCAACTAAGAGTCCCGGGTGAAAAGCTGAAAGCTTTTCCAATTACCACAAATCAATTGGTGGGCTTTCTTTAGATACTAGTGTGTTGGTTTGGATTGAAAATATTTTCTAGAAAATATTTTTTAGAAATTTTTTTGGTGTCGAACACCGAAAAATATTTTTTAGTATAAAATATTTTCTAATAATTGTTTTTTTTCTTTTGGTTGAAAATAACTTACGAAATTTTTGAGTATAAATTATTTTCTGAATAATTCAATAGTAACATTAAATTTCAAATACTTACATTTATAATTTCGTTTGCTAAACTTATTTTCATTTTCAATTTTTTTTATTCGTTTTTCTTTCAATCATGGGTCCCACACTAATATAACTATCACTCTAGATATTTTATAAGAGATTGGTATATCCTGTCTCTTGAACACAATCAATTTTTGTTAATCACAATTACTTGTAAAGTATTTATTATCATTGTTATAAGTTTTTTTAATTTGTATTCATAAAATTAAAGATTAAACTGTTAAAAATTTTTATTTCAAAATATTTTCATTTTGTCAACCGAATACTAAAAAATTGTATAAAAAATAAATTTTTTCATGTATAATATTTTTCAAAGAAAATATTTTCAATCCAAACGAACACAACCTGGGCTCTTCTTTTTTTTTTTCCCCTCAATCCCCGCATGTAACTCTATGCCCAACTGGAATAGTAGGGGTTTCACCAATTTGAAAGTGTCCTTGAGAGGGATAGGACAGAGACTGTAACGACGACGACGACGAAGAAATGCAAACAAAACCCTCGAGCTTCGGAAGGAAAACTTCTCATTCTTCAATGTTTACACAACGGGGTTGCTAATTGCTATGGTAGGGTCAAACGACTTCAACGGTTGACATCTCAAAAACAGTAAAAAAAAATAAAAAATAATAATAAAAAATAAATAAATAAAGATGCCCATGGCTGTATTTTGACCAATAGAACGTAATGACTAATGAGGTGATCCAATCTCTCCTGGCTAACTTAATTTTATTAGGTACGAAAAACCAAGATTTTGGGAATGGGTAGCATTTCTATCATAAAAAATTTATGCTACAGGATTAATCAATTGTTTTGTTTCTCTGTAGTCTATGGAAACAGGCATGGGTGCACAGCTCAATCTGTTCTATTAGGATATCCAAACGGATTCAGTATCGTCTCCCAGTCACGTTTGCACAGATTTTTTTTTTTTTTTTTTTTTTTTTTTTTGGGTTATGATAAAAAGTCTGCTACGCATCGGCTTTCTTTCTTCTCTCATGCCAAGTTTTAACGCCATAAGTTAATCACGAAAACTGTCAAAACAGATTCCTAAAAAGCCATAAGCTAAGACGGCCTACGTTTTCAGCAAATTATGGTATTTTTGTTTTTGCGTCCTTTCATAGTTTCATTTTGCCAGAACATTAAAATTATATCCATGTAGTCCTGGACTGCCGAGATGTATCTGTCTGAACAGGAATATCATCGGATCAGTTTAGGAAATTATGTGAAAATCCACATGTAACAGCCTCTACAATCCACATGACCGACCCGAATTCCCTAATCAGGCAGTTCATTTTGATGCAAACAAACACTACCACAACAGCCGTTGCCTTTTCAAGACAAAAAAAAAGTAGCTATATTGGGCAAACCACGCGCATATGATAGTTTATATAGAGATTAAAGCCATGTTTAACTGAGTGCATTTCTCATTTGTACTATAGCAATAACTTAAAAGATATTTTTGAAATTAAAAAAAAAAACACACACACAAACATAAAATGCCTGCAAATCTCTATGCTTTTCTAACTTGGCACCATCTCAACTTTAAATGATGCTTTTTGTGCCCTTCAATTCCTCTCTCTTCATCAAGCTCAGCTCCCCATAAGCATCTCAGGCACAGGTGCTCTCACACACACACAACACACACAGTACTGGCTATAGAGTACACAGTCTGGTCATATGAAATGGCCACAACAATTCTTTCACCCTGTCACAGTACAGATGAAGACTATATAGACATGGAAGTAATAAGCTCAAGTCACAACAACTTGTTCTGTTGTGCTGCAGAAAACACTTCTCCACAGAGCAGAGAATTTGAGTTCCAGATGTCTTCCACCTCCAATGGGAGAGAACCCACAACTTCCCCAGCTGATGAGCTCTTTTATAAAGGAAAACTCCTCCCTCTCTATCTTCCTCCTCGCTTGCAGATGGTCCAAACACTTCTCCAAAGCACCAGAAAAGAGGGTCTCAAAGATGAAGAAGAACAATGCAGCATTCCCTTCATTAGTAGCTTTACAGCACCCTCAACAAATACTAATACTCCCATAGAATCTTGCAACATATCTCCATCAGAATCTTGCAGGGTGAGTTGTGAACTCAATCCTTCTGAGTATTTCTTTGAATGGTCTACAGAATTTAGCAGTTTTATCAGTACTCATCCAAAGAAGTCTTGGTCCAAGAAACTCAAGATGATCAAGCAATCTTCTTTAACTCAAAAGCTCAAGGCTTCGCGGGCTTATCTGAAATCGTTGTTTAGCAAGTCTGCTTGCACAGATGAGACCTGTGCTAAGGCAGCCTGCAATTTTGAAGTTGAAAAAGTTTCCAAAGCAAGGGAGGAATTACCAAGCAAGTATATTAAGGTGGGAAAGAAGAGCCCATTTGGGCATATTGGAACAGGAGCCTATCCATCTCTAGCTAATGCGATGAAGAACATTGACAAGTGAGGTCATTGAGGAGAATATCAGTAATCATAGGAAGTCATTCTCGGGCGCAATCAGACGGCATTCTCCATCAAAATGCTTATCTTCATCCTCATCTTCTTCATCTGGTGCTTCTTCTTCGTCTTCATCGTTTTCGATTAATTCGAATGTTCTTTATGAGTCACACTCCCTCAAGAGGAGTAGCAGTACTGTTTCAGACATTGAGATTTCAGTTGAGTCCGCAATTGCTCATTGTAAAAATTCTCAACAGATCCTCAATTCAAGAAATTATCCAGAAAATGAAGTTGGATTCTACTCATTGCCTATTTCCAAGATTGTTCCTAGTGAGAATCAAGAGAAAGAAGGTGTCTGTAAAATTTGAATATATTTTCTTTTCTTCTTTTCAGGGAGAAGAAATAAAGGATAGATCTAATGGAAAGAGTTAAAAAGTTCTTATAAGAGCTAGAGGCCTCATATAAGTTTTTGTTCTAGTTGGATTAATGCAATGTGATAGAACATACAGTAGTGGCACTCGTTTCGTATAAAGTTAGATCAAATTATCGTTAATACTCCAGTATAAGCACATAGCAAATACTCATTCGTTAAATTTATAGGAGTTTCATTTCCTCACTAATCAGAGATGCAAAGTAAAAAATTATATTCAAAAAACTACAACGTAGTATGGTTTGTTTAACAGGATGGAGTACAGTAAAAACTATTCTAAGCAGTAATAATTCAAAAGAAACTCACTTCTGACTGGAGTTGTTCTTTGTTTTTATCTTCTTTCAAGCTTTAGCTGACCTGTTTTATTTTCTTTAACTTTTCAGTTTCCATGAGAAACACTACTAAAACTATAATGATTACTGCAAGAAGCATTAGCAGTGAGACTAATCCTGAATGCTGTGTTAGTTGTCACTTTGTCATGATGCCATGCTCTAGGACTTGCAAAAACTTCAAAAAAGAAAGGAAAAAGAAGAGAAGGCTTTTTGAAGAAGCTCAAGAAAAGTGAGCATCTCCACAGACCTGAATGATGGACAAACTTTCCAGTAAAAGTAACTTTAGCCCTTCCTACTTTTAGAACTAGGTCTTATCGTCCTCTAGCTCCAACTGGATTCTGTCCCAGTGTGTATCAGGCTTTGTTCATTTTTTCGAATTTTATACAAGGTTACAAGTGACACTCCACTAGGGGATGAATAAGCAAGTGACTATTCCAGTCAACTTCATCCAAGAAAAGCTGTTTAGACTTTAGAAGGCCTACATAAGTGGGGTAATGGAATTAGTGTTTGAAAAGATCCTTCCCAGTTACTAGGATAATATGAAGATCTTTCTTAATTGTTGAAATTAAATCTGTGATGATCTCGCGTAATCTGCACTTTGGTGGCTCCGAAGTCCAAATAGGAGGTGTCTGAAGATAAACGATCTTACATCATTTCAATAAGGCTCAAGATCATTAGTTCAGACTATTCCATATATACACAAAACAGATCAAGAAAGGGAAGTACGCGAAGGTTGGCTATCTTAACTTAATTCAATTAGCTGGCTCAAGACCTTAAGTTTAAAGGGTACAAGTTACCAGATTTAGAAAGTCCTGTAAAGTTAAATGAGCGTATTCAAATCCACATGGGTCTAATGTTAATGATAATTGGACCAGAAAGAAAATGCCAAGGCTTGAATAAAGTATACAAGCATGCAGACAAATAGACCTTATGAACCTTATGTCTGTGTGCATATATGTAAATTCCCTTTTTTTGATATTGACAAAACATCATTTCAAGTGAACATGTTATCCTGATATTTGACAGATTCGAACTAAAAGATCATTATGATCACCAAACAAGATAATAAGAATGCGCTCAACACTTGAAGGTGATGATAAAAGAACAAATGCTCCAATGTTTAGGCAATTCTTGAAATGCAATCTGTCTCTGAGATATTTGTGACATGGTTACACCCATTTTCATGCTTAAATTAACTCTTAATGCAACACTTGTTTCTTGGTTAAGTAATCTTTTTCTTTACAGTCAAATAAAAGTTCATTGCTAAATCATGATTGCATCCATTTTGTGGTTTGAAGATTTTATCAAGATTGCATGCTAAATGATATCTTTTAACTGGACGTAGCTCAAAGTACTAATTAAGTTTCAGATTAGTACCTAGTTAGGAATTCTAAACTGAAAAGTGGTACCAGGGAAAATAGCATAACCAGTCTGGCAATGTACTGTATCAACAATGCCAGGATTTCTATATTAGCAGAGACTAAAAGAATCAACCAAACTCATTCCTGATTACAATAGACTAAATATTTTTCCTAGCCCAAAAAAAAAAAAAAATAGACTAAATATTTTCCAATAACGACTAATCATCTTTCATTAGCACATTCGTAGTGGAAACCAAAATGGAGTCAATTGAAATCACTAATAACTAGACTACTTTCCATGTGTAGATGTTGAAAATAGAGTTCCATTGGTTTATGTAAGCACTATTAGTTTTCCTTTGTTATTTCTTAGTCCAGGATTGTTGAGTACTTCAGACTGAGGACGACGCATTTGCATATGCAGCCTTGATATCTACGAATGATAGTTATCAAATCCAACAAGATTAACCACTTATGTCGACATGTTATGCGACGAATGCAAAACCAAAATCAAAGACAAAGGTAAAGGCAAAAAGATATGCAAAACCAAAATCAAAGACAAAAGTAAAGGCAAAAAGACTGAGCTACGAAAAACATACATGAAAACATCGAGGCACTCATTGCATGCAGAGCATGTGCCAATGACTTTCAGCAGTTGTTTGGGCACTGTTGGCTCCTTCGTTACTTCACTTTCATTGCCTCTGGGCTGCACTTCAGCTTCACATAATTGGCATAACACATATGCTCCTGGTTCAACGCATTTCGCAGTGCTCGACAGTGAAACCCCAAATAATTGAAGAAACTGATGTACCTACATATCTACGGAATTGTATTTTTTTTTTTTCCTTTTAAACTTTATTATTTTTAATTTTAACTTGTGTTGTCATTTTCAGGGTTGGCAAACTGATGAACACAAAGGCTCATGAATTTTTGTGTTGTATAATTCTATTTAGCAATATTTGAAAGTTTCATAGTCGGGTTTTTGTTTTTCTAAATTCATCTTGTGAAACCATCGATGGAGGGATTTGTTTTTTATCCAAAAATTAAAATTCTCGATTGTGGAAATGATCTCAGAAGCCTACACACAAGTTAAAAATTTAGGTTCAATTTTGATTGTGGAAATGATCAAATTTACCCATAAATTCAGATTAAAATTGCGACTTTCAAACACAACAATCTTCAAACTAATTTGTGCAAGTATCACAGTATTCCTCAAATGTTTAATTATTCAGAAGTCTCATCCTTCAGGATAAGAGCACGGGTTTTGTAGCCACAAAAGCGTCTCCTTCTTGGGTAAAAAAACCAACTAGAAGCCATAAACCAACAATGATAATCCGTCTGTAATACAGTTCTTACAAGTAATCAAGATTTTTAAAAGGCAAGAATCATTTTCCTCAATATTTGAATCTCATGCTACTTGTACTTTTTGGACTCAAGGATCAGTTCCTGAAGGAAAAAACGAAAAAAAGAAAAAGAAAAAAAATCAAAAGACGGTCCATGAAAATCCATGAGGCCATCCATCCATTTATTTGGGCTCAAACTTGAGCTTTGATATTTACAGTCAACAGCAGAAAGTCATGCAGCTTGTATTGCGCCTCTTTCTTTTTCTTATCTCCATCGTATGGAAGCAAGGACGGGTTCCAAATTCAAGGCTTGAATCAAATTGCATATATTGGTTTAACTTCTGATTCTGAATAATCTGAGTTGTAATGATGCCATGAGTAGTTTGCACTCCTTGAACTCTTCTCTCGCTTCCTTACTCTCCTTACCCTTCTTGATTTCACCACATAAAAAGTCATGGTACCCAAAACTCCTGCCATAATACCTGCACCTGTAACAGTAACTAGGATTGCAGCCCATGGATGATGCCGGCCAACAACTATGTAAGAGGAAGCAATGAAAGCCACTGTGGTGCATATGGAGGCCAACCACAGCGATTAACTTATTTATCACTTCAACAACCCTTCTCTCCGATCTTATCTCACCCCTGACAACTGTAATCTGTACTACGACCACAGCCAACGATGTGAAAAGGGCAATAGCATTGGATATGAAGAAAACTTTGAAAGAAGCACTGCCTACCACTACAGCCATTCCATTATCATCATCACCCCCAGGAACTGTGAAAATAGCAGCAAAAGCAACGGTTGCAAACAAGACAGCCACCACTGTGACTGAATTTGTAGCATTGTTAATGCCTTCTCTGTGAAGCTTCCTAAGTTCTTTGGCAATACCATTCATGTTTTTGTTGGTTTTCCGAGCTTGTTCAAGCTGGGTGTGGACATCTTTCTTAATTTCTGTGACTGTTTGCCTCAGCTCATCCCGAGGCTGGTTCAACTCATTGGCTCTAACAGCTCCAAAACGAGCCAAGCAATCTTTTATTTCTGCGGATTCCTCAGAAAGAGGAAGTCCTTCAGCTATGTCAAGAGCTGTCTTCTTATGATCTCTCGTCAGTGCATTGACATTTGTGTCACGAAGCATTAAGAGCTCAGTTACTATCTGCAGCAAATTCACATCTCTCAAATAATAAGTTTTCACTGCCTCACACTATCGGACAAATGTCATGGCTACAAATACACCAAAAATGAAACTTAACCACATTGAACCGTACATTGGAGAGGAGATATAAAACCTCAAACTCCGATTCTCAAATACACAGTAAATAAGTATGGTATATAACCCTCATTTCAATAATTTCATATGCTTATAACACAATAACTGACTACACTGGTTTCAATAAAACATACTTTGACATGAAGAAAAACCAAGAAATCTCAAACATGGTGATAATTAGACAAATCATAGAAACTGCCAACATATTCACCATTATCTGTAATTCTGTATCACCTTCCCCTTCCTTTCACTTATTGCATAGTTAGGAATTCGGAAAAACATAAATTGAATCCCTGAAAACTAAAATTTAGCTTGATATCCCTGTTCTACACTTAATCACCAAGTTATCTACAAGCAAACTCAAGAGGTAGGGTTAAGGTCATTTTTGTTGTTCCATACAATTCCTTCTAAACAATTGGTATTCTTTGCACACTATCCGAATCACTATTGTGACAGTATATGGTGATTGCTAAGTTCATTCATCCAAAACTATAAATTCCAGAAACAAATGTCTCTTCTTCCAAAATTGTAAAACTCCAATGGTTAAAGCTTATGAAAAGTCAACGTCAACATGTGTAAACAGATTTTGAACGGGGGTTACAACAGCTAACGTATGCCAAATGTACATATGTATTGAAATAAACTCGTCAGCCAAGAAAATCCAACAAAAGGGAAAATCTTAAGGGCATAAGTTTGTGTAAAAATTTGAAATTTGAAAGCCAAAAACAATTTTTTGTCTGGGGCAACTAAAGCAGATTAAATTCTATAAAAATGAACATTTTATAGGGTCAAAAGTAATTAGACTAAGATATAAAGGTAGAAGGTGAAGCAAAGATACTTCTGTACCTCTGCCCTTTTTTTTCTAGTGGCTACATGTAACGCAGTATTACCAAATCTGTCTGGGAGCATTACAATAGCTGCATCAGCCCGTAGAAGCAACTTCACCACATGACAACTGACTCCTTTAACAGCCATATGTAATGCAGTCTGTCCTTTCTTATCAGTTCTTCTGGCTAACTGCGGATCCTTCTCAAGCAATGCCTGAACAATCTCAACATGCCCCTGCCTAGCAGCGAAATGCAACGCATTCTTCCCATTGGATTTCGATATCTCTAGCAAACTAGAATCCCTAGAAAGCAATTCACGAACAACAGCAACATGCCCCCTTGTAGCTGCAGATATAAGAGGAGTTGCATTCGATTGGCCAAATGTTTTACTCAGCTCGGGATTATGCTCCAACAATATCTGAACAATACCTAATTTTATATTAAAAATAAAACTGATCACAATTTCAACGGACAATGCTAAATCAAGAAACTAAACGGTAAGTTACTAAAGTTTTTGCAGTAGATACCATGATGGCCTTGACTAGCAGCAATATGCAACGGACTAAAGCCGGAGCGGTTCTTCATTGTGATACCTTCTATGGTCGTATAAGGAAGCAACTCTTTCACCACATCAATGTGACCTCTCTCGGCAGCTGTGAACAAAGCCGTCTCCCCTAATTCATTCACCTCATTCACCACCGCCGACCTTATCTCCGCCACCTCGGCATCAAAATCTGCCGCGCTCGATGTCCTCATCATCTGCTCATTTATCTCCCCCAATATCTGCCTCACCGCCGCCACGTCCCCGCGTTGCGCTGCCAAATGCAGCTCCGTGTCATTGTGCCTTCCGGTCACCTGCTTCACGTACTTCTTTTTCCCCGCATCCATTCTCTTACCGGAATTCGACATCACCAATGCCTTACCGGAATTCGACACCACTAAAGCCTTGCCGGAATTCGAGACCACCAGTGCTTTACCGGAATTCGAGACAGCTAAAGCCTTTCCGGAATTTGAGACTTCACCAGAGCAGGTGCTCTTGGAGACGGCGACGGCGAGGGTGGCTCAACGGCGAAGCCCATTTCGAGATCCCTCTCGCCTAATAGAAACAATCAACATTATTTGATTATTATTATTATGAAGACATTTTTATTTAAATAAAAAAAGTTTTAAAAAAAAATAACAATTTACCTTCGATGTAAGAGCTCAAGGAAACCATTGTGATGGAAGATGAGAACCTTCAGAGGCCTTATTAATTTTAGAACAAGATCAACGTTAAAAAAGGAATATTCATTATTTGATTTTTTTTGTTTTCTTTTTTTAAAAGGAGAGAAGGTGGATAATCTGGATGTTTCAGAGGAGCAGGAGAGGGAAATGCGGTGGTCAGGATGGAGGAAGAGGTGGTGGTTGCGGTGGTGGAATGAAATTCCGTTTTTAAATGGTGCGGCATATTGGCGCCGCCGGGCCTACCATGTTTTGAACGACCAGACCAGGCGGTTGCTTATATGTTTTCTCAACATTTTTGTAGTACGTTTATTTTTTTTATTCTAATTTTAAGAAAAAAAAAAATTTAAGGATTTTAATTTTTATCTCTTCTCATTTTGTGGTTGGTGATCAAACAATTTTGGCCTTTGTTAGTTTTTTTTTCTTATTTTCCTCTGTTGTGGTCATATTTCTCCATAAATTGTAAATGCACTGTCTCTTTTAGAGAACTATTTTTTTGTACTTTAAATACTTATATAGCATGTGCTTTAAATACTTGTATTGTACGAGATTTTAAAATCAAGGAAATAATTTCCTAAAAGGAATGATAAAATTTCCCACAAATTGTTGAAAATAAAATTTGTACAAATTCTTTTGACTAGTAAGAATTTTCAAACTAATATTTTTTATTTTGTCAATTTAAGAGGTTGGTAATATAAAAATTGAAATTTTAATATTAGTACTTACCAAAACCAAACTAGTTGTTACAAGACTTTTTAACTTTCCATTAATATCTCTTAACTTTTCACAACTTTCTCATAAATTTTATTTTCTACCTAGGGTTTGTTTCGGTTGGCTGTAAAAAAAAATTTTGAAAAACATTTTACATAAAAAAATTCACTTTCTACGCAATTTTTCATTATTTGGGTTGCAAAATGAAAATATTTTAAAACATAATTTTTAACATTTTTCATCTTCCATCTTATGAATACGAGTTAAAAAGACTTACAACAATTATAATAAATACTTGACAAGTAATTATGGTCAATAAAATATTAATTTTGTTTAAAATTAAATGATAATATAATATATTGATAAAATATGAATAATAATGGTTATATTACTGTAGGACCTATAATGAAGAAAAATGAATGGACCCGTAATATTTGAATGTAAAACTAAATTTAGTAAATGAAATTATAAAAGTAAATAGTTGACGTTTAATGTTTCAATTAAACTATTTAGAAAATAACTTAATTTAAAATTTTCGTTAGTTATTTTCAAATAAAGAAAGGAAAATTAAAAAATATTTTATACAAAAAAATATTTTTCAATATTTGACTCTTAAAAAATTCTGCAAAAAAATATTTTCAACCAAACCAAATAAACCTTTTATGTGCACGCATGTAAGGTGTGTTTACTAGTGTATCCTTATCGAATGTAGTTTATCAAACTCTTATGCCATTTTACACTTCTATTGAGGATAAAGCTTATAATATAATTGTGGGAAATTTCATAGTCTCCTTAAATAATTATATCGTTATATTTTAATAATTGTATTGTATAAATATTCAAAACATATAATGTTGTATCATATAAGTATTCAAAATATAATGATACAGTATTCTAATTGAACTATAAAATTTTCCCATAATTGTAATTTTTCTTCTATCAATCCAATTGAGATGGTCTGCAACTGATGCAGGTTCCGTTCATATTTTTTAAGTTAATTATTCAGAGATTAGATATTTAAAAAAAAAAAAAAAAAAAAGTGATTGCATTTTTGGGGATTAATGTGAGTTACCAACTTTTGGGGTGAAAATTGTTGAAAATAAAATTTTGCTGTTGAAAGTGTAAATAAGGGATGTAATTTTCACGGAAAATATTACCATAGATCCGGTCCTTGATCCCACCTGTAGACCCTGCAGTCAAGATTAACTCTTATATAATCTTACTTATATCAACTTATGTCATAAATTTTATAACATTTAATGTATATCACAGAGTTTATAAGTGGGATAAAAAATTAGATGTACCTAAATATTTCCCAATTTTCACTTGGACAGGTAAATGGACAGATTTCTGTGTATAAACGCCCAACAACCCATTCGGCCCAGATTTTACATGCGTGACATGGGCCAAGATCCAAGTGACATAGTGCAGCGTGTACTAATTTAATCTTTTTATTTATCACAATAAGTCAATTTAATTTATAAGAGATTTAAAATGTTACTTAATATTGAGTTAACCATAAAAAAGTTAGACAAATTAAGAGTAAATACCGCGTGAACATCACGTGGTCGTTAAACACAAATGACTAAAGGTTAAAAATTCAAAAATAATGAAATTTGCCTCAATAATTTTTGTCATTGAAAACTGGTTCTGTCTTCCTGAAGAAAATTAGACAAAACTAAGGTTAAGGTTGAGAAAATGAGAAAAAAAAAAAATCGAGGCAATAATGAATAAAACTTTTAATTTTAATTTTTTGGTGTTTTAACGATCAAGTAATTTTTACCTGATTCTTATTGTTAATTTGTTTAAATTTTTTATCAAAAACACTACATTAACTAATATTTTTAAAGATCAGAACTGCATTAACTTTTTATTGTGATAAATAAAAAAACAATTTAGGATATGCCCCAATATAATATAAGGGGCCAAAAATAAAATAGTGTTTTTCTCTTTGAGTTGCAGGAAAGAAGTAGAATTTAAAAAAAAAAAAAAAAACAGTGTCGGTCGAATACACTTTTCTAAAGCCAAGGAGGGAACATGGATGGATATTTTTAGATTTTTTTTTTTCATAATAACTATTAAATATGTCAAATATTTATTGTTCAATTAATAAAAATTTATAATTTATAATGCAGAATTTATTTTTTTAACAAATTGAATTTTTTATATTTTCAAAAATATAAATCTTCTATTTTTATTAATTACAAAATAACTATTAAATATATCTAATAATTAAACTCACCGACATAAAATTTGTGGCGGGGGAGAGGGGAGTGATTGGTACCTCGAGTAATGAGAGCGACTTCACCCATCAATCAGCCTATTTCAGTTTCACTGACTCAAGTAAGCAAACGTTTACAAATGAAGCGATAAATTCCCATTTATTACACCCAAAAAACTGTTACTACTTGATTCTTCTAGCTATCAAAACATGGGGAACGGGCTGGTGCGTTACTGCATCGGGCGCCACGAGGACAAGCACCACTCAAACCACCCGCCGATTCATAGCTCTGTACCGATTTCCGCATCTTCAAACAATTCCCACATGGGTTTGAGTTTGCCATACTCCCACGTCGACTCCAGCTTGCGAGCTCTGGCTTCCCAAGCCGAAGGCTGTGGCCGCTTAGCCATCGGTGGCCTTCACGGCCCTCACTACCTCGTCACCACTCTTTCTGGGTACATATTTCTCTTCATTATTCCTTCTGTTCCATTGTATTTGACATAGTTAAATTTACATATAATTTAAGAAAAATTGTTGTTCCGACCTTAGATACATTTTTCTATAATTATCCTTTAATTAAGATATAAAATCTGTTAGTTGATTTTGGTGTTTTAAATTTTAAAATAATCTATTAGTTAATTTTGGTGTTTTAAATTGTAAAATAATTTGTGAAAAGAATTAATGTTAAAACATGAGTTTAATATTATGTCTTTGAAATTTGTATGAAGGTTAAATTATGTAAAATAAACTTTGTCATTATAAGGAATAACAAGTAATTTGGAATAAAATAAAATAAAAAAATGATATATAAAATGGGATAGAGGAGTAGTTTTCATTTTATTTTTTTTTTACTATACTCATTATAGTTATTAAACCCGATCCGGGAAAGAATCGGACAAAGGGAGTGGATTAACGAATTACTGGTTTAATCAATGAGTTATTAGTTCAACTAGTGGGTAGCTAGAAATATACAAATATATTTTTTTATTAATATATAATACTTGTAAATTATTAAATACAATATATATAGTGAAAATATTGATAAAAACATATTTTGTAAGTATAAATGAAATTAAAAATAATTCATTTTTCTACAAAAATTTAATAAAATAGAATAACTAAATTATTTATAATTGAAAAATATTGACTACAAGATACATAATGATATAACAAACACATTTAAAAAATTAACTTTTCAAAGATTTAAATAAAAAAGAGGCATATAATAAATAAAAACTTACATAGTTTGGTGGTAAGGCTTTTTATCTGTTGAACCATTGGATTACACGAAACTCGGTGGGTTCCCTCGTGTCTGGTTCAAAAATTGGTAATTACAATTTGATAAACCTACGGATTTCTCCAAATTCGGCTGGGTTTATCGGTTGGACCGTTGGATTACACAAAACTCGGCGGGTTCCCTCCTGTCTGGTTCAAAACTTGGTAATTACAATTTGATTTTTTTCCTCAAGAAAACAAACCAGTACAGGATTTCTCCAAATCCGGCCAAGTTCTCGGGTTTATCGGTTGAACCGTTGGATTACACGAAACTCGGTGGGTTCCCTCCTTGTCTAGTCATCAAAGTAACCTAGCCAGGTCTCAAAGCTGATTCACCGGTTGAACTGCCGGGCCGGGCTGGTTTTAATAACTATGATACTCATAGTTATGTTAAAAGAGACAATCTTTTTGTCACATCCAAAGTATGGAATTATAATAGATTAGTGTTGTTTGAGAGTTAGTATAGCGAAAATTCTTGTCCGCTCTACATGTAGATTTTATGGTTAAAAAAATTACTGGTAAATACTGATATTATTACAGCAGCTTAAGTTATTTAACTATTTGTTATCTACACCACAAAATATACAAGTGAGAACATGGATGGGATCATTTAAGAATCTCAGAATAGAAAGCTTATACTTTCTCTTTTAGCTTTATAAATGTCTCTAGATTATGACCTTGTTGTTTGTAATGGTAGATGATGGGCCAGGAACACTTCGTGATGCATGTCGTAGAAAAGAACCTCTATGGATTGTCTTTGAGGTTTCCGGCACAATTGAGCTTAAATCCTACCTGAATGTGTCATCTTATAAAACCATAGATGGTCGTGGCCAAAGGATTAAGCTCGTGGGAAAGGGTTTGAGGTTGAAGGAATCTGAACATGTGATTATCTGCAATCTAGAGTTTGAAGGGGGCAGAGGACCTGATGTTGATGCAATTCAAATTAAACCAAATTCGAAGCACATTTGGATTGATCGCTGCAGCCTCTCTGACTTTGATGATGGTCTAATAGATATTACCAGAGAGAGCACTGATATTACTATTTCTCGGTGAGGCTTAATAATCTGAATAGAAAAATGAAGTCATATCTTATGGAAAACATCCTTGACCTTGTATTTACACATTCAGGTGTCACTTCTCAAAGCATAACAAAACAATTCTCATTGGGGGAGACTCTTCTCACACTGGCGACAGATGTATGCGGGTTACCATTCACCATTGCTTTTTCGATGGAACTCGACAGCGGCATCCTCGCGTTAGGTTTGCAAAAGTTCATTTATACAATAATTACACCAGAAACTGGGGAATCTATGCTGTTTGTGCGAGTGTAGAATCTCAGGTATTATGAATTCAGAGATAGGCATATTCTTGTTATGATTTTTCTACTTTAAAATGTAGTAGATCTTTTGCTGTTGCGGGTGGATTTTTTATTGCTCTTTTGTAATGTGCAGATATATTCCCAATGCAATATATATGAAGCAGGTGAGAAGAAGTTGGCTTTTAAGTACCTCTCTGAGAAGGTAAATGATCTGCATTAATAACTGAGCATAGACAAAATCTGTGCTATTTGTTGCCTTGTTGGCGTGTGTCCGTGTTTGTCTTTTGAAATATGGCAATTTTTCTACTGAATATATGAAGAGTGAAAATGGAGTTTCTGCAAAAAAAACCTGTCAGGTTGTACATCTGTCAGATTTGTCACTGTGCAAAATTGGTTATAGATGCGCACGATAGGGCAGCCTGTGGATCTGTCTATGGGTTGATTTGATTTGATTTTTTGTCTAAAATTATTATAATTCTGTCTCGAGCATCAGGTGTATCATCATTCAAGTTATTTTAAAATGGTAAATTGTAATGATCTATCATATTTCACTTTTTGTTTTTTCCCCAACAAGGATATATACTTGATCTCTATTTAGGAAACTGTTTTCTGACTAATGGTAAAAACAATTTGGAAATGTATGCAGTATGTTTCAATTTTCCTTTTTCCTTTTTTGGTGAAACAAAATGCACTTCAAATGGACTGGCACGAGGAATGACAGACAGAATATCATGCTAGATGGTGTCTTATACTTTTAGAGACAATATTATGAAGTTGGTGATTTTATGGCACAAGTTAAAATTTTAAGGTGCTTCTATGACTTCATAAACATTATGAAAATTGTGATAGAAAAAAGTAGTTCTATAAGAGAATGCAAAAGCCAACTCTTTTATTTGCTTTTCTGAACACTGCATTGGATTGTTTCCTCTTTGCCTGTTATCTCAGTAAAAAGTTTCTGCAGTAGTTTTGTTTTTTACTGTCAAGATATTCTCTGCTATATTCTCCTTACTAAGAAGTCTCTTCACCATTCTGGTTTCCGGTTATTTATATAGGCTGCTGATAGGGCAGAGGCAAATACTGGCTGCATCAAATCTGAAGGAGACTTATTTGTCTGTGGAACTCGGGCAGGCTTATCCACGCAGTCCCACGAAACTAACATATTTCATCCTAGCGAATACTATTCTACTTGGACAGTTGAACCTCCAAGTGATGCGCTTAAACATGTCATCCAGCACTGTACAGGTTGGCAGCATATACCCAGACCAGCTGATCAGTCGGCTGTTGCTTAGAGAAGTTCATAAGAATATACATACACGACAAACACATACATGGACAATTGCCTGCATAATAAATGCTTCTGCTATAGCATTGCATTTCCTCTTTTGCTGCTGCTGCAGTTTATATCCCTGTATAAAACTTTCTAGTACGATATTGATCTTTCTGTAATTGCACTCTTGATTTTCTTCTTATAAAAAATCTCTCTCTTTATGCTTGATTCTACATAAGTCAATCCTAACCTAAGTGAACTATAAGTGATTGATGAGGACGCATTCGTTGCCTGTCAATTGTTGCTGTTTAAAATTGCCAAGTAGTGTTGGACTAGATGATCAGGGAGGGTGTTGAATGTAGCTGAGCACATTTTTAACAGATACAGAACTTGTTTGAATTTGGATCATAACGTGATCATAATATTTGGCACCTTTAGGGATTTTTCAGAATCTTTTTCTAGTGTTTTTTAAATATTCCCTAGCGAGTCTTTGTAGTAGATTCCTCGAGTTATTTTACTTGTGAGAAGCAATGTGACGAGGGAATGAAGTTTGCTGCCGTACGTTTAGACTAAAGAAAATAATACTTTAAATCTTCTGTTTTACTTTCTGTATGTGTATCGATATATTATATGTATACACTTGTTGATATTTAGTCTCACAGGTGACTTGGTGCTGTATGTTGTTACGTGTATTTTGATGGTATATTGTTAAGTACATGTATCTTGAAGTCTTGAATGAAAAGTAGTTGCCATGTGCAGTACACAGTTGCGTGTATTTTGACATGTATCTTGAGTCTTGAATCAGAAGTTACTCGTTAGAATTTTATGCCCCAGTGAGTGAGTGAGCATTATTTAATACTCTCTCATGTATGATATAATCCGTGGTGTATGCAGTAATGGAGGATGCTTGAAACGCAGATTTAACTTGATGAAAATACTAGTACAATTCTTCTTCTTCATTTTTTATGCTTTTTGTTAATTACTTCTAGATTTCTTCGCCTACGTACTTGGTTAAAACTTGTCCGATGTTTTTTGGAGCTGGATTTGATTTGTTACTGCTGCAAATTTCTTTTATGGCTTTGTATGAAACGTGATTCATTTGCTAAATCGTCACGAGGGGCTATTAAAGAATAGATTTTCAAAACCTTCACACGCGCATTTTCAACCTTCAGACCACAAATTAAGAATTTAATATACTTTTACAAAGTGATAAATATAAAATAATAAATAAAAATTATTAATATATCATTAAATTAAAAAAAAAAAGAGAATAAAATCCGATCAAATCTTATTATCATTATTACTCACTTTTCAACTCATAAACAAATCTTAATCGTGAACTTTGTCATATGATTCCATCGCCCTTGGCTATTACGTGCTTGTCCTCTCCCCATCAATTGCTTGTTTTTGTTTTTTGTGTTTTTTGGAAAAATGAAATTATACCCCGGAAGTATTTAAATTTAAGGAATAATAAACGTAAATAGATATGTAAAAAAATGTACATAAATGCATACACTATATATGAGTGAAAAATATGTGTTAATAAAAAGGAAAAAGAGTTGTATTGCTTTATGGTCGCAAAATTACTGACATCTCCTTCAAATAAATGCGGTTTCACTTACTATACACTGGTTAAGTTCCAAGAAAATATTTAAGTAGATTCGATGTCATTTTGACTCTATTTGTAAATCTTGTGATGGTCAGAATTAAACTTTAAAAAATCTTGCTTACATCAACTGATGTCATAAATTTTTTAAAGTTTAATCCACACTATAAAATTTATAAATGGAGTCAAAAATCGAATCTACCTAAATATTTGTAAGTTCCAAAACTTGGGAAGCTTACAAGTAATTATGTAAGGGTCGTCTCGTTATATTATATCCTCTCTCTTTGGGAGCACCAAATGTCCTTTCATTTTTCATTTACTTTAATTTAACTTCTTCTACATACCAATCCTCGTTAGGACAACAAATTTATCTCTAACTTAAAATATTAGTAATAAGTGACAAATATTATACTACAACTCACTATATCTCAAGATGTCAATTTATGAATATTATGACTAAAAACACACTCTACGTGTATACAATTTTAAAGAAAAGTTAATAAATAAAATAAAATTAAAAAATAATAATTACCGAAAAAGGAGGTTGAAAGTTTAAAATAGTTATTTGTAATGGTTCCAAAAGAAGTTATAAAAGGTTAACAAACAAACAAATCAAATTTTAATTCTACTAAGTAGGGTCGACTGTATGAATCCTGTTACGTCATTGCGCTCTGTCATGAACCAACTCCTTCTCAATTCTTAGATGGGCAATATTTTCCTTACAAGTTACCTACCAAATTGTTTTCCGTCTTCCTCTATCCCTCTTATACTGGTTACTCTCTCTAAAATCTACTCGCTTGGCAGGCGCTTCTAGTGATTGTCTTAACACATGACCTAACCACCTTAGCCTTGTTTCTCTCATCTTTTCATCAATAGATGCTACTCCCATATTCTCACGAATATGCTCATTGCATATATTGTCTATCCCAGTGTACCCACACATCCATCTTAACATTCGCATTTCTGCTACTCTCATTTTTTGCTCATGTGTATAATCGCTATCCAACATTCAGACCCATAAAGTATTACTGGCTAAATTGCCGTTCTATAAAATTTACCCTTAAAGTCGTAAAAGAATTTTGCGATCATATAAACATGACTATTCTCGATGTCATTCTCCATTTAGTCCAACTTGCTTGTATCCAATATGTAACATTTCGATCTATATCACCATCATTTTGAAGAACTGATCCTAAATATTTAATTTTTTTTACTTATGGGTATCTCTTGATTTCCGATACTAACTTCTATTCTATTCCTACATGCACCCTTATTAAATTTAAATTTCATATATTTTGTTTTTAATCTATTAATTCTAAATCCTTTTGTCTTAAATGTATCTCTCCAAAACTTGAGTTTCGCATTAACCCTATCTTTTATTTTATCTACTAGCACAATATCATTTGCAAATAACGTATACCATAACATTTTTTTCAATATGTGTTTTGTAAATTCATATATGACTAACATAAATAGAATAGTAAATTACCCTAAAAAAAATAGAATAGTAAATAAGTAAAACACATCTACACAAGTGAAAATACAACCGAAGCCTAAAAATTGGAAAAATATTAAATACTATAAGGGGTCGTTACAACACCTACTTTGCTTTGGATAAATTTAATATGGAATGTTTATTTTAAAAAATTTTACACTCTGAGAAAATCTTTTTTATTATATTTTAATAGATTATACAACATAATATTCCACGTCATCAGAAAATTCTCTCAAGTGTAAAATTTCCCATTTATGGGACAAGATGCGTATATATTTGTGAACACAAACTAGAATGAAGTTTTTGAATGTGGTGCCCGCGAGTGTGGAGAGGACTGATTAGATGACGGAGAACTCCTTGACCCAACATTCCCAAAAAGCAAATCCGAAAGATAACGTCCAACATCCTCAGGGGTAAATCTGACAATAGACCTGCAGTTCCTCTCGTTTCCCATTTTAGCCCCATATTTATTATAAAACTCCCGATATACCGGCAACACGTTCCTCAACAGATTCACCTTTATTATGTCGTCCCGGAGCTTACTATCCGGTACAACACACGCAGACTGCTTACGATGCGCCTGCTCGAACGATGCATTGAATCTCTTAAAACAAGAATATTCCCTGGCATTCTCAGGCGACAAAATAGCCGCTGGATTCTCCGGTAGAGACTCGATGACGAGGCTCCACGCCTGCCGTTCGTAATTTGCCGCAAACTGTGTAACTTTGAATTCCTGCTTTGATAACCAATCGTCGCCGAGGAGATACTTGAGGTTCGATGTACAGACTTTAACGACGACGTACTGGTGATTGTTGGCGAGGAAGAGGTAAGAAATCGATACATCTCTGTATAGCTTAGCCTCGCCGTCGAGTTTCGCGAGAAGTGAGAGGATGAGCCGAGCAAATCGGCGAGATATTGCTGGCGCCGGAGATTCACTGGACTCGGGAAGGTCACCCGGAGAATCAGCTAAGATAGGGGAAAGAATATTGCTGTAATCGGCGAGAAGAGAGAGATAATTCATCGAGTCAATCGTCAAATGATGTATACCACCGCCGGCTACAATTGATTTTGAGTTATCCTTCTGGATCGCCGTCTCGAATTCTGCCAACGCCGTCCGTACAATACGTATTCGCTGATTTTTGTCAGAGACGTAATCGCTTGAGATTTGACGGGTAAGGATGATTCGAAGGAGAAGATTGACTCAATCTCCGGCCAGTAATTGGCAATGGCGGTGTACATGTCGAGCATGCGGAACACTTTTTCCGGCAGGTACCTTCTTGCTGCTGTTTCGAACTACATACTCAGGGAATCCGAAAAGAATCAGGGCTCCTTCTTTAGAAATATCAGTAAAGCAGGATTCTCTGATGGATTCGGAAACAGCAAAGACGTGATCACAGAGGATTCTCTCCCCATTGAACAAAGTCTTGACCGCTACCTTGACAGCATCGAGCCAGTTCTTGGTTCTCATAACCAGAACCTCCCAATCCATATTCTGACTTCTTATTTTTGTGAGAAGAAAAGGAGACAAATTTCTCCATTCCGAGCCGAAAAATGCCTTCGTCAATTATGGATTTTCGAATGATTTTGTAAATTTGCAAACATTCTTTAGCATAACCGGAAGAAATCGAGACTATGCACTCGGCTATGAGTTTCAAATCCGCCATTGCTAAACTCGACTCGTCTTCAACTTGGACAATGGAATCACCCGCAACGAGCACCTCATCGACGTCTTCGTCGTCGTCGTCGTAGTCAGAAGTGGAATTGGATTGAATGGAGGTGCGGGAGGAGCGAGTGGAAACCGATTCAGGATCCAAATGGGCCCGGTTCATGGAAAGAATCTGGTAGAATTCCTTCTGAAGTCTTCTCATAGAGATTTGCATAAGGTTTTGAGCGACGGCAAGATTGTCGGAGGTGGGGTTTTCTGTGACCAGGAGGTGCATAGCTTTCTGTAAGTTGTGGACGCACTTGATGAAATCCTTGGCCTCTCCGCGGCTCTCGTGGAAAAGTGAAGTGACCTTCGCGAACGTCGTCGTTTCCGGGTTCCATTTCGTGATCACTGGCTTGGCTAGTTCAAGAGTTCGGTCCATTACGGACTGGGAAAAACTCGGCCGCCTTGGCGATAATCCAAATCGTTTTGGAAGGTGCAGAGAATTTTGTTACGGAATTAGATTTTGATGATGATTTTGGAGAAAAGCACACAATTCTCGTTCCTTTCTTTGGCATCTCGATCTCTAGCTCTGATTTGTAGTAGTAACAAGTTTCAAATGCATCCACAAGATAGTTATTAAAGTCCGGTTCTAGTTGAAGATCAAGAGAAGAGATCAAAGGGAAAGAGGGGAAGTTAATTTTCTCTTCTCTTTATGTCTTAACAACTAGCTATAATGTTTGTTTTCGTTTGTGGGGTGGGAAGGGAGCGACGGGTGGGTTTAAATATAGAGAGGGAACATGGAAGTGGTGTAGAGGGTTTTTTTTTTTTTTTTAATATTCAGTTTGTACAACAGTACATGAATTCTTAGTTCCGAAGAGATTTACATTACCAATGGATAGCATGGTTCGAGCCAAATACTTAGGTAGATTCGGTTTTTAATTCTACTTGTAAACTCTGTAGTGTGAATTAAATTTTAAAGAATTTATGATATCAATTGATAATAAGCAAGATTTTTTAAAGTTTAATTCTGACCATAAGGTCTACAGGTAAGATCAAAAATCGAGTCTACCTAAATATTTTCCTATAATACAAACCAAATATTTTATTCAAATAAATTTTTTTTAGATGTGATTAAAAATAGTTCTTTGTTAGTTATTCGACAATATTAGTAACTAATACATGTTGCGGAATTAATGTTTATAAAGTAAGGATTCATTTAAAAAAATATAAGTTCTTTTATTTGATGAATGATCCGACCAGGGACTGATAAGTGATAACGGAGGAAATCAGGAAAAAAATTTAAAGATAAATTATAAGAAATCCTTTTATAATTTGGTTAATGTTTATATCTATAATCTAATTCTTTATTGTTTTGAGGTAAAATTAAGTTGTTAAATATTTCGTTAAATGACCATTAAAATATTAAAAAAATTAATATTAAGAGTTATTTTAGTTATTTAAAACCTCTCATTAAAATTAATTATATATTTTAATATAAAATACAAGAAATTTTTTAGATGATAGAGAAGCATTAGGATCAAGAATATTTTTGGACATTTTACATAAAATTATTAATTTTTTAATTTTTTATCTACTTTGTAAAAATCTAAATTACTAAAAGTCATATTATAAATTTAATAAAAAAAATTAATCAAACTAAAGGAGATTCATTGTATTTTGTCCAAAAATCAAAGGAGTTGACTCTAGCTCATTTACACGTTGCAATTTACCCAAAAATCAATGAAGATGACTCTAGCGCAGTAACACTTGCAGATGCAGCACGGATGGTCTGGACTTAAAAAAAAATCTTTATTACTTTTTTTTAATCATTTCAAAGATTATGGTATTCAATTTGCAATATAAATGATTAGTCAAAATTTATTTTCGCACTAATACCAATGCATTGACACATGGCAGTTGCACCATTAACGCTCCGCACTAATACTTGAGTAAATCTGTTTGTATGAATTCATTTGTATACTTTCTTGTCCCGTTTGAATGTTCAGGGTTCGAATTTTATTAAGTATGTAGATCTTGTCAATTATTTGAGAATATTATGAATTGTTGGTAGTTGGCTTATAATGCTTGATCTAATGAGGAGTGGGGTTTGGTACATTAGTGTGTTGGTAGGGCTGCACTGACCAAATTGAATTTTGACCCAATGAGTTATGACAAAAGAAACATTACGTAGCAGTTAGATTTCCTTAGTTGGAGTAGTCACATCGACTTCTCCTGACCTAACATTTTATTTACCAAAAAAAAAAAAGAATTCATTTGTACACCATACGTTATAACATAGATGTAATACCTAAATTTTTAGCGATTCAATAATTTTTTATTTTATTCACTGAATAAAAATATTTAAATCAAATTATTAGTAAATTATTCAAGAATTATATGCAAAGCAATCATTTTATCCATATCCAACGTGGGACATTATATTTATCATTTTTTTAGACTTTGCATCCTCGCAAAGCAGGGTCTAATATCCATGTAGCTACAAACCTAATACCATTAGTCCCTTAATTACCACATCTTCATCCCGTAGAGAGATATCACGAGATTTGCTTTGCTATTATTTGTAATATCTTAGGCCATTAGTTGACTCCATATATTTTAAGTCTAAATTACGGAGTTAAAATATTTAAAATAAATTATTAATAACTCATGATCTAAGATATTATATATCA
Source organism: Cinchona pubescens (assembly GCA_025175665.1). Taxonomy (NCBI): domain Eukaryota; kingdom Viridiplantae; phylum Streptophyta; class Magnoliopsida; order Gentianales; family Rubiaceae; genus Cinchona; species Cinchona pubescens. The sequence goes on along the minus strand of JANKKI010000129.1, from coordinate 150,975 downwards.
AACAATTTCTTTGTTCCCATCCGATATTAGACATTACTCATTCACTCACATGGGACCACCCTCAGTTGGGTCATAAGGCTCACATGGGACCACCCTCAGTTGGGTAAGGCTCAAGAAGTGACCTGCTAGTTGCGACCGAATATTACTAGAACAGTTTTACCGTAGAGACCATATGAGATTTATTCTGATATCATTTGTAATATTCGGGACTTTAAATTAGCTCTATAACTTTTGACTCTAAATCACTTGATCAAAATATTTAAATTAAGTTATCATCAATACATGACTCAAGGATTATATGCAAAACAATCACTCTATCCTCATTCAATGTGGGACATTAGAATGCAAGATTTGGTTTTTGATCCCACTTGTAGTATAGATTAATCATATGGAATAAAAATTACAAGTTGATGTAAGTAAAATTTTATAAAATTTAATTTTGATTACAAAATTTATAAGTAGACTCGAAAACTAAATCTAAGTATTATTCTATAAATAATAGCACTAGTTAAATGAGTTTCCTTGCATTGTTATACAAATGTTAGTATTACTTTTTATATTATCATACTTCTACAATATATAATTATGTATGATTTATAAAATACACAACGTGATTTACAACTTGACACATAAATTAAATTCACTTAAATATTCCCATGCATAAGTTGTCAATTTTGTTGGCAGCAGATGAGAACTTCCATTAGTTTGATGAGTTCTCATTACTCTAAACTCAAGTTTTGTTGAAAATTCCAACATAAAAATCTCATGCATAACAAAAATATATAAATAGAAACTGACATTAATTTCAGGTTTTGCATATATGTAATATCTTGGATCTGGGTTGGCCCAACACAGACTTTTGAGTAGAAATAACGGGTTCAAAATATTTAAACCAAGTTGTTAACAGTTCACAATTCAAAATATTATAAACAATACAATATCTTTTCCCACTTTCAATGTGGGACGGGACGTCACAATATAACTTTGTCATAGTTTACGAGAGGCTAGAGTAATTAACTCTAATTCCAAATAACCGTGTTTACTGCTACTCCCTTATCTATGTTGCAACTATAACTAAGGCTACTTGACCATTTATGGAAATAATTAAAAAGGAAACCATAAATGGATATATTGAGAATGTTTTTTTAAGGGTTTTATTCATCAAAATGATTTATTTATTTTTGTAATTCCTATACTTTGCATTAAAATCCTCACGGATAAACTAGTAATCGACCATAATGTCTCAAGTTTGACATATCCAATTTGTTGCGTTAACAAAATGTAGTAATGCATTAGTCACTAGAAGCTTTGCACGTTCTTTAGAAATTCGAAACTGGAAGTCATAGTCAATAAAGTGCAAATCTACCACTATTGGGTCAGCTCAACCAATAACGAATATGACATTAGCAGATATCTCACGAGTTACAATTTTCGTAATTGTATAACTAGATTTCAAGCATCATGACATCAAAAGGAGGATTGCTTGTATATGCAACGGAATCAGAATGAGAAATTAACAGGTGAGCCAAACAGAACATGTGTTTCATTCTTTGATTAATTATTAATTCTTTCGTTTTAAAATAACTGTTATTTTAAATAATTTATGTTTTAAAAAATTAAAAAAGTATTAAATGATATTTTTTAACTTTTATTCTTAGTGTCACATTAACGAATGAATAATTTAGTCATTTTAAATTATTTTTTTATAAAATTAATGTAATTTCATAACTTTTTTTAATTCGTATATACCAATTAAAGGTAACAATTATTTTAAAACGAAAAAAATATTGTCTAATAATGAGTTGCTATTCATTCTTCAAATGCTAATGTTTTGAATAGTAGTACAGCTCAAAAGCTCAGCACGTACGCCGCATTGGTGGCCTTTATGTCACGCAATATGTACTCGAAAGTCGTCTCCAGGAGTAATTAAGCAACACTAAGATAATGTTTATATTTCATTTAATGTCTAATTAATTAAACATTAGTTACTTGACTAATGAAAATACATGAGTAATTTGGCCCAGAGTCATGAAAGTTATCACCCACATACATATTTTTGTCTTGTGATTTATAAGATAAAGGTTCAATGTCTTTAAATCAATTGTCATCAAGCTAGTCAATTGATTACTTTGATGGGTTCTACCGTAACACGACAGCAATCCAATCCATCGACTAACTTGAATTAAGGAACAGATAATTTTTGTGTGAATTGTGGTATAGAAAGATTTTTTTTTTTTTTTTCCAATGAAATGATCAGTTTGATTCAATTTTAAAAACACTTTCAAGCATATACAAGTCTTGGTCTTCCTTAATTACATCATTGCATTTTAATATCTCTTCATGAATGCTGTGTCCATTTTGTCATGACGTACGGGATGCAAACATTAATAACATTTGAAACTGAAAAAGAAGTCTTTATGGTAACTTAAATTATATATACAAAAATAAAATATTCGCTTAGTGACCAACATAATTGGAATTTATTTGAACTGACCTGAATAGTCCAATAACAACAACAGAAATTGTAAGGCCAATGACTCTGCACGACTGCATGCCAAGACATTCTAGATACACCCGTGGGAATACCTCCATCGCTATCATTAAAACTATTTTAATTCTATATTATATGTATTCTTCTTTTTCATTAGTGGCACCATTTTTTCCACCTTTTACCAGATGAGTTTTAGAATCAACAAAACACTAGTGTCCTTTGCTGACTTATATTAGCGCCACCCAAGCCGATGAATTTACCCGGCGCTGTTATTTTGAATATGATGCTAGCAGAGACACACCCGGCAAGCCCGAGTATTTTGTAGTCTCGGAATTCTAAATAGGGAAAATTGCTGAAATAGTCCCTCGACCTTTTTTTTTTTTAACTAAGATAGTAATGCTTTCAACTTTTATTTTCAGCCAATATAATAATTCGTTATCAAAATTGATTCGAATCTATCGTCAAACATCTTATCACTTAAGATGCAAATCGTTGTCAAAATTAATTTTCTTTTAATTCTTCTATCCTTCAAAATCTTCTTTAAGAGCTGTTAATATATAACAGGACATAAACACATTTGATTTCTTGGTTCAAAATTTGTTTTGACATGAGCTAACAATTTTTGGAGGGCTTAAGTGTAATTATGCAATAATAACTGTTCCTCGAATAGATGTTGGGAGCAATTTTGTGGTGCAATCATTAATCGTATGTGTAAAGTAAAATTAATTCACGGACTAATCCTGAAAAAAAACTTCTCCGGCAGCCTTACGTTTTACCGTTTCAATTTCATATAGATGTCAGTCCTGATTATCTACTGAGTAAAATTAACGCCATTCGATCTTCTCCATCTTCTGTTCCTCGCTGTGAAGAGACGATACAAATATTGGTAGACTGCTTTCATTCATGCAAGAAAATATAATGACATCGTTTAGTTACGTATTTCTTCAATTACTGAATAACGCAAATACTGATAAACTACTCCAATAGCAAATTATGCACGATGTGGTTACGTATTTCTTTAACCCACCTACTATATCATTTTCGTCTAAATGAAGCTCCGGCATTCAAATACTCAAAGGGCCGGAGAGCCACATAAAGGCCGATATTTTGTGTATGGAAATAGGGAGAGATATGCGGAAGACTAGTAGTTCTTTATTAGTCATTTTATAATATCACCGTTCTATTATTTATAAATTAGAATATGTCTAAAAATTAGCGATTTTTTTTTTTTGTTTTTGTCAACGATCTTACGGTGTTGTTAATCACTCATCAATACGTAATTACTAGCAAAGAATTTTCTAGTTTGTGGATTGGTGGAATACTAGAATGTTGAAATATGCAGACATTTTTTTTTTTGGGTAAATACATCATGTGATACTTACTACTATCTCCATTCCTTTTTTTAAATATTATTGGACTTTAGCAAAAATATTTATTACATTTTAAATGTCACTTTAGAAGTACAATAAAGTATTAATTATTTTTTACCAATTTTACACTTATCTCTTTCTAACTCTGTTAATTAGTATGAGAAAGGGATTAATGTTGGGATTCTTTTTATTTATTATCAGTCCATGGATAATTTAGTCATATAAAATTAATTTTGTTTAAAATTTAGATTATTTAATACTATTCTGAATCTCTATTTTAAAAGTTAAAGTGACATTTAAAAAGGAACGCAAATATTATTTTGTGACTGTGGATAGTCGGTATCCCCGAAGGCGGCAACTGACTGAATGTCCCTGGCCTAAACTAAAACGGGTCTCTTTCTTTCTAACTATCACTCTCTGACTTGGGGGTGTTTGTTAATGTTGAATACTGAATTCTGAATTCTGAATTCTGAATTTTGAAGTTTGAATTGTAAATTCTGAAAGTATTAATTGTTGAATTAATAAATTTATTTCTATTTGATAATCAACTGAATTTAATTTCTGAAAATACGGTTAAATATGTCACTTTATACATGTATTAATTTATTATAAATAATTGTCATATACGCGTAGAAAAGAAAATGAATAATTAAGAATGGAATAAATGTGTATGAGAGAGAATGTGTGTGTGTGATAGGGTATATATGTGTGTGAGAGAATCTGTGTGTGTGATAGAATGTGTGTATACGAGGGAAAGAGAGTATGCGTGTGTAAATATGAGTATAAAATAAGTACAAGAAGGAATGCGTGTGAGAGACTAAGTGTATGTGTGTGAGAGAGAGACAATGTATATGTGTGAGGTAGTGTGTGTTTTTGTGTGTGAGAGAGTATGTGTGTGCAAGGGAGGGAAAGTGTGTGTGAATATGTGTGAGAGAAAATATGTGTGTGTTAGACTATGTGTTTTCACATTTATTTAAAATTCTGTAGATTAAGGGTGTGTTCGTTTGGATCGAAAAAATTTTCAAGAAAATATTTTTCAGAAATTTTTTTGGTGCCAAACACCGAAAAATATTTTTCTCATACAATAACCAGTGTAAAATATTTTTCAATTTTTCTTCCTCTGGCTGAAAATAACCTACAGAATTTTTTAGTGTAAGTTATTTTTCGGATAATTCAGGAGTGACATTAAATCTCAAATAATTATTTTTAGAATTTCGTTTGCTAAATTTATTTTCGCTTTTAATTATTTTTCATTCGTTTTTCTCTCAATCATGGGCCCCATACTAATATAGCTATTATTATACATATTTTACTACTATATTGTACTATCATTTAATTTTGAATAAAGTCAATTTTTTATTAATCACAATTATTTGTAAGGTATTTATTACCATGGTTATAAATTTTTTTAACTTGTATTCATAAAATTAAAGATAAAACCGTTAAAATTTTTTATTTCAAAATATTTTTATTTTGTCAACCGAACACCAGAAAATTGTATGAAAAATGAATTTTTTCATGTAAAATATTTTTCAAGGAGGAAAATATTTTCAATCCAAACGAACACACCCTAAGTGAAAATGTTTTCACTTAAAATTTTGACGATACAAATTAAGTAATGCTTAATGTATTAAGTGATAAGAGAATTCTGTTATCAAACATGTTGAATTCAAAAATCTCTTAATCAATTAATTTTCAGCTTTAAGTTGAGTTTTCAAACAGAACCTTAGATCAATATTGTTATGCCAAATATGGTATATATTATATATTTCTCCGAAAAATATTTAGATAGACCCGATTTTTAACTCCACCCGTAAATCCTGTGGTCAGAATTAAATATTAAAAAATCTTACTTACATCAGCTGATATCATATATTTTTGAAATTTAATCCACACCACAAGATTTATAAGTGAGGCTAAAAACTGGATCTACCGAATTATTTGCCTATTTCTCCACACACACTTATAGTTTTGGTCAACCCTTTCAACATACATACACATATTTTTCTACGTAGAATTTTAAGTTCTTGATGTATAGTTTAGGTCAACCCTTTCAACATTCATACACATATTTTTCTACGTAGAATTTTAAGTTCTTGATGTTGATAATTGATATGCAAAGTAGTTGGGATTTTTATTTTCTTTTGTCGCATTTATTTCTTTTTGGTTCATTTTTTCCATAATTTGGAAAGTTTCTACTTTTTTTTTTCTTTGCTCTTTGTTGTCTTTAATTGCTCTTTTTCCATAAATATACAAAAAAAAAAAAAAAAAATTCTTCTTCTTTGCTCTTTGTTTTCAACGGCTCAATCAATTGAGAGATATTCATGAAGTGATAGCGTGTCATGCAGCACGCATGGGAGGCAGCTTTCGAACTAGTTTAGCTATATTAGTTAATTTATTGCCATAAATCTTTATGATAGATTGATAGTCAAACAAACAAGCCAACTCTTAATCTCACCTAATAAGATCGACTATATAAATTTTATTATATTATTACGCTGTGTTATGGATCATATTTTTTTCAATTTTTAGATGGACTATATCTTTTTTACAAATTACCTACCAAATTTTTTTTCGATCTTCCCTTGCTCTTTTTATGTTAACTACTCTATTTAAAATCTACTCACCTAGACAGTGTGGAATTCTACTGGGATAGATTGATAGTCACGGAATTGAAATATGCCCATCAAATCTTAAAATGCAACAATGACTCCTCATCAGAAGTCATAAGACACTAGGGAAAACAAACTATATGTGGTATAAATTAATCATGTTTCAATAGTTAATGGTCCTTAATCCTCCCCAGGTCGATATCTATTGCAATTATTGAACTTTTAAACTTTTCTTCCTTATTGGGTTCGAGGTCGAGGGGTGTTCCTACCACCGAATTTTGAACATCTTTTTCCGGGTGATGCTATTGATTCACCAGTTGCATTTTATAGTAAGGGGAAAGATTTAGGTAGATTTGGTCTTTAGTTTCACTTGTAAACCTTGTGGTGTGGATTAAATGTTATGAAATTTATGACATAAATTGATGTAAACAAGATTGTATAAAATTTAATTTTGACAGCAGAATTTACAGATGGAATCAAAAACCGAGTTTATGTAAGTTTTTTCCTTAAGCAAGTACTATCATTCAAGAATATATGTCTTTTCTAGAATAGGCGTGTATCAATTTAAAGTTTCGAATACCATTTCTGCATCCATCTACCCTTTAGATTGTAATCTTTACAAGTTCACGCTGAACGGAAATGTATTTACACCTGATCACTTTCAGCTTACATCATTAATTGTACAACTTACCCCCCTTTTTAAGCACCTAGTACAAGAAAAAGTCCAAACTTCAAAGCCATGATAAAGGGAAAAATATTTTGCTAATTTATCAGAGTAAGTCTTAACGATTGAAAAGTAATAAAATTTTTTATATTTTACAATTATCTCAACGATGCTATTATTTATTCTACGTTACGAAATGAATTATATAAACTTATTCATGATGACATGATGGGAGTTTGTTTAAGCATCTTGGACCCAGTGACCTAAGATAAATTGCATGCATGGAATTTTATTTTTTAAATCAGTTAAATTCACTAATATTATGAAATTGAATTTACAATATAAGATTTTTTGTCATCGCAAGTTTACTAAAGTGTTAATAGTAATATAAAGTGTTGTAAGGTTTATTAGATTTTTTAATGTGAGATAAAAATTATTTTAAAATATTCATTTATACTAACAGAAATATCAGTTGGAATAGGTGAACATTTGCACCTTGAAAATATAAATATTTTTTGGTTGTTGAATTGACTGTACATATACATTTCTTGACTTGGAAGTTCCATGGATTGACTTCAAGAGCCCTCTAAGGCAACCAAAAACGTAGTTTAACTTAAAGCTGCACAACATGACCGATTGATCAATCAGTAAAGGGTGCAAAACGAAATTCAAACTGTACTGAACAATTTTTCAACAAAAGATGACGACAGAAAAATAAATTTTCAAATATGCAACTATGCACCAAAAAGTAATTCTTTCTGTTGGGAAGTAAAATTGCTCTTTTTCTTTGGTTTGAAAAAATTGTAAATTTGTGATGAACTTTATATTGTCATTCCATTTAAAGCATAAGCAAAACTATCTAGATTATAATGCATAAAATTATTAATTAATGAATCTAAAATTGCATAGTTTGCAAATATTTATGTTGGACAACAATTTATAGGAAACTTTTTACGGTCCTACTGAAAGAATTATTTCGTTAGTTTTAAAAATTTAGATAATACAAGTATTTAGTAAATATAGTATTGTACTATACAAAATTTTCTTCCACAATTTATATACTAATATCTATTAATCTCTGAGTTTAACAGCTATTGATGCATTGACATTTTGTGTTTCACCAACATTGTTCACACTTGTGTTTAATAGCCTTTAACTGTACAAATAATCAAATATACAACTTGCTTGCAATTCGACCGCATAGCGCAGTGGATTAGCGCGTCTGACTTCGGATCAGAAGGTCGTGGGTTCGACTCCCACTGTGGTCGGAGTCTCTTTTTTGTGGCTTTGGGGTCTTTTCTCCTTAAGTGGTCCAGTGGGCCTAAAAGCTGCAAAAGATATGAAATTAAGGATATCATATCTTCCGGGAAAGGCCTTGGAATTTGCCCTGTCCTAATTAGAGCCCACTCGAAAATATCGGATCAAATTGGGCCTAAAAGCTGCAAAAGATATGAAATTAAGGATATCATATCTTCCGGGAAAGGCCTTGGAATTTGCCCTGTAACTAGAGCCCACTCGAAAATATCGGATCAAATTGGGCCTACATTTGTGGAACATCTAATCCAATGTCTGAATAATTCTTTCACTGCTTCTTCCTCTCTTTCTTCTCCACACCAAATCAATCTTCAGTTACAATTCAGTATTCCCCCATCCCATCCCATCAAATTTCTTCATATTCCCAAATAAATTGAAATTAAAATTGTATTGAAAAATTGAAATTAAAATTTTAGTAGAAAAAAAAAAATAAAGAAAAAAAGGGGTAAATTGGATACAGGAGGAGGAGGAGGAGGAAGAGGACATGAAACAACTACACAAGCAATCAAGCACGAATTACAGAAGAGATGAGGAGATGGCCGGCGGACACACTCCTCCTTATTCTGCCAAATCTCTCAAACAGGGCCCAACAAGATCTCTTCCCAGATCTCTCAATTATCTCCTCAAGGAACAGCGCCTTCTTTTCATCCTGGTCGGCATCCTCATCGGTTCCACTTTCTTCATTCTCCAGCCCAGTCTCTCTCTTCTCAACCCGTCTTCTTCTACTTCTTCTTCCTCCGACCACCCTCATCCCGGATCGCACATTTCTTCTGTAGATCGTGAATCGGAAGATAATGGGCTGTTGTCATTGTCGGAAGAAGAACAAGAATCTCAATCGACGTCATTCAACATCAACCCTGTTGTTACTTTCAAGAGTAATGATTATAATGATAATAAAAAAGGGTCGACTGGGACGGGGAGAGTGCCGGTGGGGATAGGGAGGAGGAGGATGAGGGTTGTTGTGACCGGTGGGGCCGGGTTTGTGGGGAGTCATTTGGTGGATAAGTTGATAGCTAGAGGGGATGAGGTTATTGTGATTGATAATTTCTTTACTGGGAGGCGAGAAAATGTGATGCATCATTTTGGCGAGAATCATAGGTTTGAGCTGATTAGGCATGATGTTGTTGAGCCCATTTTGTTGGAGGTCGATCAGATCTACCATTTGGCCTGCCCTGCCTCCCCTGTCCATTACAAGTATAATCCTGTCAAAACTATCATATCCTTTTCTTATTTCCTCTCAATTCCCTTCATTTTTCACACACCCTTTAATGTCGTGCATTGATTTGTTTTTTGCTTTTGCATTTCATCATTTGTATGTATGTATGTAGTTGATTTGTACTGCCGTTATGCTTGCTGAGGTGATGTAGTAGTAGTACTATTAGTTATGGTAATTTCTTTAAGCCGTTGTTGGATGCTTGCATGCTTGCGACATTGTTTTGTTTATGTATTCCCCCTTGATCATTTGTTGTTATTTGTTGAATGTCGTAAGAAATTAGTGTTTGTTGAGTTTGGATTGGGGTGGGATCCTTAACTTGTCATTACAAGACAAATGTGATGGGTACGCTTAATATGTTGGGTCTGGCCAAGAGAATTCGGTGCTAAGTTTCTTCTGACAAGTACAAGTGAGGTTTATGGAGATCCTCTTGAGCATCCACAAAAAGAGACGTATTGGGGACATGTGAATCCTATAGGCAAGCAAATCCCCATTACAAATTTTTGGTGTTTCTGATTTTTGTTTGTTAGTATGGTGTTGAAGTGTATGATTTTATCAAATCCTTCAGGTGTTAGAAGCTGCTATGATGAAGGAAAACGAACTGCTGAAACCTTGACTATGGATTATCATCGTGGTGCAGGTGTTGAGGTGTGTACAAGAAAACCTTGACAATACTTATTTTGCAAAAGAAGTTTCACTTTTATCCTGGTCAATGTCTTTTGGTATCTGATGGCATCATCAATGTGTGGGCGTGTGTATTCTTCAATATTCATGATCTTTTATGGGCTTTGGCATTATTTGAATATGGAATGCTGGAGTCTGTAGCTTGTAGCATATATAATCACAATATGTTTAATATCCAGAACTAGAACCAGAGATCTCAAAAGCAGCAATGACAATGACGGATTTCACTCAAAATCGACCAACATGGTTGATTAAGGGTTCTCTTAAATTTTCTTGAAGTTGTTTACGCTGCACTTCCACCGCAAGGCGTGTACTGACAAATCATTTTGATAATTGCCCTCTGCAGGTGCGCATTGCACGTATATTTAATACATATGGGCCCCGAATGTGTCTAGATGATGGACGTGTTGTTAGCAACTTTGTTGCACAGGTTTGTCCTTGTGATTGAATTACGATGCCATGAATCTTGCAAGCAGATATTGTCCTATTAGATGTACATTTGATACTGTTTCTCAAATCAATAGCCTTTGTTATAGTTGTTGCTATCTCCTTTAGGCCATTCGTAAACAGCCAATGACGGTGTATGGTGATGGAAAGCAAACAAGAAGCTTCCAATACGTATCTGACTTGGTAAGTTATCTCTGTACTTTTTAAAAAGTTACCATTTCTGCAAAGGTTTTTGACATGCTTTGTTTTCTGGCGGTTGCTTCTGCATCTGTAGACACTGTTTTACGAGTAGCAAAAGGAATATGATTTAGATCATAATTTAGTGCATGTATGTGTTTGTACTATGTATAGATGTCGTGGAATATCTTGACTTAGTAATTTCCTCTTTTCTTACCCTGGTAAAATTTCAATGAGATGTTGAGTAATATACTCACTTCAGAGGCTACCTGTATCTCTGTGCGCGCACGCACACATAATGAGAATTGGCTGCATTATGGATTGTGAATGACAATAATATTAGTTAGGCATCATATTGGGTAACTGCAAAAAGTAGTTCTGAATATTTTCTTACTCAGACCTGCATCTACCAAGAGCTTTAGTGCAATGTTAGTACATTGATGCATAATGCATTGAAAGGAAGACTTCAATAACTGAATGGCATGCATACATGTATTTTTCATCTTAGATATATCCTACTTCTTTTACACAAATGCTTATTAGCATTTATATTTTCGACCTCTGCTGTAATAATAGCCAAAAGAAGGCAATATGGTGGTAATTTCAGCTGGGCATGCTCAAGTTTGAACTTTTCCTCATGTCAGGTCGACGGATTGGTGGCATTGATGGAAGGTGAGCATGTGGGACCTTTCAACTTGGGTAATCCAGGAGAGTTCACCATGTTAGAGCTTGCTCAGGTTTGTCATGCAGTAATTTTCACTTACAAGTTGTTCGTCCCCAATTGATACAACATGCGAGTCTTTCCTATATTTGATCTAAATAGTCAAGTTGGTTTCTATTTTCCGTACAGGTTGTGAAAGAAACAATTGATTCCAGTGCAACCGTTGCATTTAAACCTAATACGGCTGATGATCCTCACAAAAGAAAACCAGATATTAGTAAAGCAAAGGAACTTCTGAACTGGGAGCCCAAAATATCCCTGCGTGAAGGGCTTCCTAAGATGGTGAGTGATTTCCGGAATCGCATCTTGAATGAAGACGAAGGTAAAGGAAACAAATGAGAAGAACGTCAAAGCTAGTAAGCCCTTTGTATAGAGTGGAAAGCTTGATTGTTGTTTATTCCTTTTACTGATGCACGAAGCATACGTCTTCATCTTTTTTGTTCCCAAAAGAAAAGTTTACAGCATAGAAAATCTAGTTATATTTTCCAACCGTAGGCAGATGACTCCATTTTTTTGATCCAAAATTTTGATTTCTCGACATAGATTGTGTACTTAGTACACAGATGTTAATTGTACCTTTTCTCAAGGTAGCTTCGAGCAATATTCATTTTGCAGTTTTGATTTTGTATCCAGATGCTGATGAATCCGGTATTTATGTTTCGCGGTTCTTCCTTTGCGTTGCTTTGCCTACGAAGGAAGCTTCTGTGAATCTCCCAGAGTTATATGTTGCTCTACATATTTATTTCTATTACTGTAGTATGTTAATTAAGGTAATCCCTGAAAATAGGAAATATGAAAGGGAACAAGAAATTAGTTGAAAGAAGTGAAGATATATACTAGTATATTATAAGAACAAGTAATTTTATCCAAAGGGAATCCACTTTGGAGTGCTAGTGAAAAGAAGAGCATCGAATTCGTTTTCTTTTAGGACAAAATGCCAAATTAAAGGCCAAAAGACAAGTAAGAAACGTGACCTGAATAATTGCCTACTTTTGTAGCCCGCTTAAAAGATCTCAGAAGGAAGCCATAAAGTTGCAGAGCACGGGAAAAAATGTATGTTTCTTTATATCACTGCCAGGGATAGGGAGATGTAAAGCAAAACCCAGGCATCTGATTCCATGAACTTTGTGTCTCCTTCATCCACAGGAAAGCAAGAAAGTCAAGTGTCAGATGGGGTTTGAGTTTCGTAAATAAACAAAACAGCATATGTTCCGTCAGAATCTTCCAGTTCATTTTCCATCGCAATCTCAATTATTCTATTCTAGAAGAAATGGTATTTTGCACTTTGCTTTGCTCCAACATTACAATTAATCAGCTGATTTTTTTTTTTTTCTTTTGCAATTGGTTTCTGGGAGATGGAACAGCTGCCCAATTGAAACCATTTGGAGAATAGCCAAGCTGCTGCATATCCCCACAGAACACGCAAGCCAAACAATTGGAAGACAGCTATAAAATCGAAATCCTCTACTGCTGCATGTTTCAGTCAGTGTCTTAGATTGTTGATTAATTAGGCATGTATTTAGTATTATACAAAACTAGTGTGGGCGTGGATGCCGGAATCTTGAATGTCAGTGGGGGGTTCTTCAGTTTTGGTCTTATCGACAAATGACAAAATTTAAACATGATGATTTGTCTCTCGTGTATTTATCAAGGGGGCCTTCTCAATTCTGAACTAATTTGGCTGCATATACGTTATTGTCTTCATTGATGAACTCAAGAACATGTGCCTGTCCTCTCTCATATTTATTTAACCGTTGCTCTGGCCTCTGTGCGTCTGGTGATGCTCACATGCAGTTGCAGTCCATGGCTTAAATATTCACCAAACTGCTTTCTTCTGTAAGTTTCATTTAACAAGTCATAAATAATCAATCTGTAAACCAATGCCTTGCAATACACCACAGTCAGAGGTGAACAGAAAAATTTGATTGGCTTGGCATGTATTATTATTTATTAGTAGCAGTAGTTGTTTATTACTATATAAAGTAAAAAAAAATTTACAGTGAAGCCAAACACATTGGTAGAGAGGACTGTCACTGAATCATGCAGGGAATCCCAATTCCCACGAGTGTCTCCTTAATTTGTAGTTTGGGTACTAGTATTATTCTTAATTAGAAATTGACTCCCAAAGCGATAATTGCAAGTCTAATTTGAGTTCTTTCCCTTGTTAATTTTTATTAAGAATATGTAGTAATTGAGATTGTTTTTTCTTTTACTTTAAAAATAAATAAATAAATAAATACCCACCTTTTATTTTACGTCATAACAAATAGATCTTAGAAAAGTGTTTTACAGAGCTGCATGCACTTCGTTGAATTGTAATTGTAATGTTTCACTATCACATAGAGAGAATTACAATGCCCAATATACAGGACCGAAAACGAAAATTGAGTAACTCAACGGATATATAGATAAGGTAAATAGGACAACTGTGTTTGCTAGGACAACAGTGTTTGCAAGTTTTGAAGAACCGAAAAGAGTTGTGCTAACACTGCAACATGGTTTCTTGGTTCCCAAATCACTCCCCTCATCTGTGGACCTCTCTTTCCCTCTCTATTATTCTCCATTTGTCCTCACACTCTTGCAACTTTTTCAATCTACAAAGGGCCTAGCAGAGTTGTTATCTTGATGATGAAGCATATATAAAAGCAGAGCCATGACCATGAGCACCTTTGTCTACTCTTATCTCTCCCTCTGTTTGCCACTCTTTTCTAAAATCTAAAGTCGAAAATGCAGATTCCCTAAGCAACTAATAACAATCTATTCATCAACTCCATCCATATTTATTAAGTCCTTTCACTTTGTAAAATATTAAAGATTAAACTTTATATGATGAAAGGAATCGATATATTCTGTGCATCCCAAGCCGCAACTAGCATTCGCCTAAGCATGGACAGACCAAGGCGGCTCCTCCTCCTCCTCCTCCTCATCATCTGCAATTTATCTCGGTGGCGGTGGCCGAGCAATCGATCGTTATAATCCCATAATCAGAGATGCTAGAAGGCTTGGCAAATCTTTTCCTGTACCTTCTTGCTCTTCCCCGCACCCACCTATCAGTCCTAAGCCCTCATCACAAAACAAGAATGTTGGCACCACTATCACAAAGAACTCTTCTAGCCCCCCAAGTAGGGAAAAATCCCACAATAACAAGACTAATAAGAAGAAGATGAAGATCAAGAACGACAAGAGCTCCACAACAATTATTAAGCAGCAGCAGCAGCAGCTGCCAAGTGATCAAGAAAAGAGAAAGAGCAGTGGCTCGGGCTCCTCCTCCATCACAACACCTGCTGCAAATGATCCGAATAATACTAGTAGTAGAAGTAGTAGTTTTGCATATAGGAAAAGCTGGAGCTGCAGTTCAAGTGCTGCAGCAGCAGGTGACTTTATCAGCCCAGCTGTCAGAAGCTCTTCTAGGTACACGTTGAGGGATCGGGCTGCTTTGCTCAACCTCCTTTCAGAAGATTTTGATCCTCTTCTCAAGTTGCTGCCCCCTGATAACAGCAACAATAATAAAGCCGTGCAAAAAGATGATGAATCCACATCCACATGTGCTTTGAGAAAACCAATATCCACTTCTTCATCTCGCTCCCATGTCCCAGACCAGGTTCTCCTTCCCTTAATTCGCTCTTTCTGCAATTCTTAAGCATGCATGTGTTCACTTCTCCAAGTCATATTATGCTAATGTATGGTAAATATTCCGTGCATATAATTAATTGTGGCTGATGATACAAGTAATTGGTGGCTACTTACTAGTAATCAGTCGTGGTATCGGTCATGATCACGATAGTTGATAGTTACTGTTGCACATCGATCCTGTAGTATTCTAAAATCATGAAAAATAATATAAAAATCACAAATTGTTACTTGTAAAAAATAAGTCTTGTAATAAATTGTAGTTCATCTTCTATGTTATGGACCTATTTCATGTATGGTTGAGTCGATTGGACTTAGACCCGATCTTTGAACCATGTTGTAATCAGAGTTTATAATTTACATCCTAATTCTCTTCCAAGAGATTGACAGAGAACACGAAATTTCATGTTATGTAGGATTTTTATTTTTTGGGGTAAAGGTTTCAACTTTCAACCAAATATGTTAACAGCCCCGTCTGGTGTGGTTGGTGGTCCTTGCAAGTTTTAATTGTCCTACTGAGTGGACTGATCCATTTTGTAAATGCGTTTGGTATGAAAATCGGTTGCAGGTAGTTGTTCTTAGAGTTTCACTACATTGCAGAGGATGCGAGAGAAAAATGAGGAAACATATCTCCAGAATGGAAGGTATCTCATCTATGCATTTCACTTGTTTAATCTCTTCTTTCAGTTTTGCTTATTCCAAGATTTATATCTTTGTAAGATGAATAATAATGTTTTTCTTAAACACAGATAATAGTAAAATGATTATTTCTTTGTCCAACGATAGATTCAATTTGAAGATGACCCGAATAAATTTGACAGGGGTGTCGTCTTTCAACATAGATTTTGCAGCAAAAAAGGTGACGGTGGTCGGAAATGTGACACCATTGGGAGTCTTGGCCAGCATATCAAAGGTGAAAAATGCACAATTATTGACCCCTGCTGCAATTGCTGTGCCGTCTTTTACTCGCATCAACTCTTCAGAGATCCACAAAAACAGCCAGTCTACCCTCATTTCCTCGTGAAACCCCACTTATTACTTTCGTAATAGTTCGTCATTTATTACTACTAGATGCTAGGGAATCAGCTGTAATCTGTAATGTTGGAGTGTGCATGAAATTACATAGCAAGATTGAGCTTTGAGAGTGCAAAAATTGTTGGAAGGACGAGATGCTATATCTAAGGGAATCAGCTGTAATGTGTAATGTTGGAGTGTGCATGAAATTACATAGCAAGATTGAGATTTGAGAGTGCAAAAATTGTTGGAAGGACGAGATGCTATATCTAACTCTAGGGAATCAGCTGTAATGTGTAATGTTGGAGTGTGCATGAAATTACATAGCAAGATTGAGATTTGAGAGTGCAAAAATTGTTGGAAGTGCTCGCCAGTATTTATTCTGATTTAAATTTGCTTTAATTTTCTTTATTGGGAAAAAGACAATTTTGATCCTTTTATCTTTGGGTATGTACTAATTTGGTCTCTAATGTATTAAAAAAATAATTTAATTACTTATCTTTCAAAATATTAATTAATAGGGCTTTTGCGAAAAAGTTCAACAAATTAATAGTAGAAGCCATGTAAATATCACTTACCATTAAAATACAAATAATTTGAGGTTAAAAGGTCCTATTCGGCATTGGCTCTTCTATTTACACTGATATTACACTATATGATAGATGTAAGACATAGTGTTCTTCATTTAATAGTTTCTTATATGTGTATGCACATGTCATACCATCACAGGAAAAAATGTAACAGATGACCCAAAGCTTTCTTATCATCATTAACCCTCAATAAGAGAATTTTTTTCTTTTCTTTCGTTTCCTTAAATTTAATTTTGTCTCATATTTTTCAAGCACAATCTTCAATTACATAAATTAATGAAAAAAATTCATTATTTTACAGTTTTTAACCTCTAGTGGTTTGTGTTTAACAGCCACGTGATATTTATATAAATTTTATCTTTAATTTGTCTAATTTTTTTTGGTCAAAAATCCTATATCGTCCAACATTGTAGAGGTTGAAAGATTAAATTGATTTTTGTGATATATAAATAACCAAATTTGAGTATTGAGCCAAAAATAAGAGATTAAAATAATCTTTCTCCCTTCTTTATTTACTTGGTGCTATAAGGATGACACACGCGGCAGAACATATTTAATTTATGGTAACTATGAACAAACATCTATAATAAAATAGTACACTTATATAAAATAATAAAATTATTAATGTGTTATTAAATTCGTAAAAAAATAGATGAAATTCGAACAAATATTTAAAATTTAAAGGTTGGTTATGAGTTTGTAGGTAGGTAATTGTAAATTATTTCTTGTAACAAAATTACTACGATAATTAAGATAAAGCTTGCAGCCAAAGGGGGAGAAAAAAACAAAAAAAATAAAAAATTACAAAGCAAAAGGCATAAAAATCCGACCTGCCGGAATCGAACCAGCGACCTAAGGATAGCTCTGGGTTTTACCACTACAGTCCTCCGCTCTACCAACTGAGCTAAGGTCGGTTTGAGATTGAGAGTGGGTGTAATACAATTAATTATTATCTAAAAAAGAAATCCAAGCTGGGAGGTTTCATGAAATATTAATTGTTTCTTCGAAATTAAACTCACGAGGGATCATAAGAATGATATATATGCGAAGAAAAGAGATGATAATATGTCGTTAGACATTGAAATTGAAGCCATTCACGAGGGATCATAAGAATGATATATATGCAATATAAAATTCAATATTTGGTGATCAATATTCAATTGCAAAAGATTCTCGTTGAGAAAATAACAAGAAAGCAATAAATTTTCTCACAATATTCTCTAAAGATAAAATATTTAGAACATCCTCAATCCAAAAAAGAAAAGTAACTTATGATGAAAATCTTTGGAAAATTCTACAATCTCTTTTAGAGAATCATTCCCTTATACTTTAAGTACTTGACAGTACAACACTATATGTTTTAAATACTTATACTGTACAAACTTTTAAATTTAAAGAAATAATTCCCTAAAATTCCCCAAAATCTTTAAGATATTCAAATGCAATCGTATTCGCCTAATTACCAATTCCTTCGCAATTTCGCCAAATTACCAAGAGAAGAATAATAACATGTCATTTTCCTTAGTAAACTAGTTAATTTTTCCTTGGCAACAATTCAAAACGATGTTTCTGGCTTGTTCTAAATTTCTTTCAAAGTACTGTCCAATATGCAAGACTTCTAAATTTGAAAGGTAACTCCAAAATCTATCGAGAGGAAATCTTGTTATTTAGTACACTTGGCTTTGTGAACACGGACACTATCAAATCTTTCATATTCAAGATACTCTTTATCCTTTGTACTATATTTAAGAGGAGCAATGGTGCATGTGAGGAGTAAATTTTGACTATTTACTTCGTAATACGGAATGAATATGATAATCATTAAAATGACTAAAAAGTAATAAAATATCATTACTTTTCAATCATTTTCGCATGAGAGAGCCATACCCATACTAGTAGGGTTACTTGCTTTCAAATACATTAACATCGGGAAGATGGCATCCCCAGAAGCAGAATGTGCATCAAATCTACCGTTTGCTGTAACTCAACTAGCTTCATTACCTGTACCAGGCTGGGCCAGAGATGGAGGCCATCTCATAGAGGCAAGGCAACTATTCTCCTTTTCCTGTCCCAACGCTGCTGGCCTATCAAGAGTTTCTAGAACAGGCCATACCAAAGAAATATCTTCTCCCGAGCTCTTCCAAAAACTGCTTTTCGAGTCACAGATTCAGGCACGCAGCTCGTTTAGCAAGAAGATAATCCACAAGAACGAATAAAGAGCTAAGAAGTTATAATCCTGTTCCCACCAAAAACATACTGTATGATGTAACATCTTGTTTTTAAATTATTTAAATTCTTCTATATTCAACCTATTTCATCTGTCTTTGTAACTGTTCGAACTAGACAAGTTTTGCTTCAAACTATGGCTACAACCTCTCCGATTAGGTCATCTATCAACAGTTTCTCAATTTCCTTACCTATCACATCCATTTCATCCCCGTATCCTAACCAGTTCATCTCCCTGTCCAGCCTATTTTCTTGTACTCCATTCACCTTTTGTTCTTGGTTAACTAGCAACTTAATCAAATAATCTTTGATCCCATGCTTTGGCCATTTTGATGTTCCAATCATCTTTGGCTGCACCCAAGGGCATTGGTGCGCATGCTGCTGGAAAATCTCAAGAAGCGCAGAATTGATGCGGTCAAACAATAGCCTCCTTTCAAACTTCAGATCCGTTGTATTACCATTGTACTTCTTCTCAAGATTGGTGAAAACCCATGAACCTAAAGGGCACTCGGGAGATAGAGTAATGCCATGATGCAACGGACGTATCAGAGTCAAACTCCTCAAGACCAGAGTAGAGTATTGCATCAACTATGTAGGAAGACTCCCAACTGTCTCGTCCAACAAAGCTTTTCTCTTCATATACCACTTCTGGTTGCTGCTGCATGACATCTTTGCTGCTTAAGCTAAGCACAGCTGGACCAGTATAACCACCTGACTCAATCTTGAGAAGCTGCAGTTGCATTCGAAGTTCTAGCAAGAAAACAGTGATAGAGAAAAATTACAGTTGGAAAAGTTAAATTATGACTAAACTATTACTGCACAATGCATGGTGACAGTTACGTGCTTTTCTCCATTGAATTTTATCCCAAAAGAAGCTTAAAAGGCTATTGTTTCGAAAACAAGCCGGGATATGCTTTTCTAAAGTAGCTTATAATCATCAAAACCTTTTGGACCAAAGAACCTCATTAAGTTTTTCAAACACCTTTGTCAATGACGCAAGAAGAACCTACACAATATTCTCATCTTATTTTTTTAGCGATATAGGGATCCATGTTTATAAGACAAGAAGAGTACCTTGACTGGATGAATATGTAGAATTGGCTACTATAAGATCACAGCTGCTTGCTCGCAAACTTACAGTTTGTGAAACAGATTAGAAAATAGAATTTGAGAGGAAATGACGACTATCCATGGCCAAAAGATGACCCTGCCATGACTTTACCATACGGTAGGGAGACAAGTAAAAACTGAAACAACCTTTTGCGAACAATTAAAGATAAGATGAAGTGACTTATTAATTTCGTTAAAACGCTAAAATACAGTTTCTGAAACATTTACTTACCATTGAGTCGAGCATTGACTGTCTCAAAGCAGTCTGAACTAGATGATACATCCTCCATTGAAGAAACCTCCAAAACTGAAACTGGACTATGATGATCAGCCTCCTTGGAGCTCTCTGACAATTCTGGTTCAGGTCCAGTGCACTTCAATGAAGCAGAAGCTCCTTCAGCTTGGCCCAGTGCTGATTCAGCTGAAACAACATAATCAATCAGGAAAATTTCCTCTGCACAAGTAATATCCTTTAATCACATATTAATTAATAGAATACAATAATGAAATCTAAAAATGTAATTTCTGCCCAAAAAAATTGATAAATAAGTGAGAAGCTACTGTCTAAAAACTTGTACTTGGCAAAAGCATTTGAAAAGGTGCGCTTTTTAGAATCATTCTCAACTTTAAATAAGCTAAAAGCAGAGGTAAAATCCCAAAGAGAACACCTTAAGTTGAAAAGGGTTTATGTATTCCTCAAAACAGTTTGACTTTCAAATTTACTATCAAGGAAATTATAAAGAATAAGGAGAAGTGAAGAAGCTTGCTCCACTTCATAAACTCTGATTTACCACCTATTATCGTCAAAAAGGTATGCTTAAATTTGGTTACCTAAAGGTGAAGACGAAAAATATATTCAAGTAGAAAATGCTTGAAAACCTAAAGATTCAAATTTAAAACTACCTCGCCCTTTTCATTTATCCATCACATCTAATCTGCTTAGTTATTCTCAATCGCAAGGAAACTAATAATTGAGAGGAACTCATTTATGAACGGTAGACTTAATTGACAATTAAACCACAAAATTAAAAATATCAGTTGCCAATACATATTTCCCATGCATAATATGGTACTAATAACTCTCCAAATTTCCATGCAATTAATATTCATAAGTTTCTTTGCAGAATCTCGATTGCAGATTCCCCCGCCTAGATGGACACTTTTGCCAGGGGCGGAGTAGGTTTTTCGACCGGTTACCAACACAACCAACATTGAGGGCATCAAGACATCTAAGAACTTGTAAATAATATAATCATCTTTCACCCTGCAGTTCACTACATAAAAGTCATGGATGTAGAAGCCATTGCAAAGGAAGGGAAACCTATTTTTAGGAAACTGAAGTGGAACAATCCAACGTCGTATGTCCAAAGCAGTTATTTTTTTATTTGATTAAGTTGCTAGTTAAGAGAAGAACAAAAGGTGAATGGAAAACAAGAAAATAGGCCACAGTATAAGACAACATCGGATTAAGGTTCAAGCAAATTGATTAAAAAGCTAACATCCAAACCTGTAGTTTTGCAACTTCTTGGTCACAAGCAGAAGAATCGTCGTGTTTTTTGATCATATCAGTATGCTTAGGATGCAAGTTAAGAGAGGAATCCAAAGACAAGTTTAAGCTCTCAGGTTTAGAATTTGTCAGTTCAGTGATATGGCAATCTAACAAGTGTTTTTCATGTTCATCCCCCTTACAAGAACTGATATCTTCTTGAATCGGACTGGAATTCACATCTGGTGACAAGCCACTGTCATTACCTTTGCTATGACAGGGGTGAGATGTCCTAATACTCGACCGACCATCTTTGGATGAGAATTTATCCTTTTTACTAAGATTGCCCTTCCTTTCCTTGCTTCTGCCCCTACATATTTTCTCGTTCTTTACCAGATCACTAAAAAGAGGATCACACCTACTTGTTTTACAACTTCTGCTTGCAACAGAGGAAGGAGGAAGACCATCCTCTGACTGATCTTGATCTCCATGAACTTCTACTGCATCCACCCTTCCCACGATTCCCACTGCTGAAACCTATAGGACCATCCCATCCAGAACTATCACTGCTACCAGAAAATCCTTCACTGGCTCCATCCAGACAGATTGCGGCATCAAAATGCTCCTGCACAATTTCCCTATCAGGTACAGCAAGCATTTCACCTAGCGTGCTAACCTTGGTGATTGTTTCAAAACTTTGAGACTTCTGAGCCTTCTTCCACCTCTCAGACAGTCTCTTCTTTGCTTCCATACTGACCAATGATTTATATGGACCCGATGATGACTTGATCCGGTTATTCCCATCAAACAAATTTCTGGAAGACAGAGTTATCTCCTCCGAACTGCTGGAAGAGTCACCTTCATACACATCATATGAACTCTCATCTCCCGCATATCCTCTATGTCCACGGAAAGGTGTAAAATGCTCCCTCATTTGTCTAGTAATCTCCTTGGCAATCTCTCTATCTTCTCTTGAGTCCTAGGCTTCAAGATGCATATTTCACTGGAGGGATTTTCCTTTTTGAATGACAATAGTTCCTCAGCATCAGAACTCCTAAGTTTCAAATGTTTCCTCAAAGAGGGTAGGTGCGTGCATGAGGGCTCTGGCAATGAAACAGGTGTAACGGCATTAACCCTCTTCACTAAGTTTGGCTTCAAAACAACAATTCTTGTTGGAAGTATGTCTGTCTCATCCTTCACATTTAACTGACTCATTTCAGCCTTACAATAATGATATGAACTACGATGGTTGTGCGACTGAAGTAGAAGACCATCCTCACGTTTCTGGCGAGATCTAATATCACGTTTATATGATCCATCTCTATCTGACTTCCAGGCTTTGACACTGCCTTCAACCTCTGCAGAGCTTGATTGCTCCAAAGGGCTGTAAGGGTCAATTTGCTTATCATGTAACTGGTTTAAGAACACCGTATGTGGCTGCTCATGATATTTCAAGTCCTTACTTGAGTCAAGGATATCTAAGAGAATCATCAATCTCTTTATGAACCTGGAGCTTTTCATTGCTCAAAATATGTTTTGCATCAGTAATCTTTGGCTGTATGTGCGCCATCTCAGGCATTGCAAACCTGGAATTTGCACTCCATCTCAATGAATAGCGGTGATTTGTAACATGTGATGCTTCCATATCTTCATACACGTCTTTGAAATCTTGTTGATCAACTGGGATCATATTACTTGATTGACCCTGATATGACTGCTCATTCTGACCGATGCCTAGTGATGCAACCCGTTCATGATGCTTCTCGAACGACCTCTTTTGTTGTTTATTCCCATGCTGCGGGGATGGCAGCCCATCAAGACCCATCAATCTGGCAATTACACCCGGTGACCGTCTCCTGCTTTCACTTTCTTTAGCCATTTCTTCTGCCAGCAACTTCTTTATTGGTGTGCCACTACCTCGTTTTAAAGAGTTCTGCCCTGACTCAGACATGGACTGAAATTTCCATGTTTATATGCATTACTAAAGTATGTACAGAAGTAGAAAAGTAATAAACCCATGATTAAAGCATCTGATAAAACAATAACTTATACAACAACAACTGAAATCTAGGAAGGTACGTTGTGCATGTAGTCATAATTTGTTGCTCACCCTGTCTTCCTTGATGATTCCACCACTACATGAACGAGAATCCGAAGGGAGTTTTGTAACAGCTTTGTGTTTGTGAATCCCAAAGTTTCCTGTATATGAATCCAAACAAAGTGAATATTGACATAAACGCAAAAAACATAACATATGAGAAAATAGTGAAAATAATTCATTTCCTTATTTAGAACTTGTCTACATTTTTCTTAGAATAAGAGCAACGAAGTCATAACTCTTTCTTCAATAGAGAGAAACTAGAAATCATGATGTAGAAGGCAAACATATTATAAGATAAACCTCTGGCCATATGATCGCTAATTAGATGAACACAAATTCAGTTTATTACATTCATCCCTAGAGTATTTTTCAAATATATACCCAAAAAAAAAAAAACCCTCAAAATTAACATCAAATAGAAAACACAAAATATTTTTCCACTACAAAATACGCTCTTTGTGTTTCCCAAATTTACAAAAGGAAATTTCCGTTGACGGATTTTACCAAATTTGACTAACTGAACTTATTCATGCACATTGACATCAAGTATCACAAAATTAGAGAAAGAAAATCTAAGGAGAAAATTTTGCGGGAATAATATATTAAAAAAGACAACCAAAAAAAGAAACTTTTCCGAGAATTCAATTTTTTTTTTTCCGGCAGAATTTGGGTTTTCAACTCATTTTCCTCGGGCCAGCTCCCTGTTTTTGAACCTAATTTTAAAGAATTTTACTTTCTCATTCACTTTTAATAATTTACAGCATAAAGATTTTTAACAAATCCATAGGAATTAAAACTTCTCGACTCGATTTCTTTAATTTTCCAGGATTTGAGCGTCTTTATATATATGTGTGTTTTTGTTTTATATATGATATTTTTTACATGAGTGAAAGTAGAGAATTAACCTTGAAGAATTGTAGCACTTTTGGACCTCCTATGTCGAGCTGTCTCCATTTTCAAAATTCAAGCACAAATAAAAGAAAGGGATAAAAAGAGAGAAAAGAAAAAGAAAGATAGAAGATTCCAAGAGAGAGAAAACACGCTTAGATCGGAAATCTCGGAAAAAAGCACGAGAGCACCGTCTCGAAATCCATCACCGTCATCATCCCGGCTGCGGCAGCCCCAACCTTAAACCCTAACTTTTAATTATTAGCTTCATTCTCAACACATTTTCAAAATTCAAAAACCTACACACAGGAAAAAGAAAATCATGCATGTTAGCCGCCTCTCTCATTCACATTTTCTTTTAATTTCTCTCCAACTCTTTGCAAAAAACCTTCACTGTTTAGAGACAAAAAAAAAAAAAAAAAAACGAAGAATTATTAGTAGTTTACCTCCACACACACAAACACACATACAGAGAAGAGATGATTCATCTGAAAGAGTGACGAGCGGAACTCCAGATTTTCGGCACACACACTAACAGCAGAGTGGGTGTGTATTCTTCTTCTGTGTGCTGAATTTCTGGTTTTGGAGAGGAGTGGAGGAGGAAAGAGGATATCTGATTTTATTTTTTTTTTATTTTTTATTTTTTTGAAATGGAGTTTTGAAAATGGGAAAATTGGGGGACACGAGGGAAATGGGTGGGAAAGAAGTAGAGGTTCACTCTGCAGTCACGAGTAATGAAATGGGATTACTGGGCAACGAAACCCTATATAGGCGGTGGGGTCCATCTGCCAAGAAAGAAGCTTTGGGTGGGGCCGTATCTGCCAAGTTGGAGGGCTATTTTATGCCACGTAATATCCTGCTCTATTTGGCTTTGAGGTGTGTGATTAATTTCAAATTTATAAAATATGAGTAGGATTTTTTCTGACATTTGTAAAGCATTAGAACTAGGAAAGTAAATGTGTATTAATGTGCATGAAAATGTAAAATCCATTTTCATCTATAAATTGTTGTCTCACAAAAATAATATGCAAAATCCATGTGAAACTTATATATATATATATAGTGAAACAACAGTGAATGACAAGTATTTGCCCTCAGCTTTTCTTAAGGCATGATATGTGCTTTTAAAAAAACTCCACCACCTTAGCCTTTTGGTTGCATTGAAGTTTAATTCAAGTTGAATTAGAACGAGATAATATTGGAGTTTAGATTTACCTTTAGGGTAACCAATAAAATAGGTTTTTGGCAATATTTTTATTGCGGCAAATTAAAAAATTATCACATATTTATCACAAATCATTGAATATGTCATTTTTACCTCTACAAATTTCTCATTCTCGACTATTTTTGTGACATGATTAAAAATCATGGTAACTGTTGAAAATTTATAATATTACCTTAAATCATAAGTCATGATACATTTTTTTGCCTGCAACGATCACTATATACTTAAAAAGAGAATTCTCTATTATTCTATTAGGGTATTATATCATTATATTTTAAAATTTGTATGATATATAAGGGTCATGTCAATGGGTTATATCGTGTCATAATCCTATCAAGTCAAATAAGACTCATTTTTAATTATTCGTGTTCGTTTTATGTCATGTGATATTCATTTCTTATCGTATCATATTCATGTTTGACTTATTATTTTTATATTGTGTTAATGTTTTACTTGTATTTTATCTTTTCGTGTTCATTTCTCACACATTATTTTCGTTACGTGTTCGTTTGGATGGTGATCTTTTGAAATGAACACGACACGATATTGTAGTTTCTTTCATTATTTCCTAAATAATTACAATATTTTTTAAAATAATATTCTAAAAATAATGAAAAAATTTACCATCCAAATCGATAATTGGTTTTTGTACACATCTAATCTTGTAACTAATGATTGTAGCTAGTATGACAAAAATGTTACATTGATTAGATGATCATTATTGTGGTGCTGCAAGTTGTGGCCAATGAGTATTTCATGGTCACTCAGTCACTTGTTGGATACGGATGTTGAAGGGAATCTGTAAATTCTTGTCCGCGGCTCGGAGTACGGAAATTTTTTCTATGGATTTAATTTATAATAAATGGAATAAATTTTTTAATTTGTATTTAATCACGTTATTCTAACTTATTAAAAATAAATTTTTTTAAAATAATGTGAATTAAAATAAATCAAAAAATTTATTTTACCTATCATAAATTTAATTTAAGTAAAAAAAAATTAATAGATGACAACATATTTGTTCCGATTGACGGGTGACCAAAACCCTTGTCGTAAAGCTAATGAAACCGTGTCATGGACCCAACAAAATCTAAGTGAAATTTTACCTTATTTTCTTGAAAATATTCTGTTAGATTCGATCTTTGGTCCCATATAGATTTTGTGATCAGAATTAAATTTAA
Source organism: Cinchona pubescens (assembly GCA_025175665.1). NCBI lineage: Eukaryota > Viridiplantae > Streptophyta > Magnoliopsida > Gentianales > Rubiaceae > Cinchona > Cinchona pubescens. The sequence goes on along the minus strand of JANKKI010000129.1, from coordinate 123,831 downwards.
AAAAATTTTATTTACATTAATTGGTGTCATAAATTTTTTAAATTTTAATTCATACCATAAATTTTATAAGTAAAATCAAAAATCGAATCTACCTAACTATTTGCCTATTTTCCTAGTCCAAAGAGGAAGCATTTGACAACCCAATAATTTTATTTGTCGGGCACGGTTAGATTGCTTGTGTGGTGTATGTATTTGGATGATTTATATCAGTTCAGGTTACAGTAGCAGCAGTAGTAGTTCAACTGTTCTAGTTTAGTAAGCCACCATAATATGGATATGGTATAATTAATGGCCATTAATCGTTATTAAGTTAATTTAACTGTTGTATTATCTCCTCACACTTTAATAAAGTCTCAATTGCAGAATCAACATCTTTCATAAACACTTCCTTTAAAACTGTAATAACAATTTCTTAGGTCACTTTCTCCCCAGTTAAGAGAGTCAATGGTGAATGACGATTTTTTACATGTATTTAAATATATAAATGATAAAAGCACTTATATATCAGTATATTTCCTAAAAAATAAATAAAATTGGATTAAGTATCCAAAATTAATAATTAATGATTAAATATAATTATTGCGTGAATTAAATTCAACAAATTATATTAAACTATAATTTTTTAAATCATTTCCCAATTTACATAATTTTACGTGTAGTAGGCTGGCAGCACTAAGTTAACATGACTGCCTCCCTTTATTTCAGTGTGTAATCCGAAAGGTGCAAAACACATAAAATATGTGGACCCGAAGCAAAATGAAAGCGATGCTCTCAAACATAGAGAATCATTTGGTTTTTGTCGTCTCTATTATTGTGATAAGGATACATTCTACTTCAATCTTACTTTTATTATTATATATAATGAATGGTAAAGATTTTTTAATAAAATTTATAATTATATTTAAAAAATATTAATAATTTATTAAATAATAAAATAAAAAATGATCAGATAGAAACTTTTAGTGTCAATGTTCGCATTATAGCAAATGTTAATTACTACGGAAAATATTTAGGTAGATTTAGTCTTTATTCTTACTTGTAGACCTTATAGTGTGGATTAAATATTATGCAATCTATGACATAAGTTGATGTAAGCAAGATTCTATAATATTTAATCTTGACCGCAGGGTCTACAGGTGAGAGTTAAAGATCAGATTTATGTAAATTTTTTCTCTAATTACTACTGGATTACTACTGGACGATACAGAACAAAATTAAAAGATTAAAACTTCAAGATTAAAAATAAGGAAAAAGACAAATATTTTGAAAGAGATGATCAATATTATTGTTCTTTGAATTGTGTGTATACGAAGTGTATCTTTTTTTTCTCCTTCTTCTTTTCCTACAAAATGAACCATTTATATCATTTAAGGGACAGTGGACTCACATCAAATAGTGTTACATTTATGTTATATTATTGACTTATCAAATTATTATTATATGTCCGATCTATCAAATTATTAATAATCGACCCACTTATACAGAATGAATGTAATTACTCGGGAAACATTAATTATATATGTCGTGATGTATTCAGGTGATGCGACGAGGAATTGTCGGTATGTGCTCGAGGACAAATATATGGGGGCTTTTTTCTTGACATGGAAGATCTTCTTCGGAAGTATTCAATAAATTTTGCGTTGTTCCCTTTATTTTTAATAGATCTTTTATCTCATAATATTTTGTGTTATTTTTAATTACATTATAAAATAAATTATCAGGACTAAAATGAAATAATTTTAATAATTCACTTAATAGTGTAACAATGAATAAGATAGAAGATATTTAACAAAATCTAAATGAACTTCAGAATTAATAGAGTTGTAAGTCTTAAAAATAAAAGCCTATTAACATGTGTAGCCTCGTCTATAGTTGGGTTTTTGTCCATGCATGAACGTTTAGTCAATTGAGTTTAGCTGGTTAATTATTGAGATAGAATATACAAAAGCTAAAAAAATGGAAAGTTTTTCGCTGTTGAACTGAATAATTTTGACTTAGAAAGTGAGTAACAAAGATAAAGATAAAGCAAATAGTCATAATTAAAGAGCTTTGTAGGCCCAAACCTACCATTATAGCCTCTTAATGGCAAATAATCAAGAGCATTACCCGAGCACTCGACAGGGTTAAGGGTGGTAATTAAGTCAAGGCAGGCACACCGTTCTATGGGTTTGGTTAAAAATCACAAAGAAGAACATCTGTGGGCCAAGATTCAATTGGGACACATATATTGCAATAAAAAATGCAAAGTTTGAGAAATGGCTAAATTAAACCCTTAATTCGAGATGAGATTTGGAGTTAATGGATTCGAGCGATTGCTTTCTCATTGTCGAACTAAGTCTAGGTTTAGATAGAAAATTCTTAAATAGATTTGATTTAAAAAATTTATGACTTGCATCTTGTAATTTAAATTCAAACATATTTAAAATCTAAAATATATTATTTCGGAACGAGTTCATTTTAGAATGGCTTAGTCTTGATTAGGGCTGTAAAGCTGTTCGTGAGCAATTCGGTCAAAAACTCGAATTCGAGTTGACCGAGCACAAGTCGAGTTTGCTCGAGTTCAAAATTCTTAACGAACCGATCTCGAGCATATGTGTAATATGCTCGAGTGCTCGTCAAATTTTTCGAGTATTATATAATTTTTAAATTTTTTTTTATTATATGTAAAATTAATAAAATATCTATATTTTTAAATAAATAATACATCTTTTACCTACAAAAAAAATCGAACTACTCGAGTTCAAATTCATTTTTCTTATATTCAAGCGAGCTCAAACTCAAATTTTGAAACTTGTTCAAGTTCAAATTCGAATTTGAATATCAAAAAAAATTTTAAATTTAAGTTCAAGTTCGAATAAAGTACTATTCGATTCGTAACATTGAAGAATGCAGCACTTACCAAATTTTGCCGAGTAATCAGATTTTTTTTTTTTTGGGTTTCTTGAATCAGTTTAATTTATGACGGCCAGCTACTATACTAAGTTCATTTATAAAGGACCACATTTGACACAAGTTGTTAATGACAACTCACAAGTCGGAGACTAACCATTCAATTGTGTTGTCGTGAATGGAAATTTTAACGACAAATACTTAGGTAGGTCTAGTTTTTGGTCTCACTCGTAGATCTTATGGCGTGGATTAAACTTTAGAAAATTTATGACATCAGTTGATGTAAGTAAAATTTTTTAAGATTTAATTCTGACCACAGAATCTACCAATGAAGAGACAGGAAGTTAAAAGATCGAATCTATTTAGATATTTTCCAATTTTAATAAGCTCTCGTGAAACCACCGCCAATACGGTAGCGTGCCAATTCTACATTCCCCGAAGAGGGACCCGAACGATGTAGCCGTTAAATTTTACGCATTGTTGGGTCGCTGTTTCCAGAGGTGGAAAAAAAGCATCAAGAATTAAATTTCCCCTTTTCAAAAGAAATGTCACCGTTTACTTTTTTCTTAAAAAATAAAAATAAAAATAAAATAAATCTCTCCATTTTTTTTCTACTTAGAGCTTCTTTTTGTAATATCAACTTTTTCGAAAGTTGTCTTTAACTGTTGAGTTGTGTAAAACTTGGTAGTCAAATAAGACTTAATATTGGAGAAATTTTTAGATAGATTTAGTTTATAACATTATATCATAAACTCTTTAGTTCTCAATTAATCATATAATTCAATTAAGTGATGTAGTTGATTCATGATTAAGGAATCCATGTATTATTGTATGGATTCGATCCACAAATAAAAATCTTCTCTAATATTGTTAGGTTGGAATTTTTCTGGCTAGTCAGACCAATGGCAACGCTTACATAACTCCAAAAGAAAAAAAAATCAATTTGATTCTTTATCTTTAGGTTATTAATTAATTTAGTTTCCTATTTATTAGAAAAACCAATTTGATTAGTCGTCCTTGAAAAAAATTAACTAATTTAATTTTTGTGACAAAAATTGTAAATAAACTAACAAAATCATTAACAGTATAACTACTTTATGTTAATAGCTACGTGATTATCACGTGACTTGATCTATTAATTTATTTATGATTTCCATTATAAACCTTATATTAGTTAATTTTGTGACTTGATCTATTAATTTATTTATGATTTCCATCGTAAACCTTATGTTAGTTAATTTTGTGACTTGATCTATTAATTTATTTATGATTTCCATCGTAAACCTTATATTAGTTAATTTTTTTGAACATAAGGGATTACATTAATATGTTGTAAGATCAAATTAGTCAATATCCAAAGAGTAAGAAAAAAAATTAAATTTTTTTCCTTAAACCTAATAAGCATGCAGTTTGCCCAAAAATTTTCCTTGTTAGGCAACAATGATAACTTCGTGCATGAATTAAAGTTCATACATTCACAAGATACAAATTTTGTAAATCATCTTGTAAAACTCAATGATAGGACTTATAAATTTGTATACTGTAAATGCATGAATTTGACCTATATAGGAAGTTTATTAGTATTACAAGAGTCCGGCAGCCGACTAGGTGCACGTAGTAGCCTGGTCCAGTTTAGAACCAGCTATTAGCTCTTGCAGCCGGACAAGAGTTCACTGGGAAATAAAATAAATCTGCTACCTATCTAGGGCCTAGCTGGTAAATTTCAGACGTCAAACAAGAAGTAGAACAGAAGACCCAGATGTGTTCTCCGGAAGAGTTAGCCTTCTTTCGGGCCCAAACTTTGTTAGAAAATGTCAAAATATTGGGCCAATTCGAGATTTGGAGGATGATACATATAACCATTTGTTTTTTTCTTTTTATCGTATGATGGTGAAATCCAGATGTTCGGCCGACTGACAAATGATGCACGCAGCCTGCTAACCTTTCCTTTTTGGGAGAAAGCAACACCCACAGTGAGTTGGAGAAGCCAGATTTGCAGACGAAAACAGAAGTGCCCTTGTAACGTTTTCAACCATTTTGACCCTGAGAAGAGCTTTACAATTTTAATTCGAAAACCTCTGATGCAAGAAAGTGCCCAAACACTTTCTCAGTTACTAAAATCCTACCTTTTGCCCCTTGAAAGGGTTGAAGTGAAGGAAGTTTACAGTACGTACATTGCGTTTAATGTTTAAGGTTGCAGCCAAAGTTGATGAGCTGATGCAGGAGACGCACAAAATCATGCACAAATACATCAAATTGGAATTCATTTCAGACAGAAGCAAGGCACATGAATGGAATGCATTCATATCCTATATAGGATTCACCTATTCAGAAATCACTCACCTCCACATTATATTAGCCTGCAGCTCTGCAGTACCAATTGGCGTGTGAAATCCGAAACATTCTCTTCCAGACTGAACAGAGCTTAGCTGTGCATCCTAGCTCTCCTTTGCTAATCACCACTTTCCCAAATTGTTGAACCGTCCATCATTTATTAGAACACATAATTTATGTTGACAAATTTGACAATGCAGCGAAACAGCAGATACATGGGTTAGAGAACAATTATCAGGCACCGAAAACTCAGCCTGTCTCAGTGAACCAGTGAGACGAGCTAGACAAAGTTTAAAACTAGATTGAATTATTAAGTCAAATACAGCCTGTATCTTCTAAGTAAAAACAAAATCAAGTAAAACCACAGGTAGCCATCACGCCTATCACAATGGATCAGGTCACAAATTAAAAGTACAAACAATTAGGTAATACTTCCCTCCTAGCATACCAAAACCAAAACACAAATGTCATGACATCAGGTGACATATCCGGCTCCAAAACCTCACAGGAAATTGTGCATTTTCTACTCCAAACCAACTGCAACTCTCAGAAAAGTTTCCTCGACAACAAAGATTGTTGGCAACAGTAACACACATGACATTATATACAGGAGAGTTTGACATGCTGCTAGGACAGTAACATTACACAATGGCAATAAGGTGAAATAGAAGATGATAAAATTCAGAACTTGAAAAAGAAAATAGTTCCACCTTTTAACAGGAATGTTCCTACACTGATTAGGATATCAGTGAAACATATACCTAACCAAGCACAGAGTTCAAATTCTGGATGACTCCAATATGTTCTATACCCATTGCATACGCTTGGTGGATTAAATTCCCATTGCATGGATATGACACCATGCCTTTAAGTGGGCACCAAACAAGAAACCATAAAACAGTATGCTTTTCGTTTTCTTTCTTCATTGAATTAAGCAAAGTATGGCAGACAATTGTAAAAATCTAATCAAGTTTAGAGAGCCCAACGGGCACTACTTCCATTGCCTCAACTACAAAATCTCTCACCCTATAGTGCCTCAATGTAACAACACCAGTAAGTATAAATCCATATAACAGCCTACAATTGAAATCGAAAATAAGGAGGAAAAAAAAAAATCTACCACCATAATATCCATAATACCATATAGTTGAAACATAGCAAAGCAAAACAAAACAAAAATCTCTGTATACTGCAGCAGGCCCAATGCCGTCGTTCACCAGACAATGCAAAGCTGTTCTTGACACACCTGGTAAACATCCTCAGCTCTTCTTTGAGGTAGCCCTCTCATTCTCCACCTTCTGCGAAAAAACCTTTGTAGCAATCATATTATTCTCAAAATACCTCGAATAAGGATGCCCTTTTGGTACCAATCGTCGATACTTTTCAAAATTCTTCTCTGCCTCATCCTTCTTCCTCAATAAAGTGTAAATTATCCCTTGACATAAATACGGCCTAAAATCCCTCGGCTCGTCCTTCACTAATTCCTGGTAAACCTTCAATGCCTCATTGTATTTCCCTTCGATTACCCGAATTTGTGCATTGTAAAAGCTTAGGAAATCTCTCAAATCACTCTTCTTGTTCTCTTTCTTACACAACTTCATTGCACCCTCGATCTTATTCTCAATTTCCTTCAGTTCCTCTGTCGAATCATCCTGCGATGCCGCCATTACAAGACCGTGATACGCCTCCACGCGGAAAGGGTCTTTCGATATGATCCCACTGAACCCGTTTTTCGCATATTCAAGTTCGCCACTGTAAACATGCAAATGCGATTTCATCAAAGGCCATTCCACTTCATTCGGCTCCAGCTCCATCAATTTTTCCACGATCAAAATAGCTTCCGACATTTTCCTGTTTTTAATTCGAATTTCCATTAAACTTCTGAGGGCTTCGACGTCATTCGGTTGGGAAAGCAAGTGCTCTTCGATGATCTTTTCCTTTTCTTCCTCTTCAGCGGTGTCCCCAGAGGCAGCTTCAACAGCAGCAGCAGACGCGGCGGCCCCTGAAGCGGAGGCATAGGCGGGTTTGACACTGAAGAAATGGAACCTCGAAAGAGAAGATCGCGGCTGCGGCTGTGGCTGCAATTAGTGTGGTTTTGATGAAAGAGAAATAATCAGGGTTTAGGGGTTTGTTAAAGATACGGGGCTTGAGGTTTTCACTGTTAGACGAGTTTAAAGAAGGGGACTTCGATGACGAGGAGGAAGCTCTGATGGTGATGGGGGTGCATTTGGCAGTAGTTGGGGTTCTGAAGGAGAGAGGTCTGGAGAAGCATGGACGGTGGTGATGGAGTGAGGTCTAGAGGGGTTGGTGACCGACGTTTACTTTAGCAGCAACTGGTTTGACGGTGAGATTCATGGTGGTGGTGGTGGTGGTGATAAAGAACCTTGCCGCTAATGGGAGAAAAAGAGATGGCGAAAGAAGAAAGCAAGAGATACTTCTGGAAAGTGAAAAACCCGAGACTGCTAATAAAGGCTATTGGACTTGCTTTGAAGTCCAAAAGTTTGGGCTGATATCACCCATTCTTACAATTTATAATGGGCTTTCTGTAGACGAGGTGATCTGTTCTGTATTGGGCCACTTTACAATCATGGCCTAAGTAGAGGGCGTATGGAATTCTAGGTTGCCTAGACTCCTACAGAAAATAAAAACTCAAGGTCCGATTCTAAGTTTTTTGTTTTCCTTTTCCTATTGTTTTGAGGTTTGACCTTGGGAAATACTTGGGCAAAAGTGTTCTTTTACCTCACTTATAAACCTTGGCGTGGGCGCTACATCTACTCTAGAGCGGACAATTGCACCTCCTCATCTTTTTTGAAAGAGGTAATGAAAAATTTAATAGTTTTAATTTTATCTTATAATTAGAACCCCTAAAATTAATAAAATTCTCCCCCTAAAAAGTTGAAGTTAAATCATGCAATTAAAAATAATTAAGTAAGATTTTATATAATTTAATCATAATTATAAGATTTACCGTTGAAAATCTTAAAACCAGATCTACCTATATATATTTCTTTGACCTTTTATAAAAACATGTTTTTGAAAATGGGCACATACAAAACATGTTTCTTAAAAATATGTATAGGTCTTAAATGATGGAAATACACTCGCGAATTTTCTATTGTACAGCTAAGAAGTATTAATTTCGGCCATGGAAATCATATTCAATCACGTTTTAACAAGTCAATTTTACCCAGTCCTACAAATAAAGATTTGTCACCCACCCCACGTCAAATTTTTTTTGCTGTATTTTATGCCCTTCAAAATAGGTTCTCATCAACTACAACTTAAACGACAAAGTGGCATTAACAAAACGTCAAAAATATCGAAACCAAAACAAGAGCCAAGAAAGGTCGGGTCCCGGATGGACAACAAGTGCAAAGACACAACACTTTCTAAATGGTCCCCAATCTTCACTTTATTTAATTCGTCACACAGCTAAAGAATCAGAATCATACATCGAAATATAATATGTATAAAATTCTAGCCAGAAGAAAATATCATAAATAAAATTAAAAGTGCTAGTAAAAAAGAAAACCATCCCATAGAATGACACGTGAATATTGCCGCAATAAGGGTTCAGCCACACGCTTCACCAACGTGTCGACCAACATTCTGTCACAAATCACGACGTTGCGAGAAATTCTTATATAGATCACATTAATAATAGATGAGATAAATTTATTAATTTATATCATCTTAAAAATATTATTTATTAATAAATTTATCCCATTTAACGTAAATTAATTTCACATAAGAATTTCGAGAGACAATTATGTACTAAATAATATTTTATAATAATTATTGTAAATAGCACCACTAATAATAATTAGAAATAAACGAAGCCACTTATATTCTATAAACATAATAATACAATAACCATTCACTAGTTATGACCTTGACTTGGATGGAAGCATCAAATTCCACCAAATTTAATTAAAAATGTGAAATTTGGTAATTAAAGAGGGTTGGGGGATCGATCATTATTCGTAGTTTCGTAAACGGCTCCCAAGTCTTAAAACTTTTTTGTCTGAATTATGAAATGAATACAATAAGTAGCTAGTCATCAACGTTGGCATCTTTGGTAGAGGGTATAGAAATCCAACAACATTTTGTGGATCTTTTGTCTTATCCCAGCTTCAGATGCTCTTTCCTCTATTTTCTTCGTGTAAGCTTCGAAAAACTCCTTGTTCTCTTTCTCTAGCTCTTTCCACACTGAATATAATCATTATTATAAAAAAGAAAATAGCAATCAAATAAGAATAAAAAGAAAATATATATAGATATATATGTAACCACATTAACGCTTCAAAATTAGTATACGGTATCATTTTCAGAAAAAAGAGTCATAGACAGCATAAATCATTAGATCACAAACTTTTTGGTTTTTCTTTTTATACTTAAAATAATAATAATTCTTGAGATCCCAACAAATCAAACTATTTATAGATAGATTTTCATCACGAGGATCGCCGTTTTATAATTGCGATGCATTATCATAAGAATTACCAACACGTACAAGAACATAATTAAACTGTTTAAACTTTAAAGGGCAGCCTCTCACACAATAATTCTTGTAGAAGTACAAAAACTAATTATCTTGTATCACGAGCTTTATAAATCTATTCGCACGACAACATATGTGTACTTTCTCCTCTTAGCCAATATAATCATAAACAACTAAACAAATAAAGCTAATTAATGTTCTTTTTTTTTTTTCTAAACAAAAAATAATAATAATCCAGAAAGAGGAAGAAGGACTTGGAGTTTAGAGCTACCTTATTTTCTTTAATATAAAAAATTCACTCCACCCCTACCTTCTAATAAATCGAATACATAATTAAAAAATATATCTTTATCACCTAAAATACACAACGATATCAAAGCTCAATACTAACCGGTGGAAGTAATGACTGGTTTGATATTTGCATGCTTGAAGAGAGCTTCCATGCACTCTTCTTTGCTCATGTTGAATATGATACACTCTTCTATCAGATGCTGAACCTAAAAAAAATATCATCCATTATTCCATCCTATCAATTTACCTAAATAAATCTTGCCATAAAATTAAGTAACTGCCATTCCATCAAGCATGTTAGGATGGTCCCAAGAAAAAAAAAAGGCACTCACGAGATGGATGTACTCTTGAGGTGAGGAAGAATCAGCCATGTTAATTTCCACTGAGTAGCCCAAGTTCTTGTTTTAGTCTTTACGTGCCCAGAGATATTATTATTTTGTTTATGTGTATTCCGGCCCTCAAAGGTAATTAAACTTGAAAAATAGAGCATAAATATATAGGAGCAACCAAGATATATACCAATAAAGAGAAAATGGCAAAAAGTTGAAGAGACGAAAAAGGAGGGTCCGAAAACAGAAGAAAAACCACTATACTAAGATTTCAAGTCTAAAGAAGGAGAAGAGGCTATAATAAGGTTCTAAGCATCAAGTTGGACTTGGGGTAGGTCTGGTACAAAAGATATGTTTTCATGTCAAACAATTTATATTAAAATAATAATATTTTAAGGGGTAATGATACGGTGATGTCATTGGGTGGGGTCTGAAGTCCCACGTGGTAACACAAACCTGATTGGTTATGAGCGGATTAGGGAAGATTTATCGAATATTAGGGTTAATTGCAAAATCCCCCCCAAGCTACACAGGATTCACGATTTGACCCTTATATTATTATTTATTGTTTTAACAACTTTATACTGCTAACATTTGAAATCGAACTAGAAAGAAGTTAGAGATTATTACATCATTAACCTTGTGAAATTCCCATTTTAGCAATCCCTAGTCCCCAGCATATTACCCCTCCCCTTTTATTCCGAACCCCTAATAACTTGCCTCCAATATGATATTGGATCCTTGATCTTTTTTTTTTGGTACATGTATATGTGTGTGATTTTCTTACTGCATATATATTATGCTTGCATGGATGTGAGATTGGTTTATTATATCATAATAAAGTTGTGATATAGGTTTTATTGTTTGAAGATTTGGAAAATTTTTTTTTGTACAAATATGAAGGGTTATTAGTTTTGATATGTAGTTTGATTAACGGGCAATATTTGATGGCTTGGGCTTTTGTGTCTTTATTTGGTATTTGTTGCTCGGTGATGACATATAAGTGGTTTTGGCAAGTGTGTGTTGGTGGAGGGAAAAAGGAGGAAAGAAAGACCAAAAAAAAGAATTAAGTAAGGAAAAAAAAAAGTACTGTAGTACTTTTCAATAAAAAAGTAACCTGTCAAGTTAATATGATTAGAGAAGTAGTCTACCAGAAATTAGTAGCATAATGTAGTCAAATACAATAATAGTTCAGAGAGTAAATCGAGAATTGGGCATAGTTTAGGGGGGCTTTTGCAATTAACCCATATGATTAAGCAGCCGTTCTCTGTTTGTTCAACCAAGCCACTCTGGCATATCCACGTGACACTTTGGGCCCACGAGGACCTGAAATCGCGGACCCAAAAGTGAATTCCGATATAGCCCTCCGCCTGGCCTTCAAAAGTCAAGTAGGCCCACAAGAAGAAAGCCTACACTCAACAGTAACCAACGGCACGTGGAACTGTCGTGGCGTCTGTATAACTCTTCCTCCGTCTTCGTGCCGACTGCCGCTCAAGCCACCAACGGTTGTGGAGTGAAGGAAGCTTGGCTGCTCTCGCCAGGTTGCTTTCCTTGATCACAAGTGCAACTAATTATTTTAATGATACACGATATTTTTTATATCTTATTTCATGTTATTTTTTGCTACATTACTTAATAAATTGTTAAAATTTTATAAAATAATTTTAATAGAGTAATTTATTTAATAATGTGATAAAAAATCATATAATATATGAGATAGAAAATTTTTATCCAATTTTATTAAATAAAACATTTAGTGGCAGAATAAATTAAAGCTAAGAATTCTTTTGGTCCAATAGTTCCAGCACCATGTACCAGAGTCGTAAAGCACATATTTTAATTGACTTGTCCCAATAACTTACCGTCATTTAGTGTTATTAGCCGCTCAAAGTTTCGTGAAAATTTTAGACATGTAGGGTCCGTTTGGTTGGGTGCAGTATGTTTTTTTTTTTTTATATAAATATTTTATATGAAAATTTTAATTTTATAGTCTTTTAAGAATAAAATAAATATAATGATAATTATATTATCTTATGATATTTATAATAAAGAGAAAAACGAATAGACAATCATTGAAAACAAAACTACAAAATCGGCAAATGAAGTTATTATATAAGATATTTAATCTTATTGTTAAATAATTCGAAAAATAATTTACATTCAAAAATTTTGTAAATTATTTTCATCAAAAGAGAGGAAAATTAAAAAAAAAATATTCAGTATTTGACGCCAAAAAAATTTTTGAAATTTTTTTTTGAATCCAACCAAACAAACCTATAGTGACGCAACATTATTTATTGTTAATATGTAGAATAAAGATATAATTAAATAAGCACTAAATTTGTGGTGAAATTTAATCAAAATTCCTTTTCAAACTCCAAGTTAACCAATAGAGTTGGAAATATCTCGTTAATCCACAATCAAACTCCCTAGTCTTTGAATTTAGTTTAATTAAGAAATAAAATTTAAACTAGATATTGTTCCCAATTCATATAATTGTTGCTCCATTTCTGTTATTATTATTTAATTTAACTTGATCTGTTATTGTAGTCAATGAAACGAAACCTGGGTTATTGTATAAAGCTTCCTTCAAGTAGCATTTTAAAAAGCATGGATTACACAGTTAAGGATTTTTTGTTTCGTATTCTGTGCCACTTCTTGTTACACTACTTAATGAACAGTTGATATTATTCCGCTAAAATTACTTTATAAAATCTTAACTATTCATTTAATAATATAACAAAAAATGACGCGATGTAAGATATCCTGTGTCGAATTACACTGGGCCTCAAAAATTAATACAAGCGCTGTTTTGGTTTTGGTTTACATCCCCAACGTGTTTCGCGAGTTTACTTCAATTTTTGAATCTGGGTTTTAAGTTCCCGTCGCATTCTAATCTCGAATAAGAAATTTTGGCATTGGAAAGAACAAGCAAGGTAAATGTCAATAACCAATACTAAAAGATGGGTACCAAATATAACAAAAATTCAAAAACCAATCTTATGTCAACCATTAATTCCACTGTTGAATTAGTTTGGCCGATTGGCTATACTATGAATAAAATCAGGGTGCAACTTCTTGTGACCCAACATGAGACACCACCGAACACTTCGCCATTTTTTTTTTAACGTATATACTCTTGTTTAATCACAAGATTCATCGGCATTTTTTTTAATCGTACATATTTTTGTTTAATCACAAGATTCATAATTTAGATCGTCGATACGGTCTACACAAATTTTTTTTTTATTCTTTTATAAATTTTGAACCAATTAACGGAAATTCAGTCTCCGAGTTTGGTCAAACTCATAAGTAGTCAAAAAAAAAAAAAAATTAGACGAGAAAAACAAATTATTTCTTTTTTAAACGTATTACGCCATTTCTCGTTGTATTAAGCATGGTATTCCGGATTAACATGGAAGTGTAATGTTCGAAGTTCGAACCAGGTAAAGGACACCCAGCAGGATGTGATAATTCATCAAGTTTTTGTTTTCTCACTTTTCCTGGAATCCTTGATCTCTCCGCTCTCTCACATGACAAATGTGTTACATATGTACTCACAAAGCTGTGATGCATTGGTAAAACAAATGTACTACACAAGATTATTAGTGGCAAGTGCACTTAACGAACTAGAAATAAAGCTATATGCATATTTATGATTCCATCTTTGTTTCAAGTTTTCTGTATAATATGCAAGTACCCTCAAGGGTGATAGGAACGAACAGGAAAGTTGAAAAAGATCAACTCGAATTCAATAAAAAAAAGGACAGAGAAAAGTCGATGGATCATGATTCCACTTCTGGGTGACTGTTATTACTTGTAAGGATTAAAGGGGCGCAACATTACTATTTAGCTACAGCTGCACACTTAAAATATCAAATTTTTTTTTTGGGGGGTTCGTGTGGTTACAGCTAGAAACAACAATACAGAGGTAGTACATGTTTGTGAGTGATTGATTCATCTTCAGTATATCTCAAGTGTATATCCCGTGATCCTACTAATAAAGGAGCTTATCATAACAGAGTGCATACCTTAATGTCATTGAGGTAGTCTCTTTCCACATCAATAAGAAAACATATTATTAACCCATTCTTGCCAGTCCATCAATTTGCCAAAAGCATTCTTCTATTCTGCAAATGAATCTTTGTCGATACAGAGAGAAGGGTGGAATGCACCAATTCTGCATAGTAATATTTCCCCTTACTAAGGTCCATAGTTCTGCAGGTAGCGAGAAACAATAGCGATTTGTGAAAACCGTTGGGCAAACAATAATCATTAATGACATCATATCCTCTTCACTTGTGAATAACAAGCGAAACATTTTGGATAAAGATGCAATGACACACCACGGTGAAGAAACAGGAGAACCAGGAATGGCTGAACAAAACTGGGCAACGTTACTATACAGAAGAAAAAGCCATACACGAAATACAGCTTGAATAGTAACAGCAGGGCTAAAACTACCACACTTCCAATCTGCTTTTGATTGCTGCCCCACACCTCCGCTGCTTCTTCCTTCTCATTCTTAAATTCAAGAAGAAGAGAGCTTCGTATTGCGTTCATATTGTTATACAATGGCATTGCTCAATCGATCATTCATTTACAAAGGATATCCAACCCTTCTGAAATCTCTCGTGAAAAAGGGGTGTCTCAAAGCTTCTCTTGCTTTAAGACGTTCACCAGGTTCATAACGTAGAAGACCTTGCAAAAGATCAATCAGATCACCAGCAGAGTGGTCTACATGCTGCATGACTAGATTCTGTAAATAAAAATGAGCAAATTAGAGATATACTAAGGTGGAAAAAGCAGCTTACGCAAAAAAAAACAGCAACCAAAAAACGCTACATTAGATAAGGTTTCCAAGCTAAAGCTAAACTACTGTCTGGATATTGCGTCCCCTATATGGTTATACCAAAGGTCGCAATAAAGAGCATATTAACTGAATCCATCTTTCTTTAACAAAGGCCTCAGGCTTGGAATCTCCATTTAGGCGACAGAAACTTTATCACTAAATTTACTTGATTATAGGTGGCAATCATGTAGCAGACCTTTCTTTGGCCAGTTTTTCTAAACTTTTAGTTGTTTAAACAATTCATCGGATGAACTGTTCATGATGAATCCTTTTTTAAACTTTTAGTTGATAGATTAAACAGCAACAAGAGTTTGCTTTTAAAACCCAAGTCATCAAAAGATTTAAAAAAAAAAAAAATCCTGATAACATATGATTCCATATAACTCGATCACAGACGCTGCTTCCCGTACTGAGTAAAGTGATACAAATGACTGGTGTAATGTGCTTACCTGAAGGCGGGGCAATTTCCAAACTGCCTTCATACTTTCTCTTGAAGATGCACCCTCTGGCCAATCCAACCGTGCACCCCTTTTGAAATATTTTTCAGCACGACGGCTTCAGAAGATACCGCTTTGATGTTTAGAATTGAGTAGGGAAGATGAGGCACAAAACCATAAGAAATGTTCAAAAGTAGTTTAAAGCTTACTCCGCTCTAATGATCATATGTTGAGGCAAGGGACCAAGCACTCGTTCCATCATAGCAAGATGCTCGAGATTTTCATGTGTTTGGAAAAGAGCCTCCCCCTTTTCATGAACAAAACCAGAAAAAGAAAATTAAAGAGTATAAATGTGCAATTAACAATAACTGAATAAATTCAATTACTTAACTGAATATGATCTCAGAGAGATAATGTTATCAGACAATAGATGAGGCTTATAGTGTGATAAAAGCTCCATCCGTAAGGGGGCACACGAAGTACTCTAATATAATTATTCTACTTAAAGTTAATTGAGTTCTCACTTACAGAGCAAAGTTCAACTAGTATGCAACCTACACTCCACATGTCACAGGGATAGTTCCATCCAAGACCTACAATTATCAAGAGCACGTAAGCCACAAAACTCAACGAACATGCACATGTGACGTGACTCGATAGCAGAAGCTTACCCAGAATAACCTCAGGAGCACGGTAATGACGCGTTGACACCACATAGCTGTGATCCTGATGCTCAAATGTGGTACTACCAAAGTCAATGAGCTTAATAGCACTTGACTTGGGTAAATTCTTAAAATAGTTATGAACCATCTTTCGTGGCCCGTGACAGGAACTTCATTATGAGAAGAAGAAAGATAAGACACAAGACCCATCAGGACATAAAACTCAAAACATCCATATTTGAAAGTAAGCATTGGTGATATAATGAGTTTCAAGCATAAATGTCAAAAATGCTGGCCATCCACACTAACACGCGGAAATTTGTGAAGATTCGTAGCACAAGGAATCACCTTATAATCAGGCACTTTGATATACTCTGAGGAGACGAGAAGAATATTTTCTGGCTTCAGATCAGTATGAATCAGGCGGAGATCATGCATAACTGTCATAAGAAAATTCCATCAATGAGACTCTACAGGTTCAAAAATGGTCTCGTACTTAAAAACACTTGTTGACAGTATACATGATTAAGTTAAGCGAGTAAAGAGTATATCAACATTGTGATGAATAAGGTAAATATAGCAGGCCAATTAAGCTTAAATCAGGGTTCCATTTATTTCAAAAATTAACTGAAAGCAATAAAACAGAAAAGGTATCACAATGATTTGTCTACACACATGCTACAGACTCCAAAAGTTGTCTGCCAAACTCCCGAACAAGATCAATGGGAAAAGAACGATAGTTGTTTTTGCGGAGGAAATCGTATAAGCTTGGACCAAGCTTCTCAAAAACCTGTTAAGACCATTTAAATCCATCCGCAAGCTTTTAACTTACAGAATATTCAGGCGCAAAGGGAGCATAATTACTCCTTCAAATGTAATAAACTCTATAAGTGCCAATCAATACTTACAATACAAATATGATTACGATAGTCAAACCAATTCCGTATTTGCACACAACTGCAAAGAATAAAACCACTTGTACCAAAATTACTTCAATTTGTACAGCCACAACGAAAGCAAAAACGAAGGAATACACTTACCGCGCACCACCAATATCATGCCTTAAAAGTTTCTGTAGGACATCAATCTCAATCATAGCAGCTTCACGATACTTATGGATTGAACGAACAACTTTAATTGCAACGGATTTCCTTCCTGTCATTGTCCAAACATTCAATAACTTGCCCAAAAGTCCCTGCAGTATTTTCCAGGAAATGGACAACCAAAACTATGAATGATCATTGACCCATCTAGACATTGGAAATATGAAAGATAAGGTCCTGAAAAGGTAAAATATAGGAATGCTACACTAACGAACCCCAAAAGGAAGTAAAACTAGAAAGAACAAAAGGATCAAAAACAGGGGAAAAGACGAAAGTAATAAAATAATAAACAATCTAACATAATGAAGTTACAAACCAAAAAAACAACTGACCTTCTCCCATTTTGCTCAGTATCCTATCTGCATATTCACCAATTAAAGAATTATGCTTCCAAAATATTTGAAGGAATAATATTTTACTCGACATCGAAAGAAAAATGTAATCTACTTGAGCAGGGGAAAAAAGAGATGAAGTGTTACATTAAATTAAAATCATCATCGTCATATCATTCTAAATATCATAACAATCATAATGGAAATATACTTATGGCCAACGAGGAGTCAAGTTCTCCCCAATGGCGAAAACATAATGTCCATCTTTATCATCAGATCTCCAAGGTGGGGATCCATTATGAGAAACCCCTTTATAATATATTGAAGAGTATGCATAGTTTGGTAATAACCCATTTGAAAACTCCTGGCCACAATATATCGTTGGAAGGACCTAAGATGACAATGAATTCATTTAATATGTCAATAGAACCATCTTTTCCTGTTTCTGAAGAAGATCTACTTGGATTCATTCAAAAATCACTGGATACGATCCACCAATTTTACAACAAAATCTACCAGCTCAATAACATAAAGAAGAGACAAATACAGTACATTAACAATAACTGATTTGAAGAGGTGTTTTGAGGTATTCTAATCTGCTCTTTCCTTCTGATTTTTGCTCATTTTAAGCCAGGGAATTAAAATAAAATAAAACAAAACAAAAAAGCTAATTCTGATAAGCAACCTATTTGAACAGATTTCTCACTAATTATTTTTTAGAATCATGGTCAGCTTAAAATAAGCTGATATCAATAATTAGGATATTATTTAAACGTAATTAATAAAATCAGTGCATAAGCAAACAAGTCAATAAATTTAAATAATAAACAAAAGATTAGCTCCTAATTCTTTTGCTTAATTTTTCCCAACAAAAACAGTTTTACTAACCTAAAATTCATCAAGTAAAAAAAATAAAATAAAATCGAACATTCATCCAAAAAAAAAAAAAAAGCAAACATAGATGGAATCGGACCTTGGTAGGTGGAGGAGGAGGAACAGGAGGAGGCATGTCCCAAGTCAAACGAGGTCGTTTTCGAGGTCGCTTATCCATAATCCGGTGAGAAAAATCTGCGATCTTCTGCGTTTCCATTTTTTTTAGTAGTAATACTTATGGAATAATCAAACAAATTAAAAAAAAAAAAAATCTCCAAAATTAATATAATTAATTAAACAAAGATTATAAATCCAGAGCCAAAAAATCGAATGGTTTCACAAAAATTTTAGTTGCAATAACAAAAATCATTGGATTAATCCAAGCCCTGCTCTTGAAATTGTAGATCTAAGAAAGAAAGAGGATTGAGCGAAGAGAGAATCTCAACCGAACGAGAGGATGAGGGAAAGTAACCCTAGTTAACTCAGTAGTGGGTTAGTTTGAAACCGTGGTTAAGAAAACTTGGATTTGGAAATAAAGGAACCAGTATGCTATATTGGGTTGTTGCTTCACTGTCTTTAATAGCTGAACCGGGTCCGGGAGGCCATAGTTTCCTTTATTTTGGGCTTTGTGTTAGACCTGCATGTTTTGGTTTTAGATTGGATTTGCTGGACCTTTAAATACTATTTCAGTAACCAATTCTCTTTTTTCATTTGGTTGATGATAAATGCACTCAAAATTTTTATTTTTTTAATTGTAAATGGCACTCATAATTATACTATATTTACCTAATACTTGATTTTTTACTCCTGTGTTTATTCATTGATGATGTAGTGTGTTATAGCCTAGGGATGTAAAATAATCTAAGGTTCAACCGTTCAAGCAATTCAGTTAAAAAGTTAATTTAAATTCGAATTGATCCAACTCAAATCCAACTTATTCAAATTCAAATTATTTGACGAATCGATTTCGAATATATATATATAAAACTTGGGTACTCATTAAGTTTTTTTATGTATAATTTTTTAAAATTTTTTGTTATATATAAAATTACTAAAATACCTATATTCTTTAATCAAATTACATCTTTTATTTTATTTTTTAAGTGAATTCGATCTCTAGTAAATTTTTATATCTCGAGTTCAAGTTGTATTTTTAGTGCTCGTTCAAGTTGTATAAATAATTTCGAACTCTGGTACACTGTAGTGTAGCCCAAAAGTGGAACTTATTTATCACCAATTTATTTTTATACCATACTTGTGGTTTAGTGAAGAATATTTAGATAGAGACTCTAAAATGCGGATCTCCTAACCAAATCTCATGGTTTGGACTTGGGAGGAAAAGCTTTTCTTCAAAAAATGAAATTAAACGTTGTTGAAGGTCTATCAAACTAACCAATTCTACAAGCATTTTCTATGTATCAAAGACGCCAACCAAATTTGAAACTGCACAGAAACAATCTGTTTCGTATGTTAATCTTATTATAAATGTGTATAACAGATACAAGTCTCTCAGAAACTTCATCCCAGGCTCAAAACTACGTAACCAAATCAATATCTTGAACTATTGTAATGTGTTCATAAAAAAAACTCAAGACCTCACGTATCTCATCTCTCTGTGCACGTCTTCTATCCCCAGTAACAAACACATGAATTTTACATTTTATTTCAATCCAACTGCATCCAGGGACCCTATTCAACCCTTTTTCCCTCATCTCATCCCTTATTCTTGACACGCTCTGCCATTTTCCAGCTGCAGAATGTGCATTAGAAAGCATCACGAATGATGAAACGTCCCCAGGATCTAATGTTAGCATCTTTCTGGCTGCAAATCCACCTAGTTCCATATTCGAGTGAATCTGGCATCCTCCAAGTATCGCCTTCCTTTAGAATCCGATACCGGGGTCAAAAGGCAAATCAGCCATAAACTTCACAGCTTCCTGAAGCCGCCCTGAACGTGATAGTAGATCCACCACACAAGCATAGTGCTCTGCCTTGATCATGCCAGGCTCTTGAAGTCTAGCCTGATTGAAATATGAATAACCTTCGCCAACTAGGCCAACGTGATTACAAGCCAATAATAAACCAAGAAGAGTAACACCATTCGGCCGAATGTCACTAGAGTTCATTTTCTGAAACACATCTATTGCCTCCTTTCCTTTCCCATTTTGTGCATAACCACATATCACAGCATTCCAGGAAACAACGTTCTTTCGAGGAAGTTTATCAAAGGCCAAGAGACTGTCCTCCATGCTCCCACATTTCGCGTAAAAGCTAACCAAAGAATTTCCAACATATACACCAAGTTCACCCAAGAACTTGAAAGCACAAGCATGGAAACTCCTCCCCATTCCAAGTGCAGCTATATTGGCAGCTGCAATGATAGCAAGGGCAAGGAAAACTAGACTCACTAGGCAAATGCCCTTCTCTCAACATCTGTACGAAGAGGTTGACAGCCTCTTCATTATTCCCCGTTTGGCTACACCCACTAATCATAGCATTCCAAGAAACCACATTTTTCTCAGGAATTTTCTGAAACAGCATCATAGCTTCATCAAATCTCCCTTCTTTAAGATACCCAGAAATCAAAGTCGTGTTAGAAACCACATTTGGGTTATCCGTTTCCTGAAAAGCCTTATGGGCTTCCTCAATATTGCTCAACTTTACGTAGAGATCAATAACAGCACTGCCCACAAACACGTTTGAACTAAGGCCTATTTTCATTCCACAAGCATGAAACTGCTCGCCTAAAAAAAGGTCTTTCAGAACAACAGATGAATGAATCACAGTGCCGAAAGTGAACTCATTGGGTTTAATATTCAGCTCAAGCATTCTTGAGAAGTAATATATAGCTTCTTTATGGTGGTTACCTTTAGCCAAACGTCCAAGCAGAGGTGAAGTAGCCGCAACGACGTCTCGGTTGGACAATTCGTCGAACAGTCGACGTGCATCGAAGAATCCGTTTGGCTTGCTGTGTAAATCAACAAGGTTGAGTTCAACTTCTGAGCCTCCTCGCTTGCGACCATGTCTGTGAACTTGTTGGGTTCCAACCAGCACCGTGTAATTTGAAATTTGGGCTGCTTTTCTGGTTTTGCAGAATTTCGTGTAGGACTGAACAAGGAACCATCTATTGCATGTTGTGGGTTTCATAAGTTGAAAAGTAATTTCTTGGATGTTACGTACTAATTTCATAATATTCCTAAATTTTACGTCACGTGCTTTCCATGTGACCTAGCTATGTGAATCCAATGTTCACAGCCGTCGGAGTTCTGTTAGAAAATGGACTTCAATTATGGAATTTGGACCAGATGCAGAATCTAATGCACATTTTTTTTCACTTCAATGTAGCTCGTTATCAAACAGGTCCAATCCCAATCTGGCCCATTCATGGCTCCACCCTTTTCAGACTTTTTAAAAAGCCCAAGGCCCTGTCTGGGAACACAAAATTGAAGCGCCTACCCAATAAATTTCAAGGGGTCCAGAGTCGTTGACTGAAAATGATTACTGATTCCAATTATGGATGAGCTGACAATGGTGGCTTTCAACACTAATGGGCCCTCCTTACTTTTTCGTATTAATAATGAATGACTGGTTGTCGGTACATATTTAACAGGAAAAAGAGTCAGCTTAGTTATTTATATCATATTACGGTGTATATAATAATTATTTAAATAATTAAAAAATAATAAAATTTTTTATTTTTTAATTATTCAATAATTTATTTTATTTATTCTATTATATAATATGAGTAACAAAATTTTTTTAAAAAAATAGAACCTTACAAAATCGGTTTTAGCCTCTTTGGGCAATGATTATTGCACCTTTCATGTTTTTGTTTATGTACTACTAGAAATCAAGATTCTTACATATTCTCCATTCATGGTTCCCTGTCTATTTTCTATAGCCTTAAGCACGACACTTTAATATTCACAAAAAAGACGATTATGGTCACATCGCGTATGACTTTTAAGGCTTGGAAGTTGCCAAATTGGCATATTCTACGGTAGTAAAATACTTATATTTGTTTCTTTCATCATCTACTTACTCCATATATGTTGACTCTTTTAACAAAAAAAAAAAAAAACCACATGATGTGCATGAGTCTCACTACCTAACATGGTATATTTTAGTAATTGTACCTCGATTAAATATATATATATTTTTTAAATTTTATTTTTTTTAATTTTATTTTTTTCCCATTACCTACCCTAGTGACTCAAACATGAAGAGTAGAACTTTGACTCGAAAAACTGTGCTAAGAATCATGCACATGCAGTAACCAAAGTTTTAAAGTAAGTTAATGGCCAATGATATTGGCACAGCAATTTTTTTTATTGTCACAACACTTTTTAGCGAAATGACACTAATATCCCTACCCAAAAATCATTATCGGTTTGTTTCAAAACCCCTTTCCCCCACCCCACCTCCGCAGCCTCCACTTCCCTACCCGCAACCTCCTTCTTTCATCTTATTTTCCTAATCATCATTCTCTATAGTCATAATACATCACCAATTCTTGGAAAGGAAAAAAAAAAAAATCTATCTTTTCTTTTTTCTTAATGAAATCTATTTATTTATTTTTTTGTATTCCAAACCAAACAACAAATCACACAATTAAGCGATTAAATTCCCAAAATTTCTACATATGCAAAGACAAGAAAGGGGTCTTGAGCTGTATGCACTGAATTCTTAAGGTGCAAGATTAAATTAGATTTGAATCACTAAATAAGTCGAACAAGGCTAGCAGAAAGATTTCAGTCGAGTAAGCAAAAGGCACCACTGTTGATTGAACTAGAATGTCAACTTCTAATGGATTAATACTGAAGACTGAGGATATTATGTGAGTTTCAAGATTTAAGAGAAACAATTTTATCAGATTAGAATGATAAGACTGGATTTGGTGAATTTTGTTGTTGTAACTATGCTGTGTTTTCATGATGGAGGAGAATATTATATACTCGGGCATGTGTCTTGGTCCCATTGAAACGTCAACCTGCAGCAGATGGGGTGGTAGTGCAGTAGTGGCAGAAAATGGGGTTTTGCAAAATTAGCAAGATTGATTGGAGGGTATTGTTGTCATTTTAAAAAAAGTTCTGTAGCAATATCAGTGTTGGATTTTATTTTTTTTTACATCTTATTACATAAGTATTTTTAATTTCTTTCTGAAAACAACATTATTTAAAAAAAAAAGAAAAAAAAAAAGGAAGATTTTATAGTCTATAACCCAAGAATATAAGTTCATGGGACATACTAAAACACCAAGAAATTTTAGACTAGTTATTT
Organism: Cinchona pubescens; assembly: GCA_025175665.1. Classification (NCBI taxonomy): domain Eukaryota; kingdom Viridiplantae; phylum Streptophyta; class Magnoliopsida; order Gentianales; family Rubiaceae; genus Cinchona; species Cinchona pubescens. The sequence continues at coordinate 99,948 of JANKKI010000129.1, read as the reverse complement.
GAGGGATTGCTAAATGTAAAAGATCCCTATATTGGAGGGATTAGGAAAAAAAAAATACTACTACAAAAGACAAATTCGAGAATTAAACTTAATTTTATTTTACATTTTGTTTTTGCAGGATTAATATAGACAACGTGGAGAATTTGTCATTGCTGTAATAGCCTGTAACGCATGATTGTCACGGACATTATAAAATCCTCTTATTGCCATGCTCCTGCTACCGGCTGCTTAGGTAAAAGAGCATCCTATTCCTGCCTGATATAATTTCCAAGAATTACAAACCAGTAATCATTCAGTTTCTCCTTTTGTTAATACCCTGTTTGGTTCTGAGTTAATTAAAGCAGAGATCAGATTTCGAGATGGAAGAAGGACTTGAAGACCGCATCAGCAGTTTACCACACGATATTCTTCTTCTCATTGCTTCAATGATTCCCTTAAAAGAAGCAATCCGAACTGCCGTTCTTTCGAGTGCATGGAGAAGATTATGGACACCATCCCAAGTAAAATTGGAGGAGCTGGGCTTTTCTCCCGATGATCAATCGGCTAGGGAGAAAATAACTCAAATTATAAGTGCATTTTCAATGTATTCTGATTATCCTGACAAGTTAAAACTGTGTCAGCAAGTTGAAGACGAACCGTTTGTTGTTATGTTCACCAAAGGGATTCAGGGAGACCTCCATTTCGATTTCTCTGAAAAGTGGACTAATATGGAATTCAATCTGATTCTTGAAAAGGGTTCTGTAATTTGTCCAAGATTTTCTTCTCTTAAGAGTCTGCAACTCAGATCTGTCAACCACGTTTCGGAAAAACTGGTAAATGATTTGTTCTCCAGTTGTTCGTTTTTGGAAAGTTTGAGGTTTGATAAGTGCAGGGGATTGAACAACATTGACATCAGAGCAAATGATTGTCTTAAGAGCTTAACAATAATTGATTGCTTTAACATTAATAGCATCAAAGTTTCTGCTTCAAGGCTGAAATCCTTTTCCTACCGCGGATTTCTTCCAAATATTGTTGCGCTCAATAACACAGCACATCTTGTTGATGCTATATTAAATTTCAAGGACGGGTTTATTTCTGATGATTTCTTTCGCTGCGAGGATGTTTTGAATCTTCTCTTCTCTCTCAATAATGTTGAGATGCTTACTATTAGCGGACCTGGCTTCTTGAGGTATGTATTTTTTCTTCAATTGAAAAAACGGGATTTAAATGTTGTTCATTTATTTTACCTCCTCTAAAAAACAAATCCCTTTTTTTTTTTTTTTTTTTCTGGTTGTGCACTGCGGGGGTCATTTTTGGACGACTCGAATTCAAGTTTAGTAAGTTGAAGGAGTTGTTGTTGATCGATTCTTTAGTAGACGCAAGAAAGAGGGATTCCATGGCTTGCTTCTTAAACATAACGCCCAGCTTGGAGAGGCTTTCTGTTGAGGTACTTTTAACATTTTGACAGTCTCATCACTCTCTTTACTGTTTAATCTATAAGATATAAGAGTTGAATATTTAACCGGTTTTGATAGTCTATTTTGATATTTTGATTGCTTTGTTCATTGGCTAATCTATAAGATACGACAGTTGAACGTGTAACAGGTTTTGATAGTCTATTTGCACCGATTAACGTCTAAGCCAACCTCTTGGCTTTCAACTTCCTCTTTGATGGATTGTCTGGGAACTTTTTTTTTTGGGTATTTGTGAAATTATGCAGATTGATAGGAACTGTAATGCAATCCCAAGTCCATTTCTTCATGAATATTGGCACGAACCTCATTTATGGATGGATTATGCAGTGGTGAAATGCAATGCTTCTCTATTAAAGTTTCTGAAAACCATTGAAATTGTGGGTTTTACAAGCCAAGAAAATGAAGTACTATTGATGGATCTTCTACTTCACAAGGCAGTTAATCTCAAGGATCTGATTGTGATCTCTCCAGAGAGTGCAAGTGGTGCTTGGAGAGTTACAGTGACACCTAGGAGTCAACTAGATTATGTGGTAAGGAGGACAAACCAAAAACACAAGTTGGTTCCTTCTCCGAATGGTTACTCCATTTATGTATTAACTGAAGACAACGACTTCAGCTCCACAGTCACCGGCCAGTCTTTATTAAATTGACCTTTTATGTAATTTCTTTCTTTTAGATAAATGTAAAAATTTCCTCTTTTTTATTTTTTTTATTTTTTAGATTCTTTATATCCAATGTATATATGTGCTTTTGTGATCAATAATTGCGTTCCATGAAATATTTACTTTGGATTAAAAAAAAATTAGTGTTGTTACTCCTAGCTACCGTTGTTAATTTGATTTATAGCCAAGTTGTAAAGCATCTTGAGTTTTCATTACCGAATTTACTTTTAAAATTAAATTTCATCCCTTAATGAAAAGAGAATTCTAGTTCTTGTGGAAATTATTTAAAAGCATCTTCAGAAAAAAAAATATTGCTAGAAATATGTAAGTATACCTTCTGGGAAAAAAAGGATTTTTTGTTTGGGAAATCAAAGTTGAGGTTTTGAGGTGACGTAGTAAGTAGATCGTAGGTCCGTTCACGATGAAAAGAAAAATAAATTATGTCATCCCCTTTTGTTTATAGTTAGAGAAACTCAGTTTTTCATGAAGTTTCTAAATTTACAAGACTCCCATCCTTGTATAAATACTGGATGAATTCTACCAAAAAAATAATATATATATATATGTATTCTTAAATGAAAAATTGATATATTTTTTATCATCATTATGAATTTTTTAAAAATTAGAAAAACCTTAAGATGATGTCAATGTAATTTCATACACAAATAATATTCTAAATAGTTAAAAAAGTGATAAAGTAGAAAAAATTACTGATAATTATTAAATTTAAAAAAATATACAATTCAAATAAATATGTAAAATCAGAAATTGGTGAATTAATTTTGAACATTTAACAACGGTCTTCAATTTCTGGGTCTTCAAATTATTTTTTATTATAGACGCGTGGGAAAACACTAGTAACAAGTAGTCTGCAGTTCCAAAAGATTAGTAGGCTCCTCTCCATTAATTGGTGAGAACTTCTCTCAAATATATTTAAAAGAAATGTAATTTTAAATTATATTTTGAAAATTACAACTGTTCATAATATAATTTATTATATATTTTTTTTATATATAAAATTTAAATATAAATTAATTAATTTTTTCTGTATGATTAAATATTTAAATTTTTGTTTATTGATTTTAACCCATTTTAATGTACCATTCAAATGTCTCGGGCAAATTGAATAATAAAATATTTTTGAATATATTTAATTTTAAAATATGTTGATCTACTTATCAAAGTAAAATTACTGATATAATTTTATTATTTTTAAAAATTTTAATTATTTAAATATAAATAATCATTGAAGAAAATTGAACAGAAAGGTAATGGGGAAGATTCCAACCCAATTAGTATATGAACCAAACAAGTTGTAAGAGTAAATTCTAAGTTGGTAAATATTAATCACAGCATATGGATCTATGTCCATGATCCATGCATGATTGATTTTTTCTATCCGCGTTTTTGATTTATGGAATTTGTCTACTTTTGAGTTCTGGGCCTTCTGGCTGGACCATTAACCCCAGCTACAACTAGACAGTGGGCCTAATGTGATAGTCAGCTCTCAAGGAACCAGAAATCAACGCATAGGTTGCAAAGTCCGCTTCAACGATTTTCATTCTAATTAATCGCTTTAGCTAAATGAAGACAGGACCATGCGTAATTTTATCTCAGTCAATAGTAATTATTCAACAATATTTAATAGAGTGGAGGCTCGTATTTTTTAAAAAATAGGAAAATCGTTCAATTCAGAAAAATAAACACTCCACATTAAATGAAAAATTCTAATTAATTGAAGAATAATTATTAGATATATTTAATAATTATTCCGGATCAAAATAAAAATTTCGACATGACCATACCTGATTTCTAAGTATAGTAAAGCTTATAATTTCTTTAAAACGAAAATCTCCAAGCATGACTATTTAAAAAAAAAATGAAAAATCAACAAAAAGTAATTGAAAAGCCATAGGCGAGTTCTCCTTATACAATAAAGTTGAAATTCGAAACTCTTGTCAAAAAAAAAAAAAATAAATAAATAAAATAAAATAAAAAACTTGAAACGCGAACAGAGGCAAGCAAATTTTAAAAATGAAACCGTTTAGGGGTGTTTATGGGTCCGTATTTCGATATTTCGATAAATTTTTTTTGATATATTTCGATATTTCAGTGCAATAAAATCAAAATCAAATGATTGATTGGTTAACCAAATTTTTTTTTCAATTTATCCGATTAACCAAAATTCATTAGTTAATTTAAAAATTAAGTATAAAATTAAATATTAAACTAATCAAATTATAAACAAAAACTTAAAACTACTAAAATTAACACTAGAAACTAAAAAATAACATAGAAAAATAATATCAAAGTGTTGAATGAATGGAACATAAAATTGAGTTACTAAAAAATTAAAAATTAAAACTAATAAAACTAAAAGTCAGATAATTCAGTAATCTGATATTTTATTTTCAATAATCAAATTCGAACCATATAACTAATATTTTTTATTTGGTTAAATCAAACTATAAACACCCCTAATTGTGATATAGCTTCTTTTGTTTGTGTGGGTAGCACATCAACTTCTAGCTTTAGGTAGGTTTGAATTATAATAACTGACGTACCAAGAAATATTTTGTAGTAATTACGAGATGATCCTGTCTATGCTAGACGCCCTCCAAAAACTTTGATTTGGGTATGTCTCAACAAAAAAAAAACGAGCAATATTACAATTTATTAGTTAAATTTTGATCGATAAAACTATTAGCAAATTATTATAGATGTAGATTAATTTTTTTTCCTTTAAAAAATTCTAGATAATCATCGTTGAATTAGTAAAGTAAAAGAAAGAATAAGCTTTACCAAAAAGTACAACTCATCACAAAAAATATTATCATTAAATACAGAAATTTGTCCAATAAAATATTCAAGGACATCTTTTATACTTGAGGCAAAAAGAAGAAATGAAAGGGATTACATATTGTCAAAATTGACATATGAAGTAGAAATTTATTGAATCCATCTATTCAGGCGCAATAACTAACATTGCAGCCAACATTAAATCATAATTTTAAACTCTAACAGGTGAAATAAGTATTAAGTAAAATTTTTGCTAAAACATTTGCAAACAGAAAATAGAAATTTTTACTAAACATTTATAAAGAGAAAACAGATGAAATGAGTGTTATAAGTGAAAATTTTTATCAAAACATTTGCAAAAGAGAAACATGTAAAATATGCTACAACCCATTTGTTTATTCCATAACCAAATAAAAAGACTTTCCAAAAAGTACCTTAGCCAATCATACCATTATTTATAACATCCAAAAAAAATATACTCTTTTCCAGTCTAGATGACAAATGCAAACAGTATATTTTTTTAATTGGTCTTCTAACACAAGTAAGCGGAATTGTTTTCCCCTAAAAATCTGGTATTTAATGTCAAGAGGCCAAAATGGTTTAGAACTCATAATAAACAGGTTATATTCTGCCACTTGCAATAAACCATCTGTATACATCCAATAATTGGTTTTCTTGTGCTCATATACATGATTTCAGTAAAATCATGTTGTTTATACATACTAATTCAGATAATAATCAACAATAGTTTTTCTAGAATTGCAACAATTCACTGATAGAAATTTATATCTGTCAATTCGTGCCAAAATATTTTCTAATGCTATAATCACAATCAGGAGCTTTTCTAAAAGTAAATGAGCCCTGATTATATGAGTATAAATTAGGTTATAATCACTGTTTTATAAGAATCTAAATAACTATAAGAAAAGAAAAATAACAAAACATAAAAAATTGGCCAGTTAATCATAACATATAATTCCATATGAAATGAAAGTTTTCAAATGAGGTTTCTTCCTCGTATAATGTGGATGAAGATTTGTTCAATCTGATTTTAAAAATTACCTAACACTGGAAACATGTATTTACAATGACAAATGATATATTTTCAATCCCATAAAGTTTTCATGCAAGAAGTATAGTTTAAGAGTTAGAATGTCAATGCATCCAAAATCCATGTTCAAATCTTTAACTCATACGTTACAACTTTAGATTTAGATCTCACCTTTGTCGCTAGATAATGCACATGAACACAACGAAACAAATCGTCATAACATTAGTAGGGAAAATCGCCAAAATAGTCTCTCAACTTTTACACTTTAGCCAGAATGAGTCCCTCACTATTCTTTTTAGTCAGTGTAAAAATTATAAGCTTTACTATACTTAGAAATCAGGTATGGCTTATTTTTTAGCCACAAAAGTCCTTTTATGGTGTAGTCACCATAATTTTTTTATTTTTATAAATTTCATATGAAAGGACTATCTTGGCTATTTGGTAAAAATTAAAAGACCATTCAGAGAGACTATTTTGAGGGACGATTTTCCCTACTAATGTTATGACGTTTAATCTATTTCAGCTTTATTTATAAACATTATTAGTATTACAACCAAATAGCTGCAAAAGGTGTGCAATATTTTGTTTTGTTTCATATGATTCATAGATTTCATATTATCTCGTTACAAAATAGAAGTAGATGAGAAACAAAATGTACAAAAAACTCATACTAAGAAAGCCTTCAAATCAATTTCACTAATCATAACAGGATTTGATTCAGTCAATATCTTCAGAATTTCTTCTTTATTACATATTCACTATAGGTCTTAAATTTGGCTATTAAAGTTGATAAATCCACAACTAAACTCTATTATTCTGATTCGTTTATCAAAGCAAAAGATAATGCAAATAGATAAGATCCCCACTTTTATGTTTTGCACATGTTTGTTACCTCTTGCTTGTAAACATACTAACTAAAATGATACTGTAAAAGAGTGGAAGGAATGCAGACATAAAAAGGTAGCAAAGTAAGCGGTATTTACTTTCAGGTTTGAGACTGTGAAGGCATGTTAAAGATAACAGCTCTATTATTGGCTCTCTATTCTACCAAAATCTATTAATATTGAAATAAAAAATCATTTATCCATTCACAGTTTCAAAAAAATATGCTCAAAAATAAAATTTCTTCCAAAACTGAAACTTTATTAATTTAAAGAAAAGGCTTGAAAATAGAGATGCCAAGTATATACTTTTCCTAGGATTTTCATCCACACATGATTGGTTTTTCAACTTGTACACCTTGTAATTACATCAATATATTGTATCACAAAACAAAATATATCTTGCCACTTCAAAAAATTATAATTTAGAAGTTCAAGTGAAATAAATCTACAAAATAAACAAAAGAATGTAAAAATGAAACGTTTACCAGCTTTTAAATCACCAGAATTCGCTAATGAAACATTCTCTGTCACTTCTCCTTCCCTATCTCAATAATTAACCTGTACCATTGAATACTTGCAGTATATGTAAAAAAAATAACAAATTAAATTCTCAAGAATTTATCACAAGTAATTTCTTAAAAATATTTAAAGAACCCTTTAATATACCACAAGGTCCACAACATACCCAATATGTCTTAAAAGAATCACAAAAAGTCAAAGGATTCTTTTTTTTTTTTTTCAGTTGTTTTAACCAAATAGAAAATAGGACAAAAAGAATAACATAAGTATATGGGTTTTGGTTCAAGAAAAATCCCAATCAGAAGTTAAAAACAAAAAAAATCATTATGTTTAACTTGCGAACGAAAAGGAAATAATTAGAATTGATAAGTAGAAAGCATCTTTTTACTCTGCCAAAAAAAAAAAAAAAAAAGTGGACATTAAATACTTTTCAAAAAATTCCCTGAAAATCAATTATCTGGGATGGAGAATAAATGGGGATTTCAAAAAATCCGAGAAGAAGAGAAGTGAAAATTTTGATAGTTCCATATAATATTTCTTAATGCTATCCTCCTAATCATATCGAACGGCAATGAACAAAGTAGATGTTGATTCAACGGTTTTAAGTATCAAACAATTCTAAGGGTAGTTTGTTTTCTAGACATACAGTCATAGACTCGGATCATTTAGTACAACTTGTTTATTTTACCCAAATCCCGGTCTTTAATATAATAGGTCAAACTAAAAGTATTTTATTTTAATAGTTTTTTAACAAATACAATAAGGTTTATTCACAACAAAGCCTATCAACAGTTTGTAACTAATTGGGACATAAGTTTTATTTTGAAGGGTAATGATGTAAATTTATTTTTTTCACTTAGATATTTTAATTCCTAAATAATTTGGAAAAAGTGAATAGCAACAAAGGCCATAAATAGTTTATAACTATATTCAACACTTACTTTAATCTCAAGGTCCCAGATCACAATAATTTCACCTCTTTAAATGCATTATTGTTAGTAAAAATAAAATAAAATAAAATTAGTCCACGTTACAAGAGAATAGAGGATGCTGTAGTGGAAAGTTCTCCTTTTATCTTATGTTAGATTATTATCCAACTATTCTGAATTAACGGTCAAAAGGGCAAGTTATAAGTGGAATTTGCTGAGGGCATTTAATATACGAAAATGTTCTTACAGGTTAACCGAAAGCGAATCAAACAAGAAAAATATTACAAGAACATTAATTAGTAATAAAAATATGAGATATTTTATACTTTCACAAAAATTATTAGATAAATTTAATCTGAGTCTTTATGTCTAGAAATCGTTATTATTAAAAAAATCACATAAACAATTTGTTATTGGATGACACCAACCATTTAAGTATTTTCTATGGAACATAATATAATTCATGTATATGTCTCTTGCTCCTAGAAGTGCCTATTTTATTTCAAAACATTGTTTATTGAAAGATACTTATAACACATTCATTTTAGGAAATTAAAAAAAATGATTTTTTTTAAATTTTCAATCACTTTTTAAAAATTAATTTGTTGATAAAAATTGAAAAATATTTTTTATTTTTAATAATTAGATATGCTAAAATTTATTTTTAAAATTAGCTCTGCACCTACTTTTTTATATGTACATTTTTTTTAAATTTAATTATAACTTTTTATACACAATAAAAACAAGGCATTAGTATATACTAATTTTTTAGGCATAGTCATCTACTAATTTATAACTTTCACATTCATTTCGGCATTTAGCTAGAGTGGTTGGAGCTGGAGGGTCTACTTAGATGATCGCATTCGATCGTACATAGTCAAATTTTTCTTTGATTTAGTACTATTAAGTTGATGCAGTCCAAATTAATGAGTCGTAGATATTAACTTACCAACTTGGCAAAGCCCATATCAACTTTGGTAATATTTTGTTATAGTGTTATTTTATATTATCTTATATGATGAATGATATTTATTTTTTATTTAATATTTTTTATATAAAAATATATATATTATCTTATTATATAATATAATTTTAGAAAGTGTAATAAAAAACTAAAAGTTTTTCAAATTTTAATTATTATGAAAATTGTAATATTATTTTCGTCTTATTTACTATAGTAACAGTTTAATTTTTTTGATTAATGAATTAAGTTTTCAAGACTTATAAATATTATGCAAAATTTTAAATTTACAGACATTAAAATTTATATAAATTTAATTATTGTTGGAAAAATTTAAACAAAAATTAAAATAAATCTACATAATTTTTTTATTACAAAATTAATATGTATAAAAAGTCAAAATATATGGGTAGGCCTGTAGGAGTACCGAGTACTTCTCTACTTTATGCACGAGAAAAAAAAAGTAGGTCAATTACGAAACCAAGTCGAATGTTCCCACGTGTTCGACCTACCACCGTCCACGTAGGCATAAAAGCATACACAGTATATATGCACCCAGTCCGTCCACTATTGATTACCGATCGATTTCTACATCGTAGCAGCTTAATATTCCGATGTTAATGGACGACGAAAGAAGGGAAAAGAAGCTCGACATGACCGGAAATTTGCCGCAGGAGATTCTGCAACTGATAGTTTCCTTGCTCCCAATGAAAGACGCAGTGAGGACTAGCATACTTTCCACTGCATGGAGCAGCCTCTGGAGACCCCCACTTGTCGTTCTACCAGCCGCCGGTTCAGATCATGATCATCAAATTATGATCAAGAAAATTGTTGCCACGTTCATGAAGAATCATGATTCGCCAAGACAAATCAAAATACGAGAGGATCAATTAGATCATGATCAGAATGATATTCAGAATATGGTTGTTGTGGCAACCAAGGGAATTGACAAAGAGCTCCATCTTGATTTTCCTAAAGTAAAGAATTCTAGTACTAATTCTTCTGTATTCAAGCTGGAACCCGAAACTTTTGTAGTTGATATGACTAGTTCTTTTGTTCCACTGATGATCAAGACTCTCCACCTTCGATGTGTACGACTGGTTTGGCTGAGAATTTTGTATCAGCCTTGTTTTCTTCTTGTTGTTTTCTCGAAATCTTGAAGTTTGAGAAATGCGGTGGATTGAGACGCATTGACATCGTAACAAACGGAAGCAGTACTAATCTTCAGCTGCTCGAGTTTTCCGATTGTTCAAACGTTGAAAGCATCAAAATTTCAGTTCCCAACCTCAAATCCTTCTATTACAAGGGAGTTCTTCCGACAACAGTTGAATTGGAAGGTACTCCGCTCTTGGTTGATGTAAAGTTTGATGTGGAAGATGGTTTAGGCCAGAACGAATTTGACTGCGAGCAGGTTCTCCTGTTTCTTGCCTCTCTAAAAGACATTGAGTTTCTCACCTTAAGTGGTTGGCTCATTGAGGTACATATATTCTCAAAAAAATCTCTCCAAACTCTTATTATAATTCCAAATTAATATGATCAGTTAATTTTTAAGAGAAGCTTAATTTGTTCTCTTTGTTGCGAAGTGGCTATGTTGTTGCAGGCGTGATTTTCGGGAGCCTTGATTTCAGTTTCAGTAAATTGAAGAAATTGTGGTTGATTCATTCTGTGATGGACACAAGCAAGCGTGATTCGCTTGCATGTTTCTTGAACATAACACCATTCTTAGAAATGCTTTTCATCATATAAGTTGTCCTAATGGAAATGATTGTAGGAAAATTCTACGTAACATAATCACACACAGTTATATTAATTTTGTATAATATATTATCTTGCATTTATGTCGTACAACTTTTCAATATAAATGACTGTATTTCCCCTGATTTTTTATTTAATCACTGCTGCTTTTTCCTTTCTTAATTACTTTGCTTTGAACTAATCTTCACATTCTTGATTAAACAGATTAGAAATTACCAGAATACTATGCCAGCACCCATTTTCCACCAGTATTGGCACGAGCCTCACTTATGGATGGACAACGCAACGGTGAAATCAAATGCTTCTCAGCTCAAATATCTTAAAGTCGTTAATATCAAAGGAAATCCTTTCGTTTTCTAAGCACGAGGATGAGTTGCTTTTAATGGATCTTTTACTTTACAAGGCTTTAAACCTCAAGGAAATGTTGGTAACTTCATCACTAAACAATATCAATGCTTCTTGGAAGGTCAACAAAATGCCGTTTAGTCACATAACAATATGGCTTAAAAATAACCCTAAATGCATGGTGGTTTCGTCTTCAAATAATAAGTTTCTATTTGTTTTGACGGAAGTACGTACGTAGTAACAGCGAGTTCTCCCAAGTCTAATATTGGAAGTGGGGCTACGGCTTCATTGTCTTTCCAATTTCCTTTACATTTCTAGAATCAAGAAAGGTATGCCATTGTATAACGAAGATCAAACTGTAAAAGGTGGACTTGTACACAAAACTCAGTTTTTTTATTGAATATTTCTTGCCCTTTATGTCCGTACGTACACAAGATCAAATCTATTGTTACCTAAGCGGGAGTCAAATTTGTTAAATTATTAATGTCATTCAATTGTGCTATGAATAAAATAACAGAACTCCAACTTCTTTTCTTCGGTTAGTAAAGTGCTCAAACTTGTCGTCCTTTTTTTACGTATTAGGTAATGAATAGTTATGTTTTTCAGGCCTATCAAGATTTTGTCAATCTCTTTTACGTATTAAGTAATAACAGGACTAGTAATTTTGAGAAGGCCAAACCTGTCGATAATACATTAGCATTGAATCTAAAGGGGAAAAAAAAGGAGTACGTAATCTTTGAAAATTCCTTATTACTCACCCTGCAATGCGGGATGAGTATTACAGATCATTGGATGAATGAAAAGTTACAAGATTCATCTATTTTTCAATTATTTCAATGACTGTCTTATCGATTCCTCATTGTAAAATGCGTAGTCACCACGTACTTCATAATCTTCCATCTTACATTTTATATATTTAACATATATACAGTAACATAATAATATTAATAAGTCAGATTATACGTGTTAAGTATCCAGAATCTAAGATATGAGATTAATACAGAAATGGGACATAAAATTCATATGAGCAGAAAAAATGGCTAAATGTTGAACAACCTTCTCTTTCGAGTTTCAAAGGTTGATCCTGGGCTTTAATCCTGTTAGGATAGTTTGTAATGTTATGAGAATCATTATAAAAAAAAAGAAAAACAAAAACAAAAAGCATACTAATGCAGAAGCAGTAATAACTTTACTAGGTGATCTAAGTTATAGTAATATTATATTTTGGAATGCCATAACCATCAGATTCAATCTAGTTATTCTAAAAATGATTTTGTGAAAAGTAAGACTTTCTTCTCCAGCTCTCGTGCTATAATTTGTTCGTAATCTTTCTACACAATGGCCAGCTTAGGACAATTCACCAGTTGCCCGGTAAACTGGTCAAATTCTAGATAAAATTAAAATTAGTATATTCGGATTTGAATTCAGATATTCGTCGAGTTTACAAAAGTAAATCTACTTCAGATTCATCAAACCGAATACGTATCAGGGTCTTATAATATTTTTTTAACATTTAAAATTTTTATAAAGGGGACTTTAGTTAATAATACTTTACTCCCCTAAATTAGGTGGGTAATCACATTTTGCTCTCCAAAATTATAGAAATATATACTTTGTCCTCCATTAACACCATTAGCCCATTACCAATATTAAAATCATTAAAATAATTTAGTTAAATGACTAAAATACCCTTGATATTATATTTTGATCTTTTATGTATTTAAATTTTGATAGTGATGTGATAATTATTTTAAAATAAGCAAAAATAAACTATATAGTAAGATTTCAATATAATCTTATCAATATACTTCTTGATCAAATTTTTAAAATTGTTTGGATTTCATTTTATATCATTTTGAATTTGAATGTTTAACTATATTGGGAAAACAATTCCCAAACAGGTTTATTTTCTATTGAAAAATTTTCTTATAAGTATTATATGAAAATATATTTTCTATAAACTTTATGGATTTTTTAAATATTTTTTAGTATTTTACACTTTTAATATTAGGCTTAACATGTGCAAATTGCGATATTGAATATGTGTATCTAATATTATTCAATATTTTGTCACATTTTCACTCTCTAAAGTCAAAGATATCAATGTATTATTATATTTTATTTTTTTCCTAATTCTTTTATAACTATTTAAAATCAATTAAATAAATAAAAAATCAAAACATAAGACTAAGACATATCAGTCATTTAGTTAGATTTTCTTGATATTTTAAAATTTTAAAAAAATGAATAATGTGAATGGGGCAAAGTGTATATTTCTATAATATAAGGGTAAAGTGTAATTACGCACCTAGTTCAGGGAGGCCAAAGTATTATCAACACTTTTTATAATTTATAAAAAATTTATTTTCTGTAATTATAAAAATATTTATTTCAAAATTTATATTTATACATAGATTTCATAATAGAATATAATTTACATTGACAATTTATAAAATATATAATACAAATTGTATATAATTTTATCATATGTTAAATATTTTAATTGGATTCAGATCCTAATCGAGTCAAAATCAAAACAACAAGATCCATGTCTTACATCCATTTATTATAATAATTAAACAGATCTTAAAAAAAATTTGAAAGAAATTAGAATTTCTTACATATCCAGATCCAGATTAATGGGTTTGAATAAGATCGAGTTCGAATCTAGACTCGAGTCATTGATAGTCCGATTCACCAAGCCAAATTATTATTATTTTTTTAAAAAAAGTGTTAAATGTAGAAAACCTCCATAAACTTACATCCAAGTTGCAGTTTACTCCACTCAACTTATTTAATAAGTATTTTACTCTTTTGTCCCTTGCTTCTTCATGTTTTGGGACAAAATTACCCTTACTATTTTAATAATTTTGTTTTTTTTCTTTTCTTACCAATTTATTTATTTTCTATCTCATATTTTTCCTTATATATTCTTACCTATTCTTTACTACTACTGCTAAACTATTATATTACTAATAATTGGTTAGTTAAAAGCCCAATTTTTTTCACGTGTATAAATAATTTATAAAAAAAAAAAAAATTTATTACAAACAACATATATTTTAGTAGTACATAACTAACATGGATTTTGTAAATTTTACTAATGCTATGATTAATAAATAAACAAACTGTAAAAAAAATAAAATAATTGGACAAAAAAATAATATATATATATATATATATACACACACACACACACACTCTATGTATGCAAAAAAAAAAAAAAAATCATATCATGTCATTCACGTTTCATATTTTGGTAGAATCTACTATAATTCTAAAACCCTTATGTTAGGTAGACGTAATATTTTGTTACTATATTTTGCCAAATTAGACTATAAATGAAAAGGTTGTACACGTTTTTTCATTTTATAATTTTAGTTATATACTAAAATAAAATTTTTAATTTTCCTCTACCTGAAAATTTTTGTTTTTATTTGTTAATCTTATTATTAATAGTTAATCTCAAACTTTATAGTACAATAAGGTATGTTTGTTGTATTAAAATATAATTAATCAATAAATTAAATTGTTTACATACATGTGAAAAGTTAGAACTTTAATTAATTAATTATTTATAGTAATAGGTACTGTAATTGTTTAGTAGTAGTAAGAGAGAATAGTGGGGGAAAAAAGAAAACGAAAAATAGATAGAAAAAATAAATAAAAAGGAAAAAGAAAAAAATATAATAATTTAAATAATAGGAAAATTTTTGTTTTACAACATAAAGTAATTATTAAATAAGTTGATGGGGATAAACTATAATTAGAGTGTAAATTCTGAGGATTTTATGCATTTAACCCTTAAAAAAATATATTCATAGGAAAATTTTTGTTTTACAACATAAAGTAATTATTAAATAAGTTGATGGGGATAAACTATAATTAGAGTGTAAATTCTGAGGATTTTATGCATTTAACCCTTAAAAAAATATATTCATCTTGGAAGAGAAAAAATATACTCAAGTTGAAATGCTCACCAACCACAGCTACTGCACAAAGTCAAGTGATTACTAATGAGATTAAGAAATGACCGGGGATTGGTTATACAATAGTTAATCAAAAGCATTTTCTTTAACATTATCCTTACTGAATTTTATTTTATTTATTTATAAATTAGGCGCGTACTTGCCCATTCTTCAATACAGGAGGAATGAGAGTCCTCCTCGGCTCCTAGCTATGTGATGTAAGTAGATCAGTATTTGTTAAACTGATATATAATCACGGCTATTGGGCTTTGAATTTGATGTGATACATTTTAGTGTGATATTTATGTAATATTATTTAAATAAATGACACATATTATTTTAAAAATACGTGTTATTTATTTAAATGATATCATATTAGTGTCATACTAAAAAATATTCTTAAAAACCCACACAGATATTAGAATAACCAAATTTCTTTACTTCGTTGGCAAGAAAATGATGATTCAGTAATGCAGAAATTGTCAAAGCTTTACCTTAGCAAAGTCTACAACAACCACCGGTAAGCTTTACATTTAATATTTTCTATTAGTACTAAAAATTAGATTTAGGAAAGTTGTACAACTCTGTTCAAAGAATTATTTTCTTGATTTCAAAATTTTGTATAATTTAAATTATATTTACAGTATATAAAGTCATGCTCTATATGTCTTTAAAATATAATAGGATGATTTTCTATTCTGATTGATGGGTTGTAAAATTTTTCTTTATTTTATTGTATTCTAGTATTATACCAGTACTAATTACCATAGTTTAAAAATTTAGAAAAACTTGATCGAGTTATACCGAGTTGACTTGATTCGATAGAATTATAGATGATTCAATGGAAAAACTCGATGAACAACGAGTTTTAGATTGAACTCGATAAACTCACTAAATAATCACGAGTATTTGCTCAAGTCAAGTTTATTTAACATTAGAAAATAGATAAATTTTCTATAAAATTTTTGAAAAAGTTAAATTTTCTGAATTGATAATGAATAATATGTAAAAGAATTACATATAAAACCTAAAATTTTATATACTTAACCTAATTATTAGCATATTTTCATTCTTGATAAATAAAATAATAAATGCATATAGTTTATATTTCTGAGTTTTTTATTTTTACCTCAATAAAATTTAGCTTAACCGAATTTTCAAATATATTCGATTCATTTACTTTTTGAATTGAATCCGAATTTTGAGTTTTAAAACATTGCTAATTACGACTAATACATTGTCAAAGAAAATTTTTTAAACTAGCACTAAGTGTACAACTTAACAAAATGGGAAAGAAGACGGTTTAAAAAAAATAAAAAAAACAAAATGGGAAAGAAAAGCCCATGTTTAATTATGGCCTAATAAATAAATTTGCACATTTATCCGAACTACTGACCCAAAAAGAAAAGCCCAAACAAGAAGCCCATATATAGTTTTCTGCTGTGAAGGACAGAGCTGGGTATCCAACCATCAATCATTGCCACATCGAAATTTTCTCCTTGGTTGTCTCCCTTTGACTCTCTGTTCAATCCGACGATCAAATGGCGATAGCCGCCTCCAGATTGCTTCCCACCACCACCTGCCCCGCCTCCGCCAGCCGCTTCACTCTCTTTTCTCCTTCTTCTGTTAATTACAGTTCATTGTGCCGGATTTTCTTCATCGTCATCTGTAGCTTCTCTACAGCAACCAATCAGTCTCAAATTCGTAGTGAATAACAAATTTCGAAGCCCTAGCTCTCTTCGCATCTGCTCTGCTGCTACTTCTTCTTCAATGAGGATTGGAGCTCCTCCGGAGATGACTTCCCCAGCTTCTTTCCTTGACCGTAAGGAGAGTGGGTTCCTCCATTTCGTCAAGTACCACGGCCTCGGAAACGATTTTATATTGGTAACACGACTGCGTTTTGTTCATAGATAGCTTGAGAATGTAAAATTTTTTTACTCTCACTCAATCTGCTTAGAAGGTTTTGAAGATTAAATGGAAAATTTCAGCGAATTTTTAGGTGATATTTTTTAATTGATGCTGATTTTGGTGTTATAAGTTCCTTTCCGTAGGTAGATAATCGAGATTCGCACGAACCGAAAATAAGTCCCGAGCAAGCAGTAAAACTATGTGATCGGAACTTTGGGATTGGTGCTGATGGAGTCATATTTGCATAAGAGCATGCCAGGGATCAATGGTACGGATTACACCATGAGGATTTTCAACTCGGATGGTAGTGAGCCTGAGGTAATTTGTCATTTGTTTCCCCCTTCAGTTAGGAGGCATTTTTATCAACTGTATGCACCATCCTTTGGATTTTTTTCTGTTAGACACTTCTTATGGGATTCATCGTTCTTACAGATGTGTGGCAACGGCATTAGATGCTTAGCCAGATTTATTGCAGAGCTTGAAAATTTACAAGGGAAGCAGAGGTATGGTTCTTAGCGTTTCCCATTTGTAGAATACAATTATTAGACCACAACTTTGGGTCGTTATGTACATTATTTTAACATTTTGATTTTTGCTGCTTGGTTTGATCATAGATGTATCTTCTATTGTTTTTTGGAGTTGGCGTTGCTTTCAGCATCTACTTGCTTGATTTTGGTTACTTTAGCCGGCTTCGTTAATACATGGACTTTTGGAATTTAAGTATTGTGACAATGTTGCAGAAATTTCTCTCTATATTTCATGGTTGATGTTGAATGTCCCATCCCACATCAGAAAAATATAAGAAACTTGATTGATTTTTGATACCTTAAGTAGTGAGTTTACTAGGCTTGGATTAAGTATTTGGACTAGTGGTTTAGCTCCAACGGTTATTGTCACGCCCCCAAAACGGGACAATGACACGCCGCATCTCGGGATCATCCCAAGCATGCAAGGCACAGTACAAGAGTAATATACAAACCATAATGCCTGTCATTTGACCTCCAGATCAACCAATACAAGACCACAAAATATATTCAACAGTCATATCCATAACAATCCACAATAATCAAATCACAGTCATATACAAACAACAAACCACAATCTCACAACAGTTACAAATTCGATTATAAGACAAATCTAACAAGTCCATAGGCACACAGGCCTAAGTATAAAAACCAACCTCACACTAGGATGATAAACAGGAAAATACTATCCCCAATAACTGGGGTCTGTACTATAATCTCCTCCTTGATCAGCACCACAAAATCGACTCAGGACCTGCTAACGTCTCCTGTTGGTCCTCGACTGCAAACAAAGGGGAAATAATAACGGAGTAAGCACATCGTGCTTAGTAAATAACATTTAAACCTAATTACAGATAACATGTATACAATCAGTACATGGAACAATATACGAGACATTATCATATTTAAAATGCAAATGTCAATCAATGAGCTCAAGGTTCACCAAAGTCTTCCAAGCACTGGATCCAGGTCTACCTATTATCCGCCCGAGTAGACAAGGCATAACGGAGTGTCTATCACTTGTCTTCCCGATAGACTGGGTATAACATTTACAAAGCTGAGTACTCAATATATCATTTCATTCACTCACTCATAGCCAAGTCCACTAAAGTGACCCAGTGAGCTCTTCACAGAAATCATTCATTAACACATAGTAGTACAATAATGAACAATTGATACATTACAGAACAAACAAATAATTTATAAACGTACTCACCTTATAAATATTAATCGAAATAAATATACTTAGACCTTAATATCAATTATTCTATGATTACAATACCAATCATATACAGGATATCGATAAAAAGGTGTAAACGTTACTTACCTCAAAAATCGATGTCGTAGACGTATCCTAATTTCGACGGTCTAAAACTCTAATTCCAAATCACCTAAATCAGGAGAGTGTTATACCATTAGGATAAAAAATCGAGATAGGGATTTACTTTTGGGTATCACTCAAAATCTCAAATTAGTCATTAATTGAACACAATTAAGTAAGGATTGACTTAAATTTGTGAAAATAAGATAAAAATCTAAGAATTAGTGTTTATAATTTCAAATATCTCACTAGATTAAGAATTGGCAAATCCTAATTCAAATCTCACAAAAATAATAGTTAAAAAGTCATTTCAAACTATAAATCCAGTCCCAATTGCTTATAAACATATTTGGTAATCAAATCAATTCATAAATAACAAAATTAAACAAATTAATCTCTTGAGGAACTTGGAATTTAACATAAAAATCATCTACAGATCTGAAAGTAAAACTTACTTTTGAAGTTGGATTAAAGGTCTACGAGGATTCCTGGATCACCAATTTGATTTGGAGGGAAAATTTCTGAATTAATGATTGGATTTGAAAATTTTGCTAACGGTTTTTTTTTTTTTTTTTTTTTAGATCTCTGGAAGTCATGAAGAATGAAAGTAACAATGAAGTAGAAGACTTCGTGATGAAGTTTAAATAAACTTTTCAGGATTTGCACTTTAGTCCCTCAAGTTTTGTAAAATTATACTTTGACCCGAAAATTTTAAAATGTTTAAAAAGGGTAAAACGATTATTTAATATTTGAAAGGGATATTAATGAGTATTTAAAAGTATAAAATCAAATGCGAAAATGTGTGAAATGATCAGAAAAGTCGGGTATTATAGTTATTGGGCTTGCCCCTCTGCTATGGGTATTACTAGTGTTATAGTTGTACTCTTGATCTTCTACCCATTGTGCATTTAAACACAGCAGTTGGTTAAGCTGTGGAATTTCCAGAACAATTTCTTTGTGCCGCAACTTCAGTTTCATTGACTTAGTTGTCCTTGTCTTTTCCTTTCTTTTCTGGAAATATAAATTCTTTGGCTCCTATTAGTTAGATAAATTCCTTCTTATGTAGACGTTTTTCAGGCATAACCTTGATTCTGTCTCTCTCTCTCTCTGAAAATAGGGCATTTAAATTTGGCAGTCAGTTGCAGATGTTCAAGTTCACATTCTCCTTAAATTTGTCCTTAAATTTGTTTTCATAGACTAATCATGCTGTGGGGTTTGTGTGTGTGTGTGTGTATTTTTTTTTAAAAAAAACTTCTTGCAGTTTCACCATACATACCGGTGCTGGCCTAATTGTTCCTGAAATTCTAGAGGATGGACAGGTATCTCTAGATATGTATCTCCCAAGTGACTGCTGGTGTGCATACTTAAATTTCCTTTGTCTCATCTTTTATCAGTATAACTCAATTGAATTAGTTGTTGCTGGCAATTTCAGGTTAGAGTTGACATGGGTGAGCCTAGCCGATTTTGAAGGCATCAGATGTTCCCACAAAATTGCAGCCCAACAAAGATCAATCTGTTGTCAAATCTAAGCTAGAAGTAGATGGAATATCCTGGAAAGTAACGTGTGTTAGTATGGGAAATCCTCACTGTGTTACATTTGGTACAGAAGTGAGTGAGGTATAATATCTTTTTAAAGACTTAAACTAGGAGAATGCCATGCTCGTCAAACTATTGTAGCCGCAACTTAACTGTTAGTTACCAAAAGCTCTTTAATTTGGTTTGAGTCACTGAAAATGTTCTTTCCTTTTAGGAGAGTAATGGTGAGGATATCATCTTCAAATGTGGATTCTTATATGAATTTCTCTCTTATTGCATGTAATGGCTAACATTATAGTTTAATCTGTTATCCACAATTCTGCAGAAAATGGTTTCCATGAATTTGAAACCGTCTTGTATATCACCCCTGCTTATTTGCATCTCCTTTGCTTGTGGAACAGAATTTACAAGTTGATGAATTAATATTTAGCAGAAATCGGCCCAAAGTTTGAGAATCATGTAATGTTCCCTGCCCGAACCAACACAGGTTAGTTTTATGCTAAATATGAATTACTGTGTCACTTGTATAGGTTTCATCATCCGGTCTTGCATTTTACTGTTCTTTCAAGTGTTTTGAAGTCTTCAGAGATAAACTTGTGGCCTCCTATTTGACACACATACACACAAAAAGTGTCATGTATGAGGTACACACAGGCATACACTGACCCATGATTGTGCAGAGATACAAGGTTCTATTAGTTTTGGTTTCTGAATATGGACTGCTGTAGGTTTCTCAGTTCATTTTCTCTTGGATGGTTCTTATGTTCCTCTTGGTTTCCTCATTCATTCTGCTTTGTTTTACTTGGTTTTGTTTTATGGATCATGACGTCGCTTTGGTTGTTGTATGCATCAGCTGATCAGATTTGTGTGCTTGTATGAATTTGCAGAGTTTGTACAGGTGTTTTCTCCTTCTCACCTTAAAATGAATTAGATGATTCGTGTCTGGGAACGAGGGGCAGGTGCCACACTAGCATGTGGAACTGGAGCTTGTGCGGTTGTTGTTGCTGCAGTACTTGAGGGTCATGCTGGGAGGGTATGTGGTTGCCTTCTTTTGTTCCTATTTAATGCCCGAACATGATTCTCATGCCAGTTTGTTTTCCTTTGAGTGAATATGTCGCGTGAAATAAATGGGATCAAAATTAATACAAATAGGATTGTTCTTAATTTATTTTTCCTGTGGATCAGAGCTGTACGGTTGATTTGCCTGGAGGTCCATTGCAAATTGAGTGGAGAGAGGAAAACAATCGCATCTACATGACTGGGCCAGCAGAGGTGGTTTTCTATGGATCGGTTCCCCTGTAAGCCTTTAGATGCTCCAATATAGAGGTCTAGAGAGGATACGTTCTGTTCCTTACCTGTATTTTGTTAGAATTTCAATTTGGCTATGTAAACTATTCCTCCTAGCTTGCGGTTTCTTTGATATTTGTATGACTTGGACATAGGAGAAATTATAGGAGATACGAGAAAAAAAACATGAGAATCTCGTAGCACTAATTTGTGTGACTCCTATTCTGGGCGATGGCTCGAGGCCAAGTTTCTGACTTTTATTTGATTTTTTTGGTAAAAAGAAAGTGTGAGCGCAGGGTCGGTTTCCTCGTTTTCCTTTCTAGCGAAGTTGCACCTGCGTGCGTGGTTGTCGAACTTGATTGTACTCTTGGTGCAGTTTATATGTATCACCTCTCATTCTGTCGTTGTTATTCTATTTTATTTTTTATGTTTAATATAATTTTGTTTGGAGAGAAAATAAGCTTTGGATATTTACTGGCGATCTCAGCTTGTTATTTATCTTTTGTAAACCAACTCTAGAAGTGCAAATACTTCTGCATAAGTTTAAAATCCTTTAATTAAAATACTAATTAAAAAAAAAAAGAAGTAATCAAAATCATGTCAAATCGTATTATAAATCTCTGTATTAATATAACATAAAAGCCCGTCAAGGTCAATTAACTCAAGCCATCGCTGTTAATAGTATACACGATTTTTATTTATACTAATTAATTCCTTAATTTATACTAATTATTTTCCTTATCTAACTTTAAAAAAATTTAACAACTGCCTTATGTTTAATTGTTAATTGTTAATTTAACGTTTCTGTTAATTATTAGTTACACTGAGAACGTCTCAACGTCATTAGTCATTACCTTAATTCAAATCAGACCTGTATGTGATTGAATACACGCAACCAGCTTCGATATTTATCATCCCATTTGAGGTTTCTTTATCAATTATCATCCGAATTAGGTTTCCATTCATCATTAAAATTTCTTCGCGTATAATTAGGATTAATTGATCATAGAATTCTCCGTCAATTTCATTATTTATGACGTGGAGAATACTAGAATATCCCTTTTCTGTCCCCTCTAATTTTCATCTAATTCGCTGCTACCTAAACTTTGTTTAGAAAATTCCAAGTTGGATGCAACTATATATTCAGAAAATTTGTATAGATAATTAAATATACATAATCCCAACTTCATAATCATGATTAATAATAGCCACTAGACCTCATGCAGCCAATCGAAATAAGGTCAACGTCCTTTTGGGGATTACTGTGACCACACGTTACTACTTCGCATGATATCTTGGCAAACCTAATGCTTAATATATTGACAAGTTCCAGAAGCTTCCATCAATAAAACCATATTTGCATTGCCTAAAATGTAAGAACCGACAATACTTGGAACTTCCTTAAACTAGTATCTTTGATCTTTGACTAAATATGATTTTGAAGAGTGAATTGTGTTTTGAAAATTTGCACACATTAAAAATACAATGATGTAGTTGAAATACACTCAATAATTTTCATATAGTTAGGTATCTTTGAAATAAAGTAAATTAAGATAAGTTTGAATTTATTTGGATGATCAAAAAGAAGTTGTTACATAATCATTTTAATCTCATTCCTTATAATTAGAAGATCTTAACTCACTTATAATTCTCTCGTAAAAATTTAAATTAATAACTATTTCAAAAAAAATTGTAATATAACTTTTTTAAAAAACTAAAATTGATGATATGTAAAATATATCTAATGATATCCTATTAAAAGTTTTCTCAAACTTGGCGTGACAAACATTTTTATGTTCTTTGTTGTCATCTTTGAACTCTGCAAAATTTCCCTTCTCCTGTATTGGCGGATTCTCTCTGCTGAGTCCGTTGGTCCATTTAAATATTTGTTTCTTTTTAGTTCTTTGACATTGCGGCTGTGGCTTTCGTAAGAAGCCAGTAGTTGTGTAAGCTAATTACTACAATTACTTGTATAAATTTGCCTAAAATCTTTGTCACTTAAACAGCAAAATAAATGCTACTGCAGTTGGGAGGAAAAGAGACAAATTGCTTCAACGTCATGGCTTAGCTCATTTTTATTGTTCCTTGGTTTATTAATTCTTCATTAAAAGCTATTATTCCACTCATTTATTTTAAGCTTACATAAACTCGTTAATTAATGATCTCATAATATATAGATGATGCATCTAGTTTATCAGAGTCATTAACTATCAGGAGGGGTGCAACTTAAAAAATGGGCTAAGGATTTTCTGTCTCACATTCTGTACCATTTATTGTCTCATTATCAAATAAACAATCAAGATTATTTCACTAAAATTACACAATAGAATCTTGACTATTTATTTGGTAGTGTGACAAGAAGTGGCACAAGATCCTGTGCCCTTAAAAGGCCTAGCTCTTTTTTAAAAGACTAACAAAAAAGCATACTACTTTATAAGCCACGTTATTCTCTAATCATTTGCGAAAACATGTCTACTTTTCTTGAGCATGTTCTTTCTAAATAAAATAATTAAAAGCCAATTTGGAACAATCATGAATGTAATACACTGATCATAAACTGAGGCATTAATAATTAATGATTCATTAATCAACAATGCCTTCTGGAAGGTCGGTTAGAACTCGAAATACCTTCTGCATCATAATCAGCTCATGCATATCATTATGATCTCAACAAAAGTTGTATAAATTAAATCTATTATGTAAAAAAAAAGTGTATTAATTATTGAGAACTTGGCAATGTGTTAGAGTAGTGTCTATAACTACCAACTAATTATTTTGGACTCTAAAAGCTACGCCCCTAAAAAATTAAAAAAATAAAAACAAACTACAAATCTACATCCAATGAACTATATTGTTTGCTTGGAGAAATTACTTTATTGTTGAGATTTGAAATTATGATATAATCCATAGAACTGCCAAATTTGTGGCTGGTTCTCAATAAACTCCTTATATGGACGTGTTGCAAGATTCTTATTAAGAAATAAACTTTAACATTGCGTTTTGAGTGAGGGATTTAGGTATATTTTGATTTAAAATTTAATTATATTATAAGTTCTTTAAATAAATTAATTAATTTAGTTGTAGATTTAAAATTCACTAAGTAAGAATGTGATTTTAATAATTAAATAAGTAGATTTTAAATTCACCCAAATTTTATGTCATTTCAAATTCTTTTTATTGTTCAAATCCTTCCTACCAGGACTCATTCAAATCTATCGATCCAAACACAACTTAAAAGAATATAATAATTGACAAAGCAATTCCATTTTCAAAAAAAATAAAATAAATTAAATTAATCATGAACTTGATCGACCTCATGTTGGTTTTGTTGAGACATAAAGGTTTTGTTAATACGCTTAACAAAAATTAATGATATTTGATTATGGTATTGGAACGGTTAAACGAAGCACGCATGCACTCAAGTTAGTGCATGCATCTTCAATATGAAAAGTTTTAGATCTCCGCTACTCTCTTTACGCTTCACACATCAAAGTATAGCTACCATGCGAATCATGTTTGTCCAATGAAATGCTGCTTCTCTGTCTTTTCTTATTTGCTTTCCCAACAATCGCAGCATTATAAATTGTTAATCAGTTGTCTTTTTTCATTAGTTGATGTTAGGAAACAGTTTTTCCTCGTTAAGAATGTCGAGCTTCAAACAACGTCGGCCGCGTGGCTGCATGACAAGAAAATGTGTTTTTATTTCAATTTAACCATTACTCCATTAATTAGACGTTTTGTTACGAGTGATGTAATAATTTAATAAATTTAAGGAAAATAAATAAATAAAATCCAATTAAACATTCAAAATTATAAATTAATAATTTACAAAATTTTGATACATAAATTAGCTATAACAAGAACAAGTGGTTCAGTAAATAATTTTCCAAATAAAAAGCACTATCAAAGATGTGCCCTTTTCTATTTGTTAAGTACAAATTGAAATTTGAAACCACCCCACTTATGAGTGTAGCGAAATTAAAACATCACAAAAAAAAATTTGTACACAATTACATGCCTGCCCCAAGGCATTGATAGGAGAATTAATCAAATCATGGTCATTAAATTAGTGATTCAGTCAACTGATATTGGGTTACTCCCCACCAATTAAAGCAGGCCACCTGCTTTGACTTGTCCATTGTTGATTAATATTTTACTAAATTTAAATCTTTAGCAGCTTCGTACCATGACCTAAGACTTTTTTTTTTTTTTTTGTGTTTTTTTAATTTTAATTAAAAGAATTTCAATGCCGATATTAAACAGTCGAAAAGTGAATATATATATATATATATATAACAGGAATATCAATAAATTCGATTATTGCAATTGTCCAGACAAGTTCGGTTCGATGCACATTGTTTTTTTTTTTTTTTGGACATATTGATTACAATTTACGAAAGGAACGGAAGTGGTAATTTTTTTGCAACACAGGCTTACTCGCCATCTAGGGTGCAGCATTCGAACTGCTTCGCCTAGCAGCACGACGCCCGGGCATAATTTTAAATGAGTAATGGCGATGGCCTACAGTTTTGTGTCTAATTATTTTAAGATATAATCTATGTTAAATTCGAACGTCTTGTTGAACTACCTCTATCCCTATAAATTGAGATTCACGTTACGAATAAGTTTTGGTTATTCACTGTATAATGTAAAATGGATATAACAGATTTTAAAATTATTGAAAAAGTAATAGAATTTTTTATTTTTTAATCATTAACGACTTGTAATACACACCCATCCTATACATTGCAGAGTGAATATGAAAGAATTTCTCCTCATCCAATGCTTATATGTGTGGGTTTTGCTTGCCATTTGGAACTGTGTATCTTTTGATCATGTAAGAATCTAATCAAAACATCCCTTCATTCGTTTAAGAATTTTTCTAAAAAAAAAAAAAAAAAAAACCTTGTACGTAGGAAGTCTTGGATGATCACAAAATATTTACTACTGGATTTTTCCCGTAAAAACTAGCTAGAATATACCAATGGGTTCGCTAGTAATCAATCATTGTTGAAATTGTTATGCTATGTTTTTTCAGTATGCGTACTCCATAGGAGAGCGTTATCCTGGATTTTTTTCCGTATGCAGGAGAAAGTACTTTACCTTTTTACATTTATTATTATTAAAATATCATCGTTCTCTATAAAACATAAAGAAAAGCTTCTACTTCTAACTAAAGGTGAACAGTCGACATAGAGAGCCCTCACCCGTTTTGAGCTGTCCACATTTATTTTTGTCTTTTTTTTTAAAAAAAAAAACGGGGGTTTGCCGAAGAATCGGTATCGTGGTGGTACTACTTAAAAGAGTCTTTCCTTCCCAGTTGGTTGTGGGATCGCAAAGCTGGTGGGTGATCAAAAGTTTTTATGCCGGAGAAGAGAGTATGACGTTTAGTGAGATTGGATTCCGTTGGTTGATTTAGTACGAATAGAACATATATTTGTATGAAGTAAATTCTGGTATAACTTTGTCAAATACTGATAAGATACGTGCAAATATTTCCATCGTACTAAATTTGCATCCCATGTGGAAGCTAACCACACATTGAAACGTGTTAGGGTGATCCATTCGAGTTCGTATCGGATTAGTGTTAGATTCGATTTATTATTGATAAAGAATATCAACTTATTTGATAAATTATATAATTTGTGATGCATTTAAATTAAAATACCAAATTTTAATTATTTAATAAGTTAAACAATTATTAATACTAATCTTGTTATCATAATAATTTAAAACACATAATTAAAATGTATTATTGAATTTTTGGATAATATTTAAAATAACTATTATATTTGATTTAATAATTTAATATTAAATCTATTATTCATAATTTTAAAGTATACTATATCAAATTATAATAATAAAAAAATTTCAGCAAAATTTGTCCATACAATAACTTAATGGGTTATTGTGTCAACCCAACCCGTTTAATTCCATATCATAAATGGGTTGATCTAATAATGACCTGAAAAATTTCGGATCGTATCATAATTTGTTAATTTTGTGTTGTATTCATATCGTGTTATCGGATCGTATAAAAAATTGTCAAGCCTATATAAATCTACCAAAAATCTCCTTAAAAAAAAAAAAAAAATCCACCAAAAAATTTATTATCCCGTAAGAAATAAGCAATAACAGTGGCTGGTCAAAAAATTAAAACGAAATTGACGGTATAACCAAAATAGGGAGCTATAGCTGCATAATGAACAAACAAACAATGGCCAAGAAAACAAAACAAGTAGCAACAGCAACGCACAAAGAATGAAATTGTAGCAAAGCAATTTTTTGATTTTTACCAAACAAACCTCAAAATTTTGGGGCAATACTTTTCAGCACAAACTTGCGGTTTCTGAATTTATTCACACGTTTTGCCTACTCTTATCAGAAGGTCTATAAATAGGAAATTATCAAATCAAATCCTAAACCAATTAAACTACAATTTATAATCCTATTCTGAAATTAATTTATAAAACCAACTCCAAGTAAAATATAATAGTTTGGTTTAAAATATCCAACACACGTCTCCACCAATTCTAGTATTATTCTTTTATTTAATTAGAGAATTTACTAGTTTCAACTTTCTAAGTGCTAATCACACGGGAAATTCTACCCTAAAATAGTACTAGTCACATCTAACACACTCTATGTGTATATAATTTTATGATAATAACAGAAGTTATTTGATAGTGGAGTTAAAAAATATTATTGGCTGGTGATTGTTTGGTGATAGGTTTAAGGGAAGTTATTAGAGTGAATTATAGGGAGTTTTGATAATTACATAAAAAAATGCAATTACATTATTAAAACTTGTCCTTTAGCATATTTGATATGTGTGTAAAATTGTATTAAATTTTTTTAAAAATGAAACTAAAAAACAAATTAAATTAGAGATTTATGTGTGCAATTTTTTATGAATTCAAAAGTTATTTAATAGTGGAGATGAGAAATGAAAAATAAAAAAATATAAATTTAAAAAAAGAATAAATTAAATTACACTAAAAATTAATAATTACACCAAGCTTGATGCATTATGTAAAGTTGTAATAATGGAATTACACTTCAACATCGTGATAACTCTATGTTGGCCACGTTGAAAAAAGAACTTGATGACTTAGAAAATTATTTCAACCTATGAACTATCGTGGTGGCATGCCAGCCATGACAAGTGTCTAAGTCTGTTAACAAATTTTATTTTTTTTTAATAAATGTGTATTTATTTATATTATATATAAAATGAGAGACTCACATAATATCAGGCACTTCATAGACTTTCTTTTTTACTCTTTATTAAATTCAATGATATCCTGCAAAATTATCACTATTAATTATTCAAATAACTCTTTCTCATCTTTTTTACTTTTTTTTTTTTTTTTTTTAAGACCCACTATTAGTGATATATTAAGAGAAATGGAATAATTAGTATCCGTCATATTTTAATTTATTAATTATATCCTTTCATCATAGTTTAACTACTATAGGTCTATAACTTCCTTCTTACTATTTCTCTCAATTACTTAGATTTTTATTAATTTTTTTAACACTTATAGGTGCGCCTTTCCCATGAGTGTGAGATATTTCATTTCATCTTAACCGACATTTAGGATTAGTGTATAAAAATTAAAAACAAATTATTAAATTTTATAAAATTTATAAAAAAAAATTCAAAATAACTAAATTATCCTTTGATATTAAAACTTTGTAACTATATAATTCTCCTTCTCAATCAATATTGCCCTAATAGAGATTAAAATACATTGACTTTTGTGTCAACCATAATGGATCAAGTTGAAAAAAAATTATTTCATATTTCATTGATTTTTTAAAACTACATATAATTCAACACAAATAAATTATATAAATTGACAGATAAAATGAAAGAAAATACTTATGTAGATCCGGTATTAAATTTTATATGTAGATCTTGTAGTTAAAATTAAATTTTATAAAATTTTACCAACAATAACTTATGTCATTTCTTCTATACAATTTTATCTACACTATATAATGTATAAGTGAGTCAAATATCAAATTTACCTAAAATTTTGTATGAGATGAAATGAAAGAGAGTAGTTGAGAAGCTTTATTTCGAACAAGTTTCTTAAAAGCTCTACCGTCTAAACAGGAGGAGTTGTTTGTTAATCACTCCATATTAATCCCTATGCATTGAAAGAATTTTCCTCCAAATAGAGCCTTAGTTTTTTGACTGCAATAGTTGAATGTCGATTTGAAGTTTTCAAGTTCCCATTCTATCATCATTGTACTTCGTACAACTACTATAAATTGATGTACTGTCAGCCGCTGCTGCTATTTGCTTTTCCGAGGAACGCCCCTCAATACTTCTCTTCGTCCTCCTCCTCTTCATCACCAGCCAATAGTACTTGTGCGAGTCAAACGTCTTCATTTACATATTACTCCATATCGCTCTCCATCATTTCATTTTTATAGGTACACACTACACAATCTCTAAGTCTGCACAGCAGAAACGAAAAGGAAAGATCAACAAAAGAGGCCTAGTAGAGGGCTTGTTCCCACTTTGTGCACCATATCACACGCTATACATCTTCAAATTCTATCTCCTCTTGTGTAAGTGGGTAGTTTTGTCATGATTTTTTTTTAATCTAATGTATTTTCTGAATTTTTTTTTTCGAAAAATGAGAAATTAAACTTTAAGTTACTTCCCTTGCCTCGGTTTCATCTTCAATCAGCAATGCCGTTTGACTACGTTCTGGAATTATACTACGGTTCTCGTATTTGCATCAACATCAGCTCTCTGTTTTCCTATGCTCTGTTTTTCATTTCCAATTTCCCACATTTATTGACCACCACTCTGTTTCTGTTTACTTCAAGATTTCTGACCAATTGTACAAACCCTTGGATATGGGTCAATCACAAGGAAGCATTATGATCCTTAGATTTCTGAGCACAAACTTCACTTTCCAACTTTGAAAAATTCAATTCCAAACAAACAAGGCAAGGATGAAATATGTTTAATTAGCATTGGATCCTTGACAAAAGATTTAATTATACTATTGATTTTCCTAGATCAGAATGTTTCCTTTTTCCATATGCGTCTCATGATTTCGTCCTATTTTCATGCATGTATACTATAGTATTTAATGCTTGGCTTTTGGTTACCATATCTTTATAGCTAGTTCTAGCCGAAGGAACTCTAAAAAAAATGTGACTTTTTAAGACATATTTTCGTTCTTGTTTATTTTGCCGCTAATGTTTTCCTCCACTTAGTCTACCTCTCTGTAAAGTCACCAACCTAAAATCCTGATATTATTCTATCATTCTTAAAGAAAAAAGGAATTAACAGATCTTTCTCTCTCCCTTTGATGCATCAGTATTAATATCACTAAAAAAAATATTTAAATAGAATTGATTTTAAGACGATTATAAAAAATATATAGACCTTCTTGTCGTTGCAGCATTTTCTCAAGTCTTCTGTTCCTTTTGCCGGAAGCTGTCTCAGTTTCCACTGAAATTTTTTCTTTTAGTATGATATTGCCCGTTGAAAATTCCATTTATGACTTGTTTATAGCAACAGGCCTTCAAAAAATTTGAGTTGTTTGACATATTTCAATTTAACCTCTTCCTAACGTATTTTTACATCCACACAAATATATTTGATCAATTTTGTTTATTATTTTATATGTTACACTTGGATTATATTAGTTCAAATTGCATACAAATATCTTCCCAAAATATTCTATATCTATCCGCTCCAATCCAATCCACTAAAACAAACTGGCTCATCCTTCTGTCCGTTGCAGCTTCTTTGCAAACGTCCAGTAATGAGAACCATACAGAAGGCTCGTGGCCAAAATTGGTGGCTAGAAAATTGTTGAACATAAAAAGCGGCGCCGATGAATTTCATTCAGATTATGCAATAAGTGGTGAGATTTTCAGTGATCTCAGATTTTCATAATACTGTACTTTTATACACATCTAATCTGTGTTATGATGACAGTATTTATGGAAATTATAAATTATATCCGGTATGGTGGATAAAGCTGAACGGAGAAGGAAGAGTTGTTCAGATCAAAGCTCCCAAGTCGTGGTTCCGGAGGAATTTGCTCGTAAGTCGTAAAATTTCCTTTTTTTTTTTTCCTTTTTAATTGGAAATTTTCTAGTATAGGTCAAGAAGTTAGTTTGTATTAATCATTTGGCATCACGTAATACCAGTTAAAGGAGTAGATTTTGATTATTTATTTTATAATGCGAAATAAATATGATAATAGTTAAAATAATTAAAAAATTTATAATAATCACTTTTTGATTAATGATTTAGAATACGTGAATATTTACTATGATAATCATCGTATAATAAATATCAAAAAAAGTTTTTGTCTTTCATAATTTTCCATACAAGAAGTAAAATTACCCTAAAATTTTTTGTTTTATATTCTGTATTAATTTTTATTATACAATCTAATGAATTATTAAAATTTTATATAATTTATTAAATAGTATAATAAATGGTGAAATATAGTATGAGATAAAAGATTTAGATAGATCTGGTCTTGGGTTTACTAGTAGATCTTATGGTGTGAATTAAATGTTATAAAATTTATGATATAAGTTGATATAAGTAATATTTTATAAGATTTAATTTGAAAAATATAATTTAAAGGTGGAGTCAAAAATTATTTTCCAAGATTTTATGCAGTTGAACTTGTCAACTTTGAGTTGTTATATTCCGTTCATTTACTTAGAACGCTATGCCTATGGACTGCTGCTTACCCGCCGTAGATGTAGATTGATTGGCTTGCTTTATATGATTGGACAATTAAAGAGAAGAGAAAGAGATTAGTTGGGAGTTGGGACCCTTTTGGTTAGTACCTAACTAACTTCCTGCATATATATATATATATATATGTTAGGCCGCGTTTACTGTGACCCCGTTACGTGTTGTGTCTAAGAGTTTTCCGTAATACTTCAATTAATTGTTGTTCGATGACAAGTATTTATCTTAATTTATTACCTAATTATGATGACCAAATATTGAATGTTTATTAGAAGGTTGTTTAATTGAAGCACGTGATGGAATTGAAAGCCAAAGCATTGAACTGGATTCACCTGCTACACTGACTGATAATCTTAGGTAACCAAGAACAATCTCTGGTCTTTGTGTTTTTCTTTTATAGCATTTTGAACTTTTCTTTAGTTTATACTATGTAACGTGGTCTTTTATAAACAAAAGAATTCATCAAATATATTATTGATTGATCCAGAATTTCCCTAAATATTGTACTAATAGTTACCTGACTTGTACTATTAAAAATATGAATTTGTTTACACAATTACCATTAACCTAAATATTTCTAATTAAACCACAAAATTTTCACGTTTTATTGTGAAACCACAATCTTGTGCATTTTGTGTCTTTGCTATTCAAAATTAATGAATTCTACCATTTATATTCAAAGATGCATTTTGATCATACGCAGATTATATATAGTTATGGTAGCATAAAATTTACTATATTTTTTGTCTGATTGATATTGGACCCTGTTTGTGGTGGATGTACACCATGTTAGGATGTTCGTTGGGACATGGAATGTAGGTGGCAATTCACCAAATGAGGAGTCGACTTTAAAAGATTGGTTGAGAACACCTACACCATCTGACATATATGTGATTGGGTATGCTGTTATCCTCTTCCTCTCAGACTCGCAATTAGAAATTTAATAATGCACTAAAGGGTGCGTCAATGAATCTTCAATGATCAATTAATGAATCAATATATTTCCCTCCACATTAAAAGAAAAAGAAAAAAAAATCCTTTCTCAATAAATTTTGTAAAATTCTCTATAAAGAATTATTTTGTTATACTTTATACAACATGTCCTATATATTAGATAACATTTTTGAAATCCTATTAGTACTGGGTTTCAGGTTTCAGGAGATCGTCCCTCTGAATGCCGGAAATGTACTGGGTGCGGAGGACAACGGTCCAGCCACCAAATGGCTTTCGCTGATTCGCCAAACTTTGAATGACAACGATGACGGCATTGACCCCGCTGCCACCAGGCTGAAACATTCACCGAATGGCCAACAACAAAGTCCTGTAAAACCGAGGGTCATCTTCTCCGATTTGCTGTCTTTGGAAAATAATAAGATGGACCAAGAATATTCCTTGAGTTTGAATAGTCGAAATAATTCTTATTCAAATGAAGAAGCTTCACGCAGTCCGAGGAAAATTAAATACTGCTTGGCTGCCAGCAAGCAGATGGTTGGAATATTTTTGTGTGTGTGGGTACGTTCGGATTTGCGTCGGCATATTTCCAGTTTGAAGGTTTCATGTGTTGGAGTCGAGGCATCATGGGATACCTCGGAAATAAGGTAGGTATATATATTTGGAGAATGTATATCACTTATACACATCTATAAAATGGAAATCAAAAATATTTTCAATTTTATATCCAATAAGCCTTGATATATTGGTATACACATCTAGATCGGTATCAATCACACATGATATTGCACCGGACAACTTTGTGCTTCGTTTGTACCCACTTGGCCTCTGGAGATAAAGAGGGTGATGAGATCAAAAGGAATTCGGATGTTATTGAAATTTTGAGGAAAACAAGGTTCTCTCACCCTTATAGGATGCCGGGACAGCCAGTTCCGCCCGATGGGATTCTGAATCATGAGTGAGTATTAGTAGTATATTGCTATAGTACATAGCTTGAGTTTTTCGTTGCTGACCGATCTCTGAATGCAGAAAGATAATTTGGCTTGGAGATTTGAATTATCGACTTGCACCTGACTGTGGAGACGCAATGGAGCTACTCAAAAAGAATGACTTGCAAGCACACATAAGCTCTTAGAAAATGATCAGGTCAGCTTATAATAGTAACTACTAGTATTTTCTAGTTATTCAAATAGCAATAAAAGAAAATATGTTGGGCTGAATTATTGGGTTTGAACAGTTATTATCTGGGATTTTATTTGTAACGTGTAACATTATTGATAATTACTGTAGATTTATCTGGTTCGTCGGATGTATGTAAACAAAAATGTGATTGACGTGTAAAGTATGTGAGATATTTCCTACTATTCTCTATTAATTCAAATAGCAATAAAAGGAAATATGTTGGGCTGAATTATTATTATGGAGCAGTACGTAATCTCTAAAACGTAGTATCTTGGATGACGACAGTTAAGAATTGAACAAAGAG
This sequence comes from Cinchona pubescens, assembly GCA_025175665.1. Taxonomy (NCBI): domain Eukaryota; kingdom Viridiplantae; phylum Streptophyta; class Magnoliopsida; order Gentianales; family Rubiaceae; genus Cinchona; species Cinchona pubescens. Next base: position 64,858 of record JANKKI010000129.1, on the reverse strand, counting down.
CTGGTCGTGTTTTCAAGGGTTGGGAAGAAGGGAAGATTTACTTCGCCCCAACGTACAAATACCTCAAAGACTCGGACCGCTACGTTGTTCAAACCTCCGCGTCGTCTAAAGAGAAGCGACGGATTCCTGCGTGGTAAGATTCCTGGACAGACTATTCCCATTTTTATTTCCCACCATTTGTTAAGAGACAGGAATCCTTTCATGCAACTCCCGTCCTCTAAGTCCATGCATATGTTTTTACACAAAGAATATATATATATATATATACTATCCAAATTTCAATAAGCTTCCGAAAGTCAAACAAAAATGCATGGTCGCCGATCAAAACTTCCCCATAATTGAAAGACCAATGGAGCCAATCGGCTTCTCTTGTTTGTAGCATGTATATTCTATCTTATTATATTTGACGTTTTGGCTTATTTGGATGACTTCGAAGATTACAAAATATTTCTTCTGGTATTACTGAGTTGTTCACATCAAAGCTTTGACAATATCTTTAACTAGGTCCTCTATATCGTCTGTACCACAAATTTATACAATAATTTTTCGTAAACAAACAATAAATTATCATCGAGACATAATTTCATGGAAGCAGTTGCAAAGGGAAGTTGGCACCATTAGATTACTCTATTAAGCGTTGACAAATTGGCTATTAAAAAAAGAAACAATATCACATGTTGTAAGACATTATAGGAATAAGTCTGGTACCACATGATTGGACTGAAGATAGGGATTTCTTATGGCTAATGCGGAACAAAGAATTTTTTCCTATTATAGTCATTGTTGAGGATCAAAGTTCTTCATAAATTTAATATTTGATTGTATGATCTATGCAGTAATTCGGTGTCTCTAACAAATTTTTTTTCTTATTATAGTCATTGTTCAGATCAAAGTTCTTCAATAAGTTAATATTTGATTGTATGATCTCTGCACCGACAATTTAATCCAAATATGTTATACACTAAGAAGGTGTTAGGTTTGTATTTGAGAATCGAAATCGGAATAAAAATCAGAATTATAAATTTTATTATTGGTATAAATTTATATCATTCTCCTTTATTTGTTTGGTTTAAAAGGAATTTATTTTATTATGTTGATAAGTTAATAAATTTGATATTCATGTCACAATTATAGAATGAAAGTTTGTATTTTTTAACACTCTTTCATTTCTATAAAATCATTCTTATAATGATTAATCAAACAATATTTGTAAGTATATCATTAATTAATTTTAATTTCGATTCTTTTTCTTCGTACCTATAAACCAAACACCTCCTAAAAGAAATTGACGGCAAAAAGAACTGACCGTAGAAGTTGAAATTTCTAAATTTTCTCAATTTTAAATAAAATTACAGGTGTGACAGGATACTATGGAAGGGCGAGGGACTAAAGCAAATGTGGTACGTTAGGGGGGAGTCAAAATTTTCTGATCACAGACCTGTGTATTCACTGTTTTCAGTCCAAGTAAATGTTGCCCAAAGGCCCCAAACCAACGCGGCTGCTGCACCCATTACTTCGAACACCACCAACCTTCAATAGGCCTCAATAATCCATAGCAGACTGCCTTAAAAAAGTTTCCATTGTATTATATACTGACTCTGACTACTTGCCATGTGGATACTAACACCAAGACGCCGTTCCTGTGGCTCGGGCTTTTTTTAAAATGCAGTTGGACAAAATGGGCTCAGGATTCTTAATTGGGCGTGAATGTTGCAGCTGGATGGGCTTTTGACACATGTAACAAAGTGGAATTGTTTTGTTTGCAATGCAATTAGTGGGCCGTGGGCTGATGAAGTTTATTATGATCGCACCCACGATGGTTCACTGTAATGTGTAAATGTTTATATGAGGATGTGAAGTTTTTTTTTTTTTTGTTGTAAATAGTAGGCCTCCGAGCTCTGTCAAGGAACTGATGGGCCCAGAGGGAGTTTCTCAATGGATGTATTTTGGGTCCATGGATGTTGTTTTTTCATGTTTTTTTTTCCTTTCCTCTTGTTAGCTTTCGTTTTCGTTCCGAGCTCATTCAATCTTTCAGGAAAATAAATCTCGGCCCAAATCTTTAGTGGAACCCAAGCGACATGATTCATCAGATGCTTGTCACGGTAAGAAAATATAGTCCACACTTATAGGTTGGATTTGGAAAATGATTTAAAATTTATATATTTATTGAATGAATATTTATAAAATTGAAATAGATAAATTTTAAATTCGTCTAAATTAAAATGTACAAGATTTCAAATAAAGAAACCTTGATATAGTCCAGATTGTCCCTGCTCTAAGGCCGAATAATGAATTGGGCCATTCTGTTTTATGAATATATGTTACTTTCAGCAGATGTTTTAAATTGAAATCTTGTTTCAAATTTAAATCTCCCATGTGGGTTGGGTCAGCCCGGAAAAGAAAATTCTGGGTACAAATTGGGTCAAATAAAAAAGCCACGTCGTAACTCCCACAGGGCCCGAGTCACGGGCCCGAAATCTGGTGCAATCACAATCTTCCGATCCAAGCTTATACCACATCCGACGAACCAGATAAATCGTAGCAGTACTTTTGTCAACGTCAAGTCTCACGAGTTAACAGTGGGTGAGAAAGTGCACCATGACTCGGATCTCGCCGTCATCATCGTCCGCCGGCGAGGTTCCAGATTTCATTTGTAACTACTCCGTATCTTTTCTTTTTTTTTCTTTCTCCAACCACAGGTTCGTTCCTCTTCGAACTTTTATTGCAATTATTTTTGCTGTTTTTTTTTTTTTTTCTGTTTAATTGTTACGATATTGCTAATTTTAATTTCGGCAACTTATTTATCTGTTCAATTACCAAAATGAACCAATATTATTGACTATTTAGCGACTGAAAAAATGGTGAAGAACTTTGATTTGGTTTTATATTATTGCACTAACCGAGAAACGTGTTGGAGTAGTTGTGAGGTTATTCGCTTGTAGATAATTAAAATATATATATATATATTTGTATAAAATTGTCATTTGATTTAGCAAATGCCTCCGGGCTGCAGCCGAAAGTTCTAGTTCTACTAGAGATAATAAGTGATCGTAATTTCATAAGTTTTGGGTGATGTACGTTATAATTCAGTTGGTTCCATACGAAGGTTGTTTGGAGTGTTGGTTAAGCGACTTTCATTTTGTGGCCACAATTGCAAAGTGATAATGAAGATATTCCGATTGTCTTTTGATTTGTTGTCATTCTGTTTGAGAATTTAGAGGAATCAATTTGGAAGAGATATTCACCTAGTAGATAAGTATTGTGCTACAGATTTTTCGTTTTTGTTTTTCTGGCTTGCTAATATGCCCTCTAACTGCTTCGGAAATATGTTGCATACTGATAGCAATTGCACATGCTAACTGGTGTACTTAAATGCGTGCTTGTTAAGATAAATAAAGTATCAACTGCTCATCCATGTATCTTTAAGGTTGCAACAAATAAATGTCTTATGATGATTGACATCCAAAAACATGGTTGTAGTCAACTGACTCTTCAACACATGAGCTGTCATTATGTTAGACATGCCTTACAATTAGAATAAAATTCTTCCTTTCCCCGGATCTGTCATCAGTTCTTGCTGTATGAACAGAGGATACAGCAAAAGAAATCTGCTGTTACACTTTTTGATAGTGAAGGAATGGAGCTAAATCTCCTTCTTAAATGTCTATATGCAATCTGAGATTGTTTCACATTATTTCATACTTCGTTTCCACTGACAGTTCCTTCTTTGGATAAATTGATGGTTACAGCCTCATGATTAGGGTTTTCCTTGCACTTAGTGTCTTTGTTCATCATTTGAGTATCTGTTGGTAGTCCTTCGATAGGTGGGGACTCGTAGTCTTTTCTTTTACCCCATACAACAAGATAAAGGCCGGCAACTATGGTAATGGCTCCAAGTACCCTGTAAAGTAAGATGTTAGCTGTGTGTTTGCATAGGCATAGTTACTCCTTGAGGGTGAGATGATACACAATTACCTTCCCAGATACATTATCTCGCGTAGAATGAAAGAGCTTAAGACAGCTACAATAACCATGCTCAAAGGATTAAAAGCCGTCACAAAAACAGGGCCTCTTACTTTCATAATTACTCCTTGGATATAATAAGCAAGTCCAGAGCAGAATACACCCTGTAGAGGGTTGAATTGCAAAGTCAGCAGAGTATATGTAAACATCTGTGTAGTGTATGCATGTACTCATGTAATGTGGACAATGTGGTTTTCATAATGGAAAATACACTCTTTTTTATCTTGTAGTTCTTCCTTTTCTTATCTTTTTTTGACAATTTTCTTTATTTTCATCAACTTATAGTTTTAGTGATTCCTATTACAATAAAATATTCTTTTGGTTTACTACTAAGATGTTGATATTTTATGGAATTACTAGAGCCTCAATGATGTGGAGGAAGGCAAGAGATAGAGTTAACAATTGTTCTTATACACATCTAGAACTGTTCAGGTGGGACCTTTAGCTCAGCAGGATATGTCCGTAGTGTAATTGCCTAGAAAAGTATAGCAAAGAAATTAATTTATCATGGCATATTCTGGCATAAGTAATGTCATGTCATTTCTTACTTGTAAAACCATGAAGCAAGACCAACTGATGTGTCCAACTGTGATAAAGATTGCACCCTTGATTGAATTTTGAAGAAATATACCATGTCTTTGATACACATCATTCTGGTAATTTAAGAGTAACGGGAGCTTAATAACTGGTCCTCTAAGTAGTGTCATGAGCATGGCTCCTCCAACAGTAGCAACAGTTCCAACTATCTTTGCTTGGCTGTCAATGCTCTTTAATTTCACCTTCTCAAGCCTATGATAAGTATTCTTCAAAGCTTATTCAACTTATAGCTTATTAAAAGGAAGCTAATACTTGCTTTTACAGTAATATGTGCATGTACCACTCTTGTTTTGTTATGCATGCAACACTTTCCTTGTTATGAACTTGTAGCTTTGTACTAGCCAAGAGCTGAAGTTGAAAGAATGTATATTATTAACCTGAAGATCCAAGCCATCAGAAAGGTTATGGCGGGAAGAATGTTACACATGGCTGCTGCAAATGTTGCTGTGGTCAATTTCATGCCCATAAAAGTAGAGGTTCTGGTCTATAACTGGTCTGTTATTGGAAGAGAAATATAAGTTATTAGCAGCTATTCTGCAATTGATTATGGAAAGTGGAATCTCTAGTTCGAAACTTACTCGAGTAGGCTGAGAACTAGGATCTTTGCAAATATTGAGAGAGTCATCTTCGGCCTTGTTTTCCTGTTGAAAAGTATATTCAGCTGTTTGATAGTATGTTTTACTGGATAAGACATAAATTTAGACAAATCTGCATAGAAGGGGGGGTAACTCCTGTCTCTTATACATATCTAGATGTGAAAACGAAATATAGATAGATAGATAGATATAATCTGCATAGAGGGGGGGTTATACATAGACACGGACACGAAACATAGATATATATATATATATAGAGAGAGAGAGAGAGATTGAGAGACTTGTCCAGTAGGATGGCAAAAGGGGCAATGACTGCTGTGGCAATTGCATGGCGGTAGACAACAAACACATAATTGCTCATCCCTTCATTGAGTGCAACTTTGGAAAGGATATCCATTCCTGCAAGCCCAAATTGCAGAAAAATTACAGCAGCAAAGGGCTTTGCTACGTTAAATAGCTTGGACATCTTCTCGCTTGCTGCAAGTTCTTTCATTTTTCTTTCTTCAATGCTCAGCTTTATTTTAGCTTCAAAAGGAAAATCAGATTTCCTTAAGGCCTTCAGGAGTTCCTGAAATGTAGTTGCTATTTTATATGTACTGCAATAAACTATGTATCAATTTCCCTTGAATATTTTTGTTCAATAAGGAGGGAACTAATTGTAGGGGTAGACTCAGTTGCATGAAAGCTTGACTCTTGTTTGAACTTACCTGAGGCAACTATATAGAGGCTAAAGGTATAATTTACGGGGCCCGGTCTGTTTCTTTACTTTATTGGCATAGGAGAAATAATTAACTCATTTGTGGATTTACTTTAGAGATGTGCTCTGATTAGTTTAATTTCTTTTTTTTAATATTAAAAAAAAAGAAAAAAAAAAAAAGAAGCTCATTTAGGCAAAGTGGAAACCCAATATGACAGACTATGTTTATGATTTATTTTTGTAACCTATAAGTATCAAAACTGAAGTGTGATAACCTAATCTGTTCCTGAGTGAATTCATTACTGTGGTAAATTATAGTGTAAGTTTCTAATATCATTACAACTTGCAGGATGTGTAAAAACCATGCAATTGTTTAGCAAAGATTTTGTTGTGGTCCTGCATCCCATAACATTCATTATATACCATCTATCATTTCATGGTAAAGAGGTGGCTGTAAATTTGTGCACTATATAGTCGTTTCTAACCTAACAGTCTTTATATTTCAATTCCTAATATTTAGTGGCAATTATGAGCAAAAAGGTCCCACCTGAACATTCTTTTTTTTTTTCCCACCTATAGCCTAGTTCCCTTATAGAATGTATATAGGCACTAAATCCCATTAAAATTTGTTTTTGTTTTGTGCTTCCTGCATTGGCAACGCACCACCGATCCAAATCCCATGTTTAACATTATTGTTTCTTGTATTTACATCCTAGTTGAAGTGTTGTGTATCTGCCTCGTATTCAACCATGTTTGGCATGCTGTATTGGTATACATGCATAAACTGTCCCTTGTTTATGGTGCAAGAACAACAATTACTTTTGGTATGCGTTTAAGTGCGGTATTACTATCATCTTGGTATCGTATCTGATTATATTATGGAAGGAGTAATATGCAACTGCTAACGTGGGAAACGCACCTACTAAGAATAAATTAGAGCCCCTTTTTGGAATCAATCAATTGAGTGGATTGCTTTGTGCCAATACGGACAAAGCCAATTCTTGCACAGCAAAATAATACCACCATTTCTCAATCTCTTTGCATGCCTTTTATGGCCATATGATGGACGGTTTCTCCATTGAACTTTGACTCATTATAACAGATAATTTTATGCAGCTGTTTCCAGAAATCATTTAGTGTAAGGTGTATGGCCAGGGCATTTTAAATTTCCGTAGGCCGAAAAACGTTGTTTTGTGCAAGCCACTTACCAGAAAGATTTAAAGATATCCAGGGAAAGAAAAGGAAAAAAACAAACTATCAGCAACTTTAGTAAGTCACATTAGTGATTAGTTCTGTATATTCTTGGTAACGTTCATTCAGTTTTGAGCGATAAAAAGGTCGGCCTATGTCATACCACAAAAGGCCAGGCCGATAGGCATTTGTGTGAACGTGCTATAAATAGAGCAAAAACAGAATTAAGTACTTTACGTGCAGGAATACGATTCTGAGCTCAACATTCTATCAAGGGAAGTGCTAGAATAATACTATGTCAATACCTAGTAGTACTGGAATCCATATCCCTGTTTTGGCTTTGGGGATATTTGCTTTACAAAGTTAAATTCTCAAAATCACCCTTTTACCTGGTGATGTTGTTAATGGAGGTTTGCCCACATTTGAATATCCATACACGAGTTCAGGTAATATCTGGCTTTAGCAAACTATTTGTGTCGGTAAAGCTGGAAGAAAATGGTAGTGGCTTCAAATGTGCATTCCACAAAGAAGCACAAAGGGATCAAAGCTGGCAAAAGTTGCTGTAAAATCAGCAGGGTATCAATTCTGTGGTAAAATTGTCGGCCAACGTAGGAATTATGCAAATGGACATTGTGTCCATAATCAAGAATATTTGCCAGTCGTATCTCATACTCGCTATCCATCGGGTAACAGTTTCAGAATTTTATGGGCAATGCCTGTAAAACTTTAAGTTATATTGTCCTGATGCCTAAATTTTATCTGCAGTTAGTTACTAAATAGTGATTGTTACACATATTCTCCACTGGCTAAATTGTATATGCACACTGGAAGCAGTTACCTCTGCTGATTCATCTCATTTGATAGTATGATGTACACACTAGATACCAAAAACTGAATAAGTGGAGCATGTATCAAATGACTTAACAAGCTTTGCCCATTTGCTCAAGATGCAGATATATTGGATAATGTTGAAAGTAATGTCAAGAGATATATAGATAACTTGGGCCTTGTTAACATGTCGTGAAATTGTTTTATTTTGATTTTGATATCCCCTGAGAAAGGAAATATCATTTGCCAAACTTAATTGTGTGTGAGCAATACTAGTCATTTTCTTGAGAAAGCAAAAATTGAGGGAAAAATGTATGCACACGAGAGGGGGGTGTGGAAAACTCTCCGTCGGCTAAAGATCCAAGGCATCAAGTAATATCAAGAAAAGAAGCCAAACAAAAAAGTTTAAAAAAAAAAAATGATCCGCGGCTTTCAGTATCTTTTGGCCACTCAATAACATCATCATCATCATCATCCCTTTCTTCAGTCTTAAAGGAAATTTAGAGATTTAAAGGAAGTTTTCTTTTGTCCTCTTGTTTAGTCTCGACAGCTTTTGGTCAAACATGCAAAGGCAAAAGTCTCAATAATTTAATTCAGCTGCCTTTACGTTTCCAGACACCACACGGTGCATGTCGCACTGGGGATTCCACTATTAAAAGATTTAAACACTCGCGACATTTTTTCAATGTCATGAAATCCGTGCGTTCTATTGCTTGTTTACGGTATAGAGATGAATAATGGTTTGGATATATAAAATGCCATATGTTGTTATACATTGAAAAAAGTTAATTACTATTCTCACTAATTTTACAAGTCCAACTAACAGCAACAGTCTGAAGCTGGCTAGAAGGAAGGCGTTGCATGCATTTGAGCACACAACAGAGTATGATTATTGCATGCATTCCCATTGCATGAGAACCCTCAAATGATAGAAATTAATACCTTTGACGCAAAAAACCTTTTTATTTTATTTTATTTTAATTTTGTTAAGAAGAAAAATTATTGGAATGAGTTGTTTGTTTTGGATGTATTATCAATGATTGCATCAATGGCGAAAAATCAATTGTAAGTAATTCATCTGAATTGGACAATAATTGCACATAGGAAAGTCAAAAGTATTGATCATTCAAGCAATAATTCATTTCTTTACATTCAAAGGCTCCGTCATTCTGCACTGAGCTCTTGTTTGTTAAAAAGAAAATTTTCCTACCCCATGGAGATTGAGAAATGATAGATAATCATGCAAGGCTGATCTTTGAGCCATTAGCTTTCTCAACTCCAAAGGCCGAATAAAAGTTTAAGGGGTCGAGAATCCACTCCTTCCGCGAGGCTTTTGCCTATTGGACGTGGCGTTCGCAAAACTCTTTCCCATAACGCAACTCAACAACCTGAAGCTGTTGGTGGCACAAAAAACAGAAATCACACACACCTCATCTATTCTTTAACATTTTCTTTTTGGTACATTGTTTAAACATGAAAAGCCAATGGCTATACATTGACACACGAAACTCTCAAACGTAGACCTGACGGAAGCGCATATCTGACAATATAAGAAAGGAGAAAAGTTCAACGGTAAGAGTTGATCAACTTGTTATTGAAGTCGAATGGATGTGTTCTTAAAGAGTGGAACCAGGGGCGAAGCTACATGGACAAGAGGGTGGGCAATTGCCCCCCTCAACTTTGGAAAAATGGTAGAATAGCTTAGAAAGTTTTAGAATTTTTTATAATTATCTTACAATTACACCCAGTTTAATTTCTTTAAATTGGTTTTTTTTTTGCAAACATTGACCCCTAAAAAGTTAAAATACGTTTAATACCAATTTTGCTACAAACAAATATTTCACATACAAAAAATACTAATTGATCATGAAAATATATTCATAATACATAATTGACATAATGAATACTTATTATAACTTGTTTTACTATAAATTTAATTAAATTCTAAGTTATTGAATTTATCCATATATATTTTATTTATTATTAGCAAAACTTTTGCCCTTAAATTAATTTTTTTCTGCCCCCATTAACCTTGGGGTCCTAACTTCGCCCCTGAGTGGAACCAAAGTTATAAGAGATTTTATTCCACACCAGACCCCTGCCAGCTGCATGCTAAAACCTACTTAGGGTCCTTCAAGTTTTTTTTTTTTTTGGCAGCAGAGGGTTTCTAATTCCCTACTAGCAACCTTTCAATCCAATAGTTTTTATCCTATTTTTGAATCATGCATGTCCTATATTTATGTTCTGCCAACTCTTTCTATTGTTAGTCCGGCTTTTAGGTTGAGAGAGAGAGAGAGAGGAGGAGGAGGTTTACTGCTAAAAACAGTGAAGGACATGCATGTTTGCAGTAACTCACCCAAAAGATCAAAGAAAATGTAGAAATCTCCCTGTAACTCTTCAACCATCCATAATAACACAAAGGACATGCATGATTGCAAATTCCGCAAATATATCATGCAAAGAAGTTTGACCACAACATAAATAACAAAAGGAAGCTAGGGCTCATACTTCTCTATCAAATCAACAGCAAGAAAAGACAGATGGATTTTCTTTTCCTTCTACTTCAAAACAAGTAGAGATTATCAAAGTAAACAGAGACTCGTATAATCCTTTTCTTCCTCCAAGTAAAAACTATGCCAACGTAACACAACTAAGCACTGAATAAAATAAATGCTAGTAAGAACAATGCAAGCAACACCAACATTGTCATGACAAGATTAGTTTCCCCACACTGGAAAAGGTAACCATTAGGGTATATTGCTGTCATAGCTTGATTTCCTTTCTTGACAGCTGCCTCATGCCCCCATATGCTTACGAACCACAGCATGCTGATTTCTGGGCAGCTTGAGCAGGCCCTGCTGCCTGGTCCGGTTTGTTTATTTTGATGGTTTGGGGCTGCAGGCAAACAAGAGCAGGAATTAGTGTCCCACCTTATATGCAGAATACCACGAGTAGCATGGACATTTTTTCTTTTCTTTCTTTCCAGAGGGAGAAAGGAGGAAAAATACATTTCACGAGCTAGTAACTTTGTCATCTATTCTAAGAAGCTAATCTCATGCAGCCATCCCTGCATGTATGGTAACTACTTACATATCCTTTTTTCCTTTTCGATAGTTATCTCCCTATATACTTGGTAATGAAGCAACCCAAAAAAAAAAAAAGTACTTATTTGGAGTGTTCAAAAATTGTCATTCTGTTGAATGTCAAGATATGAAAAGCAAGGGAATATTTTAATCAAATGAAGAAGAAAAACAAATTCTCATGTGTGATAAGATTAGAATCTTTGCTTAAGAAGCTTATACCTCAGCCTTGGAGTCAGTTTCAGCAAGTCTTTGCTTTATATCGCGAGCTATTGAAAAGAAAACCTCCTCAACATTCAAATTTGTTTTTGCACTCTGCAAGGTATCATACTATTAGCATTAAGCTCGTTGGCAGATTATTACAAACAACGAAATGTTTCAACTTACAGTTTCAAAAAATTTAATTCCGTATTCATCCGCCAGTGCTTGACCCTTGGAAGTTGGAACAGCCTAGAGAAGAAGGCTCGCGTTGGATTAAATTTTACAATAGACACACACACACGCGAGAGAGAGAGAGAGAGAGTACCCTTTTGCTCTCATCCATGTCAGCCTTGTTACCTATAATGTTTGTGATTAAATCCACCAATATCTTGTTAACATTGTCAGAAGCATGTTGTTCAATGTTCCGAATCCAATTTCTAATGTCTAAATATTGGCAGAATTTATACAATCAATATCAAAGCTATCAAAATGACAAAAGCTCGACTCTTTGACTAAAGTTATGGATTCTCGAAAGATTTTAGTGCAAGCCAAAGTACCAATAAACACTCAACCATATAAAGTCAGAGGCTATTGTGAATATAGGAGAAAAATATACAAAAACTTACTGTTGAAAGAGACTCGTCCGTCACATCATAAACAAGCAAAATACCCATGGCTCCCCGATAGTAAGCTGCACAAAATAAATGATTTAGGAAATTAGGCCAAACATTAAAAAGATTTTCACATAATTAAACCATCACATAAAGAAACACACACACACAAAAAAAAAAAACCACCAAAGCACTTGGAGGTAAATAGAGGTAAGCTAAAGCAAATGTTCTGAACAGAAGAAAATTATATGTGAATTTGATCTGGCCATAAGAAACAAAATAGTGTACCGTAGGTAAGGATGGCTTTCTGGAAATTTTGTCCTAGTATCATTCTGCTACAGGTACAAATGTAAATATATTCCCTAAATAATTTGAAGGCATTTTCCAGATTAAGCTCTCTCCCCATCAAATGCAAGGTTTAAATCAATTAACCATCTTCTGCTGCTCCCATGAAAAAGCTAGTGAATGTTCATGCCTTGTCACCATCCACCATCTAACAAGTCACTAGATCATAGATAATTTGGAATTTGCAAAAAAGGATCAAAAAAACATATCTAAAATATGTTGAAGGATCCTTGTCCCTAGCATCTTGTATACAGATCTAGGGACTTTCATGCTGCTGCTTGTCTCGTAATTGTTTTCTTTTGTAATACTGAAAAATGACATTGTTAACCACATTGAGGTATCTGTAAGAAAAAAGACATTTGCTAACCAAACGGCGTATTATTTGTCTTCATTCCAAGAACCCATTTCCTCAGAACATTTAAAAGGAAAAGCCATAATTCTGTAACCTTCGTTCAAAGAGATTTTCCAATGTCCTTCCAACCTATAATCGCAGAGTTAGTTAAAACAGAAACATTCAACTGAAAGCAGCAGTTGAGAGCATTGTCTGAGTTCATACTTAAGAAAGAAGACCAGAAGACAACAACATACAAAGATTACACTCACCAGTTGTGATTGTTCGAAACGCTCCTGTCCTGCAGTATCCCAAATCTGCAGTTTTATCCGTTTCCCATCTAGCTCAATAGTCCGAATCTTAAAATCAATCCTGTGCAACCAATGCATCATAAGCACTTTGCAGAAGATATTTTAGGAAAACAACATTCTCATAACATGAAAATAATATCACAAACCCAATAGTGGTGATAAAACTGGTGGTGAAGGAACCATCTGAGAAACGTAAAAGAAGGCAACTCTTACCCACACCTGAAAGTCGAAAACACAAATTCACATCACATAAGGATCATGCTTTTATTATTATCATTATTATTTTTTGGGTTAAATGCAGAAAACCCCCTAAACTTACACCCTAGTTACACTTTGCCCCCCTCAACTTATTTAATAAGCACTTTACCCCCTTATCCCTTGCTTCTTTATGTTTTGAGACAAAACTACCCTTACTATTTTAATAATTTTGTTTTTCTTTTTTTCTCTCTCTTACCAATTTATTTATTTTCTCTCTCATATTTTTCCTTTTATCTTCTTACCCATTCTTTCCTGCTACCACTAAATTATTATATTATTAGTAATTGGTAAGTTAAAATCTCTAATTTTTTTTACATGTTTATAAATAATTTATAGAATAAATAAGTTATTTAACACAAGCAACATATATTTTAATAGTATAATATGGATTTTGTGACTGAGTTTTACTAATGCTATAATTAACAAATAAACAAACTATAAAAAGATAAAATAATTTGTAAAAAATTAAAATATATATTCTATGTATGCTAACAAAATTTTTTTTGTGCCATACCAAACTCATGTCATATTTTGGTTGAGTTTAATGTAACTCCAAAAACCTTATATTAGGCAGTTATAATATTTTCTTACCTAATATAAGGTTTTTGGAGTTACATTAAACGCGTGTGACAATGTGTCTACAAAAATAAAATTTTTGTATACTATGAATTTTTTAATTTCCTATACCTCAAAAATTTTATTTTTTATTTATTAATCTTTTTATTAATAGTTAATCACAAACTTTATATTACAACAAGGTATATTTATTGTATTAAAGCATGATAAACTATAAATTAAATTTTTTAGACACATGTGAAAAGTTAGAATTTTAATTAATTAATTATTAAAAGTAATGTAAATTTTTAGTAGTAGCAACAGAGAATAGTGAAAAAAAGAAAAAAAAAAAAAACAAGAGAGAGAAAATAAATAAAAGGGAAAAAAAAGAAGAAAAAAGAAAAACAATAATAATTAAAATAATAGGGGTAATTTTGTTTCAAAACATAAAAGAGGGGGTAAAGTGCCTATTAAATAAGTTGGGGGTAAAGTGCAACTGGGGTGTAAGTTCAGAGGGGTTTTCTACATTTAACCTTATTTTTTGGCCAGATATTAGGATCATGCATACTGTAAAGATTTGAAGACAAACCGCAGTAAGAATAACTCATAGTTTCACAATAAGATAGTCACAAGACATTAACCAGGCTTTCTATGTTGACAACAAAGTTCAGTCAAGTTCAAACCAAATTCATAAACTTTCAATCCAACATTTGCTGAGCAAGAACTTCCAGCACCTAAGTTAAAAGTAGAACCAAAGTCCAGGCACCTGAAACACTCGTATGATTTTGCACTGAGTCCTCGGGCTCAACATTTTATCTATCCTGAACAGAGAACAGTCAAAGGCCATAGTTTGTCCAACTTCTACGGAAAATGCATTAGTTGAAAAGGCACAACTCAGAAAAAGAGTTGTAACTTCTACAAAATGCATTGGCTAAATACACTAACTACAAATCAATCACGCAACACTGAGAATCATTGGATACGAGCATACGTTGAACTCCCATACATTCACACAAAAATTTAAACGCCGAGAGACAGATTTCTAGTGCAAATAAATGTTCCCGAAACAGAGAACCTCGAAATCGTCCATGAATCATATCTCAGTTCGTCCAACTTCTATCGAAAATGCATAAGTTGAAGAGGCATGGCAAGGAAAAGAGTTGTAACTTCTACAAAATGCATTGGCTAAATAAACTAACTACAAATCTCTCATACAACATCTAGAATCATTGGATACGAGTATACGTTGCACTCCCATACATTCAAACAAAAATTTAAATCCCGAAACAGAGAACCCCGAAATCGTCCATGAATCATATCTTAATATCACCAATTTCACTAACATTTCTCCATTTCCTATATGTAAGTAAAATGGCTATATTCATTCACAAAAATAGGCTTTCAAACATTCATAGACAAACAACAACCACATAAAAATGCATGAAAAAGTGCAAACATTGAAGGGGAAAAAAATACAATATGAATAAAAAAAAAATGTGAGCATATTATAAACAAATGATAAATAAAGAGGCATGAAAAAGAGTTCATTTAAAAAAAAAAAAAAAAAGCAGAATAAGAAAACTGAAGAGGGTTGAAAAAAGTTACCGCTGTCGCCAATCAAGAGGAGCTTTATGAGACAATCATAATCGGCTCTAGCTCTAGCGGGCGGAGCGGCCATCGGACTTTATATTCGGATCCCTCAAATGCGGATTTGATGAAGATAATAATAATACTTATAATAACCCTATTATTACAATAATTTCAAAGTAAAACAATCTTAAAATTCAGTTGTTATTAAGCAGTGAATAATAGGGATCGACAAATAATTTGAAACTTTGAACAATTGATAATATTTGTGATTAAAAATGTTTAACTGATAGGATACATAGAAATCTACAATTAGAAAAAGGGAAAGAGATATTTATATCTTACCAGATCGGAACCAAAAATGGGAAGAAAATGAGAGATCTAATAAATGAGGGAGGAGGGAAGTGGGAAAAATGGGAATGCGTTCCTAAAACGTCAGCACTGGTCGGCCGTTGATTTTAATTTTGTTTTCCCCCAAAAAAAAAAAAATAATTAGTTTTTACTTTTCTTAGTTAAAATGATTAAGGGAAAAAGAGAGAGAGAAAAGTAGTGAATTAGTCATTATTTGGATATTATTTTAAGTATATACTGCAATTATACAATTAATTTATACTATGAGATAAAAAAAATAATTAAAACATTATTTTATTATATCAAAAATATGGTATACAATTTTTTTTTTTTAAAAATCATCCCATTTATATTCTGTAACTAACCTCATTATTAATATGTTATATAAGAATCGTCTTACTAATTAAATTTCGTTGTTATTCATATACTACTTATTATTTTATCAATTTTATTTGAATAATTATTATTTAGATGATATTTGAAATAATATTTCTAATAATAACTTAATCAACTTCTTACAGATTATGTGAATTAAAATTTAGGAGGTGTTTGGTTTATGGGTATGAAAGGGGGAATGGAAATCCTTTGGCAATGATACTCATAAACCTCCTCTAGATGTGTATAAGAGATAATCATTCATGGGAAATGAAAGTGTTAGAAAATATCTACTTTCATTCCCACTGTACATGGGTTTGAGTTGAGTAACTTATTAACATAATGAAATCCATTCCTATATTAAACCAAACAAGTAAGGGGGAATGATATAAACTCATACCAATAGTGGAGTTTATGATTCCCATTCCGATTCCGATTGAACCAAACACCTCCTTAAATGTATTACAAAATATATTATATCATAAAAGCTAATGATTATGGCTCCATTTGGTTTTGTTCCATTATGTTTTATGCTATAGTTTTTTATCTTATAATCATTCTTTAAATATATTTTTTAATAATTTATTATTTATGTTTATATACATCAAATATTAAAAAATTAATATAATAATTATTTTAAATAATCTAGTAAATTATGAAATGTATCCCATGTAATTACAGAAAAGCTTACTAGGAGCAAGCTTATTTAACTGTTTGGAAATTTGATGATTACGAGGTACGTGGAGGTAAATTATTGGGTGAATTGTTATTGTGGTCAACTGTATGAAACCAAAGTGTAAAAGGCCGTTTCTGTATCGAGAGCTGCACCACGAATTTGACGTGGCCACATGGTTGACAATTTCAACGCCTGAGGCGATGTCGTCTCCTCCTTTATATGGGCCAAGTAGTACTACACCAGAATTGAACTTTGTTGGGCTTGAGTCTGGACCTGGCAGGCAATTATGAGACTTCAAACAGGACTCCTGGGACTTTGTTGGGCTCTTGTTCATTACCACTTGCTAGAGGAACGTAGTACTATTAGTTTTTTTTTTTTTTCTCCTATTAGTTTTCACATGTTATTCTTTCCTTGTGTTTTTTTTTTTTTGGTGTGGGGGGATAATTTACAAAGGTATAATTTATGATAATTTATCAAAACTATTACACGTGACAAAATTATATTGAATTGTTATCCCCTGGTTTTGGATCTTCAACAAGATTTTATTCTTTTTTTACCGAATCTAGTGACACATCTATAATTTGTTCACAATATGTCTAAAGCACGTGTTTATCTAGTATTTACTAGAAAAACCTGCTAAAAATTAAGAGAAATTATATCTGTACTAACTTAAAAAGATGAACATTATGCCATTACTAAATAGCTTTGAGGCCACCTCTTCCTCCCATATGACTATTCAAGTCCCCTAAGACTTCACACGTGGTTTGATAGGATATGCGTTCCCCATTTGGCATTGCTCATTGCATATGAGAATAAACTTCCTCTAATTCTTAACAAACTCTTTCTTCCTACTTATATGTTTATAAAGCAATATTTGTTTGTTAGTCATATAATTGGGATTCGTATCAGCCATTTGAATAGATGCACATGAACTCAATAATTGACCTCCATATGTATTTTTACTTGTATTTTCTTAGGTAATCGTAATTAATTAACAATTATTAATCTTCTCATATATCCGTTCATCCCACGAATTGGAGAATTTAAATCCCTAATATAACATTTTGAATACTAAATAGTTGGCGGATCATTTTGGCGAGTACATTTGAGTTCAACCATTCTAGAAGGGAAGAATATAGTGTTTGATTTTGATTTTTTATTTTTAGAGTTACTTAAGCTTTTTATTGTGTTTGGATCAATGAATTTAAAAAACGATCTGAAATCGATTCATTTATAAAATAAAAATAAATAAATTTCAAATATGCTCAAATTAAAAAATTATTCAAAAATTTTCATTTCTCAATTTTTAATTTAAGTAAATTTAAAATTTATTTATTTAAATCTCACAAATTTTTTCAACAAATAAATAAATTTAATTATTTTTTTTTAAACCTATCTATCCACGTTAGCTTAATTCATACGATCACAAATGGAACGGGATGAGCACGAATGTTGTAGCCAAAGGGGACGTGGGCGGTTGTATCTTGTATTTTGGGGACGGCCGTATAAGAAAATTCCATCAATCTCTCGCCCAATTCACCCACAAAGTTAAATCCGTAACGGCGACCTCTCACCGTCCGTTTCCGATAACGCAATAAGAAAATAGAACCGCAAGACCGTTAGGAAATCCGTCCCTGTCGTCCTATAGGTCCACGAAAACCATTCAATTCTCGCCTCGCTTGGCCGTAGGGACTGCCAGTTGGACCTAATATATATTCGCATCCCCGCAGAGAATCTACTGATTCCGTTGAAAATGGTATACGCAAGGAATTTTCTCTTCTTTTTTTTTAACTTCTATTTATTTACTCTCTCTTTAAAATGCTTAAGGTTGAAGAAACCAAACATAGCGGGAACGCGTTAAGTTATTTCTCTACGCAGAAACAGCCCACGTCCCTGTCTTTTATACACATCAACATATAAGAAGCTCAAAGAGAGAAACTGTAGCGAGATACAATTTAAAAGGCTCATTAAGGAAATGCTGTTCCTTTTAACAGCTGTCTCTTATACACATCTAGATTTGTATAAGAGACATTAAAGGAGATAGTGTCTGATTTCGTTTCATATGTGTGATTATCATGTTCAAAAAATAAATTAGACGTTCAATGCCCTGGAATTTTCTCTCCCTCTGCCGGTATATTTTTGGCTATGGATCTCTGTTTTTTTCTAGTTTCCGTTTTAAGTGTGTATTGTGGTTCTGTTTTATATTTTCCATTAATGTGAGTTATTATGAATTGCTGGTTAATTATGTGTTTGATGATTTTCGTAAACCATTTCATTTAAACATTTCGGTCGTTTTATGTATGGATCGTCAAACATCGTGTTCTGCTCTTCTGTGATCGGTTGAAGTGGTGGTGACATTGTGATTATCCGGTGCCATTTCCTTTAACACACTGTGATTGCTTTGTTATATTTTTATTTTATTTCTTAAGTTAGTAAACCAGATGTGGATTTCCATCTTCGTTTAAATGTGCAGATTGCAACTATGCCTCCACCAATTGAGACCCCCAAAGCTATTGAGACTCCAGTTAAAGTCCCTGAGTCTCAGCGTTCCTCACATCCACCTCTTAATGAAAGGATCCTCTCTTCCTTGACTAGGAGGTCGGTTGCCGCCCATCCTTGGCATGATCTTGAAATAGGTAATTAAATTTTATATTGCTCTGATCTATTGTTGCTTGTCAAGTTTGAAATAGATTTCCTTGACTGACTCATGTCTGTGAAGATTAGCATATGGAGTGACTCATTTTTATTCTTGTACAGGACCAGGAGCTCCAAAGATTTTCAACTGTGTAAGCTCTCTGACATTTCCTTGGCTTTGTAAGCATATGGACGAAATTGGTTCAGCACACTACAGTTAGCTTTTTGTTGGTTGGTGGTGAATTAGTTACCAATGTTGCATAAAATTACGAATGTGACATAACTCGTGCATGCTTATTTGAGTATATGGAGATTTTTGAAGTTAGTAATGATTTAGTAAGCCTGATATATTCTTTTGTGCTAGTATCTAATGCCATAATTTTCTTTTATTTTTATTACTTTAGCTTGAGAGTTGATAAGGAGAACCAAGCTTAGTTTAATCATTGTTACTATTATGTATATTATATGTTGACCAATCTGACAAGTTAAGAAAAATAATGTCTAGTCTTGGATGAGGTTCTAAAATCCAGGAGAGTCAAGATATTGCCCAAATTTAGGAAATCATTAGAGATGTACCTCCCTCTTATCAGGATTGAGGTCTTTGTTATCTTCTGGTTTTAACTGAAACAGTGGTATAAATTTGTGGTGTTCACAGGTGGTTGAGATCAGCAGGGGAAGTAAGGTTAAATATGAACTGGATAAGAAGACTGGACTAATCAATAGCTAGTATGATTAGTTTTTTTTGCTTGTACTTGTACTACTATAGGTTACTGATTTCTTTTCCATTTTCAGGTTGATCGTGTTCTTTACTCATCTGTTGTGTACCCACATAACTACGGATTCATTCCTCGTACTCTCTGTGAGGACAATGATCCCTTAGATGTCTTGGTCATCATGCAGGTAAGCAGTTGCTATTCACTATAAAAACCAAATGTATCAAGTGGATATGTCGCTAGCTATTCTTTCAAGCTTCATGTACTCTATTATAACTCATGTCTCTTTCTCTAATCTCATTTATCAATCATTAATGACTAATTCAGATTGAGTGTCTGATGAACGAACTTTTGTTTTGTTTTGTTTTTGGGTTTGCTTCTATTGCTTTATATATGCATTAGTAGTTCTATTTGTGAGCTGTGATGCCCTGTTTGGTTTTATTAGTGACTAAAACATTACAGAGAAGAATATTTGAACCATGAAAACAATGGTTGTTCTCTATTGTAACTTATATTTCTTTTATCTAATCTCATTTATCAATTTTAATGACAAACATAGATTAGGGGTCTGATGGACCAACCTCTTTTTTTTTTTTAATTTTTACTTCTATTGCTTATATATACAAAAGTAGGTCCATTTGAGAATTGTGATGCTCTTTTGTAATTTTATTACTTACTAAAACATTACAGAGAAGAATATTTGAACCATGAAAACTATGGTTGTTTCGCGTCATGTTTCTTTTCGACCTTGATTTACAAATACTTTGAGCCATTCCTAAAGAAAGTCAAAGTCCTTTTTTATAAAGAGTCCGCTGTACAAATTGATGCCTTTTCCCCTTCTCTTTTTCAGATTCAAATAGGACATACACCAGATATCATGACCCAAAAGAACTTAACGATAAAATTATAGAACACTATTGTATATATGGAACTTTGACTTGTAATTAACCTCCCAAATGAGAGTATGTGAAGTGCATACTAAAGTGAGTTGGGTTTTGGTTAACACATCCACAGTCCATAAACTCTCACGAAATGCGAAGATTATGCACTTTATTACATGTGTGTATAGATAAAATTTTGATAACGTTGTAATGCTTTCTTGTTACCATCTTTTTCAAAGAGGTGCCAAATACTAAGAATGTCCCTTTTTTTTGTAGAGGCCTGCTTTTCAGATTTAATTTTCTTCATGTATAAATGCAGGAACCAGTTCTTCCTGGGTGCTTTCTTAGGGCTAAAGCAATTGGTGTCATGCCTATGATCGATCAGGTACAGAAATCAGTCACAGATAGAACAGTCTTGCTTCGCCTACAAAAAAATTACTGTACTAATTTTGGTCAAAATACAGGGAGAAAAGGATGACAAGATTATTGCAGTATGTGCTGATGACCCGGAATATCGACATTACAACGATATTAAGGAGCTTCCACCACATCGCTTGGCTGAGATCAGACGTTTCTTTGAAGATTGTATCCTTTTCAAGAATCAAAATTCTTGTACCGTAAACATCTGTCGCATACCTTCCCAAAGCTATTTCTAGTATTATGTTCTGTGTCTTTTGTGTATATGCAGTATTTGTTTTGGTGGATTTACTTAACACTGAATCAGATAAAAAAAATGAGAACAAGGAAGTTGCAGTGAATGACTTTCTGCCTGCATCTGAGGCCTATGAAGCTGTCCAGCATTCCATGTAAGTTATTCAGTTACTATGCCATAGTATAGACATCAAGTAAACAAAAAAAAAATGTAAATCTAACATTCAAGAACTTGATTCCAGCAAGTATGTAAACTCATCGGTTTTGACTGAAGTTATATTTTGACTGTTCAAAGTCCTCTCTTTGCTGACTTTTAATTACTCTAGTTCAAGAAGTTGTATCTGACATCATCACTGTCTTCGCTCTAATCTACTTTGTACATTTAACTGGAAGGAGACTGAAGAGAAACAGTAAAATGATGAATTAGCTTAACTATCATAAATTTTTCATATCCTTTTCAGTTTTGATCATTTGCCTTTTTTTCCTGCCTGTTCAGGAATCTCTATGCAGACTACATTGTGGAGAGCTTGAGGAGGTAGTTTGATCCCTGCTTGTGAGAAACATGTGTTCCCTGGGGCTATTCTCATATTAGGTTTTGCTAATGTCGCTATGAATATTGTGTTGCTTAGGCACACATTCAACCTACCAATGTCATACTATTACTTCTCCCTTTCAATTAGTATATATGGTGAAGATGATGAAAAGAACTCAAAGAAATTTTACATTAATGAAATTATTATTGTCCTCCTATCGAATCTGTTGAACAGTCCTTGTTACTGCAGAGAAATTGTTGGTTTTTTGTCATGATTCTCTCTCGTCGTATTTATTTCAACAGGCCATTGCCTGTTGGCCCACATGCTTATTCGAATTGTCTCTCATACTCTCAGTATTCACTTCATTGTTTCTTTTGTCACACCTAATCAAACTCTTTATCACACTATTAAATAAATTGTTAAAATAATTTTAATATTTTATTTAACAAGGAGGGAAACAGGTATGGATAGAAGATTCTTGACTTCTTTCCATATATTCACCCCGGAAAACAGGAGAGAAATGAACGGTTGAGTAGCTAGCTGCCCAATACAGCGGAACCCATTATTGATGATGATCCAATAGAGAGGCAAATATCGATCTTTCTTTTTCCCCTTTTTTTGGGCTTAGCATTTGAGTACTATGTATACAAAATATGAGCCCAATGATCCAATAGAGAGGCAAATATCGATCTTTCTTTTTCCCCCTTTTTTTGGGCTTAGCATCGTCATTTGAGTACTATGTATATAAAATATGAGCCCACGTTTTATTGAACATCACAAGCCCAAAGTATTTTTCCTTGAAATCTTTCTTAATCATCCATGGTCAAGTCAATATGCAGATATGTTTGGAAGCAATTTAAATAATCTTCGATATAAGTGATTACAATTATTAAGGATGGCCTGTAAATGAATTATTGAGTAAACTAATGTACTATTAAAAAGATTGTAAAGGGTGCTTGAAATTGGAGGGCTGTGATTAACCACTCTACTTATTCGCACCCAAAAGAAAAAACAGACAAATATACTTCAGATTTTATTTTTTCCTGTTAAAAGAATTGATTCTCCAGCAAGTCCAAAATCCACGTGTCCGAGAACCATTGGGTACTCGCAGAGTTAAAATCCAGAGCTTTTTCAAAGCCCACCCTCCTTGGCCCACAACACCAGATTGAATCAGTTCCCAAAACCCTGCCGCTCCGATCAACCACCCCCCAAAGGCCTAATTTGCAACCTGTCTCTTATACACATCTCAGATCTGTATCCTCCACCACCACCCCAAAGTTCGACAGAGATCCAAAGCCTAATGGGTAGACTTCAACTCCGCCCTCCCGCTCCTCTTCACAACCCATCTTTCCTCCCGACTCAATCCCTTGAAGACCTCCTCTTCAACAACTTACTACCCGACTTCAACTCCGACTCCGAGAACGAGAACGACGACTCCTCATCCTCCTCCAAAACCCAGCTCGCCAAAGAGGAATCAATGCTTGAGAAGGAGATTATACGCACCATCCGTAGTGGCAAACCCGAAACTCTGAAGCCCAATTCCGGTCAGGCTGTTACGGTCGGCGAGCACCATATTTGTGTCGGGTTCCACGAGGATACGGATTCTGATTATCGGGTTTGGGAGTGGCATGGCCATATTATGCTGTTTGATGAGTAAAATGGTTATACCCCTGAGTACATTTATGGGAATTACTTTGAAAGAGTCAATAAAACGGTGATGAAAGCTAACCAGAAGAAAAATGAGGATCTAGATTTTGATGGTGAAGGTGACGAAAAGGATGATGAGAAGGAGGAGAAGGTTTTGAATTTGGGGCTGAAAGAATTGATTGACATCTGGGGATTCCAGTAGCGGCCGGATTCTTCATCGGAATATCCATGCTGGCTCTCCAAGGTTTGTTTCTTAGAGCAACCTTTTTATCATCTCAATGAATATAAAGTTATGTGTGTATATATTTGAGTTTTGTTTTTGTATACATTTTGTTCATTTTGATGTAGTTTCAGTCCTTAATACGAGTCTTCTTGCACGCTGTTGTCCTCCTAGGCATACAGTCCAGTACTCTAGTATATATTTTAGGTTTGTTTGTGTATACTTGGTACGAAATTTGTGCATTTTGATGTAGTTTCAATCCTTAATACGAGTCTTCTTGCAAGCTGCAGTCCTTTTAGGCATGCAGTCTATTGGTTTAGTCCTAGTTATTGCTAAATAACAAGGGAAGTAATTTGTCTGTTGTTAGGCAACTAATGGTTGGAGTTGCAAATTAGGAGGTTTTCAATGGATTGGATGGTGTCCTTGTATGCATTTTATGATCCCCTTTCACTAAATCATTCAGAAAATTAGTAGAGCACTGGTACTCATTGTTATATGGTCCTTTAAGAGTTCCAAGTGAGTGAGATCATGCATCTGAACAAAAGTAGTTTTGGTTCTTAGTTATCTCTATGTTACTCGGCAAACTAGTAACTTAATGACATTTAAATTCCTGTTCTGGTAAAAGTAAAGCTTTAATGTTCACAGTCAAACACAACATGGGTTAGTCTTTCAATTTATTGCGATGTCTTGTGATTTGAACTGGAAAACGAGAAAACAAAACTGTGACTGGGGATTCATGAGCAGTATTGTTTCTCTACTATACAAGGATGACTTGATGAATCAACTACCAATCAGGCAGAATATTTTTCTCCAATGACATAGGATCGAACACTTAAAATATATTTCACAATTTTCTATTTGAGAACTGCTTTCAAAGTGTAGAAAAAAGTGATGTTTGTTAGCTTCAATAGATTTTATTTTAAAAAAAAAAAAAAAAAATCCTGCTATTCTTGTTCGGTCTGCCCATTATAAAGGTGGTTTACACGCTTAAGATCCCAGCATCACCATAGAACCAAAATCATTTCATTTGGTTTGATCATCTTCAATATTAAATTTCAATTTTGCATTTAAACTTCGAAATACTAGCTAGAAAGCATGCCTTGAATCACTACCTTCAATATGGAGTTTCTCTTTCTCAAAAATTTCTTGCCTGCTGTATATCAACTTTCCAATGATTCTACACTAACTACTTTGTATCTTCTCTTAGAGCCGATTATACTTTTGTTATCGTAATCTTTATTGCAATTGCAGCATACTAGTACTAGTTTTATTGAATTTCAGCAAGCAATTTTCTTTTCTGTGTACTTAGCATGGAAAGGCATTCGTGTTCCATTGCCTTCTGAATCTTTTCAGCTAATGTTTAGAGGCCCCAGTAAACAGCTTGTCCACTGCAGAAGTGTCTCTCAATCAAAGAAGGTAGTGAATTCAGGCTATTGGCTTTTCTTTCGCATGGAGATCAAGTTTTGTGGTCTCAGGTTCAAGCTGCAGTTAACAGTATCAAGATTTCAAATGGCCAATCTTCTGAGATGATTTATTGGGAAGTGCAATATTAGGATTTACATGCTTGTACCGTTGTCTTTAAGAGTTTTGTTTCCCATTCCTCACAGAGGAACTCAAAAAGTAATAGAGGAAGAACAATAAGGCTCTGAATTTTCTCGCAGTTCCTTGTTAGTAAGCAGCAGAGGCTGGCTGTTTTTAATTGATCCAGATACTTGTCAATACTCGCAGCTAAATATACTTTGTTCTTAGCGTGAACGGATAAATAACCTCATATGATGAATGTGTTGGCTGGTCCAGAAATTCCCGTCTGTTTCTTTGGGGCTATAATTCGGTGTTCTCTTTAATGCTGTGCCTTCATTTAGATTCACTTTTCTTTGGGTGCAATTCCAGAAGATTATTTTTCAAGGGTCTGTGCTCTAACCTCTATTTTTATCTGATTTTTATTTGTGCCTTGAACCCATATTCAAACAACCAAATCAACGAGTGAAAGGCAACAAGAAAACAGTAAAAAGACTAACATTTTGACAATTTCATAATCCATAAATTCCATTCCAATGTAAATCCCAAGAATCAATTAACACTTTCGCAACATTAACATTCCATGTATATCAGAGAGTAAATGGTAAAAATAATCCAACATCTAAGAGGTGGTAAATTTGGTAACGGCCTTGGTCCCTTCTGAAACGGCGTGCTTGGCCAATTCACCGGGCAAGACAAGCCTGACAGCGGTCTGGATCTCACGAGAAGTGATGGTGGGCTTCTTGTTGTAGCGTGCAAGGCGAGAAGATGTCCTATAAGAGACATCTTCTCCGCCTTCAGCGGCTTCTTCTCCGCCGTGGTCGGCTTCTTCTCTCCCTTTGGCGCCATCAATCAATTAGGGCTTTCGGATGAATATGGAGGACGAATTCGTAACCGTCTTGCCTATTGAGTGAGGAAAGGAGAGACGCGGTGGATTTGTTTATATAGGGAACGGAGGTTGGTTCTTATTGGTCGAGATGGTTATAAGAGGAGCGTTGAGTTGGCAGTAAACTTAGGCCGTTGGATTTGGTTAATGAATTGACGGTCCGAATACGGTAGTATAACCACGTTAAAGGCTTGACGCATTTACTTTTATACCTTTCTTCCAAAAAATGTGTGTGATTGGGAAGCTATCAGTTTCTATAAGCTTCCTAAGATAATTTTCAACTATAATTTCCAAGTTCCCTAATGTTCCTATTGCCAGAAAACAAAATAAATATTACTTAAATAGTTTCATTAAGTCATTATTCAAAATAATATTTATAATAATTATTATTGTATTAAGTTTATTAGAAATGTGATATACATAAAATAAAAATTAATTAAAAAATATAATTTGTAGAATAATTTCAATCCAAATGGAGCCATCAGAAACATGTGGTCAAGTTGTTGACTAAGCTTCAAAGGACATGTGGTCAAGTTGTTGATGAAGCTTCAAAGGCTGTGGTTATTGCCAGAGCAAATCACATCCAATCAGAAAAATTTACGTTCATGGACAAAAGTATCCTTCATAATTGACGATACCAAAATTGTTTGATATCGATCAACAGATATTCAAACAGATGTGTTGTAATCAAATGATAAGAAAGTAATGTAGGGGCATAAGACGACTAAATTTTATTTATAATAATAGAGTACACTATCTCCATAATTTCTCTTGGATCCTCCTCCTAATGGAATGGGGCATCCTATTTATACAATATACATTTGTCTGTCAGTGGACCCTAAGATAAACAGTTAAGATACACTTATCAATAGTTTCGAATAATCGAGTCATCGAACAACTAATGTGATGTTCATCCGATTTGCCAAACTCCTGATTAATTCCGTAACCGAGCAATTTGAGCATACCCGATCATCTTGAAAGAAAGCTTAACCGAAGGATCTGCCCTTCAACAGTTCGTGGTTCGCTACATTGTGTCCTCGGACCCGAGCTGCAATATTTAAGGTGTCGTCATAAGCCCTCTCGATGTATTTTCAAATCCAGGTTTTGAATTTATATCGATTTATTCTGTGTTCTATATTTTATACATTCTATCCTTTGATATACCCTCATCAAATGCGAGTAGTTGTTTCTTTTTCGCAAATGTCACTTCATAGCACGTGTGAGATACCCTTTTTTAAATTTCAAATCACTTTCTGATAATTATCATTGCCACTTTTCCTTCCACTCTTTTCCTCTTTGAAGCAAAAACCTCTGATAATTATAAGATCCATGATTTGAAATTTAAAATGAGGGTATCTCACACGTGCTCCCAACAGAGGATAAATTTGATCTAGGATCAGTGATGCTAGGGGTTCGAAGCACCGCAACAGTTTTGAGAAGACCCCAAAATGCAGTAAACCCTATTGTTCAATCATCCAAGAATGAAGGGGAATTGGGTAATTCCAAACTCAGGGCTCCGAAAATTCAAACAGAGAGTAGATCTGAACCTTCTCCCTAGGAGGTTATGTCATCCAGAAAGAGGAAAGCTTCTCAATCCCCGAGAGAGCCACAACTTTTCTGAATGCAATATTCTTTTGAACTTAGAACAGCTTGTTCCTCTAATCAACGTAGTTACTTCAACAGAAAAGCCATTAATTCTAGATTCCCGATGGGGTAAGGAACCTCTGATTTCTTCGTCTTCAAATTCCATGCACTTTTGTGCCTGATTGGCCAATTTTGTCAGATGAGCGTACCATTGGCTCATCAAAAATATTCGATCATCTCTTTGTTGCATTTCCAAAGGGAGATAATGCAGAAGCTGACGCCTATCCAGATAGGGAGATAAGTTATTCGGGCAGCCACTGGTTGGTATTCAACTGGATGTTACATGTGTAACATCATGTTGTCTTGGTTGGAAGACCAAAATTGAGTTACAGAACTCAAGAAGTCTCTGGAATGCTCCTACCGAGAGAAAGCCACTCTT
Source organism: Cinchona pubescens (assembly GCA_025175665.1). Lineage (NCBI taxonomy): Eukaryota > Viridiplantae > Streptophyta > Magnoliopsida > Gentianales > Rubiaceae > Cinchona > Cinchona pubescens. Next base: position 36,539 of record JANKKI010000129.1, on the reverse strand, counting down.
TTAGAAGAAACCAAGCTTCTAAGCAGGAGAGGCTTCTCAAGGAGCGGGCCGACCTAGAGGCCTAGCATCTCCTCATGCAAGAAGAACTCCAATCCATTCACTCGGCTGAACTAGCAAGAATGATAGAAGAGTATCATCAAATTTCTCAAAACTTGTCTGCCAAATCCTTGGAACTTATTGCTGCTCAATCAGAGATTGAAAGATTTCGAGCCGAAATTTCTCGTTACCTGTCTTCTGAGGAAGACTTGAAAAAGAACCTCCCTCTTCAAAGTGTAAACTCATACTTGATGTCAGACGCTCTGGGAGGAGATATTGGGAAATTTTGCACCGTGAGTGCTAAGGCTGGATTTAGCAAAGCCTTGACTGATATCATAACACAATTTCCCGAGCTATCCTTTGATGAAGGAAATTTTAAGTGCAAGATTTTTATGATCATACAGCTTCTTTTGGCTTAATGACTGAATTACGTTGAACTTTTAGGAAACCTCGAACCGCATCTACTTTGAACCAAAGTGTGCTAATAGAGGGTCCTTCTGAGGTTTCAGAAGAGAAAGAAGCAGAAGTAGAGATACCCGATCAAGAGGTAAATATATCAGACCTGTTAGATAGCATGAATAGTAGGCCATGCTTCTCTTTTAGTGCAGATATTTTTGGAGTAGATCCTCTAACCTTTTCATTTTGATGTTCAGGATGTAGCGAAAACTTCTACTTTGGTTGAGAATCCTTCAGAAGAACAGGATGAAGGGAATCAACAAAAAGTAGGATAGGACCTTGTATTCTTCCTTAATGACTCGTAATAAAGCAGCTTCTTTGTTTAAGTTTTCTTCTCATATTTTTATTTATATTCTTCTTTACTTTTTTCGTCTAACTGTTCGGACTGTAATAATCATTTGTAAGCCATTCTCTTTAATAAGAACAACTTTTCTTGTTGGGTTTGTCTATTCAGACTTAAAATAAATTTTTTTTCTAAAGCAAACATTCCGTTCATCCAATTTTTTTTTTTCCTATCGAGCATTTTCGTATTTATAATGGCTGCTTGTGCACTTCGGCGAGCCTGACATTTAATTTATGTCATCAAAATAGAGACTTAAGGCCACTTGTAGCACTTCGGCGAGCCATCCCTTATTCAGTCAATCTGATATTATTTAGCCATAGTAGGTCGACCTTAACTCTTTTTTATCGGGAAAGAGCTAGTTCTTGGTACTTCAGGTTTAAGTTACAACTTAATGACAATTTTTCGAAAAGACATACCCTAATTATTAGGCTCATTTATGAGCAATGAATTCAAGCCCACTAAATTTTCTATTTCCAATAATTCAAATTCTTTTTTTTATAAATACCCTTTCTTTTTATTTTTTCATTTTCACCCAACTTTTGAAATCCTTCCCTTGAGAAAATTCCTTTTGCTCCCGATCATTTTTTTTCACGCTTTCTTCCAAGAGGACAAGGGAATCTTAGTTTACTTATGGCTTCTTCTTCCGATATTGCCATTTGTGCTGAGCCTATTTCCTCTATGCCTTCTTTAGAGGAATCAGTTCCTCCTTCTCCTCCTCTCCAGCAAGCTCCAGCCACCACAGGAGTTAAGTCCGGACTCCAATTTGAGAACATTTCCTATCTGAGGGCCGCCTATTATATTCTGGATACTGTGACTATCCAGATCCCAGAGGAGAAAGACATAGCGCATAACCCCCCGGAAGGGTTTGTTACTATTTTTGAGGATCAACTTAGGGCTGGATTTCGATTCCCCCTAAGTGAGATTCTTCTCTTTCTTTGTTCTTTTTTCGGGTCTGCTTATCCCAATTGATTCCCAACTCTGTTCGTCTTCTCATTGCTTATGCATTAATATGCAAATATTCGAGCATCAGGGTCTCTGCTTACGACTTTAGATGCTTTTATAAAGTAGTGCAGGGCAAAGAATTCGGTTTTTTTTATTTTGCAGGTCGGTCTAAAAGGGCAATCATGGCTTTCTGATATGCCGAATTTAATAAAGAATTGGAAGTCGAACTTCTTCTATGCTCCTCAAGCCGACATTTCAAAAGTTAGAATGAGGTGGTCCTTTCTAATCAAGACCCCATTTTGAACTCTAATCCTTTGGGGGAATTGGATGCTGAATCTTATATTGGGGTAACAAAAATTGACCAAATGGGTATGTCCATTCTTTTCGGAGGAAAAAATTCAGTGATAGATCATAACATGTTGATTTGGGCAGACCTCATTCCAAAGACTACTCTTCCTCCTAATTTTAATGGACGTAAGTAGATCTTCTTTTTCCTTTTGAACATGATTTTTATTTCCATTGACTTTATCTGACAATCTGATCTTCTTCCTCAGGTGTTTTAACAAAATCTATTTTATATTCGTCGACCGAGGAGGACAATCAATCCACTATTCCCGAACGTGTTCAGATAGTGGACCGCTTTGCTCCGACCTTCCAAGGGGCAAGAAGAAGCAGTGATAGTGTTATAGTTGTCCGAAAAACAAAAAGAACTAGTGGCTGCTGCTCCTGTGCCGAAAAAGAAGAGATCAAGACAGCCTTTAGTAGAAGAAATGATGGAGGAAGAACTCGTGATTCCTTCCTTAGCTGCATGTCAATGTAAGAGAAAATCTGATTCTAACTCTTCTCTCACTCTCCCATCAGTTCCTTTAATCCAAAATTCTTCTTCTGTTCTCCGAGTTTCATGTGGGTCTTTCTGTCCCTGGTCATATAAGCCCGGAGCCTTTTGTGTCCTAGAAAATACTAAATTAACTACCTAGTATGAAGTTTTAGGGGCTCGTGACTGGACTCCTGAGGAGGAGTGGGTGTCTAGTGGCTCTCAAAATCTTTTGTGGACGGTTAGAACAGTTCAGCCAATCCGAACAATTGAGGGTGACCTTGACACCGCTCCTTTCATTCCCTTATGGTCTCTATTTGTAAATGACCGAGGCCAACATCCTCGAGTGGCCAACGAGTGGCTCAATATCGCATTTATGGAACGAGATTGGTAAATACATATTCAGCTGACCTCTCATATACCCAATTTCGTTCCGAGGCTGCTCAATCTTTTTACACTACAAGCTCTCTCTCTTCTTCTTCTTCTTCTTCTTCTTCTTCTTTTTTAACTATATTTTCTATCTTACAACTCGAAAATGCGTTGAGTCAAATCATCGTCGTAGCTTGAGATTGGAGAAGTAGGTCGAGCAACTGAACGAAAGGCTTCAGAGGTCCCTTACCAATGAAAAAGCTTTAAAGATGAGACTCCAATCTCAAGGTACTGAGGTTGTGACGTTGATAACTTCGTCCTCATAGGAGGATCAAGAAGATTAGGGAGATATGAGGGAACAAGTTGTTGATCTCAATGTTGAACTTAACTCTAAACATGAAGAATCTACCAAATTTAGGCTTGAGGTCAATCAAATAAAGCTAGAGGTTGAACGGCTAAAATCAGAGCGAGCTAAACCCGCTTCTTCTGCAACTCAATTGGTTAATCATGTCAATCAATATCTCGGTTCTTCAGCTTCCGAAACATGACTTGATGACATTTTGTCAACAAACTTGTGCTTTAGAATACCGAGAAGCCTTGGAAGATGTGAAGAAAAGATTCCCAGATTCTTCACTCTTATAAGGCTTCTCTAAAGATTAAAATAGTGATGTAAATAGGGCGTTACTCATTGATCTTGTAATATGTTTGTTCAGCCTCGTACCGAGAGCAATATTTTTAAAACTACTTTGACAGAGGATAAATAAAGTCTATTTTTTCATTTCAAATTCCTGAATAAGACTTCTTCAAATTTGTTACATGCCATGTAGGGGGAATAAGGCAACTGAACTGATCTTCTAACTTATAGCATCCAGTCAGATAAGGTTCAATTACTTTGTAAGGACCTTCCCAATTTTCATCCAACTTATGACCGACTAAGTCAGGTGAAAGTATCTTGACCAGTTGAATCATAATACTTTTGAGACGTTGTTTATAAGTATCTGATGGTAGTCAGGAATTGAAAGGATTGGAGAACTTTCTTCGATACTTCATCATTATTTTGATGGAACGATTCTTGAGTTCTAGCTGTCTTCATTCCAATTTCGGGAGGAATAACAGCCTCTAATCCATAAACTAAAGCGAATGGTGTTTCTTTATGTGAGGTTCTTAGTGTTGTTCGGCAGGACCATAGAACACTTGGCAGTTCTTTAACTCAAGCTCCTAAACTCGATCTAGTCGAGTTTTGAGTCCGACTAACAGCATATGATTAGAGAGCTCTGTTTGTCCATTAGCTTGGGGATGGGTTACTGAAGTCGTGTGCAGTTGTATCCCTAGTTATTCACAGAAAGGTTTGAACGGCCTCCCAACGAATTGTGTTCCATTATCAGTTATAATGTCTCTAAAATACCGTATCGACATATAATATTTTTTCAAAAGATTTTTTTGATATTATCACCAGAAATCGACCTCAGTGGTTCGGCCTCTATTTGTTTTGAGAAGTAATCGACTGCCACGATGAGAAACTTGAAACCACTTGTTCCTCAGGAGAAAAGCCCCAGGATATCGAGCCCCCATTGCTGAAAATGCCAGGATCCCAAAATGAAGTTCATTTCGGTGGCATTTTTTCGAATAGTATGAGCGTGCACCTGACATTTATGGCAATGTTTAACTATAACAGCGTGGTGCATTGTCGCCAATAATACCCAGCAAACATTATTTTTCTTACTAGACTTCGAGCTCTTATATGACTGCCACATATTTTTTTATGAATTTTTCGGAGTACATAATCAGCTTTCTCAGGGGTAAGGCATCTAAGAAGATGATGCATATATGAATGCTAGATACAATACTCCTTCATGCATCAATACTTCTTCTAGCTCGAACCCGATCTTCAGGAATTTTCCCATTGGTTAGATAGTCGACAATTGGAGTCATCTAGTTTTCTTGTTCCTCAATCTGATTCACCTCATGCTCATCCACAGCTCGCCGAACTTTAACTTTAACCAAAACTTCTTTAGTTAAATGAGAGTATAAAGCAGTGGCAAACTTGGATAGAGTATTGGCGTTGCATATTTTTGGATCGATGAACTTTGACAAATTCTATCTGTGAAAGACTTTTCTCAACTTCTGTACTTCTTGAAGATATTTTTGAAGAAGTTCTCCTTGGGTTTCAAAATCACCGAATATCTGATTAATGGCGATTAACGAGTCACTATGTATCCGAAGGTTTCGAGCCCCGAGTCCTTCAGCGAGCTTCATCCCGATGATCAGAGCTTCATATTCTGCTTCGTTGTTAGTAGCTCAGAATTCAAATCGAATGGCATACGTGAGCTGGTGTCCCTCAGGAGTTCTAATGAAGATTCTTGCTCTTGACCCGAGTTCATTTGAAGATCCATCCATATACAATTCCTAAAGGGAATCATTTGTCTCGTCTATCATTTGGACTGAATTACCGACAAATGTACTTTCCACAATAAAGTCAGCAAGAGCTTGTGTCTTGATAGCGGTTCTGGGATGAAATCGAAGATCATATTCAAGAAGTTCAATACACCATTTAAGCATTCATCCAGATATGAGATCACGTCAGACTTGGTCAATATTGCTTTAAGAGAAAAATTGGTATGGACAATGATAGTATGCCCTTGGAAGTAGGATCTCAATTTTCGAGCAGCAACCACTAGGGCATAAGAATTTTTGAGACGGTCTCTTAGTACACATGCCCTTATTGTATTCTTACTAACAATTTTTAGGGTTCTCTGATACTTTCTAGATGTGTATAAGATGCCCTAGTGGTTGCTGGATCGAAATAAAGAATCCTTGCTTCATTATTTATCCGAGCAGTTAAACATGGCAATTGGGTCAGATACTATTTGAGGTTTTTAAATGCTTTTTGACATTGTTCGGTCTATTAGAAATCTTTGGCTCTAGTGATGGCTCGGAAGAAATGAAGCCCCCGGTCGTCTGATTTAGACAAAAATCTATTGAGAACTGCCATTCGTCCGGTTAAACATTGCACTTCTCTTTTCGTTTGAGAAGGTTTCATATCAAGAATGACTTGCACTTTTTTCGGATTCACCTCTCAATTCCTCTTTATGAAATCATGAACCCGAGGAAATTTTTAGAGAGAACTCCAAAGGTCCACTTTAAAGGATTTAGTCGAAGGTTGACCGTCCTTATTATGGTAAAAACCTCTCAAAGATCCAAGAGGGTATTTTGGTAAGTTCGGCTCTTCACAACCATATCGTCCACATAAACTTCCATGTTCCGATGATCTGGTGTTTGAAAAGTTTGTTAACCAACCTTTGATATGTGGCCCCTGCATTTTTCAAGGCGAAGGGCATAGTTTGGTGACAATAGGTGCCTTTGTCGGTGATGCCATTTTTTCCTCATTTCTCTGTTGAGAAAAATCTGGTGATATCCTTTGTATGCATCCAAAAAGCGTTCAATTTTAAACCCTACTAAAGAATTTACCACAGTGACAATCTGAGGCAAAGGATAACTGTCTTTTGGACAGGCTTTATTTAAATCTGTGTAATCGATACACATTCGCCAATTAGTATCTGGCTTTGGTACAAGTACAGTATTGTTCTGACAACTACGTAGGATAAAATACTTTCCTAATTATCCGAACTACTAATAATTTATCGACCTCATTCTCAACAACCTTGCTACGTTCAGGCTCGAAAAGCCTTTTCTTCGGATGTACAGGCTTATGAGAAAGGTCGATCCCAAACTTGTGCTCAATAACTTTTCTAGGGATTCCAGGCATATCATCAGGAGACCAAGGAAAAAGGTCTCTGTACTTGTACAAAACTAAGAAAAGATTTTCTCGAAAATCTTGTGGTAGATGGGTGTACAACTGAGCTTTCTGTCAAGAAGATGCGGGTCAAAGGAAACTTCTTCCACAGCGAACTCTTCTTTCTCAGCTTGATCGTTGTTCAAAAAGCATCTTTCAACGGACTTTGGTTCATTTAACTGACTTTGGGGAGAAATTTCTGCCCGTCCAGTTATTCTATTTTGGCGAAGAGACAACATGTAACATTCTCGAACTTCTTGCTGATCTCCCCACACTTGACTGTTGTTCAATCTCGAAGGGCATTAACTACTGTTCAAATTTTATGCTGAGATGATAAACAGATGGTAAGATGATAAATGTGTATAGAGAAGGTCGACCAAGAATCATGTTACAGGTCTAACTCTTCTTGTCCAGCGTAAAATTAATCATCTCAGTTTGGGAACGTGGGGATTCACCCAGGGTCAATGGTAATATGATAGATCATTCACCTCAATGGTATCCCCAGCGAATCCGACCAGAGGAGTTTTAATAGGTCGAATATGGGTTGGATCGATCTCCATTTTTTCCCAAACATACCAATAAATGACGTCCACTGAACTTCCACTGTCGATAAAAACTTTATGCACGAGAAAGTCCCCGACTTTGACATGGATGACTATTGGGTCCGCATGCAGTATTCGATCAGGAATTGGGTCATTCTCAGTGAAGCTGATATCAATCCATATATATTTCTCGCGAGTTCATCTCTTCCCAAAATTGGCCTCTAGCGTATCTCTTTCAAGCATTGGAAGAGTCGCCGTTGGTCATTCCTCCATCAATTGTGTCTGAACATGACTCCCGCCACATCATCATTGTTTTGTGGAGATCCCCGAGAAGCTGTACTCAAAGTATTTTGAGGTCGGTAATTTGACCTCGAAGGCCCTTCAGTCGATTTCTTTTCATTTTGACGAAATTGATCAGCGGCCCGTAATATATATTCCTGTAAATGAACACTTTTGATCGCTCTTTCAATTTCTATCTTGAAATCATTGCATTATTCGGTGTCGTGACCGTGATCACCATGATGTGTGCAATACTTACAACGATCTCTTTGACGGAATTGGGATCGGATGGGAGTTGGAGGAGCGATGATTCCAGTGTAGCGAACTTGATATAAGATCTCATTTCTTGGAGTATTTAAAGGAGTAAAATCTTTATCTGGAAGGACAGTCATACGTCGGAGGGAAGGTATTTCAGATATTCAATTTACAGAGATGGGCGATCGGTTTGCAGGGAAGCGTGGGGAATTGACAAGAACATTTTGTTAAGTTCACTTTCTTTTGTTCAGCTCAACAGGTTTTAGATCTGAATTTTTTTGAAACTTTTCCCGTGGTTCCTGTAATTCTCTCTTAGCTCGGTTCGATTCTTCTCCTCTGATGTAGTCATCCGCTCTTTGGAGCAGTTTCCCAAAAGTCTTAAGAACAGAGAATGCAAGATCAACATTGAACATGCCAGATCGGATGCCACTCATAAAGGCTGTAATGAGAACCGTTTTATCGGCATTTCGGATATGTATTACTTCATCATTAAAACGTCCAATGTATTGTTTCAAGGATTCGTCTTGTCTTAAGAGACAGAAGAGGTGTATAAGTCTCAGGTAGATGACATTGGTAGAGTTAATTCGGCTCCTAAAGTGATGCAAGAATTTCTTCGCGAGATCAGAGAAAGAATCTACTGATCTTGGCTGTAATTCTTTAAACCACTTTTGGGCCGATTCCCTGAGCGTTATGGCGAAAAGCTTGCAGGAAATGACATCCAAGTATCCAAAAAGCCTAAAAATTGTAGAAACATGAGCAATGTGATCAGCTAGGTCGGTGGTTCCTTTAGACTACAACTAAGTGTCCAGGTCTGGTTGTTTGAAATGAGAGGGAATTAGTTCGTTTTGAATAGCAGGAGTGAACGGATCTCTGTCTACGGCTAGCATTTCGAAGGTTGGGACGGTTTTTCTCCCCAAGAGTTCCTATACACGTTGATCTACTTTAGCTAGAATTTCGTCCTCTCGACGGTTCTCACCCTCAACTTCTATAGCATTATTTCTTACCCTCATTGGGCTAGGGCCTATTCTCAAAATGCACCCTTCTCGCGAAGGACGGAGATAAAGCCGTATGAAGGCGGTGAAGCTGGAGGCGATATCATCTCTAGTTGTCTCGTTCTTTTGATTTCTAGATGGCCACATATCAAAGGTTGGTTAACAAACTTCAAGCATTTCATCCCTATGGAGGAATAGAAGTGTGAGTTTGATTGGTATTTTCTGTAGTCATGGGTGTAGATGTAGCAGCGGTATTCTCTTGAATGGAATTTTGGTTTCGGTTCTTTTTATTGTGTCTAGTCATGATAGAGCTTCTGACTTTTTGAATCAAGTCTCTTATACACATCTAGAATTGTATAAGAGACAGCAATTGTTTGATATCGATCAACAGATATTCAAACATATGTGTTGTAATCAAATGATAAGAAAGTAACTTAGAGGCATAAGCCGACTAAATTTTATTTATGAGAATAGAGTATACTATCTCCATAATTTCTCTTGGATCCCCCTCCCAATGGAATGGGGCATCCTATTTATACAATATACATTGTTCTGTCAGTGAGCCCTAAGTAAACAGTATTGAACAACTTATCAAAGTTTCGAATAATCGAGTCACCGAAAACTAATATTCATCCGATTTGTCGAACTCCGGATTAATTCCGTAACCGAGCAATTTGAGTATACTTGATCATTTCGAAAGAAAGCTTAGCCGAAGAATCTGCCTTTCAACAGTTCGTGGTTCGCTACATTGTATCCTCGAACCCAAACTATAATATTTAAGGTGTCAGTCAATAATTAATCCTAACTATGAACTTCTGATCATGAATCCCACAATTGTTTTTGACTTTTCTCTCTGTGTTCACTTTTTTGAAGATGACGATGATGTTAGCGAACGGCAATCGATGCCTATGATTGAGGTTGTAGCAAATACTTCCCCATTTGTGATCGACAAATCCTTATTTTTCCATTCCAATTTTATAGCCATACTCGTACTTCATCACCTTCAAATTTACAAAGCCCCCAAGCTCTTAATTTTCTGATTCACTACTCTGATCCTTAGATACAAATTTCCAAGGGTGCACAAGCCAATCCACAACTCTATTGATGGGATTTTCTTTTTTCTTTTTGTTCGTTTGAGCAGATGATGCGATTTTTATAACAATTTTTGTACCTAATTTTTTTAAAAAAAAATAAACTTTTGCATCTTTTCTTATTTGCTTTGTTATTGATTTTCCTTGTCTCTTAGAGAATTGAAGGAATGAGTACTCAAGGTGGTGCCAACCACAGATGAAAATCTTGTGGGAAACGGTGGAGGGCAAACAATCAAATTCACTGACGTCCATCATATGCATATTGTAGGCTCGAGTATTTGGTTTCATGTTCAAGAGATCTTAAGTGAGTGGGGAAGATGGAATGGTAGTGGTTGGCTTGGTTGAATGGGTATTTGACCAGGGAGTGGTGGTCCTGGTGGATGAGGGAAGTGTATAGTGGTGGTTGGCAGCTTCAGACCGGATGAGAGTTTTAGCAATTAAGCCAATTTTGCTCTGGCTAGATGTGATTTGCGCTAGCAATAACCACAACCTGCTTCAAAACATGTTTTTGTCGAAGGACAAAATGTTCATAGTTAACTAAATGATCTTAAATTAAAGTAAAAATTCATTGATCATTTCACTCATTAACCGATCTCCCGATACACATATGAAGGCACTAAAATCATAAATAATTAATTACAATTCACATCCATTTTGAAGTCATCATAGTTTCAAATCCCATTGAAGGTTCTGCAGTAGTCACCACATTAGAAGAAAAAGAAAACTTGGGGAAGAGGGGAAGAGGGAAGAGTAGTATTTCAAGAGTTACGAACAACACAAATTAAACAGTGCCTTCAAATTTGGAAGCATTGCAAGAGAACTAGTAAAGTGTACACATTAACCAAACATATACATTGCTTTCTGCAACTTCATATTCTCTGTGTACACAACAAAGCAACTTGCAATTCAACATCCCCTTCCTTCTGGCTTTCTTGTTTACCCATAGTAGAATATTCATTTGAAATTGAATCAAAGACATTTTCATCAGAAGCACAAACAAGTAGCGAGAGCTTCATAATTAGGCTCAAAATTCATTTCATTAATCATGATCTCTAAGGATGTTCCAAAGGAAGCATCAGACGCAGTACAGTTAACCCGAAATTAACTCTGCCAATGTCAATCTACATATATGCAATTAAGACACAGATGTGTCATTTGCTGCAAACTTTTCGCCATAATGGGCTCCTTTGCAGCAGTCGTCTTCTCATTCTTCTTTGGCAGAAGCACTGGATTGATATTAGGAAGCACTCCACCATGAGCAATGGTCACACCAGCAAGAAGTTTCCCAAGCTCTTCATCATTCCTCACTGCCAAAAGCACGTGCCGAGGTATAATCCTGTTCTTCTTGTTGTCTCTTGCAGCATTTCCAGCCAACTCCAGAACCTTTGTTTTTACAGTGCAATTATACAAATACAAAGTCAAATTATCACGGCGATCTAGCTAAGTTCGTTGTTGAAAGTATTTTTTTCAAATTTCTTTTTTTAAAAAAAAAAGTGTCTATGTGTGTAAATTAAAAGGGTACGTACGCACCTCGGCAGCAAGGTACTCGAGGACGGCAGCAATGTAGACCGGAGCCCCGGTTCCCACACGCTGAGAGTAGATACCCTTCTTCAAGTAACGCCCGATTCTGCCAACGGGGAATTGCAAACCGGCCTTCAAGGATCGGGACACTGGTTTCTTCTACGTTGGTCCGCCCGCTTTTCTTCCTCCTGCTCCCTTCTTCACTTTCCCACCGCCTCTCACCATTTTCACTGCTACTGCTTCTACTATCAAATACGATCTTCTTTCTTTCTCCAGAAAAAAACGTCTGTGGTTAAAAACAAAATAAGAATGGGGGAGATATTTTGGAGTGTATAACGACATGGAGTTTTAATTTTTTTTGAAGCGTTTGATTGAAATTTATCTACAGTTATAAGTTGGCGATCCGATTACTCTGATATCGACCAATCAGGGGAAGGAGTTGTTGGAATATCAAAAGAGGAATGCGTAGGAAAATTTTTGTACGAATTAATATGTACGATTTTAGTGTACATTTATTTATTTCTGGATTTTTAAAAAAAATTAAACATTAAAATATTTCATCATGTAAGAAAATATTAAGATACACAATTTTAAATTTATATATAAGTTTTATGATTAAAATTAAATTTTATACTATATTATTTAAAAAAATTTTATTATTTCTTTTAAATTTTTTTTTAAATATTTATATAATATAATATTATGTGTTTTAAATATTTATATCGTATAAAATTTTAAAATTAAAAAAATAATTCTTGTATTACAGAATTCTCTATTTATTTATATTAATTAATATTTTAAATTTTATAATAATACAAGTGATTCAGAGAACAGGTACGAGAGTAAGTATTTCCACACTGCGCAATATGAGTTGTCCCAGTGTAATCCACTTCACCCCAGTCTTCCTTCCGTTGTTGCTATCTGACGACGCTTATAGCTATGCTCTGATTAAAGGAGACGTGGTAATGATTTTTGAACACCGACTCAAAATCTGTCAGCGAAAAATATAAATTAATAGTCTCAGAAAATTTGCGAATTTTTATATATAAAGATACGTTTTTATTTTCATCCATCTTTTCTATTTAAAATTGATCAGATAAGACGAATTGACTATCAAATAGTTCGGATAGTTCAAAATAGTTCGGCACATCTTGTTCGACAGAAATCGCTCAGCTACAAGTAAAATGATCTTATACAGAGTATCTTAATTAAATAACGATGTCCGTTGTAGACCCATTATCTCCTGATAATGGTATAAATAGTTTATTTATTTGTATTCGTAAGGAAGTGAGACTGACAATACTCAACCTTAGAAAAATATGTACAATTCTCACTGAAACACAATAAATAAAAGTAATCATCCTTTTCCATAGACTTTTTATATTTCCTCCTTTTAAAAATCATTTTCCTCAACACATATAGATGCTGTTTAGACACAATAAAAAGATCACCACGCCGATGATATTTGTCTTTGACGTTTAGTAATTTTTTAAAATAATGTTGACTTTTGTAAAAATAGAATAATTGTTTGGATATAAAATAATATTTTAAAATAACCATTTGGATAGGAAATAAAGAATATCTATTATTTGTTGGACCCATTTAAAAAATAAAATAATTGCATAACTAATTAAATAATTATGGATGATTTTTCGTTTAATTCCTTTATTGATTTCCTTATTTATGGTAGTTGAGTTTTTATTTTTTTATTAGATTTCGAGTAATTTGACTTACCAAACAAGTTACATATTTCGAATTATGATTATCAAACGCTTCCACTCATAGATTCAATTTATCTGTTATTTTAATATTAGACTGTATTTGAAAATAGAGTATCGATCTTTAAAACATATTCTAAAAAAATGACAATATTTGACATTTCTAAATTAAATTTAAGCTTACAAAATATAGCATTATAATTTGTGAACAATTAGAGATAGGCCAGTAAATAAATCGTGTCTAAACCTGTTTTATGAATAATTTATTTGAGTGTAGATTAATGTGTAAATCCGATTATCCGAATTCGATTTGGATTCATTTAGTTATTGTATAATAAACCAATCGGATATGGATCTTGTTGTTTTGATTCGATTACATATTTATTTATTTCCAATATAATTTTTGTTCTAATATAAAATACATGTATGAATATGAATATGAATTAAATATTCTTTTTTTACAATTAACAAAAAATTCTATAAAATTTTGAAGTTTTTATATATAAATTTTCAAATTTATAAAATAATATCAAGAGTTGGATCCGACAAGTTTTGATGGAATTGCTGATATAGACAACTTTACGATTTAGAAAAATCTAAATTAAGATCTGAATCCGATAATTGAAACGGGTTTAGCTACACATCTGCAGATGTGGGATCCGAGGCATGTAAATGCTTAATACACATCTAGATGTGTAATGAAGACAATATTAATATCAATAATCCGTTTATGAATTAAAAATTCTGATAGGCCCGATCTTAATGGGTCAGTCAGGTCTATATCCAACCCGATCCGGACCCGTTTATCTGGGTATGAATTTGCATCAGAAATTTCGAATCGACCTATATCTGATGCAAACCCATTTAGCTATTATAATAAATGGATCGAATCTGGATCTTGGTGTTACTACTCGATTAAGATCGGGATCCGATTAAAATATTTAATATATAATAAAATTATTGTATATTAGTATTATTTTATATATATATTATATTGTGTAAATTGCTCATATAATTTGTATTTAATGCAGAATACATGCATAAATATTAATTATGAACTAAATACTTTTTTATAATTAAAAAAATAAAAAATTTGATAAATTGTAATAGTTTTATATATAATTTTAAAAGTTATAAAAAATATTAAGATCCGGATTCGGTTCTGACAAGACCCGACGGATCAGGGTATAGATCTACTTTTGTAGAGACGTCGGAGATCTGGATCCAAATCCGAATCCAAATATGATTATATTAATTACATCCGATTCTGGATATGCTAAATACCACCCGGAACCTACTCGAAACCTGTCCGTTTACATACCTACAATATAAATAGCAAAGTGACAATTATAAATATTATTCATTTAATCTCACCATACTGCGTCTAACAAGGCACTTTACTTAAAAGTATTTGCCTAATTAATTGAATATTTTTTAAATATAAATAATGAATATAATATGAATAGTGTAATCCTATAAATAATGAATATGATATGAATCTGCTTAGTATAAATAATGAATTTTGTGAATAATAAATAAGACAAAATATAAATATTATAAAATATTATTTAAAAAAAATATTTTGTTAACCAAACAAAAATTATTGTTGATTAAATATTATAGGGCAAATAATGCTTATTATTTATATCCAAACAGACCCATCATCTTTCATTTACCCAAATAATTTTCGTATTGCCACATCGTCTTCAAGTACTGTTTCCTTCCATCTCCGAGCTAGGGTTACGATGCCGACTGCCTTTTCCGGGATGACTGTTTAGCTGAAAGGTCATCTCGATCTCCTTGTCCCTCCCTCATTTCGTGACATCATCATCACCATCTATTACTCCTTTCACTGTCGTATTCAATCAAAAGAATCAATCGTGGCAGATATTTGTTCGGACTGAGAAAAACTACAGGGGAAGGGCATCGGATCGAACAATGCATTCGGTGCTTTCGTCATTTTCTCCTTTTTCACTCCAACTTCTCACGAAGCCGCCCACACGTGACTAGTCATTCTATGGCGGATCATCATCTCATCGTCTGAAACGTCAAAACAAAGCTCATCGGCGTGGTGATCTTTTTAGTTAACATTAGCTGATCTACGTCTCATTTCTCTTCATAGTTGTTGTATGTCACTTGTTTTGATTCTCCGCGTTTTATCCATTTTCCGTTCAGATACTTGATATTTTTAGTTTGTATTTGGTTATCTGATAATTCAATCAATCCTCCTGGAGAGATTCAGCGGTATCGTTTCGGAAACCTCCTTTGTTCTTCGTTTTATCGGTTGAAACGGTGTGGCTTTTGGAGATTTTGGATTTCGTCGGTTATCGCTTGCATTTTTTTGAAAAAAAAGAAATTTATCGTATCGTCGTTTCACCACAAGGTGCGCTCATAAAGACTTTTTTCACTGTTATATTATACAGTTCATTTGGCTTGTGCCTTCCTTTGTGTTTTTAATGTGTGACGTTTGTTCCTTTTAGAGTGTATTGATGAATCATTTGGATGGTAAATTTCCATTTGAGTTGCGAGATGGAGTAGTAGGATTGCATAGGCTTTGTTGTGTGTTGTAAGTGACGATTTTACAGCGGAGGAATTCCTGCCTTCATATGCTGGCGACATGTTTGCTTGATGGTAAGTAGAAGGATGGAATCCAGTCTAATTTTGTAGGGTAACACAAAGCTCTTACTTCGGAAGGGAAGAAATAAGGACATTTTAAAATTTACAAGAAAGATAGATTAGAGCTGTAAAGTTAGGCTTTAATTTAGGTACAACAATGGTAGATTAATAGATTAAACTTGTAAATCCATTAAGTTTTGTCCATTTGACCGTAAAGCATTTCTGTAACATCCATTTAGTTATGTGACTGCTTGATTGATGAAGTAGACACTTCTGGCTCTTGTTGCTTTCTCCTTCCTACTGCTTGTGAATTAATTTCTGTTTGTTTGATTGAGGATATGCTCTAAAAGATTGACAGGACTATTGTGGATGGTTTGAGATAATATGTTTCTGAAAGTTATGTACATCATTCGTCTAGGTTGCTTATCCATTCAGTTTGACGCGGTTTTGCAGCTTCTTTTCTGATTGATGGACATCTGTTGTCCTTGTGACATGTCAGAAGGCAGCTTCTGTGCATCGTCATTCCATCCGATTCCTAGTGAAGACAACAAAAATCTTTATGATGAACTTGGCAATCATTTGACCAAGTTTTTACATATTCAAAACAAGCAGAAGTCAACATGTGTTGTCATTCCATCTCCCAATGATGGTCAAATTGGCACTTCAGCTATGGAAGTTGAGCATAAAGATTGCCATGAGATTGAATTGGACAAGTTAACTAACGAAAAACGCTTGACTAAATGTGCTACGTTTCCATGTTCTGCTACAAGTACTTGCTCTGCTGATACATTTGATGTGGAAGAAGGGCACAACGGTGGCCTGATCCTGAACATTCTTTGGAGACAGACCATACTCAACCTGCCAATTGCCCATGTCCGCGTTCGATTTCTTTACCTGTAAGTTGTGTTTGACGGTGTATTTAGCCTTTTCCTGTCCCCTTGCTTTGATGTATGGAACAATTGAAATTGATTTTTTCTTTTTGGTTCCATATATTAATTGTGTAGTTACTGAAGTCTTCTTTACAATCATGCATTACACTAATACTCTAATCTGATCATGCTGAATTCTACTTGGGGAAAGTAGTTATGATTGTTCTGCCAAGTTTTTGCTGTTGATGAGGTAAGTAGGTTCAATTGGCGTGATATTCCATCTTCTTGTATTTTGGATAATATACCTGTAAGCAGAGACTTGCATAACTTGTTGTACTGTCCTCAACTGTCCAAGTTGTATAGTTTGCACATTTATGCATGCACATATCCCTTTTGCCAAGCCCCTTCTAGCTCCTTGGCAATTCTTTTATTTCCTTGACATATAAATGGGCAGATGTGTGGTTACCTTGATGCTCTTTCATTCTAGATTGAGCTAAAGCACTGACCAATGTGTTTGTACTAACAGAAGTAGGCATATGTACATCTTGTGTTCCTTCACTCAACTTCTGCAATTTTTTAGTACTCCATCCTATATTTTGAATTTAGTTGTGGCTCCAAAGTTTCATTAATATCCATGGGTGTTGACCATGGTGGCAAATGGCACTGGAGCAAAGTGCAAATAGAATTTTGTTTCAGATGTACAGGAGGACTCTTTGTACAGAGAATAGCTGAGGTCAAGCTATTATTTTTTGGTGATATATCTTTGACAGTTCTGTTTTTTGTCCCCCTTTCTGTTGCACATTATTCTCTCGCAGACTCCTTTGAAGCTTATATCTGCCCTGAAAGGTAGCCGTGAGAAGCAGGGGGCTCCACCAAGGAAGTTGACAGTGACATGGGCTGCTGATGTGTATGATCCACTTCCAACCTCTGTATCACATGTGCCAAACAGTAAGCCTCAACGATATAAGAATGATTACAAAAGGAATGGAAAAAATAAGCAGAAGGCTGGTGGCAAGGCTTCCCGAGGAAACAAAGGCAAGGACAAAAATAGCAATCCAGGAAGGGTGGTGGGAGTTCTAACAGGTCTTTCAAGCCTGTTGACAATGAGGGCAATGGAGCTTGCTCTGTTGGACATCAGGGCAATGCCATAGATTTTGATGTTGGCAGCCCAGATCCATTCTGTGGGCACAGTTTCCTCAAGAAATCTGTTAGTCCGCTCCACTTCCCAGTTACAGAGGCTACTTGAGGATCATGTTGAATGTTCTCTGTTTTAATCTATCCAACTGGTTTTGTAAATAAATAAGAAATGCTTGTGAGGTTCTGATGAGTCATGCAATGAATGAAAACAGGTGGTTTAGAAACAACTATATTCTCTACTTCTGATATTATAAGTAATATTAAGAAATAAATATTAGGATTATCTGATATCTCATTAGGATAATTATTGTTTATCTTCTATCTACTGGCCTCGCTTTTATTTGTTCAGCTGCTGTTATTTATTTTTTGGATAAATTATTCTCCTGCTGCATGTCAAGCATATTTCAGGTTGAATTCCCTGCCTAAAGGGAATCCGTTTTCTTTTAGACACCCAACCAAATGATTGTAGTCTCACTTCAAACCTTTACTTGGGCTACTCTTTCTTTGTATATACTAAAATTTCTTTGGTTGCGTCATCATGCTGCATTTGAGTTTATACTTCTGTTATCAACTTCCTTTAGGTTACTCTTTTTATTTTCCTTTCATGTTGGCACATTGGAATTCTGTTCGACAGGAATCTTTTACAAGAAAGTAATCTCCCGAGAGAGTAGGTTCCACAGATATACAAGGTGAAGTAAGGAAAGTAAAGACAATCCAAAGGTCAACCAACCTGTAAATAGACTTGAAATAGATCTATCACCAATTCTGCTTCAGAAGCATCGTCTCAAACAATTTATCCTTTTGTTCTAATTAGTCAAATTACAAAAGATATTCATTAACACAAATGAATCATGATGCTCAAGATTCTCCCCCAGGATTAGCCACACCAACCAATAGTTTTGTTTACCGTATGATGTAACCAGGTTGATACAGGCTGTCCTTGAGATTGAGGTGAAGGTGAAAGTGAAGGTGAAGGTGAAGGTTTTGGCTCCCTTGGCTTGGCTGGGTCAGCAAATATTACCCAGCCATCCAAGAACTTGCCACTCATTCCTTGTCGAGCCTTCTCAGCTTCTTCTATAGTTGCATAAGTAACAAACCCAAATCCTTTTGATCTTCCGGTCACTCTATCTATAATGACTTTAGCTGCAAAATTAACAGATACACAGAACAGAAGTTCAAGTCTGATGTCTAGTAAAAATTGCCCAAGTTACGTGAACTGAGTTTTCTAGGATAAAACGCGTTACCTTCGAGAAGCTTGCCAAATTGTGAAAACGCATTGCTGAGTGATTCATCGTTTGTGGTTCTTGAAAGGCCTACATCATGTTATAAGAGACAGTTCAATAATTGATGAGAAAAAGAAAGAAATTTATCATCCTCATCACTCTAAAATATGGGAGGACAAGGCAGACCTAGTAGTAACAACCTGAAAGGTAAACTGGACAAAAGAGAAATATCACAGAAATCACAGATTATTCAGCATATTCTGTTTAATCTGTAATTTACGAAAAGAACTGTGACTTCAAGAAAACAAGAGCATCCCTATAACACTTTTAAATTACTTAGAAGGTATTTGGTTCACATTCGAAAATCGGAATCGGAATAGGAATCACAAACCCCACTATTAGTATGAGTTTATATCATTCTAGATGATACTTGTTTGGATTAACACAGGAATGGGAAAATTATATTAATGAGTTACTCAATTTGAAACCTATGTCACAAGTGGGGAATGAAAGTAAACATTTTCTAACACTTTCATTCCCATAAAATGATTCCCATAGTACTCAACCAAACAAAGTATCATTAACTTTGATTAACGTTCCTCCCTCTCATACCCATAAACCAAACGACTTACCTTTAATTAACTACTCAGATAGAAAAGGGTATTTCATTAGCCTCACATAAAACAGATACAACACTGAGAATTGTAGTATATAATTTAGAGGCAGATAGTGGCTGAGTGGTTTAATAAATTTGAGCTCAGAACCAGAAGTTTTCATTTGTGCAGAATGAAACAAAACAAAGCTATGGTCAAATATATAGTGGTTTGCTGCAGATAAAGCAACAAGCGACATGCCTTTGATAAAATTCAAATCAGGGATGCACACAATTAAGCATTGATGCCATCTGTCACCTCCAAAAAGGCAGTCTATCTCTGTTTTCTCCACATATTTTTTTTCTGCACCTTTTTTTTCTGAAGTTCTTTTCCTCAGTAATTTTCCATCTAACCAAACAACATAATACTACCAATTCCATGGAAGTTGTTTTATTTTCCTCAGCAGATTCCAAGAACCAAACAGGTCCTAACCGAACCAAGAATTCACACTGAAGCTTATCAGCGATAAGGCAATCCAAGAAGTGATAATTCGAATACAAAGAGATTTAAGACTTTCTTACTCAAAAGCAAAATAGAATTGCAGTAACTGGATCTATTAGTTTAATTTTAATAAAGTTGTAGAAATGTATAATTTCTGAAAAAATTCTTCTCAGGATTTTTGGACTACAAAATGTTTATTAGATTGACAGGATTTTAATTAGTATTATGTGAATACAATTTTATGTCCTCAAAAGCAGTTTTTGGGCATATTTTTGGGAAAAACTTACATAAACTCGATTTTTGGCCACCTGTAGACCTGCGTATCAAGATTAAATTTTATTGAATCTTACTTACATCTAATGTCATAGATTCCATAACATTTAATCCACACTACAAAGTTTACAAGTGAAGTCAAATGCCAAATCTACCTAAGTCTTTTCCTATTCAGTAGCTGACATATTGAGTCTAACTAAAATAAAAATTTCTATTGTCTTGTGTATAATAATATAGGAAGATTCTAAATTAATGTAGTTGAAGACACACATAAGATGTAAACGATTAGAGTTGAACACGAATAGTACTCCATTGGAATTTGAAATTTTTTATGAGAACGAATTTTAAAAATAGAGTTTAAATTCAAATTCGAAAAATTTGATAAAACACGAGTTTAATTCGAGATCGTTTGAAATAGGATAAATAAAATAAATCCGAATTCGATCTCAAACTCGAATAGTTCAATTTTTTCGAAAGTAAAAAATATAATTTTTGTAAAAAGTATAAAAATTTTAATAATCTTACATATAATTAAAAAATTATATATCTGCTCAAAATGTTCGAGGAGCATTCAAGCAGAATATACGTATACTCGAGATTAGATAATTAAGAGATTCGACTTCGAGCTCAATTAACTCGTGATTCGAGATTTGACTGAATTGCTCATAAACAACTTGGTTCATTTATACCCATTGACGCACATATTTTTCAATGAAAAAAAAAAAAACTAATTTAATCACGCACATATTTTTCAATGAAAAAAAAAAACTAATCACATATTTTTCAATCAATTATCTTCCAGACCACCAATCTAATTACTTACTTAACACAACATAGTAATAAAGACCGAACAGCATTCACAAATTACCAATTCCAACACAAGATACCGAACATTGACCATGTAAAGACCGAGATACATTGGTAGGTGCTACATCGATGGTTAAATTGGACTGAAATTTAGAATAGGAACATTTGATGATATGAATCATTTGAAAAGTAAACAAACTTTAAGGATTCCTGTTTAACAAATGTCAATCAGCGGACGGGCATTCAACATGTATCTTGGTAACAAACATCAATTATTGAAGAGCAACGCTCTATAAACTTCACTTTCATCTCACCTGCTATCCTAGAGGACCTAGACCCTGGAATTTGAATACAGACACGAGCTTCAAAGTGACTTTTTTATGTACATACCCGCAAGGAAGTCGGAATAACTTAACCATTGTGTGAAACAAGTGCAGTTAGCCAAGGGCATGCATATTAAAAGGTCAGCATGCCCCAGAATTTCTGAATGAACATACCCTCTTGCCATTTCAGGTCCTCAATGAGGCAACACTCTACAATGACAAGGACAAACCAGCTGCAATATCACAAAAGAAAATGCAAAACAAAAATTCTGATACTAACACCTCTAGCAAACTACAAAAAATTAAGTGTCTATGAGACCAGTTTGGACATCCAGCAGTATGCCCCCATTACGGCTGTGTCTGTCGGTTTGTCCCTGTTGATCAAAATTCTAAAGGGGGTTTTGATGCATCATCAGAGATCAACTTTAAAAGACCTTCACACTTTGTAAAGAACAAAGTGTGAAATTAACATGTCTTTACTGCGCCACCATTTTTAACATAAATATCACTTGAACGAGATGGTATACCCCTATTTGTCAACATCAAGTGCCAAGTACAAGATCAATTCTCCAGCTTCACAAACAGCCAAGAGATGAACTTAATCAGTGCCCAGCCCACTGTACCTCCTTTTCTAACATAGTTGTCCCCTTAAAAACCGAAAACTCGAGTTCCCTTGTATATCTCGACACCTGCTTATAAAGTAAAATGAGTTTTTTTTTTTTTTTAAAAATAGTCACTATTGCATACATCAAGAAATATTCATGAATCCATGACATTGACCAACACGACCTAAAACAGGTACCAAGTTCAACTTACACAGCTCAACTTATCAGAGCTAGCTATTATCTTATTCTTAAATCAGACACAACGACTGCAAATAAAAGGAATCACGTGTCCTGTTATTACAGTTCACCTGATTTCACACACATACAATACAAACATGTCAACACCCTCAGAAGAACAGGAATAATCTGTGTCAATTTACAACACGAATAAAAATATACCTACCCGCACATTGCTCATCTTTCTGAAGCCTAATCTCTTAGTCCAGATGGATTGAGCTTTCTCAGCAGAAGGGAGCACTTCCATGTTTTAACATCCATGGAAGACAGTAACCTCTCAATGCATGAAAACAATGCCAGGAAATAACCCTACAAGAAGGTGATCATTGACCGATGAGTTAATTGCAAACAAAACAACAGATGACAGGTCTAGAAAGACAGACCCACATACATCCTGCCAGCTCAGCAGGAAAGGAAATGGGTAAAAAATTGAAGTTTGACTACGTCTTGCACATTGTTGGTAACTTACCTTTCCTTGGTTGCTCACTTCCTTACTCGTAGCCACTAAAGGAAGCTCGGCAACTTCTCGTCCAAAAATCCTGAGAAGACCGGCAGAAACTACAACAGACCTGCATATTTTATCCAAAGCATTTCACTTAACTAAAAGAGAAACAATAAATGGGTCATTCAAACTTGTTGAAGAATCGAGCAGTTTAAATCAAGCGACTTACTTCACAATTAAAAGGGTACAATACATTCCACCAAATTCTTGTCCAGATATGTTTCTCCTGCACAAGTTGCAAAATGATGCTCTTAGCAAATAAATCAACTAAACAGCACAAAGTTTACACGACCCTCCATTGAAAACTTTCAATGCTTGCTTGAAAACATAAAAGGCTATAAGCTTACGATTACCCTAATCCCAGATGAAAGAAGCAAGCCCTCAAAAAAATAAAAAATAAAACAGTTTACAGTTGCTTAATATTGAAGACCAAGTTAGTTATATGATCAATGATGCAGCAGATAATGCTAATAGAAAACCTCCCACATTGCAATGCATTGGCACCCTACTAACAACATCCTTGATGCATAAAACATTCTATACCTCCTGGGTCACTTGTAACCCTCAAAACAATTCCCTCTAATTTTATTAGTCTTTCAATCAATAACCTTTTACAGTTCATCCTACTGTATTGGGCATCCACTTCCTGCTGCATCAGCTAAGCGATATTAGATCTGTAAATAGCCTTGAATAATATGTGTAGGTCTAATGTGATAAAAATCTGTAAACTGAATCCATTTTATATATCTTCCTTTCCAATATTTTTTTCGAATCAACAGATAAGGAACACGACAAGATAACTCACCCGTACACCATAATTGGTATGAGATCACGACCACATTTGGCAATAATAGGATCAAAGCACTCCTGCAGAAAAGATTGAAAAAACATTCAAGCCATCCATTCAGTTGTTCGGCATGCCAACAACAGAGAAAGCGAAGAAAAGGTGCAGAAAAAGTATTTCTCCACTAATAATCAAAGCCCAAGTTCAATGATTTACTTAAATAAGCATCAGAAAATGATTTCCAGAGTATTCTAAGAATTCATATCGTTTGGCTAGCAATAAGCACGTGAGTTCATATTCTAAAATCTCTACGTGCAAAAATTTTCAAACTTGTTACTGTTAATAAATTGACAGACTGACATGCCAGAAGGACAAAATTCATCTAGACTACTAATGCACAAGTCATCTGACACTAAAACCTTGCAAGCTTGTACTTCTAAATCTTGTTATACAAGTAATATAGTTTATCGGAAACATATATTATTATACACATGAAATGTAGCACATTCACAAAATGTGATGACTATAGCACCTCTGACCAGCCTCTAGCACAATTATTTTGGACAGAGAAGAGGGAAACTTAAGCAAAGTGAAGTTTATAGCTGTCTCTTATACACATCTAGATGCATATACCATACCCTTCTTGAGCTGGATGAAGGCAAAACCTTGCACAACAGGTTTGCAGTTCAACATCACAACATGATGTTTTCTAACAAGTAAATAATCATTCCAAATCAGTCCCAAACCTGTGCAGAGAATTGCAAGCATTTGCAGGAACCAACCAAAAGCTTGAGACGAAGGTTCACAAAATTGACATAACAAATCTTGACCAGATGTGTATTATCACAGCATTTGTGGCACGTGGAATCTTCTGGTTGTTTTGTTCGGACGATCCTCTAAATTTCAAACTTCAGCTGATTAAATCTCTTATACATGATCTAGAACTGTATAGTTGACACAAGCTTTGTGTGAAAGGTTGCCTTTAATGCTCATCATTTTTATGTACACATCTGGTCATACATCTATATTTTAACAACTACAAGCAGGAAGTAACCATTCAATTAGATTGGTGAAAAAGAAAACTTACTCGGAAGATAGCTGCTGCTCTGGAAAGCAAAGGTAGATGTTCTGGATAGCGACTTTTACAACTTAAAATTCGCCATTGGACATCACTACCAGTTACACCAGTTAGGCCTTTATCTTCATGTTTCTTATTTATTTTAGCAGAGACTGTAAGAAGGAACCACCTCAGCTCCATTCAGAACAAAATTCTGAAGCGCCATATAGTCTCTTATGGCAGTCATTGCAACAAAACCATTTATCCCTAGGCAGTTCCTGATCCAGTTTTGAGAAACATCAATACATGAAGCCAATATAATCTTAATCTTTTACTTTGAGTACTGATAATTACCTTTAGGTCATACATCCCTCTTTCCCTTAAGCAACCAACATGATATTCCTTCTCACACTAGACAATAACATTAAATAAGATTTAATAAAGAATTAGTCAATGGAAAGAAAAAAGATAACAGAGAGATAATGATGATTATGGTAATGAAGTACAAATATTCATATCGGCTCTGAGTACTTTTGCACAAAGCAGAATAGTTCGGTCGTCAAATTTGGCAACACTGATCGTACAAGGGCTAAATTAATAATAACAAATAGCACCATTAATGCTGATGGACAAACATGAATTCACAATAAGTTACTCCATCTAGTTAATGCAGTAAATAATTTCAAGATAAGGTTAAAGATATCAAAGGGAACAACATCAAATGTACTGAGTCACTAATCTGCTGCCTAGGAGTATAATTTTCTACTGACACTTTCTCAAACAATAAAGATTTCTGCAGAAGTAAATAATTTAGAGAGGCATTTGATAACAACATACCTGCAAACAACACAACCCCCGCCAACAGATTGTGGTGCTTTAACAACCCTGGTTTGGTGTATAATGAAAGGTCTTCCAGAAGCTTTTCTAGCAGGGAAAGATTTGTCTAAGCAAAATGGACAATGCCAATCACACATCTGTGGAAGACTGCAAACCCAAACAAGCTGCAAGACATGCATGCAGCAGTTAAAGACATGTTACTGGAAAATTAAGCATAGAAAAGAAAAAAAAGGGTATGATGAAAAGTAACCAATCCTCGTCAGGAAGTATGTTCATTTACCAGCCAATTGGCTCTTGATTATGAAAAAAGGAATGAAATCTTCTCAAGTATTAACTTTAGGCAATTAAAACAATTATATCATCTCAACTCTTAAAATCCTTTTTGCAAATGCATATTCACAGTGCCAGACAATATAAGTTCAGCTTCCACTAGAATGCCTAGAGCTGTGATCATAACACTGACTCTAGTAAATCAGGCAGAAATTCAAGTCAATAAAACACCAAGCTCTGAAACAATCCCAAAGTTCATAAATCGAAGGTACTCTTAAGGAAAAAATATTAAAGAAAGAAACCTACTAAGCTGATATTCACATGCATACAACCTGGATGAAAAGCACGTGGACATCCATCACATATTATCAACTCTCCTCCGCCACCACAAACAGCACATATATCATC
Source organism: Cinchona pubescens (assembly GCA_025175665.1). NCBI lineage: Eukaryota > Viridiplantae > Streptophyta > Magnoliopsida > Gentianales > Rubiaceae > Cinchona > Cinchona pubescens. The sequence continues at coordinate 10,346 of JANKKI010000129.1, read as the reverse complement.
ACAATTACTATTGTCAATGTTTCGCCCATTAGCCAACATTAACGCTATATCATGAAGTGTCAGACCGCTTGAAGTATAAATGTCCCGTGGCGATATCTGTGGAAGCACAAAGAATTTATATTACTGCATCTGTCGCATATTTCAGTCAACATAATACTTTTAAAAAATAACTCACGGTTGCCGTTTAGCTGCCGAACCAGCATGAGCCTCAAATTGTGATGGACTAATCTGTATAACTCAAACAAGATCACGAGTGAGACAAGGAGGGGAGACAATGCTTTTCACAAATTTGATAGACCATCAGCAACAAAATCAAGTACATGGCATTATAAGCACAGTTTGGGTGAGCATACTTACCTCTGAGTGACAACAACTGCAGACTATTCCATTTCCCTGCTTGTAACCTCCTAGAATTTTCTGCAAGGAAATTACAATCAAGTACAGCACTCATAAACATCGAGTACACTACAATTTAATAATGAAATATACAGCACAAACAACCTTTCCCTTGGAATAATATGCTAAATCGGTCCCATCTGGAAGTCCATTTGGCATAAAAAGTAGTCTATGTAGGTCATTATCCCTGTATGGATAAAGAACTTCACAATATAACTTCAAGCCAATCAAAAGTACAGGAAATTCCTCCCACTACTAAGGCCACAGGAGGGTGCTAAAGATGCCAAACTTTACCTTTTCTTCAAACCACCTTCACTAAATTTCTTCTCCTCCACATCTGAGCTAGATTGTAACCATCCTGGCCTGTAAAACAAGCGAATAATAAGTAGGCAACAATGGAACAAAGGACCTACCTTCCCTCACCCATTTTATACCCACCCAGACCAGAGAGCAACTAACGTTTTAATCACGCGTTTCCGGTCTTCTGTATCTGTGTGGCTGTCCAGATTTACAAAATTGGTGCTAATACAGAAACCTGAAGCTGGAATGAGCTTGTCTTTTATTATTTGATCGGGATAACTGAAGTTCAACATGGCAGAATGGTTAGAACAAAGTCAATCGAATTGTTGAAAAAATGCCCAAAAACATACGTAAAACTCCTAGAAACTAACTGTTGAACCCCAGTTATGTTAATCATTAATGTTTTGATGATGACTGTTCGACTAATAGTGTTGAAACATCTGAAGTGCATAAAAGACAGGTAAGTTCGGACGCGAAGGGTCCGATCGAAGCAACAGAAGATTCCACGGACACAAATGACTGTCCGAATAATTATCAGTACTCAAAGTAAAAGATTAAGAATTATATCTAGTCTCTTATACACATCTGGAAGTCACTTCATGTTGCTTGCATATTTCCAGAAGACTTTGCTTCGATCGGACGCATCCTCGGACGTCCGAACGAATACCCTCAGAGAACGGACGCAGGGTTCAACAGCGGCCGTCCGAACGGTCCAACGGCTAGTTCGTTCGGACGCACACTTGCCGAAAGGTCCAACGGATAGTTTTCCAGTAAACAGAAAATAGCCGTTGGGACCTTGTTGGAAGTGTATTGGCAACTATAAATACCCTAAGCCTGAATTAATTAATAAGAGACTTCTACATTGATTACAAGTATACTTGAGCTATTTGGGAGAAATAGTGGGTACAAGTGTTGTAATAGTGTAGGTAGTTTTGTGAAAAGAACTTAGAAGTGTAAGAGTTCTTCAAGTGTAAGAGTGGAGAGATAACAATTGTAACAAAGGGAGGTTGTGAGTGTAAAACTCTTGGCTCAACTAAAGGAAATTAGTGCGAGCAAGAGTGATCCTCATTTGTGTACAAGAGGTTATTGTCTCACCTACTTTGAAGAGACTTTTAGTGGCTAAACTTCAAGTTGAGAACTTGATAGTTGCCTTGTAAGAAGCTCTTTGTAGTTGTAAGCTCCAAGCTTGAGAAGATTGGGAGTTTGGTTTGATTCTCTTAATCTCAATATTATTATTTGTTCTTTAAGCTTAAATTGTTGAATATCTATTGCATTCATTTGTGCTTAAGTTTTTATTTGGTGCATAAAATTTGAATTTCTATTAAGCACATAAAAAGGTTTGTTTTAGATACAACCTAATTCAACCCCCCTCTTAGGTTGCTGTTTGGGGCCAACACTAACATTCATAAAATGAAAATTTGAAAGTAATACGCATACAAACAGCTAAAGAAAACACAACTAAACTAGCTGTTTGGGGCCAACACTAATTTTCATAAAATGAAAATTTGAAAGTAATACGCATACAAACAGCTAAAGAAAACACAACTAAACTATAAGCTATCATCAGAGCCAAACATAGCTACCTGTCTCTCCCAAATTTGAATCTAATAAAGCAAACACTCACAGGAACAGGATGCAAGGCTGGAAACCAACAGGCAACAGATCTCGCATATTTGAAAGTGGAGACACTAGAGTATGAACACATTTACTGGAGTATAAACACACTGACCAGTTGTACCTTGTATCAGAGAAGTAAATGTTAGAAGGTTGATCATGTGTATTCACATCAGCAGTGACCACCATATTGTTTCGTTGAAGACTTGCTGCAAAATACAAAGGACTGTTATGACCAGACATGCAATATTGAACTAGAGTCCATGACATTAAGTGATTTAGACATGATACTGTCTCTTGGGTCTCTTTTACATATTCTAAGTAAAAGCATATAGACACCTTTCCAAACTTGCAAGTATTCCTCATTTACCGAAGAGCCAGCGACATCTTTTATCACTTCACCTATCATGCTGAGTGGTGCAGTCTTGAGTTCCTGAATTATGCTGTAAACAGGTTTATTTATCAACCATTCCCCAAATATATGTGGTTGTTTGGGTGCCTGGTTTTTGAGCCAGCATGCAGCTCAAACTCGAATGCACTTAAAACCTGTTTCACCATTCATCATTTCATTAAACTAATCCTGATCTATAAACACAATACAATTTACAATCTGAACTGCTATTCGATGTTAAAACGAAAAATTGCACATAGAAAAGTGGGCACATATATCCACCATCACTAATAATTGTGTTTCTAGATCTGATAAAGATTTGAAACACATTTCAGGCAAAAGTAATTGACTTAATACTCCTATATTGAAAAGTAGAAGCACAACTACCTACTTACCCTTCCATCTACTGAAATGTACTTTACCCGCGCTCCTTCCAAAATCCCAGTAGATAAAAGTTTTTTTACATTTGAAGGATAGTTTTCTGGAACTACCTTCTTATACATTTTCAACTCCTTGCTAGAGGCGGATAAGAAGGGAACTCTTGTTTCGTCGAATAATTTCCCATACGTGTTAAGATAATACATATCTCTATTCACATTATCAACTATAGATGTATTCTGTGCATACACTTCATGGTAGCCATCACCATACTCACCAGGTACACACTCAGTAGCCAAAAGAGATGGCCTGTTTTTGTAATCCTCTTTGCGTTTGCTGAACTTCAATGTGATCTTCCTGATACCAGTTGTGCTAACATGCTCAGGGATTTCAAGTACAACGCAAGACGTGGAAACTTCACCCGAACTTGATCCATCATCGGCACTTGAATTTCCAGAACAAAGGGACGAGACCTCTCCACAACCACCATGTATTTTACTAGCTCCCAGCTCGGTAGGGTGACTACCAGTTGTCTGAGTACTAGAAGTAATTTCCCTCGGTGACAAATTTGGATTTGAAACTTCTGAAAATATATCTTCATTAGAAGCTTCCTTTACCCCATTATTCAATTCAATATCATCCGACACCTCTCTCGTGTGCTTCTTATCACTTAAAACTACTTCCTTAGTATCTCTCAAAGCTTTGTTGGCTTGCTCTTGATCACAATGTTCCAGATTTGCGTCATTCAATGCCTCCCTTGTCACACTTTCACCGTAAATTACCAACTGAGAACAATCAAGAGCTTCACTTTCCTTACTTTCAGCCCAAGGCTCTGATGATGCTGCTGCTGGACTGCGGACAATATGATCTAATCCAGTATCAATCAAAGCTTCCTTTGTTGGACGCCGAGCACTCAGCTCTAATCCAGTACCAGCATCATTACAAGCTTCTACTGCATGCTTCTTCGCACATGGCCCTGTCTCCGTTACAGAATCATCCACAATGCATTCCCAATGGCGCTTCAGTTCAGCCCTCACCGAGTTGTCGGTTTCCATTAAACCATTATTCACCGCGTCTACACAAACTCCTGCTTCACATTCCCCCATCCAAAAACACCCTTTTGGCCACCTCCTCAAACAGCAACATTCAAATACTCAATACAGAAACCTTAATTTGCAAAATTCCAGATACAAGTTCACTCGCAAAAAACCACTGCAAACATATAAGCAATACTTACAATTCGAATTAGCAAATTCAATAAAGAACAACAGTCCTCGTATGTATTAAAAAATAAATATATAGGCAAATTAATTGAAAAAACAAAAGCTAAAGCGTGATTTGAACAACTGCAATTTTTTCGAATTTAAAAATAAATAAAGACATAAATGGAATCATCAATATATTATTTTAGACCTACCTCTTGGATTCAGAACTCCATAAATCGAGAATGAAAATTCAAGAAAATTACAGAAGAAGACTGAGAGATCTGATGACTTCTTACACAGAACTTCTTGGATTTTTTATTTTTTATTTTTTAAAAAAAATTAGTCATTTATGGCTTTGTACATATATATAGTATAAATTTAAGATACAGATCTAAAATTTAGTCCAAGAAACGTGGGACATAACTATACCTAGGGTTTTTTCTTTTTTCTTTTTTCTTTTTATTTTTCTTGTTTTAAGAACAAGAACGAAGAGAGCGGTAACGGACGAAAAATCATTGAAAGATAAAGATTTATTTCAGGAGCAGATTCACCTGTCTTAGAACACAGATGTGTATAAGAGACAGGCTTGGAATCAGCGATTTTCAAATGATGGTGGATATATGGGGTCAAGATTTTTATATCTTTGGGTAGGGTCCCACCTTTCCAGATGTCCTCTGTTCTACGGCCGCGTGGCTGCACTGCATGCATTTGTGTCTATGTGATTTTTTTTTTTTTCTTTTCTTGAGGGTGTCTATTTTTCTGATTTATAATCTTTGTTTTTTTTTTTTTTTTTAATACTACTATAGCTGAAAATTCTGTGATATACACGGAACAACACAGGAAAAAAATAAATGTTAGTGGATTAATATTTATAATAAAAAATTCAATAATTAAACCAAATAAAGATAAATATAAACTAAGTAACAATATTTGAAGCTCTATAATACACTAAAAAAATAATAATAATAACAATACAATTATGTAGTTGAAATCTTCATATTTGTGTCCTACGACAAATGGTTAAGTTTAGTATGTGAATTATTTCTTGATAATTACACGGGAAGTTCATTATTACTTGATAATTACATGGGCTATATTACTCGACAATATTATATTCGGCATGAATATATGATTTTAAAAAAAAAATTCTCACATATGCAATATTATATGCAAAAATAGAGGTTTAAATCCATTATTTATCTCAAATTTTTTTATTTTTCAAATTTAACTTTTTTTTTAAGTATTGTTTGGAATCCCATTTGAACGAGCATATGTCAATCTAGATTATTTGATTGACATATATATTCAAATGGGATAAACAATCTTCTTATATCAGTGGGCATTTCATCTCATTACTACGTGGAATGTATGCTTATATGAAGGATGACTTGGACTTTTTTTTGGCTAAAAAATTACATTTATGCCCCTCACCTTATGCTTAGTCTTTGGAGTACTCTGAGATAATAAGTTTGTCAATTAATCACTTTCTACTGTCATCTTAGTTAATTGCTATGTGGACAACTTGCCATTTGTATATATAAGATTATTGAAACATGAGATTCTTAAAGGTCATGTACTCCCAGTTGAAATTCAATTGTTTGATGTTGTTTTAACATCTAAAAATTTCCTACATGCTTATTTTATATACTTGAAGTGTTTAAAACTTGGATTATGAATGACTTGTGAAAGTATCAACCCCTACGCAAATAAAAACATTGTACTAAGACTTTCTATCATTTTTTTTGTCTACAATTTTTTATTTAATTATATGTTGTGTCTTATAGTGATCATGTGTATGCATATTTCTCCTAATCAATAAAAATCTCCAATTTACCGTAAGTTTATAATGTAACTGGTAAATATTAGTATAAAATAAATAATTATTCCTCTTTTTTTCAAACTTTTCATCTTATCCAAAAGAGTAGTAGTAGAATACATGGTGGTTGTGGAGAGGTCTCGTCCCTTTGTTCTGGAAATTCAAGTGCCGATGATGGATCAAGTTATACTGTCCAAAAATAGAAAGTGATATCAATTTAAAATTTAGGAATGAAAATAAGTATTTCGAGGAGTGATAACAAAATACAACTTAGGTAGTAAGAATATTTTCCTTTGATTTATTAGTTATTTATTCGATTCAATAAATGATAGGAAGAGAGGTAGTTTATTTATTTATTTATTAAAGCAAACTTAAGTTAAGATCATCCGTTGTTAATTGCTTGGTAAGCTACAAACATGGGATGTTTAGGACTTGCGACAATTTTAAAAATTGTGCATAATTTTCAGCTGAAGCCTGGACACAATGTAAAATTTTTACATTTAGTTTCACTCTGTTTATTGTTCATTTACTTATATCTAAATAATTAAAAGTTAAAAAAATAATAATTTGAATATACCATTAATTTTTTCTTATCGAGTAAATTATCATATCCAAAAATCAATTAATTTGAAAAAAAATTCACCATAGAATTACATGTCACATTTGAATGGTGAAAAAATTTTCAAATTTTAATATATATATATATATAAATTTGAAAATTTTTTCACCATTCAAATGTGACATGTAAAGATGTGTATAAGAGACAGGGGTCGATTTTTACAAGACAATTATATAAAGCATGATTAAAATTAAGAGACGATTTTGATTTTTTAAAATATTTTTTTCAAAAAAACATAAAAGAAATGAAGAAACAGGTCTTATGGAACTCAATCACATGTCTAAGGATCCACATACCCCACATTCCATATCTTATCACCATCTAATGAGCAGTGAAATTCACTTTAAAATTTATAATTATATTTAAAAAATAATAATTGACAATTCATTAAATAGTTGAATAACGAGTGAGATAGAAAGTGAGATAAAAAAAGTTTTATCCTCAATTAATACATTCTTTATTTTTAAATTATAATTAAAACTAAACTAATCTTATCGTCGTAGCACAAGGTTGGCCTGACCATACTAGTAAATAAATAAAAAAGTAAATCAAGAAAGCTAATGCAATGCGTTTGAATGGAAGAAATTTATGAAAGATTTAAAATCTAATTAAATTGTTGGAGTAAAATATCTTATAATTAAGGTGAATTTTAAAATTCATTAATTTTATCTTTATAAATTTCCTCAAACAAATAAATGAATTTCAAATATTTATCAAATCGATTATATCAAATACATAATATGTGATTTTTTTTATGTGGTAATATACCTTTAAGTGAATCTATACTATTACCACATAAAAAAAAATGCCAAGATAAGAAAATTTTAAATAGTAAGCTTATACACATGTATGTGTATAAGAGACAGGTACAAGTATTTAAAGCTGTATAGATGTGTATAAGAGACAGGTTGTACAAAGAACCAAAACATCATTTGGCGACATGCACCTTAGTGTGGATTAAAGTTTAGAGAATCATGATATCGGTGATGTAAGCAAGATTTTTAAGATTAAATCGTGCGAGTGGGATCGAAGCTGTCTCTTATACACATCTAGATGTGTAAAGACAGGGATATCACTGTTCAAATGGATTATCAAGCAAATTTATCAAAGAATAATCCAATGTAGATATCTTTAACTACATTGACTAACATGCATTGTACAAACAGAGTAAACACTAACCCCTCAGCCTAACTTTGTAGTATACGTTAAAATTTAATGTGATCATTGAATAATTATTTGATATTTTAGTAATTATTTAAAAATCACAATAATAAAAAGTTTTTATTTGAACAAAATATAGTCCCTCAATTCGTAATAAAGTGGGTTATCATATATAAATGATATCCTCTATTGATTATTCTGTAGACATTAAAATGTCATTAGTTGTTTAATAACTATCATAAACCTTTTATATAATAGTATATTAGTGGAATCTTCACACATAATATGTGATTTTAAAAAAAAAATTAATAAAAAATATATAGTTGGAAGTTGATATGATAGTTATTGTTTATTTGTAGGTTAATGTGATAGTTTTATTTATTACACGTAAAATAACTATTGGAAGTTAAAATAATGACATTTATCTTTATTTATATTATATATAAAATAACCCTATACTAGTGTGTTAAAGCACATTCAATATATGTGCTAAATAAAAGGAAAAAAAAAAATTGGAACTTATTATGGTAAGTTGTAATGCTAAATAGTGATTTATACTAATAAGTTGGTTAGAAAAATTACTTATGAGGGTTATTTTATATATAATATAAATAAAGATAAATTTATCTATAGAATTCATCTTATTTTATACATATAGTGTAAATAAACAACTACTACCATTATCTCTATTTCCCAAAGAGCATTCACTGCACCTAACGCCCTAACTTTTACTATTTTTCTTGCTGAGAATAGATGTCTGAGAAGACTAATCGCCACCGAAGAAGGCCTTCACAGGGCGTCTTTGTGTTCCCGGACAACCTCTCAGATCCTTTTCCAAAGAACGATGCCGAAGAAAGCAAGGCTGCTGCTCTCGGTTCAACTCCGGCGGTTGCTCATCCACCGCTAACGGTTGAGAAAGGTGATGGCCTTCCTGTTCCACCACCACCTGCCAAGTCTGATTGGAGGAAATGTCAACTGATAATTCTCGCAAGTCCTAAACATCCCATGTTTCTAGCATTGAGTAAATCCAATACTAATAAATATATCTTTTGTATGGATTTTCGGAAAAAATAATGTATTTGTGGATGGATGTGTTATTGCAGATAGATTAATGATCGTTTGGTTCATTTTATCTTCGCATTTTATTTATTTCTCTATTTTTCATGGTTTTTATTTACAACCTTTTCTATCTATGATGGTACTAATAAACGCAAATTAAAAATAAATAAATAAACAAATAACCCTGTTGGTATGATAGGATGAATATTTGACGTTAATTTTTAAAATTTATTAATATATTAATAACTTTATTAATTTATCAACGATATCCACAATAATTTCCAAATCTCTGGTAACTAGAATCCAAAACAAAAAAATTACCACAGCGCTGGGCTTGATTATTTATTTGGGGTTCATATGTTCATGCTTTAAGAGATGAAATTGGGTATTTTCAGGCTTCATAGCGGAAAATTATGATCAACATAAAATTCAAATTTAACCAGGGCTCGTAGTTTGGTACTGCGTAGAAAAAGAAGATGCGATTACATGGGTCGGTTCACTTGTGTCAATTTCAAAGAGGGCCAATAACAGCCAACTTTTATTTAACCTGTAACCTTTACAAATTTGCCTGCCACCTCGCAACTTTACCCAATTCCTTACATGTGCATCGGGTCATTCATGAGCAGCTTAGTGGCAGGCCCATAGCCCATTAATCCATTCTTCCCCCTGTACATCTGTTTTTTTGGGGCCCAATTTTAGTTCACCAACCGCTTGAAGGAAAGAGTTCAATAAGACCTTGAACGTCAACAGTTTTTATTGATCAAAGCTGTAAATTTACAAGTAACTGCTTAATGAAGGACCTGTGATTCTGCGAATGCTCAATGATTATACAAGAATTTTATCATTCGGTTGAAATATTATATTGTTATATTTTAATATTTATATTATACAAGTATTTAATATAGTATTATACATTAAGAAAAATTTATAATTTTTTTTAGGAAATCATTTTTTTTTACTTTAAATACTTGTATATTATAATATCATGTGCTTTAAATATTTGTACTGTATAAATTTTTAAAATTAATGGAATGATTTTTTAAAAAGAATTGTAGGATTTTCCTATACTTTATAATACAAGCTGTGAGCAACAAAATATTTCGGGTCTGTAAAAATTGAACAAACAAGAAATATAATGATAAAAATATGAATATATGAATAAAAGATTACAATCGTTGTTTGAAGAAAAAAACAAAACAAAACGACGCCGCTAATGATGTTTTGGTTCTTTGTCACAACTTTGCGATTATTTTGGAAATATCTTTACCATTATATATCAGTAATAAAGTAAACATAATTTTGATTACTTTAACACGAATGAAAGGTTCCTTCTACTTTTAATTTTGGGAAAATCGCTGAAGTCGTCGCTTGAGCTTTTTCATTTAGTGAAATAATAATGATTTTTTA